>CM040910.1:6282124-6612124 GCA_023029165.1 Gobiocypris rarus | reverse complement strand
GTGTGTGTGTGTGTGTGTGTGTGTGATGGGTAGGTTTAGGGGCAGGGGCAGTGTGTGTGTGTGTGTGTGTGATGGGTAGGTTTAGGGGCAGGGGCAGTGTGTGTGTGTGTGTGATGGGTAGGTTTAGGGGCAGGGGCAGTGTGTGTGTGTGTGTGTGTGTGTGTGTGTGTGTGTGTGTGTGTGTGTGTGTGTGTGTGTGTGTGTGTGTGTGATGGGTAGGTTTAGGGGCAGGGGCAGTGTGTGTGTGTGTGTGAAGGGTAGGTTTAGGGGCAGGGACAGTGTGCGTGTGTGTGTGATGGGTAGGTTTAGGGGCAGGGGCAGTGTGTGTGTGTGTGTGTGTGTGTGTGTGATGGGTAGGTTTAGGGGCAGGGGCAGTGTAGGGGGATAGAAAATATAGTTTATACGGTATAAAAACCATTAAGCCTATGGAATGTCCCCATAAAACATGGAAACACAACGTGTGTGTGTGTGTGTGTGTGTGTGTGTGTGTGTGTGTGTGTGAATGTGAGTGAGTGTGTGTTTGTTTTTGTGACACAAATGTGTATAATGACATGGGTATTACAGAGGAGCGTGACTTATGACTTATTTCCCCATGTGTGTGTGTGTGTGTGTGTGTGTGTGTGTGTTTCTCACCACAGTGATAGTCTCTCCTCGAGCTCCTGGAGGAAGTGTGTGTGGTGGGAATGTAGCGGCTCATAGGTGGAGCTCAACAGTGTCTTCAGAGTGTCAGGAACACAGTCCTCTTTATCCAACACTTCCTGAAACTAACACACACACAACAAACACACCAATCACATTACAACACATTATCATTCTGTGGGTTATAGATTTATGATTCCTATTAGTGTGCCCAGACTCGTCCATGGGATGGTCAGACAGAGAAGCGTGATTGGTCACTTCAGAGAACACGTCTCACTGCTCTAGAGTCCAGTGGTGGCGTGCTTTACCCCACTGCATCCCACGCTTTGCATTGCACTTGGTGATGTAAGGCTTGGATGAGCTGCTCGGCCATGGAAACCCATTCCATGAAGCTCTCTACACACTTTTCTTGAGCTCATCTGAAGGCCACAGAAGTTTGGAGGTCTGTAGATATTGACTTGTGTGGTCAAACAAGGTCAAAATGTACTAGTATTTCTATACTTTCTATACTTACTAGTATATACTATACACACACCTGATCCACAGTCTCTGATGACTATGCAGTGTGTGTGTGTGTGTGGGTAGGGTGTGTGTGTGTGTGTGTGTGTGTGTGTGTGTGTGTGTGTGTGTGATGGGTAGGTTTAGGGGCAGGGGCAGTGTGTGTGTGTGTGTGTGTGTGTGTGTGATGAAGAGTCTGTCCATCATTTACCGCTGTGATCAGCTCCAGGTCCTTCAGGTACGTCCTCTCAGTGCTCAGCAGCTCTTTAGCAATGAAGTACGCCTTATCAGTGGGACAGATCTGCACAAACACACACAACATCAGCACAATATTTTTCACTCCATGAAAAAACATAGTGACCTTAACAATACCACAGTGGAGTCATGGAGGTGCTTTATTGTGCATAAAAACACACACATACTCGTTCAGAGAAGAGTCACTATATAATGAATTTACACCACAGTTCAAAAGTTTGAGATTGGTGAGATTTCAATGAAAGACTTTATTGACACTACGCAGATCTGACCTTCCTCCTGTTGTCCTCCTCATCATCAGTGCGCATGGCACCGCTGTCATTCAGCATGGGCGAGATGAGAGGAGACGGCGTCGCTCCTCTACAGTCCTCAGCGTGACCATTAACTAATGTGAGCGAAGCACACGTCACCTCTGAGGAAGAGACAGACAGATGAAGATCATTAGGACAGATTCACGTTATACTGATTGCTTCAGTGACTGATGGCTGCTCATTTCTCATATTTTGGCATGATCAAATATGCATCAATAACATACAAGTACCATGATATTACCATGTTTTTTTAGGAACGATGGGAGTGACATGCTATTTGGAGTGCCATGTGAAATATGGGGATTATACAAAATCATGATTTTTATCAAAATTGTTGTACCATGGTATTGTCATAGTACTCTTGGTTAAGAAAAAAAATTATATATTGAGTGCGCATGTCTATGTTCATGTCCCCTCTAGAGGAGCATGTCCCGCTAAACTCTACTCCTACTGTAGGTGTTTCTCAGTACTTGCCCAAATCCGCCTCTTGTGTTTCCTTAGAGTAGTGCAGTGATGATGAATGAAGCAGCTGTGAGTAAAGCCTGACACACACACACACTCTACCAATCAAAGGTTTGGACACGTTTCTCACAAGCTTAAAGCTCCCAAACTGAAAGTTTGAAATGGATGAGTCGGGCCCCACCTCTGAAAAGAAGTTCACCTTAGCAAACTTTTAAATGTAGTTCTTAAAACAGTTACACTTTTAAGGTGTCCTTCTTACAGTGTAATGATACACTTAAGTACTTACTATAGGGTCACGATTTAAGTTTAATGTAATTATGCATAATTTACTGTTATTATAGTAACTGGATGAAATGTGTGAAAAGGACACTAACATGAAGTGTGTTACTAATTATACTTAAAGTCCCACTGAAGTGTCTTGAAACGCACAGCATTATTCAATGTGTTGATCACAGACTGTATAAAACAATGGACTTAGTGTCCGTGACGTCAACCGTAGGTTTCTGAAGAGCATTTTCCTCCTAATCTCCATATCTCTTTAAAATACAGCATTCTGTGCAGAATTCAAATGGATCGATTTGATTTGTTTTCTGGTTTTCAGTGACTCGATCACATGATCCGCTCTGTGCTTTCGTGACTGTGGACCGAAGATGTGGCGGTTCACTGACACTGAAGTGAAACAAACTGCATTTGGCCCAATAGAAAGCATTTACACTGTCTGATTCATTCCCTATCACCTATTTGCTAAAATCATTTAAGTTCATTTTTTCTCATTAATGTACACACAGTACCCCATATTGACAGAAAAACACAGAATTGTTGACATTTTTGCAGATTTATTAAAAAAGAAAAACTGAAATATCACATGGTCCTCAGTATTCAGACCCTTTGATGTGACACTCATATATTTAACTCAGGTGCTGTCCATTTCTTCTGATCATCCTAGAGATGGTTCTACACCTTCATTTGAGTCCAGCTGTGTTTGATTATACTGATTGGACTTGATTAGGAAAGCCACACACCTGTCTATATAAGACCTTACAGCTCACAGTGCATGTCAGAGCAAATGAGAAACATGAGGTCAAAGGAACTGCCTGAAGAGCTCAGAGACAAAATTGTGGCAAGGCACAGATCTGGCCAAGGTTACAAAAAAAAGGTTCCTAAGAGCACAGTGGCCTCCATAATCATTAAATGGAAGACGTTTGGGACGACCAGAACTGAGCTCCAGAGATGCAGTCGGGAGATGGGAGAAAAACTGTAGAAAGTCAAGCATCACTGCAGCCGTCCACCAGTCGATAAAAAACAGCAGGAGGACTCCAAGATGGTGATAAATACGATTCTCTGGTCTGATGAGACCCAGAGAACTTTTTGGCCTTAATTCTAAGCGGTATGTGTGGAGAAAACCAGGCACTGCTCATCACCTGTCCAATACAGTCCTAACAGTGAAGCATGGTGGTGGCAGCATCATGCTGTGGGGGTGTTTTTCAGCTGCAGGGACAGGACGACTGGTTGCAATCGAGGGAAAGATGAATGCGGCCAAGTACAGGGATATCCTGGACGAAAACCTGCTCCAGAGTGCTCAAGACCTCAGACAGGGCCGAAGGTTCACCTTCCAACAAGACAATGACCCTAAGCACACAGCTAAAATAACGAAGGAGTGGCTTCACAACAACTCTGTGATTGTTCTTGAATGGCTCAGCCAGAGCCCTGACTTAAACCCAATTGAACATCTCTGGAGAGACCTGAAAATGGCTGTCCACCAACGTTTACCATCCAACCTGACAGAACTGGAGAGGATTTCCAAGGAGGAATGGCAGAGGATCCCCAAATCCAGGTGTGAAAAACTTGTTGCATCTTTCCCAAAAAGACTCATGGCTATATTAGATCAAAAGGGTGCTTCTACTAAATACTGAGCAAAGGGTCTGAATAATTAGGACCATGTGATATTTCAGTTTTTCTTTTTTTAATAAATCTGCAAAAATGTCAACAATTCTGTGTTTTTCTGTCAATATGGTGTGCTGTGTGTACATTAATGAGTACAAAAATAAACTTAAATGATTGGGGATAGATCACTGTCTGAATTGCTCCCTATTCCCTATATAGTGCACTGTCTGAATCGCTCCCTATCCCCTATATAGTGCACTGTCTGAATCGTTCCCTATCCCCTATATAGTGCACTGTGTGAATCGTTCCCTATCCCCTATATAGTGCACTGTCTGAATCTTTCCCTATCCCTATATAGTGCACTGTCTGAATCCTATCCCTATATAGTGCACTGTGTGAATCGTTCCCTATCCCCTATATAGTGCACTGTCTGAATCTTTCCCTATCCCCTATATAGTGCACTGTCTGAATCGTTCCTATCCCCTATATAGTGCACTGTCTGAATCGTTCCCTATCCCCTATATAGTGCACTGTCTGAATCGTTCCCTATCCCCTATATAGTGCACTGTCTGAATCGATCCCTATCCCCTATATAGTGCACTGTCTGAATCGTTCCCTATCCCCTATATAGTGCACTGTCTGAATCGTTCCCTATCCCCTATATAGTGAACTGTTTGATCACGACCTATCCCCTATATAGTGCACTGTCTGAATCGTTCCCTATCCCCTATATAGTGCACTGTCTGAATCGTTCCCTATCCCCTATATAGTGCACAGTCTGAATCGTTCCCTATCCCCTATATATTGCACTGTCTGAATCGTTTCCCTATCCCTATATAGTGCACTGTCTGAATCGATCCTATCCCTATATAGTGCACTGTCTGAATCGTTCCTGTCCCCTATATAGTGCACTGTCTGAATCGATCCCTATCCCCTATATAGTGCACTGTCTGAATCGTTCCCTGTCCCCTATGTAGTGCACTGTCTGAATCGTTCCCTATCCCCTATATAGTGCACTGTCTAAATCGATCCCTATCCCCTATATAGTGCATTGTCTGAATCGTTCCCTGTCCCCTATATAGTGCATTGTCTGAATAGATCCCTATCCCTATATAGTGCACTGTCTGAATCGTTCCCTGTCCCCTATATAGTGCACTGTCTGAATCGTTCCCTATCCACTATATAGTGCACTATGTGCTATGTAGAAAACAGTAAATGTGTAAACAAGTGAGCGATTTTAGCTGCAGCTTCAGCGTCTGTTTATAATGTAGGGGGCGGGGCTTCAGATTCTAGAGATCATTTGATTGGACAGAAAATTTGATGAGAAGCTGAAGTGCAGAGTGATGTCATCAGAATCATTGATTCTTATTGGCGGAAGTGAGAGACTGTGAGTTTTGAACAATTACATCTGTATTTTGAAGCACACTTGCTTGTAGATAAAAGTATGACTAATATATTCATACTAAAAGACAAAAAAACTTCAATTTCGATTACATGGGGACTTTAACTGATTTCAGACACTTAATCGCTTGTTAAATGCTGCAGTATTATAGTGTATCCGTGTAAATCACACAAACAACATAATGCATACTGCACCATACATACATAAAACGTGATCTAATGCATGTATACTGTGCTTACATGTGCTGACAGACAGCGAGACATGCGGTGTTCAGCCAGACAGCAGGGCGGAGGGTGGGGGTGTACGGGGGGGGTTGGATTATGAAAAATATTAGCTTAAAAAACAATTCCCGAGTCTTAAAAGGCCAACTGTAACTTTATTGACACTATAGTGCACAAAATACATTGTTAAAAAGTCTAGTGATTCATAAAGAGCAGCAGAACCAAAGGTCATTGAGAAGAAACATCAGAACAGAGAATAAGCTTGAACAGTGCTGAATGAGACAGAGGAAGAGAGGGAACGGCTGTGTTCAGAATAGCAACTAGCATACTATTATACTTGTTTTCGCAGTATGCAACATGTCCATTCTCTGTATGTATGCAATGAATAACGCAGTAATGTGCAGTACACAACCAGAGCACACTGCGTAGGATACTATAATCTACAATTTCCGATGTAATATCTTTTTTTGTTGACTGATTATTTGATCAAATTAATTTTTATTTTCTATATCTGGATTAAATGTGCCTTATTGTTATGGTACAGTATGCCAACAATATGTAAATTCTTGTTGCATATTAAATTCTTCACATAGTTAATGTTTCATATACAATTTTTCTAAATAGGATAAGTGTACAATGTGCAGCACGCAGTATGCTTGTATCCCACTCTGAACATAGCCATTGTGCGAGAAAGATCATCAACATGTCATTCACACAGATCGACAGCAGGTGGCGTGATTTTTCTCAGGCCATGAAGCTGATGGAATCATTTGAAAACTATTTGATCATTGTGTGAACAAACAAAAGAAGACCAGTCATGTCACAGACATACAAAAGGATATTAAAATTTTCAATGTTGAAAATTTCCCAGAATGCACTGCTTTTCAGCTTTGATCGAAATAGAACAGAACAGCCATAGGAAGGGGGAGCATGCAGCGCAGCATTTAAAAACACCAGTAGTTACAAAGAGTCATTCATTCCATTTTAAATGCCAGCGGAAAACATAACAAGCATTTATTGATCATAAATGACAAGGATGACAAGCTGCTTCAGAAAAGAAAAGGTAAAAAACAAAGGTGAATATAGTGCAGTGACATCAAAGCTGAGTGAGAAATCAGACAGGGATTAGAAACACTTGAGCTAGGTGGCATTATCACATTTCCATTTTGTTTTTTCTGACAATGAAATCTACAACAGGTTTGCAGTTTTTTGTTAACTTATCAATAAACACCTAAATGAAATGGCCTTTCTAATCCCTGCTGAAGGATACCGGTTAAACCCATGGGTAAGGTAAGGTCAATGTGCTCAGGGAGTGGTGGACAGGGAAACTCAGTGAAACGCAGACACAAATGCTCTCATATGACAGTCTCTGTCTATAGACTGAACCATCACACAGCTTAAAGGGACAGTTCACCCAAAAATGAAAGTTCTGTCTTTGCTTACTCACCCTTAAGTCATTTCAAACCCATTTGGCCCAATGCGACCAATAAACTGTATATTTCAGTTGTATTCTAAAAGAGCAGTGCGAACATTCTCCAGAATGTTTCCTTTCGTGTTCCATGGAAGAAAAAATAAGTCCTACATGAAGGTGAGTAGCCCATATAATGACCATCAACTGAAATCTCTTACTGACAAAAACATTCATCACAATTCTGACACAACAGGACAAAAACCCTTATATTCAAAATGTTTACATTTAAATCTACCTAATTAAAAATCATGCAGGATTTTATAAAATACCATGTCCAGTCTTTGAATCTGCTGGTTTCTCGCAGTAAACAGAGATATTTTCCAGACTCATGCAGAATAAGAAATGAGCCATACAATGATATAAAGCTAATTTGCCAAAGCTCAGGATGAATGAAGCTTCAAAAATCACACTGTCCTTTAAATGATTCATTGAAGATCAGCTGCGAGTGCCAGAACGCATGTACAAATGGCAAACTGACGGTTAAGAATATTAATTAAGATGAAGCTGTACACCAGGGTTGGCCAACCCCGCTCCTAGAGTTTAGCTCCAACCCCAATAAAACACACCCAAACCAGCTAATCAAGGTGTTCAGGATTTCTTGAATGTAACAGGAATGTGTGTTGGTGCGGGGTTGCAGCTGGGCAAGGTTGGGTACTGCTGCTGTACACCAGGGGCTCTTAACTCTCGCCCTCAGGGTCCACTTTCCTGTAAAGTTTAGCTCCTACCCTGAGCAAACCCCCCTCCCCATAACCTTCTAGCAATTCTGAAGATCTTGATTATCTTGTTCAGTTGTTTTTGATTAAGGTTGGAGCAAAACAGTGCAGGTAAGTGGACCCTTAGTGCTTCTATGACAGCAGTGGGCAACTCTGGCCCCAAGGTCCATTTTCCTGCAGAGTTCAGCTCCAACCACAGTCAAACACACCTGAACCAGCTAACCAAGGTGTTCAGGATTACTTGAAGGTAACAGCAATGTGTGTTGGTGCTGGGTTGAACTGAAGTCTGCAGGAAGGTAGACTGCAGGAGCAATGTTGGGTACCACTGCTCTACACCAGGAACTCTGGCCCTCAGGGTCCACTTTCCTGTAGAGTTTAGCTCCAACTCTGATCAAACCCCCCTGCCCATAACCTTCTAGTAATCCCGAAGAGCTTGATTAGCTTGTTCAGGTGTGTTTGGTTAAGGTCGGAGCAAAATTCTGCAAGAAAGTGGAATTCGAGGGCCAGAATTGAGAAGGTTGCTACACATGCTTCTATGAAACGAGTGGGAAACTCTGGCCCCTGAGATCCACTTTTTTTGCCGAGTTCACCTCCAACCCCAATCAAACACACCTGAACAAGCTAACCAAGGTGTTCATGATTACTTGAAAGTAACAGGAATATGTGTTGGTGCTGGGTTGAACTGAAGTCTGCAAGAGCAAGGTTGGGTACCGCTGCTCTACACCAGGAGCTCTGGCCCCTTAGGGTCCACTTTCCTGCAAAATATTGGCTCCAACCATGATCAAACCCACCTGCCTATAACCTTCTAGTAATCCTAGCTCTTGATTAGCTTGTTCAGGTTTGTTTGATTAAGGTCAGAGCAAAATTCTGCAGGAAAGTGGACCTCGAGAGCCAGAATTAAGAAGGTTGCTACACATGCTTCTACGACAGGGGTGGGCAACTCTGGCCCACTTTCCTGCAGAGTTTAGCTCAAACCATAATTAAACACCCAATCAGGCTAATCAAGGTGTTCAGGACTACTAGAAAGCTACAAGTAGGTTAGTTTGATCAGGGTTGGAGCTAAACTCTGCAGGAAAGTGGATCTCGAGGTCCAGAGATGCCCATCGCTAAAAGTACAACAATCATTTTAAATTTAGTATCCAAGTTCTATTTCCTAACATTATATAAAAAGTCTAAATAGTCAAAAGTAATGATTTATGGAGAGTGTTCCTCATAAAGGCGAGGCATGAAGGCCCCATAAACTGTTCTCCCTCAAACTCATTCATACTGTTTTACAGCCTCACCTCACCCCTAAAAGCCAGGGTTGCATGATGAGTTGACATTGCTGTTAGAGCCCCAGATTTAACTCCAAGACTAAACCTAACCCTAACCTAAACATCTGATTGGTCGGCAGAAACGTTGCTCCACGACCAACAAAGATGTGGATCCAGGAACAGGTCTTACTTGGCAAAATCACGGTCACATATACTTGTACTGGTTCCTTGCATGTTTCCAACCCAGAGATCCTGAAGTTGGTCCAGGGAGTGACAACATTACTTAGTTTCTTAATTATTCCATATTATCTCTGCATCAGAACTGTGAGTAATCAGTGTTCTGTGCAGAACTTGGCACAACAAAAGTCCCCACTTGCTCAATACAGAGGCTGGATACAATCACTTACAGTAAAACTGTACAGAGTTTTGCCTCAAGACAGGGAAGATTATCCACCTTGTCACACAGCTAAGGCCACATCAGGTTATAGGAAAAGAAAACTGTGTGGCATGCCTAGAAGCACACTGCAATGACGTGTTCATGCTAGCATGCTAGCAGTTAAACACTTGCATCCCTTCCTCATCGCTGAGGTTCACACACCCTCCTTCATCATCAAGATCGTCTAGCTGCAAGCTTCCGAAGGAGTACTTGTTTCTGGGGAGGGGGGATGAGCTACGGGCGGCTTGGTTTTCAAACCCTAGCGATTGGCTGCAGGAGCCAGTAGACTCCGCCTCCTCAGAGTCGCTAGTGTCTGTGCCACTACTGGTGGAGCCATCAATCATCTGCACAGCCCCGAAGCGTCGGTGCGGGGAGCTTGGCTTGAGATTGGCCTTGCCGGGAGGCGTGAGCCCGTTGGCAAGCATTCGGCGCTCCAACATGGCCATTCTCTCAGAACGGGAGAGAACGGGAGGGTGGGGCTGATTCAAGACGCGCGTGTTTCTTTCTAACTGGCTAACCGTGTTCTTGGACTTGTTTGCAGAACGATTCATAATTGGGGAGCAGCTACTAAAAAGTCCACCCCTTTCCTCCCGTCCTGCTTTTGAACCAAAGCTCCACCCCGTGTGTCCATTATACTGGGTGTGGCTTAGTGAGTTGGTCCTTTGAAATGAGGAGGGGGCGGGGCTAGAAGTCAGGCTCCTGGTGCCTTTGTGGTTATTTATGGGGCTTTTTGCAGACAACTCTTCCATTAGTGTGCTATGAAGCGGCCCACGTACCCTGCCTCCAAAAAATGATGACTCAAAAATGTTAGCACTTTGATTTGGAGAGGAGGGGCTGGGATAGCTGTGGGCGGGGCTTTCGGCTTGGCTTACAGGGGAAAGAGGCGGAGACTCTTTCTGCCTGAACTTGCCCAAGTATCTGTCCTGCTGATGTGTCCGGTGCAAACCAAAACTTGTGCCATAAGCGCTGTCACTGTTGCCATCTCGTGTGTGTGAGTGTGACCTGCTGACCCGACCTCTGACTTCCTGTTCACTAAACTCTGCATCACTGCAGTCAATATAAGGAATGGATGAGCTGCTGCCTTTAGCTGCGCGGGACGCCAGACCTGCTCTATCGACGGGGGGCTGCTTATCTGCCTGACTTCTGCTGTCCTCTTGAATGGGGTACGTTTGGTCGCTGCATCCGTTGCGCTGAGTCGATGGGGAGGAGTTTCCACATGGTCTTAATACCGCAGAGTCTTCAGAGCTTACTAAAAATGAGCCATCCCAGCTCTGCTTGACAGCCTGAGAGAGGACGAGATAAAGATAAGAGTCTTATAAGTGCCTAAATATTACAGGTTCTGGAAGTTATGGTCTACGATTACCAGAAAGTAATCGATTTGTCATTTACATGAATGCACTTACAATGCAAGTGTAGCATTCCAAAGGGTGTAGGAACAGAAATGTGAAGCTTGTTCATGAATTAAGTTTTATTGTTTGATCTATAAAGTTTTACCCTGTGGATTGCAAGATTTATACTGGGGAATACTACCCACCCCCCATCCTCCCGGAAAGAAATTGGGCTAGTTTTGGCCTAATTTGGGCTGGTTTTGTTACTTAAACCTGGCAACCCTGACTACTTGTAAAGGTGGATGAAGTTTTGGTTATGCCAAATCTGCTGATTATGGGTGGAGTTCGCTCTATGTGAAAAGTAGTATGGGTATGGGTTAGTAGTATGTATTAATTATTATGAATTATCTCCATATCCATTCCTAAAGTAAATATAAAAAATAATGAGTTTAAGCTGTATTGAAACCAAAACATTCCTTTAAGAAACATCTCTCTTAATTGATAATTCCTTGCATATGTGAAGACACTAACTTGATTTGGCACTTGGTGCTGTGCAGAACGCAGAGGTGACAGGCTACTGTTGTACTGCACTCTACTGTGTTTCCTGAAAGAGAACACAACAAATACACACAATGAACCACACAGCCTTTCAAGTTTACACTGAATAAATCTTAAAGAAATCACTGACTTTCTATTCATTAAAATAACAGATCAGACTCACCTATCAAAGGGCAATTTTTTAAACTCATTTTCCTTCACATAATCTATCACCTGCTTCTGGGTCCGACCGCTGTGGAGAAGAGGGGGTAATTAGTCCAAATGCACAAGATGACATGTTTCCAAAAGTAGCCAATTAGCTCAATTAGGACTTGAGAGAGGGCAGTGGTAGTGCTTGTGTAGTTTGACACGTCATATAGTCGAAGCATCCCTCCAAAAGTGAACCCTTTCTCGAAGCGCTGCACTCAAACGAGGCTTCGAATGTCATCGATGACGTCGCTGTCTCTCAGTTTTCTTGGAATTCTTGCCTGTGTCCCGGATTACCCTTTTGCCTCTGTCCCTTGTTTTGTGTGCCTGATTGGGCTGATTACCTGTTATGACCTGTTTGTTGACTATGAGTGTGGATTACCCTTCATTAAAACTGCATTTGGTTCTCCAACCTTCTGTCTCAGAGCAGTCCGTTATAACTAATATTCCAAAGTTAGAAAAGAGTAGCTGTAAAAAACGATTATTACAGTCCAACATCTGTTGTTGTTTTTAGCACACCGCTGTGCAAATTGTTTTGTGAGCAACAATTCAATTCAAACAGTGTAAATTATACTTGACCTGACATAAAACCTGCAACACGTATTTATTTACTATAAGAGCCTTAAAGGTAAAGAAGCAAAAACAGTGTTTAATTATAGTGAGGGCAGAGAAAATACTCAAGAAAAATGTATGACAAAAATAAATAAAAAAATATTTAAGGGATATAAACCCCTTAATGTATTTTATTTTTTATTATAATATGTATTATAATTAAAAAGTATATTAAATGCAATTAGCTGGACTTTAGAGCATTTAACTTAATTACATCTTTATACACCAATCAGGCATAACATTATCTTTCTAATATTGTGTTGGTCCCCCTTTTGCTGCCAAAACAGCATTGGCCCGTTGAGGCATGGACTCCACTAGACCACAGAAGGTGTGCTGTGGTATCTGGCACCAAGATGTTAGCAGCAGATCCTTTAAGTCCTGTAAGTTGCGAGGATGGATCCATGGATCAGACTTGTTTGTTCAGCACATCCCACAGATGCTCGATTGGATTGAGATCTGGGGAATTTGGAGGCCAGGTCAACACTTCAAACTCATTGTTGTGCTCCTCAAACCATTCCTGAACCATTTTTGCTTTGTGTCAGGAGCATTATCCTGCTGGAAGAGCCACAGCCACCAGTGAATACCGTTTCCATGAAAGGGTGCACATGGTCTGCAACAATGCTTAGGTAGGTGGTACGTGTCAAAGTAACATCCACATGGATGGCAGGACCCAAGGTTTCCCAGCAGAACATTGCCCAAAGCATCACACTGCCTCCACCCGCTCGCCTTCTTCCCATCGTGCATCCTGGTGCCATGTGTTCCCCAGGTAAGCCACGCACCCGGCCATCCACGTGATATAAAAGAAAACATGATTCATCAGACCAGGCCACCTTCTTCCATTGCTATGCCGCCCCATACGCAACAAACTGCGATGCTCTGTGTATTCTGACACCTTTCTATCAGAACCAGCATTAACTTCTTGAGCAATTTGAGCTCCAGTAGCTCGTCTGTTTGATCGGACCACACGGGCCAGCCTTCGCTCCTCACGTGCATCAATGAGCCTGGGCCGACCCTGTGTCCGGTTCTCCACTGTTCCTTCCTTGGAGCACTTTTGATAGATCCTGACCACTGCAGACCGGGAACACCCCACAAGAGCTGCAGTTTTGGAGATGCTCTGACCCAGTCGTCTAGCCATCACAATTTAGCCCTTGTCAAACTCGCTCAAATCCTCACACTTGCCCATTTTTCCTGCTTCTAACACATCAACTTTGAGGACAAAATGTTCACTTGCTGCCTAATATATCCCACCCACTAACAGGAGCCGTGATGAAGAGATCATCAGTGTTATTCACTTCACCTGGTCATAATGTTATGCCTGATCGGTGTTTATAATTTCGTAACAACTGCTATAAATGACAAGTCAAACTTTTAATTTGACATTATTACAAAGTGCACTTTTTAAAAGTGTATTTAAGTGTGTTAAGAAACGTAGTTAAGTGGCCTTTTATTTCATTATATTATATGCCAGTACATAAAACCCCCACATACTTTGAAGTACACTGTAAGTGCACATTCAATACAATTAAGGGTTCACACTACACATATATGACTATACCCAAATACCCACAGATACATTTCACCAGACGTTTCATCAGATGTAGTACCTGAACCTGAAGGAAGAGCCCCTGCTGAACAGCACCGGTTTAGGTTTGGGTCTGGGCTCCTCAAAGAGCCTGAAGAAGGCGTGATACTCCACACAGATCTTCCAAAACATTTTACAGCAGTCCCGACTCACCATCAAAAACTCCAGAGTATCCTGATTAACATTTTGCTACAGGACGAGATAGACAGATTACAAATGGACATTACAATGACAAATTCATGATAAAAACAGTAATATACAGCCATAAACAAACTGAAGTGAGACTCACGCCAGGGTCAGCTCTTAATTTGATCAGGAACCTCCTTCTCTTGAAACTCAGCTTGCGTATTTTAGACCAGTTGAAGTTGTTGATTCTGGTGTGGCCCTGAGTAAAGCAAAAACTCGTGTCATGTCAAGCTCTCTGTTGCTCATGTATGAGTGTGAGAGTGTGTGATAGCATGTACCTGAAACACGAGGACATCTCCGTGTGCTACAGCCAGGCTGACTTTGGTTCCTTCTCTGTCTTTTGCCGGATGAAGTCGGATACCGTACATCTCCAACCTGCACGCCACCTCCAGCAAACGATAATCTGACTCTGCTGGAGTCTGCCCACTTAAACACACATAAAAACACACAACGTTATAACACTGCCTGCTGTTTTTGCTGCTATATGCTACACCGTAGCAAATGCCCCTAATATGCTTTTTGGGATATTCCCTTTCATGCAGTGTGTAATCTAGTGTGAATTAAAAAGGTCTGACAAGTGGAGTTTTTGTCTCCCAAAAGAAAGAACCGATTATTACTTCCTGCTGTTTGTAACAGATTTACATAATGCCAGTCTATGGACCAATCAGAGTAGAGTAGACCAATCACAACAGACTGGGCCATCTGACCAATCACAACAGACTGGACCATCTGACCAATCAAAGCAGAGCAGACCAATCACAACAGACTGGACCATCTGACCAATCAGAGCAGAGTAGGCCAATCACAACAGACTGGACCATCTGACCAATCAGAGCAGAGTAGACCAATCACAACAGACTGGACCATCTGACCAATCAGAGCAGAGTAGACCAATCACAACAGACTGGGCCATCTGACCAATCAGAGCAGAGTAGGCCAATCACAACAGACTGGGCCATCTGACCAATCAGAGCAGAGTAGACCAATCACAACAGACTGGGCCATCTGACCAATCAGAGTGGAGCAGACCAATCACAACAGACTGGATCATCTGACCAATCAGAGCAGAGCAGACCAATCACAACAGACTGGGCCATCTGACCAATCAGAGCAGAGCAGACCAATCACAACAGACTGGACCATCTGACCAATCAGAGCAGAGCAGACCAATCACAACAGACTGGATCATCTGACCAATCAGAGCAGAGCAGACCAATCACAACAGACTGGGCCATCTGACCAATCAGAGCAGAGTAGACCAATCACAACAGACTGGATCATCTGACCAATCAGAGCAGAGTAGACCAATCACAACAGACTGGACCATCTGACCAATCAGAGCAGAGCAGACCAATCACAACAGACTGGACCATCTG
The DNA here is from genome assembly GCA_023029165.1 of Gobiocypris rarus. NCBI lineage: Eukaryota > Metazoa > Chordata > Actinopteri > Cypriniformes > Gobionidae > Gobiocypris > Gobiocypris rarus. The sequence goes on along the minus strand of CM040910.1, from coordinate 6,596,751 downwards.
ACCAATCAGAGCAGAGTAGACCAATCACAACAGACTGGATCATCTGACCAATCAGAGTAGAGTAGACCAATCCCAACAGACTGGGCCATCTGACCAATCAGAGCAGAGCAGACCAATCACAACAGACTGGATCATCTGACCAATCAGAGCAGAGCAGACCAATCACAACAGACTGGGCCATCTGACCAATCAGACCAGAGTAGACCAATCACAACAGACTGGGCCATCTGACCAATCAGAGCAGAGTAGACCAATCACAACAGACTGGGCCATCTGACCAATCAGAGAAGAGTAGACCAATCACAACAGACTGGGCCATCTGACCAATCAGAGCAGAGTAGACCAATCACAACAGACTGGGCCATCTGACCAATCAGAGCAGAGTAGACCAATCACAACAGACTGGGCCATCTGACCAATCAGAGTAGAGTAGACCAATCACAACAGACTGGACCATCTGACCAATCAGAGCAGAGTAGACCAATCACAACAGACTGGGCCATCTGACCAATCAGAGCAGAGCAGACCAATCACAACAGACTGGACCATCTGACCAATCAGAGTAGAGTAGACCAATCACAACAGACTGGGCCATCTGACCAATCAGAGCAGAGTAGACTAATCACAACAGACTGGGCCATCTGACCAATCAGAGCAGAGTAGACTAATCACAACAGACTGGCCCATCTGACCAATCAGAGCAGAGTAGACCAATCACAACAGACTGGACCATCTGACCAATCAGAGCAGAGCAGACCAATCACAACAGACTGGGCCATCTGACCAATCAGAGCAGAGTAGACCAATCACAACAGACTGGGCCATCTGACCAATCAGAGCAGAGTAGACCAATCACAACAGACTGGGCCATCTGACCAATCAGAGCAGAGTAGACCAATCACAACAGACTGGCCCATCTGACCAATCAGAGCAGAGTAGACCAATCACAACAGACTGGACCATCTGACCAATCAGAGCAGAGCAGACCAATCACAACAGACTGGGCCATCTGACCAATCAGAGCAGAGTAGACTAATCACAACAGACTGGGCCATCTGACCAATCAGAGCAGAGTAGACTAATCACAACAGACTGGGCCATCTGACCAATCAGAGCAGAGTAGACTAATCACAACAGACTGGATCATCTGACCAATCAGAGCAGAGCAGACCAATCACAACAGACTGGACCATCTGACCAATCAGAGCAGAGTAGACCAATCACAACAGACTGGGTCATCTGACCAATCAGAGCAGAGTAGACCAATCACAACAGACTGGACCATCTGACCAATCAGAGCAGAGTAGACCAATCACAACAGACTGGGCCATCTGACCAATCAGAGCAGAGTAGACTAATCACAACAGACTGGACCATCTGACCAATCAGAGCAGAGTAGACTAATCACAACAGACTGGACCATCTGACCAATCAGAGCAGAGCAGACCAATCACAACAGACTGGACCATCTGACCAATCAGAGCAGAGCAGACCAATCACAACAGACTGGGTCATCTGACCAATCAGAGTAGAGTAGACCAATCACAACAGACTGGGCCATCTGACCAATCAGAGCAGAGTAGACTAATCACAACAGACTGGACCATCTGACCAATCAGAGCAGAGTAGACTAATCACAACAGACTGGACCATCTGACCAATCAGAGCAGAGCAGACCAATCACAACAGACTGGACCATCTGACCAATCAGAGCAGAGTAGACCAATCAGATAGAATTTGTGTAATCACTTATAATGTCACAACAACATCTACTAAACATCCTCAGAAAATCCAACATTTCAATGGCATATTTCCATCTACATTCTACAAATAACATCTTCCAGATGAAAATGCCCGATCAAGTCAAATAGACTGGCGATCTATCGGTGTAAACACTGAGCGTGTGTGTTTCGTCTGGGAGACTCACATGTGTTTAAGGTGGAACTCCATGATTTTGTCCATCAGGGCCATCTGGTCAGGGATGTAGTTGGTGTTAAGCAGATGCTGTCTACACTGAGTCTCCTCGAAATCCCCAATCTCAGCTGAATAATCAAACACACACACACACACACACACACACACACACACACACACACACACACACACACACACACACACACACACACACACACACACACACACACACACACACACACACACACACACACACACACACACACACACACACACACACACAGTGAGAGAGAGATAACCTGTTGGATTACACTATGCGTTATCTGAAACTTATTAAACAAATTGTAGCTCATTATTTAAAAAAAGACTATTTTCTTAAGAGAGCGGATTAGACATGTCAGATAAATTATTATATGATATAAAATTAAGTATAGCAATAGCTAGTTTTAGAACATCTCTTTAACTGACATTCAATCATTGTGGAAAATCATACAGAGTAATTCAACCTTTCAACCCTGTTACTAAAGTTACTGTAAACTGAAAATCCATTAAATCACTACATACTTTATTTCTTTACCTGTATAATACTGTGAGTATAAGTGTATATAATAAGTGGTGTTTATTGCAACACTCCAATCTTCAGCTTGATAAAGTGAAGACACAAGAGGCTGTGCATTACTGTGATTTTACCATGGGGTATTATTAAAACCCCTCTGGCACTAGTAATAATATCACAGTAAACATTCCTCATACAGGAATATAACTCATTAACTGTAGCATAGCAACTGAACGCATTAATACAGAACTTAACAGTTGTGTGTGAACAGGTGTGTGATTATGGGCTATTTCATACATTTCAGGCTGGCTCATCCAATCAGAACGATCTATCTATCTCAGTGAAGGCTATAGCTAGTTACGGCTGCATCACACACTCTCACGAATGAACCGCAGTCTGTATAACTCACACTGGATGATATGAGACACCAAAAGAGCAGCGCTGGCGTCGCTACAGGTGAGACGTCCGCTGGCCAGATCCTGCCTGACCTGCAGCGCAAACAAGTACCTGAGAGAGAACAGGCACATAAACACACATGAGAAACACGAACTCCTCGTGTAATGAGCTGACAGAGACAGGAGTGACGGACTCACCTGGTCAGATCCTCCAACAGCAGCGAATGATCAGGGGGGAAGAACTTCACAACAAAACGAAGGGCGGTGTGTTTGGGCCCTGGACACACACACACACACACACACACACACACACACACACACACACACACACACACACACACACACACACACACATTTATATAAGCCTTGCATGAATGTGTTACACTCACAACATTCAAAAAATAACAACTGGTATGTATTGTGAAAACCACAGGGAGATACTAAACTCTCTCTCTCTCACACACACACACAAACACACACACACACACACACACACACACAGTTGTGTTTCCATGTTTTATGGGGACATTCCATAGGCGTAATGCATTTTATACTGTACAAACCGTATTTTCTATCCCCCTACACTGCCCCTGCCCCTAAACCTACCCATCACACACACACACACACACACACACACACACACACACACACACACACTGCCCCTGCCCCTAAACCTACCCATCACAGGGGACATGCTGCATTTTACTTTTTCAAAAACATCACTTAGTGTGATTTATAAGATGTTTTCCTCATGGGGACCAAAAAAATGTCCCCACAAGGACAAAAATTTGGATATTGCCATCTTTGTGGGGACATTTTGTCCCCATACCGTAGGGATTACCAGTCCACACACACACACACACACACACACACACACACACACACACACACACACACACACACACACACACACACACACACACACACACACACACACACACACAGCAGTGAGGCCTCTTACGTGTGATCTGCTTTCTAATGGGCTTTAGTAAATCCAGCCAAACCTGTGGAGTAGAGCACACAGCAGAGATGAGTACGACTGTCACACAGATCTTTATATAGGCCTCATACAAAACAACCTCAGCTTAGAGAGTTAAAAACACACACTCTGTATCAATAACATTTCATAAATCCACATCTGACATCAGATTAACATATTAACAGCTATTTTATGCCGAGATCACTGAGCTCTTAAAGGTAGAGAGACAGTGTATAATAGTCTGTATTTGGCTTTAAGACAAATTGAAAAACTTCAATTCAAGCAAAAAAGCTCTCGCTCACCATCCTTCTGTGACGGGTCTGGAACTCCAGGCCAAAGTAATCGCCTTCGACAAGGTTCAGATGCAAGCAGACCATCTCGAACAGAACCCGCCCAGATGATCGATGCTGTTAACAACAAGACACACAGATTTCAAGTCCAAGTAAGAAGCAAATAGACCTGAAGCCAAAAACTCTTCTGAGTCTAAGGTCCTGCAAAAGATCTTCAGCATGACATTTAAGAGACAATCTATTGCATGCTGGCTGGACTATTTTATTAATCAGTCAGGCACCTTTCAGTATAAACATATTACAGTGAAAAAGAAGAACACTTCAGCATATACCTTTAAAAAGTATTTATTACAGAAATAATATACTTTAAAAGAATAGAATTAAGTGTGAACTGAATGTAATGTTTTCAGACACTTAATAGCATTTTATTTGGAATTAAATAAAAATGTAGAGTTCAGATTTATATTAAATGCAATTAGCTGAACTTCAGAGCATGCACTTAAGTAGGATTTCTTAAAAGAGTACTTAAGTGTGTTAAGATATGCAGTCATGAAAGTGTCTCTCTTTAAGTACACTTAAGTGACCTTTTCTTTCATTAATATATTATCTGCAAGTATTTCAATCAAGCGGCAACCTCCCGCGGTCTCTCTTGAAGCCGATACAGAAGTGACTTAAACTGCAGTTCATCGACTGGCCACTAGGGACAGGCTCCAGAGGGAGCAGAATCTCATTGAGCTCATGTTAAAATGCCCAACTTTACAGCAGAATAAAACATGTTTACAGCCTGGGACAAATTCTAGTTTTGGTCTATTTGGCTAATTTTGCCCTTCATGACAACTGTGAGGGAGGTGATTTTCCTTTACATTATATAAAGCCTTAAAGTTCTGCATAAATAGGGGCGTGGCCACTTTGAGTGACAGGTGGATTGCCATTTATCTGCTGTCTGTTAGTCATCACGCGATGAAAGCTCCACCCAGCTCCGCCCACGTCTCACCTCTTTGCCCATTTTCTGTTATCCAGGAGTGGCGGTTGATGACGCGCTGCTAAGATGGCAACGGCCAGCTCGTCCCTACTTAAGGCTTCAAAACTGCTCTGCAGAATCCTATGGGTGACGTCACGGACACTACGTCCATATTTTTATACAGTCTATGATTTCAATACAATTAAGCAAAGACACAGCTAAGAATTCTTACATTGTATCCTAAACAAATTTGTCTGTCCATACTAAGAGGAAAAAAGCTTTGTGATGTGGCAAAATCTCAATAAGACTACATATTGGAGGTGTCCCATACAGTTAATCTTGAATTTTGTACCAATTGTTGGTCATTGGCATGACTATGCTGTGCAACACTGTTGTGATCACGGTTGTTTAAGACTGGAACTATGATACACATAATTTATGGCTTGTTAGAATCTCTGCTGTCCTACACCAGCTCAGACTGACAATACTCTTCACTGACATCATCACCACTGCCCCGCCCACTTCTGAGGAAACACAAGTCTGAGCAAATATCTGCAGCAATGACAGTGAGATCTGGAACATTCCTTCCTGATGAGCATTCCATCCGGTTCCCATGGAAGATTGAACGGTTGCCATGGTTATCATAGCCAGGGGACAAGATTATTAACTCATCATCTCACTGCACAGAGCCACATTAGAGAGAGATGGGGTCATAAACAGAGAAAAAGGTCACAAGGGAAAGACCACAAGAAAGGAAATCTGACAAATCAAACAAATAGATATTTCTTAAAATAGATAGCTATCATTATTCATTTCCTTGTAAGCAAAAATTAACACACACACACTAGGACCTAGAAATCAGTCGAAAATAGAGTAATTTATGTAATGTCATTATCCATTAGTTTGGGTCTGTGCACTTACATTGTCTGAAGAGAATTTCAATAGTGTATATTTGCTCAAAGCTATTCACTAGCATATAGAGGACATTACTGCTTAAAACATGACCTAAAAGCCCAAAAATTTTCCCTAATTTTGAATTCATGCGGCCTTTAAACTTTTTTAGTCACAATGTTAATTTGGCACTGTTTAAATGAGAGAATTACCCGAGAGAGATACATGTACTTTCAAAATAGTTAGCTACAGCGCTAATACACACATCCTTTTGCCTGTCTCCGTCTTTGTCTCTCGCTCTACAAACAGAACTGACCCATTATATCTAGTTAACATGGGCCAAGTCAATTACAGAGAGGTCACAAGATAACAGAGGCGGGTGAAAATGCCACAGGCATGTGTGTGTGTTTGTGTGTGTAGTTTATTCATTAACTGGAAACAGAAACTGGTGTTCAGTCGGTGAAAAAAATCATCCTGAAACATTTGTTCAGCCCTTTTGGTTTGCAAAGGCAATCGTGTACAGACCTAGAAATTGCAAATGGTCTGTGATAATCACTGCTTTATTGTGTCAGGAGGACTGAGTGTCTTTGCAGTGCTTGCGTCTGCCTTAAAGACATGTCATTACAGATCACACACACACACACACTTCACCTTCCCCCACATAAACACATTTATGATTCATATTTTTCAATTGAATGCTTTTCACAATATCGTGTCAGGAATCTGTCCAAGCCATCTACTAGAGAGAGGACCCAGATGAAGAATGAGCAAGAGGGTGATATTTATTGATAGTCCAGGCCCAAGGAGGAAGGTAAGGCGTGAAGATGATCCTAGCAGTAGGACAGGGCACACGGCAGGAGAACAGCCAGGTAAAGATGACGCTGATGTTAGGCTGGAGAACTGAGGATATGAGGCAGCACCAGATGGAGTGACAGTACTGGAGATCAGGCAGCGGCTCAAGGAACCAGAGGCTTGACACTTGGAGCCATAACTGAAGCTGCACCAGTATAGCTGCCAGGCAAAATCAGCAGCCAGGGATGATACAGGAATCAGGGCAGAGCAGGAACCAACAACACACAAGACAAGACTCAAGATGAGAAGACAACAAAAGATAACAAGAGCAAAAAATAAAATGACTAACCATACTATGACTAGAGAAACTAAGCAAGGGAGCTAAAATAATCACTGGAGCTTAGCAAAGAAAACAAAAATAACAACAAAAAACGAAAACAAGAATTCTAGACTAGATAACAGAAACATACAAATAAAGGAAATAAAAAACGGGAGCAACTAGACAGGGAATTTGAAAACTATACGTCATGAATACTACAAAAAAACAAAACTGAAAATTGGATAACCAGAGCAAAAGTAAAAACTGAATGTAGACTAGAGTAATATACTACAACAGGGAAACACTAGGACTATCAAACAGTATATAATCAGTGACTCGAACAGACAAGAACTCTACGTAGTGCAGTTAAACAAAAAAACACAAGCTTAGGCAAGCAAACACCTATATAACAACTGTTCACACAATCAACCAGCAAAGACATGAGGGAAAGGAGCACAATATAAAGGGAGCAAAGCATATGAGGATCAGGTGAACATAATGAAGCAAACAAGGTCTAGACAAGGAGTAAATAAGGGGGCTTGGTAACAGGAAACAAGGAGGCGGGACAAGAAGAGCACAAGGCCAACACAAACAAAGACAGAGCCATGTGCTCAGGCACAAGACAAACAAAGAAACATTAAAGACAAAACCGGCAAGGCTGTCAGGACAGGCCCCTGACAGTACCCCTCCTCTAACTGACCCCTCCTCACACTGGGCGAAGGAGTCCAAGGGGGCACTGGGTTAGTCAAGGGGGTACCAACTCGGGGGCCGGATGGGGAGTAAAACTTGGAGTACGTAACACCCAGGGAACACAGGGGGCGGGACTGGGAGGGTGGTTATCAGTCCAGCGGGATAGTTCGGGACTGATCAGAGAGGTGTTGACTTTGGAGGATCATGTTGGCCAGGAAACACAGAGGGCGGGATGGGAAGGATGGGAATCTGATTAGTGACACCTCTAGAAACAGGGACCCGCTTCACTGGTGGGGACTTCCAAACGGGCTTGGTTTCTGAGACAGATTCAGGGGTAGTCTCGTGATTTGGGAAATACAATGGGAATTAATCTAGGGGCCATAACTGCACTGGCGGGTAATGAGGATGGCCTCTGTGACTCCCAGACCGATGTAACATCAGACGCAGCCTCCGAAGCTTATACAGACTTGGCAGAAGACATAGACAATTCTGGAGACTTCAGGGCTGGAGCAGACTTCCTGGCTTTGTCAAGTTTGGCAGGAGGTCAGGGCATGATGAGACTGGCCAGAATAGCCTCACTTGGCGCTTTGTGGCTGATAAGCAGCTCAGAGGTGGTCTCCACGACTATAATGAGCAGGTTAGAGCGCCCTGAGCAGCTTCTGAGGAAGCAACATGACTGGCGTTTCTGTGAGCATCACAGGACTAGCCGGCACTTCAGAGATGGCCTCTGTGACCATAGCGGGTGGATTCGGGCACTCTGACTAACAAGAATAGCTTCACTTTGCACTTCATGGCTGGTAAGCAGCTCAGAGGTGGCCTCAAATGCTATAACAGGCAGGTTAGAGCGCCCTAATAATGGCAACCATAGCCGGGTCAGGAGCAGCTTCTGAGGAAGTAACATGACTGGCAGGATCGGTTTCTGTGAGCAGCACAGGACTAGGTGGCACTTCAGAGATAGTTTCCGTGACCGTAACGAGCAGATCCGAATGCTCTGGAATGCCCTTCTTGGCTGGAACAGGTATGGTTTCTGAGGACAAGATATGACTCGAAATCATCTCAGAGATAGGATTGGATGCCCCAGGATGGCCTTCATGGCTGGAACAGGAACAATCTCTGAGAACATGACATGACAGACAGGATTGATTTCTGTGGGTACAAAATGACTGGCTAGCTGTTCGGGGGTGGCCTGTGGGGCAAACACAGGCAGACTGAGATGCTCTGGAATGACCTCCATGGCCAGGTCAGGAACAGTTTCTGTGGAAGAAGCCGTGCTGATTTGAACACCCACCTTGGATGTGACATGACTGGTAAATGATTCAGGTTGTGCAGTCACAGGTTTCTTCACCAATGTAGGCATAGCTGGTGAAATGGGCGGCTTAGGGGCTGAGTCAACCAAACTAAATGGACCCCCAGAACCACTGGCATAAGGGCCTCCTGACTCGGGGCCTTGAATACCAATGAATTTGGTACCTCCTGACTCAGGTCCTCCTGAACCACTGGACTAAGGGCCTCCTGACTCTGTCTCTACTGGACCATGGGGCTTCTGACTCGGGTCATCCTGGACCAATGAATTTGGGACCTCCTGACTCAGGTCCTCCTGAACCACTGGACTAAGGGCCTCCTGACTCGGTCTCTCCTGGACCATGGGGCTTCTGACTCGGGTCATCCTGGACCAATGAATTTGGGACCTCATGACTCAGGCCCTCCTTGACCACTGGACTATGGGCCTCCTGACACAATGAATTTGGGGACCTCCTGACTCGGGCCCTCCTGGACCACTGGACTAGGGGCCTCCTGACTTGGGCTCTCCTGAACCAATGAATTTGGGGCCTCTTGACTCAGGCCCTCTTCGACCACAGGACTAATTGGCTTGGGACCTCTGAAAGAAGTGCATTCGACTGCTCAGCAATGACGCTAATGCTACATTGTTAAAACACTGTTGCTACGATGAAGTCAACATAATACAGCAATTGCAACACTTTTACTTCTGTATGCTCAGATTTTTGAGTAAAAACTTCATATTTAAAAAGAAAACTTTTATAAATTGTTAACTGTGCCACAAAGACAAGGATTTGCAAAGAATATTGACACATTATTTCCATCTACCACTGTTTGGACAAACTGATAAATCAAAAGTTGATACATGACTTATTTGACTGGGACAGGAGAAGGTAGTTTATCATTATAGATAATTTATATATATATATAGGGAGCCTTGCTGGTTGAGGTAGTAAAGATGTCTAGCATACAGTATGCTATTAGTGACCAGCAATACGTTTTCAGCAAGGAATACTATTTAGCAAGTTTAAAAAGTTAGCATATGGACAAACACAATGTAAAAATCCATTGGTTGTTTTGCAAAGGTTGCCTGGGAAAATCTGCCATGTGTGGAATGATGGTGTAGTACGTCAGAAAGGGAAAACTAAAGAATGTGAGATAATTGCTGGATTTTCACATGAAATGATACTGTGCAATGCAAACAGATAGTCAGAGTGAATGACTGTGGTCAAACACAAGATACACACTGCTTTCATCATGACCCATGAGATGACAGAGGAAACAAAGAGAGAGCGACATCTTTACCACATTCATGAGCAAATCAACACAATAAAACATTTCACTCCAAACACTTTATGAAGATGCAAACCTCACTCTCGCTCCACAAGACAGCAATATTTAAATTCACAGAAACCGTGAACCGTCTATTTGAAATAACTCAGTGAGAATTACTAAGGTCCAGTATGTCGACTTCTTGCTCAACTAACAGCGTGAGTTTACAGTAGGATTACCTGATCACAAGTTGAAGAAGAGGGCATAAAAAAGGGTAAAAGAGGTGTTAGAAGTGTTTGGGAACCATTTTATTACTTTTCATCACTTACAATCTCATCATTACTTCTTTAGTAAAAGCCCCTTTAACACAAATTTTAACTAGTTAACTCATTTTCCTTTCATGAAACTGATTGTCTAAGCCTGTTAGCATCCAACCTCCCGCTTATTTAAAATTGTACTACTAATCATGATGACAGCATCAGCCTTTCAAGAAATAAACTCTGAAAGTAAGTGCCTATTTTTTTTATTGTATTATTTGTTATGCTGGTCAGTATATCATAATCATTTTCTAATAAACAAGAAAAGTGATGTCTAAATCAAATGTAAAACTCAAAAAAGTATGTATAATATCTGTATCCCAACATACGTTAATATATAACCATTCAAAAGTTTGGATTCAGTGAGACTGTCAGATTGGTCAGCATTAAATTGAGTGACAGTAAAGACATTTATAAAGTTACAAATAATTTCTGTTTCAAATAAATGCTGTTCTTTTGAACTTTAGATTCATTTAAAAAATCCTGAAAAATAAAAAGTATAACGGTTTCCACAGAATTATTAACTGTTTTCAACATTGATAATAATCATAAATGTTTCTTGAGCATCAAATCATAATATTAGAATGATTTCTGAAGGATAATATGACACTGAAGACTGGAGTCAAAATTATTTTAAATTGCAATAATATTTCAAAATTGTACTGATTATACTGTATATTTTTTAAGAAATACATATGTTGCCTTTTGGTAAAATCAAAATTTTGAATGGTACTGTATTAATTTGGCCTGAGTCAACACATAGCAATCATTTAATAAATTCTTGTTTTTGTTTCAAATCTTAAAGAAATTATCTAATTATAAAACTCATGGCTCCCAGCATGCATTGCAGCATTAAGTATGTCACCATTGTTGAGATTCATATGCTGATTCTCGATATCTGTTTGCGTCTAAACTTGAAACCCCCTAGAATGTTTTTAAAAATCAAAATTCAGAATGTCTGATCTGTATTGTTGGTGAATATTATTTAATAAATATGTGTATTCAGGGATGAGTCAAACATTTTTCTTTATGATAATTTTTGTTTATGGCTTCTTTTGCTTCTGTGTTTTGTTAAAGGAACACTACATTTTTTTTGAAAATAGGCTCATTTTCCAAGTCCCCTAGAGTTAAATAGTTGAGTTTGACCGTTTTTGAATCCATTCAGCCGATCTTTGTATCTGGCGGTAGCACTTTTAGCATAGCTTAGCATACATCATTGATTCTAATCAGTCCATTAGCATCTCATTCAAAAAATGACCAAAGACACTTTCAATATTTTTCCTATTTAAAACTTGACTCTTCTACAGTTACATCGTGTGCTAAGACCAACTGAAAATGAAAAGTTGTGATTTTCTACACCTAAATGGCTAGGAACTACTTTCTCATTCCTGTGTAATAGTCGCGGATATTCGCGGCTGTACCATGGCTGCAGCAAAGGTGTAGAAAATCACAACTTTTCATTTTCAGTTGGTCTTAGCACACGATGTAACTGTAGAAGAGTTGAGTTTTAAATAGGAAAAATATTGAAAGTGTCTTTGGTCATTTTTTGAATGAGATACCTTTTTTTCTAAGAGAGAGAACTGACCTTTGTTATGACATCCGCTTCAAACATTACAATGCTTGTGATCATTTTCTTTGACTCTACCATAAGTAAATACAGAGCTACCGCAAAAACAGAAGTTCAGACATGATATTCCAGATGGCTGCGCGTTTCTCTGGCGCATAAGGGTTATAACACTGTAATACTGCATCTGTTTCCTGGAATGACCCTTGTAATGTGTCTGAATGTAGAGCTCATCCGGCATGAATGTCAGAAACAGATGTGAATATGAGGACAAGAGTGGGAACTTTCTGCACACACTCACAAACACATAAAGCTCCATTATACACACACACACAGATGCCATCTCTTTCTGACATCAGTTCCTTTAAGCTTTTCTGCCACTTATGTGCGAGTGTGTGAATAGGGTTGTGTTCGTTTGTTGGCAAGCTGTCCTACTTTCATGTCTGAAATTTGTAGCTCCTCAACAGCAGGAGAAAGGTCAGTTTGAAGAGACGATGGAAGTGTGTGTGTGTGTGTGTGTGTGTGTCCTTGTTTATATTACATTGTGGGGACCAAATGTCCCCATAAGGATAGTAAAACCTGAGATCCAGCCAGCGGTCCCCACTTTTCAAAAGGCTTATAAATCACACAGATTTACTTTTTGAGAAAGTAAAAATGCAGAATGTTTCCTGCATTTGTGTGTGTGTGTGTGTGTGTGTGTGTGTGTGTGTGTGTGTGTGTGTGTGTGTGTGTGTGTGTGTGTGTGTGTGTGTGTGTCTGTGAGTGTACACGTGTGAGTGTGTGTGTTAGTGACCTGATTTATCAGTACTTTTTCAGTGCTGAGTTAAAGAATAAAGATGAGCAGTAATGCATAAAAAAAGGAAGATATTCAGAAGAAAAAGAGATGTTGTGGCCACAAATAAAGAACTTGTTCCCTCATTTTAATAATTGTTTTATGGAGTATTGCTAGTGTAAGGTCCATCCGTTAGCCCAAGGACGGAATCTAACGGCCTGGTCGAAGGACTTCTGCGTGTAAGACTTTTCAGCATTTCTGTTACTTTCACTTAATTTATTGTTATCGAATTTTAAATCTGACTCCATGAATAATTTAATCTGACTCTAATTGTATGTGGCTTCGTTAAGTTTGTTGCGTTTATAAGTTAACGGCTGATCAAAGAATTTTTTGTGATTAAATTTAGATTGTTGATTTCTCTTAGTATTTATCTTCAAATTCGTTCCACCGTGGGACCGGAGTCGCTCAGAGGATAATGCTCGCGATTAATTACATTACATCACGGACACAAATTTGTCAGTTTCTGGTATTAGTCAGAGGATTGCAGAGTGAACTATTTTACCTTTAAGTGAGTTGCCCATGCGTACTCATAACATAAAGTGTAATTTGAATAATAGACACGAGAGCTGCAACTTATTAATACCGCAACAGTCAGAAATCGGATTGCCCCTCATGTTTAGCTCCATGCTCCAGTCCATGGGGTCCTCGGTATGATCTGTCCTGACGGGAAGATTTGCGGAAACTCCTACTACTCCTCACGAGACACTACTAGAATATTGACTTCGGACCGATACAAGATAAATCAAGATGAATGTTTATTTTAGCCAGACAGATCTTAAATAACATAATTAAACACGAATCATGGTACACAACTTTCAGCATTAAAATGTAAAATACACTTGCAACGTAATATGAAAATAGTTTCAGAGAGTCATTGTCTGGCATAGTACATGCAGTGTGTGTGAGTGTCTTGAAGGCCACTTGACAACACGGCATGGGGGATCTGGCTACAGAATGTTCCCAACTGGTAGTTCTGCTACCCTTGCTTAAATACACAGACCAGAACAAAGGATTGTAAATATTTGTAACAAAACACCTGGTTTCGGGGGAGAGGTTTTAGATATCTTTCAGAGACCACTCAAAAAGGATAACCGAATTCTCATATCTCATCCTACCAGTGACTACAGTGGAGTTGAGACCAATTTACCATTCGCACCGAGACCTTTAAAAAGACATCAAACATGAAAGGGATAAAACAATAGATTTACAAGATACATCATCACTGGTATATCTGGATTTGGTGACTTGAAAAAATGGGGAGGGGGGAGAAATGTTTCATCAGGGTGGTGTCCCACAGTTTCTGTGAGATCTTCTCTCAAGATTAGTGACTTTTATTGTTCTATTGCTGGGGTTTGTATCTCAGCTTTTGTCTTAGCACCAAAACCGATCCTTACACTAGCCTAGAAATCTAGACGTACCCTAGCGGTAGCAAATCTAATTTACCGCGAGTATAGTCTAGCAACTCTCCGTAGACTTGCGAGCTGGAGAAAACAAACTCTGGTCAGGCCAATCACATCGTGTGTAGAGTCGGTGGGCGGGCTTAACATAATGACGGCAGAGTTGCTTCGGTTCCTCGTGCTACTAAAACACAAAGAGCCTGGCGAACGGCGGTCTTTCGAATCGGCTTTGGCTGCAACTCTGGAAGACTTGGAGTTAAGCTTTTCTTTGAGAAAAGAACAAAGAACGGCACTGAAGTCATTCTTAAGAAGGGAAGATGTGTTCGGAGTTTAGCCAACCGGATAAGGCGAACGTTTAATCTATCAACTAGCTCTGCTTCACCTTCTTCTTCACTCTGGTTGGTTGTGGCGCTCATGGCGCTGTCCTATTGCGTGCAGAGAGAACATGAAAGACAACTGTTTATCCCGCCCCTTAGATTGAGCCCTGCCAATGGTGAGCTCCCAGACCCGACCTCCTGATGTGGGTCTGGCTTGTCAGGCTAGAATATTTATTATAGTATTTATTATAAATGATTTCTCTGTGCACATCATTGTGTTAAATTCATGGTCATCTTGAATCAGAATAACTTGCAGCCCTCTTTTCTTTTCAGATGACGAGGGCGGGGCAACCTGTCACTCACATGAGCTCCACCAATAGCAAACCACAACCATCCAATCAATTCCTCATGGACAATATCATTCCCCGCCCTACATATGTTCTTGTTCCAGAAGTGTTTCATTCCGTGGATGAAAGCTTAAAAATGCTGCCTTCAGAGGTCACATTTTAAGGTAGAAAGGCATCTGAAGCCAATGTTAGCTTCACCCCTGCCTCCTGAGAGACCTTCATCTGATCGAGTTTTGAAAGGCAGATGTATCATTCGCTGTCTTTGATATCCCACAATCCTGTGTTTTCCATTCTGTGACAGCTGAGCTAAAAAAGAAGGCGTCTGATAGTCGCGGTTGCTGGTCAGTTTGTGCGTAAATGTACGTTTTTGACCAATGTTTTCCACTGGAATTTCTAGTGTGAAATGACTATTGTAGTAATTAAACATTGGCTTAGTTTTCACCAAAGCTCGCTTTCGTGGGGTACATACATACGTGCACAAACACTGCTTCTGAAGTCATTGTCTATAAGGCAGCGAAGCAAGAGAGAGAGCACAGCCAATACTTATAGGGAAAGTAATTGCATTATGTGCATTATGTATGTGCACAACAGTGCATTATGATTATCCTTCCGCTGAGCATACATCGGTTGTACACTCATTATTGCAGTGCATTGTGGGATTGAATCAGTGCACTCGATAACATCCACTATGTTTTCAGACCTCAAGTAGTGCCCTATCTAAGGCTATAGGGGTGATGTGAACACAGCCACAGTGATTGTGACTCAAACAGTGTTTATTTGAGTCAGCTCATCATTATCTGACATACTGATTGAGTCAATAAGGAGGATGGAAGAACATCCTCTTCAGGGACTTTATTATCTTCACACAGACCGACAGCTTGAACTCTAAAACAAACACAGCACAGGAGGTCAATAATGAGCGCAATCTTCAGTCAAGGCTGATCATTCATGCCTGTGACTGTGCTAAAATCACACTTCTTATCCACATTATTTCGCAACACGGAAGTCGGCTATTTTCTGAGACTTCCCTTTCATTCACCGCTACAGGGAAACAACTAGAAGATTAAGAAAGTGCAGTAAAACAGTAAAACTATTTGTGCTACACACCAGTGAGTTTATGATTATGATAATACATTAAAAGAATTTGATAATAAATACAATTTTGCAATATAAAGCTAAATATAACTAAGCAAAAGACACCGGAAGCCTCACTCGTTACAAACTTTGCCCGATTTTACCTTCAAAAATAAGGTGGATAACATTCCCATGAATGTTTCCGCCACAGAATAAGAAAAAAATGACTTTTTATCTCAGAATTGCATGATATAAATTGCGAGATCGCAAATAAAAAGTCGCAATTATCTTTTTAAATGTTTTCATCTGTGGTGGAAACTAGCTTCCATACAATCATTACTATTAAATAGACAAAACAATAACTTCATAACTTCGAGTCGTAAAGTCATATTATCTAGAGACTTGTGGGTGGGATCATCTGACTTGGGCAAGTTAGTAACCACCTAGTCTCACGTAGCCAGACCTTCAGACTGACAGCAGAAGGTCTGGACTCCATCGCAGCTTTTAATTGGTCGAGGACCGCCCAAGACGTTTGACTGACATGTAACGCAACCAATCACAGTTAGTTTTGTTCCATGTCATGTTTAGGGGTGTGAAAATGCAAAGTCAATGTCCCTGCAATAACAGAAACGTGTGCATCTATAAATGATTCACTCATGAACGTTGTGCAAGTTTACTGCAACAACGGAGCCGCAAACTTCACACACTTTTGAAAATCCAGCGTTTAGTTGATCCTGGTAGGCGATCATTGTCACAGTTGTAAACACGACGGTGTTCTTCCACGAGGGAGTTTGCCATCACGGCATTTGTTTCTAGGCGGACCGTTAAAGAACGCAACACACTCGTCTCACGGACATGCTGTAGAATTCAACCAATCAGATGACGACTTCGAAACTCCTGAAGTGTTTCCAGATGAGTGTGCCATATGCATCAGACGTTCAGCCGACGGTCCGTAGGTGTGACGTCTGGGGCTGAGACTAGCAACCAACCAGCGCAGAGTAAAGGCACACCTTGTGTGTGTGTGTGTGTGTGTGTGTGTGTGTGTGTGTGTGGGCATGTTTTTGTGAAATATCAGGACACAAATGTGTATAATGACATGGGTATGACATAGGTATTATAAAAAGAGGGTGAAATATGAGGACGTTCCCCATGTCCTCACTTTTCAAAATGCTTATAAATCACACAGGATGAGGTTTTTATCACAGAAAGTAAACTGTGCAGTCTCCTGTGATGGGTAGTGTGTGTGTGTGTGTGTGTGTGTGTGTGTGTGTGTGTGTGTGTGTGTGTGTGTGTGTGAGATGGGTAGGTTTAGGGGCAGGGGCAGTGTGTGCGTGTGTGTGATGGGTAGGTTTAGGGGCAGTGTGTGTGTGTGTGTGTGTGTGTGTGTGTGTGTGTGTGTGTGTGTGTGTGTGTGTGTGTGTGATGGGTAGGTTTAGGGGTAGGGGCAGTGTAGGGGGATAGAAAATACGGTTTGTACAGTATAAAATGCATGACGCCTATGGAATGTCCCCACATTTCACAAAAACAAACATGTGTGTGTGTGTGTGTGTGTGTGTGTGTGTGTGTCGAAGCCCAGCAAAACAAACCCCTTAAAACAATAACATATCTCTCAGCTCTCTGTGGTTTCACACTTCTGCAATGTTGCAGGTTACAAGAGAAAAAATTACATATCATTTAAGATTTTGGCATGCTGGAATTATGCATACAGGCATGCTCTATATTTATCCACAGAATAACTAAACACTTTCATAAAACACTCTTACATTCCTCCACGAATCAAAGTCTCACTCACACCTACAGCCAATAAAACCATTTCCACAAAATCTATTAATAGTCACACTCATGTTCAGTAGAGATTCTCTACTATAGAGCTGCACGATTGATCGGTCAAAGATCGCGATCTCGATTCAAACACCCACGCGATGTTATTCCTAAATGACAACGATTCGCCTGTGTCTATTAAACCTTTGACTAACACACACCAGGACATTCAGAGAGCAGTTGTCATGTATATTACTGTATGAAACAGCGTCTCAAACAGTATTTTCACAGACGTACTGATAAAAGTGTATAGCTCAGATAAAAACTGATGTCTAAGCAATCAAAATAGAGCAATTCACCTTTTGAAAGTAACTTGACACTTTAAATAAAGATTGTATCATTACATCGTTACACCAGTAGGTGGCGACAAGTGACTGTTAACATTGGCTGTACACTACGGCTGAATCCAAAATCGCCCCCTAAACCCTCATTCACTATTCCCTACTTTAGCCCACTATTACAGTTCACTTGAAGGAGTGAATGAAAACGAGTGCATGAAGTCGGACAGCCGTTGAGCGTAGATCGGCTGTACACTCGTTACTGTGGTGCATTGTGGGATTGAATGAGTGCACTCGAACATGTCCACTATGGTTTCGGACACCACTACAAATGGCTGTCCCTTCAAATAGTGCCCTATTTAAGGGTATAGGGGGATTCAGCCCATGTGTTTGTCATTGAATCATTCATTCAAGAGATTTGTTCAAAAACACTGATTCACCCAGTAATGAAACTAAAGTCTTTGAGTGAGTCATTAAATCATTCACTCAACCTGATTTTTTCAAATAATTCATTCAGAATAATTAAACATTTTAAATAGACTACAGCATTATCCATTTTGTCAGAGCCTCTAGTAAATTACATGTTTTTTTTTTTTTTTAGTTGTCTGTTCAGATTCATGGGTGAGTCGTGATCTCTGTTTGAAAACAAAAAATCCTCGTGCAGCTCTACTATATACACTAACAAAATTTCAACTTCTTTTTAAAATATTCGCATTTAACAGCTGAATTGTGTGGTGAAAACTACATTAGCCATGATGCTGTAGAGACACATCCACCAATCAGAGAGTCACGGTGAGCAGATCACACCAAAAGAGCTCTGCAGGGAACGCCTTCTCCCATGAACCCAACAAACGCTCTCAGAACGTTGTGGAAAGGTTCTCTCAAAGTTATGAACAAACATTCTTCCAATAAAGTTATCTGGTGTTTAATAATGTTCTCCAAATGTAAGCACAAAAACATTATTTATACATCATTCATGTAATGTTTTTTTTTTTACTTTGGAGAAAAGTTTTTTAATACTATTTGTTTTAGAACGTTCAAAGAACATTCAAAAGTTCCCATGTTTGCAGTATTGATAAAATGCAATATTCCCTTAACATTCATATAACCAGGAAAAAGAACATAGAACATTCGGAAATAACACATCTGCCATTTTTTAAACATTAGCCTGAACAGACAAATCGCATGCGAACATCAGACTGAACGTTCAAGTCGATGTGAACTACATGTCCAAACATTGGAAGAGTTTACTGTATAATAACTCACCGATACGTCGAATATCTCCTCCGAGTCGTCCAGCATCTGGACTCTGATGGGCAGCAGGCGTCCAGGTGGCATAGCAGGCGGTTTGTGCCCGGGCTCCAGGGTGCTGATGCCCAGGGTCTCTGGTGCCCCTAACCTCTGCCCCGCCAGCGGTGTCTGGCCCTGGTCCACCATGGTCTTCCTCACTCAGCCTGCACACACACAAACATCACAGTCCGACTTACACCATGTGAGGTGCACTGACACTGTGTGTGTCTGATGCAGGTTCAAATGTCCCCATAAGGATATTAATAATGACTTAAAGTTCCCTTATTATTCTATTTTAAAGGTTTCTAATTTCCTTTTGGAGTCTCCTACAGCAGGTTTACATGCAAACATCAAAAACACTTTAATTGTCTCATAATATCTATTGCATCATCAGCTCTTTACTCACAGTATCTGAAACTCTGAAGTCTCTATAAACCCAAAAGCTGCTGATTGGTCAGATGGCCCAGTCTGTTGTGATTGGTCTACTCTACTCTGATTGGTCAGATGGCCCAGTCTGTTGTGATTGGTCTACTCTACTCTGATTGGTCAGATGGCCCAGTCTGTTGTGATTGGTCTACTCTGCTCTGATTGGTCAGATGGCCCAGTCTGTTGTGATTGGTCTACTCTACTCTGATTGGTCAGATGGCCCAGTCTGTTGTGATTGGTCTACTCTACTCTGATTGGTCAGATGGCCCAGTCTGTTGTGATTGGTCTGCTCTGCTCTGATTGGTCAGATGGCCCAGTCTGTTGTGATTGGTCTACTCTGCTCTGATTGGTCAGATGGCCCAGTCTGTTGTGATTGGTCTACTCTGCTCTGATTGGTCAGATGGTCCAGTCTGTTGTGATTGGTCTACTCTGCTCTGATTGGTCAGATGGCCCAGTCTGTTGTGATTGGTCTACTCTGCTCTGATTGGTCAGATGGCCCAGTCTGTTGTGATTGGTCTACTCTGCTCTGATTGGTCAGATGGTCCAGTCTGTTGTGATTGGTCTACTCTGCTCTGATTGGTCAGATGGTCCAGTCTGTTGTGATTGGTCTACTCTGCTCTGATTGGTCAGATGGTCCAGTCTGTTGTGATTGGTCTACTCTGCTCTGATTGGTCAGATGGCCCAGTCTGTTGTGATTGGTCTACTCTGCTCTGATTGGTCAGATGGCCCAGTCTGTTGTGATTGGTCTACTCTGCTCTGATTGGTCAGATGGTTCAGTCTGTTGTGATTGGTCTACTCTGCTCTGATTGGTCAGATGGCCCAGTCTGTTGTGATTGGTCTACTCTGCTCTGATTGGTCAGATGGCCCAGTCTGTTGTGATTGGTCTACTCTGCTCTGATTGGTCAGATGGTTCAGTCTGTTGTGATTGGTCTACTCTGCTCTGATTGGTCAGATGGCCCAGTCTGTTGTGATTGGTCTACTCTGCTCTGATTGGTCAGATGGTTCAGTCTGTTGTGATTGGTCTGCTCTGCTCTGATTGGTCAGATGGCCCAGTCTGTTGTGATTGGTCTACTCTGCTCTGATTGGTCAGATGGCCCAGTCTGTTGTGATTGGTCTACTCTGCTCTGATTGGTCAGATGGTTCAGTCTGTTGTGATTGGTCTGCTCTGCTCTGATTGGTCAGATGGCCCAGTCTGTTGTGATTGGTCTACTCTGCTCTGATTGGTCAGATGGCCCAGTCTGTTGTGATTGGTCTACTCTGCTCTGATTGGTCAGGTGACAGCATGTGTCAGAAACCAAACCCACACCTATTAGCATATCTGAATTTCAGCACTTTGTACACAATGATACAAACAGTAACGATGGCGTTGGTTTTATTGTATCAATCTCATCACAGTGGATTTGCTTTGGCAGCAGAATACAGCGTCTTCTCCACATGAACAACACAAACCAAACTCTTCCAGTCTAAGCTACAACTACAGTGTGTGTGTCAGAGTAGACGCAGTTCACCAGCAGCCAATGAAGATTATAGACTGGCATCATGCAAATGTGTTACAAACATACGGGTTCAGCAGGAAGTGAGACTGGAATTACTGAAGATTCATTTCAGGCGGTTCAGACTCAAACTCCATTCATTTGCACTTTGATCTTTGAAACTTTGCAGACCTTTTACATTCACAAAAGTCAGATTACACATGGCATGAAAGATAATATTTGATAATGAAAGTTTGAAAATGAAGACGTTGTGTATGCATACTGATGTTCTCCACATGTCAGCGATGTGAAGGTTACACCAGGCTTTTTGGTCGGATGCTCTCCTTAGACAATGGACCTATCACAGAGATCCAGCTTCTCATATCTCTCCCATCATGTTCACTGTTTATCACACATGCCAGAGCACTGAAGTCATCACTGCTGAACCAAACATCAACATGAGAAAAAGAGGGGAGGAAACGGGACAAGCAGAGAGAAGGTGAGCAGCTGAGAGAGTTAGAGCAGTCCGCAGAAAATGTGAAATAATAAACACTGATCTCTGTGGATCAGATGGCCATCTGTGACTGGCTCTCCTCATTTGCAATAACATTTATCCAAGTCATCTTCAAAAGAGCCTTCCAGACACTCTACTATTCACTGGTTTGTGCTCATATACAGGTCCTTCTAAAACAATTAGCATATTGTGATAAAAGTTCATTATTTCCCATAATGTAATGATAAAAATTAAACTTTCATATATTTTAGATTCATTGCACACCAACTGAAATATTTCAGGTCTTTTATTGTTTTAATACTGATGATTTTGGCATACAGCTCATGAAAACCAGACTCTGGCACCTTGATTTCCGAATGACATGCAAAATTTGAGCGACAGTCCAGTGCTGCTTCTCTGTAGCCCAGGTCAGGCACTTCTGCCACTGTTTCTGGTTCAAAAGTGGCTTGACCTGGGGAATGCGGCACCTGTAGCCCATTTCCTGCACACGCCTGTGCACGGTGGCTCTGGATGTTTCTACTCCAGACTCAGTCCACTGCTTCCGCAGGTCCCCCAAGGTCTGGAATCGGTCCTTCTCCACAATCTTCCTCAGGGTCCGGTCACCTCTTCTCGTTGTGCAGCGTTTTTTGCCACACTTTTTCCTTCCCACAGACTTCCCACTGAGGTGCCTTGATACAGCACTCTGGGAACAGCCTATTGGTTCAGAAATGTCTTTCTGTGTCTTACCCTCTCGCTTGAGGGTGTCAATGATGGCCTTCTGGACAGCAGTCAGGTCGGCAGTCTTACCCATGATTGCGGTTTTGAGTAATGAACCAGGCTGGGAGTTTTTAAAAGCCTCAGGAATCTTTTGCAGGTGTTTAGAGTTAATTAGTTTATTCAGATGATTAGGTTAATAGCTCGTTTAGAGAACCTTTTCATGATATGCTAATTTTTTTAGATTTTTGGGTTTTCATGAGCTGTATGCCAAAATCATCAGTATTAAAACAATAAAAGACCTGAAATATTTCAGTTGGTGTGCAATGAA
Organism: Gobiocypris rarus; assembly: GCA_023029165.1. NCBI lineage: Eukaryota > Metazoa > Chordata > Actinopteri > Cypriniformes > Gobionidae > Gobiocypris > Gobiocypris rarus. The sequence continues at coordinate 6,573,741 of CM040910.1, read as the reverse complement.
TCTAAAATATATTAATTTTTATCATTACATTATGGAAAATAATGAACTTTTATCACAATATGCAAATGTTTTTAGAAGGACCTGTATTCATGTAGACCAAACATTTATTCTAAGGTGCATTGTAAAAACAGACCTCTGATAAAAAATGTCTGCTGGTTTATAATTTGTGCTGTGTAGTTTTATAGTCTATTATCAATAAAACACCTTCTGGAGAAGCAATAAAGCATGCATCTGCTCTCAGAGGAGGAGGGTGAAAGATCAGACCAGTGCCAGACTGCAAAAACCAACTCCACCAGGAGAAACACGGCCAGGACCTTGCCAGTAGAGTTTGAACAAATTCCATTCATTCAGCAATGCCACAAAAGCCCTGGAAAAATCAACGGCACTGATGGTGATGATCTGAGCACATCTTCAGACACTGGTGTCTTTTGTTTGGCTGGGATGAAGCTGCCACATGCAGAACACATCATGAGATTGAGAAGTAGGCTATAATTTACAAAAAAAAGCCGCAATTAAGAAAATAGAAATGATCAAAACGCTCAGAGAAATGGCTCTCGGGCTTTTTAAACAGAACATATAAGGGATTCACCTTTGTTAACACACATGTAATCCATAATTAAAATGCTGAACATTTTTTAAAAATTATAGATCCCAGTCGTGGCCTTTCAACATAAAACCTAATGAATAAAACGGGAAGACCTCTGAATGCTCTTCCGTGACGCGCTTTATTCTTCTAATGCGCGCCTGTCGCGTCGCGTCGAGACGTCACCTCATAGCGTTCACTATCACCACCAATCAGGTGTAACGCAATTATGTTTAACTGAAATTAATAAATTGATTTTACAGTGTCTATTTTAAAATAGGGAAATAGCGTTACAGAGCACGTTACATGTGCTATTCACAAATCACAAGCTGGCTTTGATTGAACGGTCAGACGTTATTTAAACAAAAAACATACAATTAATACACAATGCAGAAAATTAAGAGGCAGAAGTAGCCGAGCAGCGCGTCAAAATAGAGCGTTATCGCGCGCTTCTTGTGAAGAGCGCTCCGGGCGCGTCGCGTCGTACGCGTAAAAGCGGTGTGCACTGAACAAAGCGCGGGCAGGACAGGTCCACTGACGTATAATTCAAGGTCTTTGGGTAAATATATAATTCTGATATGCTTCTCTCACTGGGCTTCATCGGGTGAATGGACTCCTGTAGCAGATCGCGCGTCAGTGCATTATGGAAATATAACGGTGTACAGAGCTCCAGCAATGTCACGGCAGATCTCAGGCTCAAATCTGTGGCTAGATTTACCCCTTAATCTCTTCCAAGCACAGAGCACTGTGACTATGAGTAGAACAATCGATACGCTTACCCCGATTATAAATCCACTGTGTCCAAGTGTGCGTTTGTCCAGAAATGCGCTGGTTGCAGCGGTGATGCCGTGGAGCTGGCCGCCGGGAGCCGCTTCAGATGCAGCATATGCGCGTCCTCACAGTCGCCATGTCGGCCGGCTGGAGAGACGGGATTTACACTGACGGAGAACAGCACAGATACAACGCTCACCAGACGAGATGAGTGCGCATGTGCTGCCATCTGCAGAGCGAAGCGGCATAACGCAGTCCAGCAATGACTTACAGTCATCTACAGCAGTGGTTTTCAAACCTGTCCTGGAGGACCACCAGCCCTGCACATTTCGTGTGTCTCCCTCATCTAGCACACCTGCTTCAACTCATCAGCTCATTACTAGAGACTGCAAGACCTGAAATGGGTGTGTCTGATATAGGGAGACATACAAAATGTGCAGGGCTGGTGGTCCTCCAGGACAGGTTTGAAAACCACTGCTCTACAGCATCAAACGCACAATCAGTCCGCTCTTCACTGCATGATGTGCACTTACAGTACTTCAAAAGACCGTGCAGGTAGTAGGCTACATTATTAATTATATACTAAATGCCACCTAAGTTCACTGAAAATCCCAATACTCAAAATAATCAATTGGTTTGAGTAGGGTCGCTACACTAATTATAAGCAAATTAGTTCATCAAGAGTATTTAGAATTTAATTTTTATTTTGAGTACTTTTGAGTTCACCAAACCAACGCATTTTTAGTAATCGGAATTGTTTCATTGTTTTGAGTTTTATGAACTTGTTTCTTTTAATTTAGACTAACTTAAATTTAACTGAACCTGGGCTGGGATTTCTATTTCCCAGCATGCTGTGCCATGACACTCAAAAGGGGCAGTAAATGCTAATGAAGTGTTGTATTATGTATTTTTGTGCAAGTGCTATGCTCATTCAGCAAGTGCTATGCTATGCTAACGCTACCAAAGCATTGTGTAACTATAGTGAGAAAGGTAGCATTCATTGAATTAGATAGTTAAAGCTAATCAAGTTTCCACTATTAAAAATGAGAGATTACATGATATTTTAAGTTAAATGTATGAATTAGCTTACTCAAATATTAAAAGTTAAGAGGAATTAAAATGTATGAGCACAAAATAAAAATCTGCAAGTTCTGCTAACTCAAAATTTCTTAACTTAAAATATTTGATGTAACCAATTGCCTCACTATTTTGAGTTTTGCCAACGTTTTTGGGTTTACAGTGTGTACTTAAAGCGACACACACTGTTTACAAATAATATAAAACTAAATTTTGTACTTTTGTGAAGTTTGAAATAGTTTTTAATAGTCTTTTGTTGTGTTTTGAAGAAGTTTTTATTTATTTTTATGTGTTGACATGTAAAGTACTTGATTATAATTGTAACTGTTATTCAATATTATATTTAACACTTAAACGGGTCTTTACTGACCCGGGGTGTCATTCACTCCCCTCCTCCTCATTCATTTTTTAAACATTCACGTTTTTAGTATTCCTTAACCAATTCATTATAAACAATATAACAAGAAAAAAAAACAATATAATTATTTTCCCATTACTTGTTTTGTAAAAATTGTATAGGGTTGCTAAAAAGTATTTTTGTATTTTGAAAAGTATTGAAAAAGTATTTTGAAAAGTATGATTGAATCGTTGATGACTGAAACAGTGTTGCCAACTTAGCGCTTTTGTCGCTATATTTAGCGACTTTTTTTTAAAAAAAGCGACTAGCGACAAATCTAGCGACTTTTTGGATCAGCGTCAGTTACTTTACAAATGTCGCCAGTACTGTCCTGCGAGCGCGAGGTCTTGCCTTCTCCCTGCCGTCACACCTCTCTCTGCGTCTGCCCTGCAGTGAATGGCTGAGAGGAGCATCAGCGCATGCCAGTGAACACACACACACACACACAGCAGCTGACAGACGTGAATGTGCGAGCTACACATGAGCACACTGTGTTGCTACGGATTTATCACTTATCTGCTTCCTTTGTTTTATATTTAAAGAATTTAGTATGACCCGTTGTGATTTCCATTCTTCTGTTGTGCTTATCACTTTATATTACTCACTATAAAATAGCTTTAGTTGATCCAGTTTCTGACCTCTCTCAATTCAGATTATTTTAAACATAGAAATGAAGTCATTCACTATATCATACTCGTTCTATTGTATGACAAAAATACATAGGAAATGAGAACGTCTTTATTGGACAGTATGTGAGCACGGATGGCAGGCAGAGCATGAAGTACGACGTGATGACGTCACATATGCTAATTAACGCATGACGTCATCTAGCGACATTTAGCGACTTTTTGGGCAGGCTTTAGCTACTTTTCTTGAAAAATAGTTGGCAACACTGGACTGAAATACCTTTATTCCACAAGGTGGCAGTGTCTGATACACAATGATGAAGTGACATTTCTCTCATAGGCTGCGTCCGAAACATTTCAAGGCAGGAAAGCATCAAGCCACGTCCGAATCTAATGTTAGCTTCACTTCCTGTCTCCTGAGGGACCTTCATCTGATGGATTTTTATAGGCAGCATAGATGTATCATTCGCTGCCTTTGATATCCCACAATCCTTTGCTTTCCATTCTGTGACAGTTGAGCTGGGGAAAAAAGATAGTTTTCGAAAGTTGTGTTTGCTGGTCGGTTTGTGAGTAAATGTAAATTTTTTACTAAAATTTTCCACTTCTGATGTAATTTTTAGCAAGAAATCACTAAAAATGTGTTTAGTTCTCACCAAAGCGCTCTCTATTTAGCTGTAGATCATTAAACTGTTACACTACCTTAGAAGTCTGTCCGGAATAGTTTTGTGAGGTGCCTTCATGCACAAACGCTGCCTTACAAGCCATTGTCTGATAAGGCAGGAAGGCAGTGAGTCAGCTATAGGTTTTCAGATGCAGTCATAGTCACAGCAGGCAGAAAACAAAAGAATAGGAAGGATAATCAGCAAAACCTGAAACGGCTCAGTGATTTATTGCAGAGCAAGTGCTGAACGCAACCAAATATCAGTATCACTGTCACCTGATAGTTAATCTGGTGAAGAAGCGATAACATTTTTTTTGAAAATGAGAATATGTTTGAGATGGTGAATATGAGCCAGATGCTGAAAGTACTGGGAAATGACGGATGATGATGGTATAAAACATCTGCTCAAACTGAACCCTTACAAGTTCCAAAAGATACCAAAATATGCTTTATTGTAACTGCTACTCTAATATCAGAAGAGTTTTATATTATAGGGCAGGTAGAGATCCATCCGTGTTAGATTTAGATCCGGGTCGCTAAAGGCCCCAATATGTAATTATGATTGGCAAAACATTCATACATTTAAGGGTTAAAGATAATATATTTTAAATATATTAAATTGGAACTTTATTATAATTGTGTCAATAATAAACAATTATCAAACCATTGTTTTGGCCAACAAATAATAAAAAATATATAGCAGAAATGACCAGGAAAGATGGCATCTTTGTGTGACATAGGCTATTAAAATACTATTTATTTTCTTTTCTTTAGTTAAAAAAAAAAAAGTTATACATTTAATTTAATCCTTATTCACTACTGGTCAAAAGTTTGGGAACATTAAGGTTTTAACATTATTTCAATTTTGTGAAATTTTGTCAAAGTGTTCTCTATATGAATATATAGTATAGAATATATAGTATAGAATATATATAGTGTAATGTATTCCTGTGACCAAAGCTGAATTTATCATCATTACTCCAGTCTTCAGTATCATATGATCTTTCACTAATCACTCTCATATGAGGATTTAATGCATCCTTGCTGAATAAAATGATTTATTTCTTTAAAAGAAACTGACCCCATTGAACAGTAATGCATTTCATATCCATCCATCCATTTGTCGATAATGCACATACTGTAGTCCGCAGGTAATTTCCACAATAGATAAATAAATAAATGAAATCAAATAGACCCTTCAGGGTGATGCACACATGCCAGGATCTACCAGTCATACACACTCACACAATGACAAAATGAGAAATGCCAGAAATCTGTGGGCTGTTGAGTGTCTTTATGGCATTTATAAATCAGGTTGATCGAGAGAGGACTGTTCCTGTAACAAGTAGATCACCTATACAGTACTATATCTGATATATGACATGTGTGCGAGTGTGTGAGCGTCTTGATAGATGATGTGTGTCTGTATCTTCCCCCACTTACTATTTTTGGCCAATCAAATCACTGCAAATTAGAGTGTGAAATTGGCAGCATGTGTTGCCATGCGGTTGCCATGACAGCCAGCAATAAGTCTCATGCTGGCGTCCTCGCACGAAACGGCTACTCTTGTGTCCTCTGTCCATTTCCCATGTCCTGTCTTGGCTGTCTTTCCCTGCGTTCCTGTGTCCAGTGAGTGGGCAGAGAGGGAAAATATTTACCTCGGAAAACAGCAGCTCACTGTTCACACAGACTTCCCTCCGCTGACTCCTACACATTACAGTTTATGTCTGTGTACAGAATGATACTACATACTGAATCATAAAGGCTGCACATCGGCTATATTTTAGTATAGAGAGCATGCTATATATTATATAGTATATACTACAAAAAGAATGCAGTATGCAATGATAAATCTTAAGCTTTAGCACACTACACTTTTGTCACATTTTTTTTTTTTTGAAGATTATTGAATATTTTAGGTAATATGTCTATCTTTCTACTTAAAAATGTCACATTTCAATGTGTTACCTGGCATTTCTTTGTTTGCTCTCACATATCACTCTTTCTCAAAAAGTATGACATGCATTTCATAGCATTTTTGTTTTCGACATCCATTTGTAAGGCGAAGAAGTCTTGTATTATCACTCTATCTTAAAAACTGCTAGATCTGCTTAGTTTTCGACTCTCTTAGAAGAAAACAAACCCAACCCTAGGTATTTATTTGATGCAGTGGCTTGTTTAACAAGTTCAGACATCTCCCAAAAGCACAGCAGAAATTACTTCATGGATTTCTTTACGTGCTAGATTGATACTATTAGAGAGAAAATTATAACCATGTAACCTACGTTATCGCATTAGGCTTCGAGCTATAGTCCCCCTGAGCAAAAATTTGATTCACTCATTGCTATAGGAGAGGAAGAATTGTCTAAACTTGTTAAATCATCAAAATCAATGTATATTAGACCCTATACCGACTAAGCTACTGCAAGAGATGCTGCCAGAAGTCGTAGATCCTCTTCTTAATATCATTCATTCATCCTTGTCATGTCAGGATTTAGTTCAGTAAGGATTTTAGTTCAGTATGGAGTACCGCAAGGCTCAGTGCTAGGGCCGCTGTTTTTCACCCTGTACATGCTACCCGTGGGAGATATCATTAGGGAAGCATGGCATTCGTTTTCAATGTCATGCTGACAATACTCAGCTCTATATTTCTTCACACCCTGACAAAACCAATTCACAAAACTAATGGAGTGCATAGTTGATATAAAACAATAAGTGTCTATATTTACACTAACTCTGCCCAGCAATGGTTGATCAGAGGATTCCACACAAGATTAAAAAAGATGTGTGTGTTGTAATGTCTGCAGAGGCGTAGTCAGAAGTGTTCATGAAACTAGGTTTTGACACGGCTGACCCAGGTTCAAAACAGCCTTCTGCCGAGTTCGCTCTTCTCCCTTTTCCCATCATATATCACATCGGAAAGGCATTTAATTTCAATAATAATAAAAAAAGTTCTAAAAGCAGAAATAAAGTACCTAATGACTGTTTAATAATAATAATAACTGCTTAATAATAATAATAATAACAGTATTTTTGGGTAGGTGTAGGGAGGGCTTTTATTGTCCCAACAAGGTGGCATCCATTTAATAATTTTAATAAATATAATCATTTAAACTCTGTTATTATTGGATCCTGATGCTCAATGATGTTCATGTCTGGTGACTGGGCTGGCCAATCCTGGAGCATCTTGATCTTCTTCGCCTTGAGGAACTTTGATGTGGAGATGGAAGAATGCGATGGAGCACCATCCTGCTGCAGAATTTGGCCTCTTTTATGGTTGGGAATATAAGAGGTATAAGATTTCTTGGTATTTTAGACTATTGAAGTTGCCTTCCACCCTGCAGATCTCTCGCACACCTCCATACTGCATGTAACCCCAGACCATGATTTTTTCCCCACCAAACTTCACTGTTTTCTGGGTGAATCTCGGATCCATGCGGGCTCCAGTAGGTCTCCTCTAATATTTGCGGTGACTGTGGTGAAGATTCATCTGAAAAATCCTTCTGCCACTTTTCCAGCGTCCATCCTTTTAGCAGGCTGTGGGCTTTGGCAAATGCCACATGGTTTTTCAATTGTCTTTTGTTTAGTGCTGGCTTCTGGGCACTGATTCGACCATGGAGGCCATTTCGAGACAGAATCCGACAAACTGTTCTGGTTGACACAGGGACTTCAGGTGACCAGGTCTCGTGGAGCTCTGCTGCAGTGGAAAATGGGCTGGCCTTGGATTTTCGAGCCAACAAACGGTCCTCTCGAGCAGTTGTCTTGCAGGGTCTGCCTGACCTGGGTTTGTCATAAACGTCTCCAGTCTCTTCAAATCTTTTTTTTATCCTCTGTACTTGACGCTGAGACACTTTGAAGGTGTCTGCCACATCAGCAGTGGATCTGGTCTTCAGCCTCTTGATAATCTTTAGTCTCAGGGTGAATCTTAGGCATGTTTGCAGAGGTCTAGTTGCAGTTGATGTGAAGGTCTAGTGTACTGGGGTTCTTTTTATACACACCTGAGATCTAATTGATCCATTATTAGTCACAGGTGAAGCTCATATGACAAGGCGACAACACTTATGTCTTTGCAAAAATTGACTCAATGGGCTTTACCAAGCTGTGAATATTAGAATATTTTTTGACAGTTCATTTTGCACTGAACAATTATTACAAAAGCTGTTGGGATTAAATTGATCCATTTCTTGTAAAAAAAAATCTTGATAAGAAATATATTTCAGCGGCACTTCAATTCAATTTGTACACAAGCGACAAGACTTTTGTCAGGGACTGTATTTATACTGATGCTTTTACATGGTGTAAATAGAATATAGCCCTATTTTCAGTAGCCGCTGTCATAAAAAAATGGATGACTTAATCTGAAAAAAAGAGTCTTAATTATTGTACTAAAAACCTTAGCACGTAATAACATAAAATACTGTCTAACACTTGATCTATCAACTGTTAAACCACATTCTTTCATCGTAAAAATATATCTAAATTATGATTATATTATATGTGCTCTTAATGTCAAATGCGGAACAGTTAGAGCTAGATTATTGTAATGCTCTACTGGGTGGTTGCCCTGCTCGCTTAATAAACAAACTCCAGCTGGTCCAAAACGCAGCAGCTCGAGTTCTTACTAAAACCGGGAAGTATGAACACATTAGCCCGTTCTGTCAAAACTGCACTGGCTCCCTATTAAACATTGTATACATTTTTAAATCTTGCTTATTACTTACAGTTCTTCGAGCGTGCTCTTATCACATTATAGTCCTTGATGTCTATTGTGTCTCTAAACTCTGGCCAGTTGATAACACCAAGAGTATATAAATCAACTGGCGGTCGATCCTTTTCCTATTTAGCACCTAAACTCAGGAACAGTCTTCCTAGCATTGTTCAGGAAGCAGACACACTCTGTCAGTTTAAATCTAGATTAAATACCAATCTCTTCATACATGACACATTATCACATTTCTATAATTAAAATCCATTAAAGAATTGTTAGGCTGCATAAAGTAGGTCAGTTGGAACTGGGAACACTTCCCACAGTATCCAATGTATTCGTTATACATCTCTAAAAGAACGGCATCAATGCTGATATTAGGCTCACTGTTTATCCTGAGCAGTGTTGGCTGCAGTTATTAAGTAATTAGTTACTGTAATTGAATTAGTTTTCCCTTGAAAAAGTAAAGTAAGGGATTCCTCTTATTTTTCTGTAATTTAGTTACAGTTACTTCTGATGTAATTGAACAAAATACTGCGTATACCACTGGGAAGCTGCTGTGAAACAATCTCCATTGTAAAAAGAGCTATATAAATAAAGGGGACTATCGACAAAAGTGGAATTAACATCAAAACTATAAAAAGGAACGTTTTTATGTATCCTTCTCACATGTATAATACTTCAGTCAGTTAATAAGAATAATTGATGTAGTTTTATAGTATTTATGTGAATGAATTAAAAGAGCCGTTTCATGTCTATCCTTGAACTAGTCGAGGTTGATAAAGGATTTAGAAAGTAATTAGTATATTTTTTGGAGAGAGTAATTTGTAGAGTAATCTAATTACACTATTGAAGATGTAATAAGTAACTAGTAATGAATTACTTTTTCAGAGTAACTTACCCAACACAGCCATTTTACTACATCCAGGCAACAACAGAAAATTACAGATTTTCTGAGGAAAAAAACATATAAACTGTATTTATGTAAAGTTTTTTTTTTATATTGTAATATTGTAACATAAGTTATTTGAGTGCTTATGTTTGTCATTAAAACAAAAACATTTAACATTAAAATGTAATTTTGAAAATTGTATTAATAATGTGAAAAATAAAGCAGCTTTAATAGCTACTGATATGTGAATGTCCATCACTTTAAACAGATTTTTCAAAAGTACTATTCATGTCTTTGTGTAAACCCTTAAAGTCAGTTTAGATGGAAAGCATCTGCTAAATGTTACGTAACTAACTTGTATCTATCACAACCAAACAATTAAACAGCCATCAAATAAACAAAACCTGCCTGATGGAAACCAGAACATGTGTGTGTGTGTGTGTGTGTGTGTGTGTGTGTGTGTGTGTGTGTGTGTGTGTGTGTGTGTGTGTGTGTGTGTGTGTGTGTGTGTGTGTGTGCAGATATTCAAACAGCACTTTATCACACAAACTGCAGGACCTGCTTTTGTCCTTCACTGTAACATGCTCTTGTCAAATGTTTCCTATTTATTTATAAAGTGCATGGAACAAAAGTATTGGGACACCTGACCATTACACCAACAGGGACTGTAATTACATCACATTATAAAAACATAGACATTAAAAGGATAGTTCACCCAAAAATAAAAATCCTGCCATCATTTACTCACCCTCAAGTTGTTCCAAACCTGTATGAGTTTCTTTGCTCTGCTGAACACAAAGGAAGATATTTTGAAGAATGTTGGCCCAATCTTTGCAGTTATAACAGATTCTGCTCTTTTGGGAAGGTGTTCCACAACATTCTGGAGTGTTTCTGTGGGAATTTTTGCCCATTCATCCAGTAGAGCATTTGTGAGGTCAGACACTGATGTTGGAAGACAAGTCCTGGCTCGCAATCTCCATTCCTGTTGGGGCTGAGGTTAGGGTTCAATCAAGTCAAGTTCTTTCACACTAAATTCATCCAACTATGTCTTTATGGACCTTGCTTTAGGGCACAGTCGTGCTGGGCCTTCCCCAAACTGTTCCCACAAAGTTGGAAGCATAGCAATGTCTAGAATGTCCCGTTATGCTGAATCATAAAGATTCCCCTTCACTGGAAGTAAGGCAAGGCAATATAGCACATTTCATACACAATGGCAACTCAAAGTGCTTTACATAGAAAAGAGGCTCCGGAGACTAGAAGCTGGATCATGAAAAGTTGGTACTGATCTATCCTTGAGCTTTAACTTTTTAGCAGAACCTGCCTTGAATTGTCCCTTGTTCAGGCAATGCATTGCTTACAAGACATTGTTGTCACTACAGCTGCTCGAGGAAATGGAGGACAGTGTACAACTGGCTGAGGGCGGAAACTATGCTGATACGGAGCAGTCCATCTGCGCCTTGGGTGGAAACCATAGACCGTAACAAAATATGGACGACGCGACTTCATCCGTTTCCGCTGACAAGAGTTGAAGCATCTTGGGACCGAGTCTGCGCAGTAGAGAGCAGGAAGTAGAGCAGGAAGTACAGCCGCGATATTAAAAGCAATTATGTTGGTGTGAAATTAACAGTTATGGAAATGTAGAAATTAAAGCTAAAGCAGGCCTGGTAGAAACGTGCAGGTTAAGTGGCGGTAATGTTATAATCGATCTCTATCCTATGTCAGAAGGTGAGAGGAATCTGAGCGGCTCGTGTTTTCAAATGCTTGTAGAAAAAGACTTACCAAAACAAATTACTGGGTTGTCCTTCTTAACGTTTTCTGGGTTTGTAGATACACAGAGGACCCGATTATATCACTTAAATATGGGGAAAGTCAGATTTTCATGATATGTACTGTGTTACAAAATACTGTGCTAACTAGTTTCGATTTGGTATTAAAGGGACACTCCACCGTTTTTAGAAATAGGGCTTATTCAACTTCTTTCCTACATCTAGATATGTGGGCAAATGCATTTTTGTCTCAGTGCATGCATTGATTTAGTTTGGCAGGGTCGCCGCTAGCTTAGCTTAGCATTATGAATGGCAACACATGAAATCCCCAAACTTCCGTCAACATACCGGCGTATGTTGTGCATGTGTTGTGTGAGATCTCTGTGCCCAAGTAGCAGTGCTTCGCCTGGGCTTCCCTATATTATAGTCCCAAGGTAATATCTGTCTAGGAAATCGCCTAGTCTTAATCTGCATCGCTATTTGTACTCGTTGTGAATACGCAGGCCACAAGATGTAATTAGGTGTTGTTTTTTTTAAATGTTATCACTTTTACTTGGGACATGCTAGCTGGCAACATAGGATTCCATTCATTATGCTAAGCTAAGCTAGCGGCGACCCTGCCAAACTAAAACAATGCATGCACTAAGACAAAAATGCATTTGCCCACATTTCTAAATGTAGGAAAGATGTTGAATAAGCTCTATTTCTAAAAACGGTGCAGTGTCCCTTTAACTTCAATGTGCTACCTCTATTGCAATACAATATCATCACACTAGCAGTGCTATCCCACATATTTTGCTATTGTAACTGCGCTTATTTCCATTGTTGGTATAAGTAGCAGTGGGTGGTAATAAACGAGAAATGTAGTTTTCTACGATCCTGCTGATAAGGTTTCTTTAGTCATTCAGCAACCCTGCAGCCTGAACCACTGTAGGAGAACCATCCTTACAGAAATCACGGCGCACCACGGTTTCAGCTAAAAACCCTCTTCACTGAAGAAAGAAAAAAGAAGCAAACTTGTTCAGCAAACTTTCATTTTTGGATGAACTATCCCTTTAAAGGCAGTGGAAGTTTGGAACTCTTCCTCAAAGGAACCAGCGAAGCGTTGGCGACTTTTACACACCATGCGCCTCAGCACTCGTGACCGGTTCGCTGTGACTTTATGTGATCTTCCACTTTCCAATAACACCACTTACAGTTGAGCGGGGAATATCTACCAGAAGGGATGCAATTTCACAAACTGACTTAATTGCCAACACGTCTTTGTATGTAGCACAGTACCATGCTTGAAGAACTACAGAATTACTAATATTGTAATGTTTGTAACATTGCTAGATGCTTGCTTTTACACACCCGTGGCATATAGTGCATGTTTGGACTTTGCATGTGTAGGTATTAAAACATAGAAAGCGCACAGGAAAAAAAAACACTGCAATGTGTGTGAGTGTCAGATGCACTTTATTTAGGTGCCAAACAAACAAAAAGAGTGTCACCATTCAGTCATTCAAAAGAGTTGAGCACACGTTCACATAAAAAAATATAAAATCAATACTGACTCAGAGCTCTCTATTCAAACACATACACTCAGACACACACACACCATCCATCCATCCATCTCCATAATCTCTATATGTTCAGCCTTGAGATCGAAGCTCAACCCCGGCCAGGAGGAACCAGGAAAACTGGAAACCTCTGTACAAATGTATAGTCAACCAATAAGCATCATCACCAATGAGCCATTCAACCACAGAGGAATAAGGAGAATGAGTGCAGAAAGAGAATGAGTGAGAAAAGGGTGGTGAAATAGAGAGAGACAGAAAAAGAGTGCCATATGTGATACTCAGAGTGAAAACCGTTTCACTAAACTAGCAAAAGTTGAGTGTGTTTAGATGTGGAAGGGCCAAACGTCCCCCACCCGCATGACCCGTCCAATCGGTGACCGGGACTTGCGCTGCAATCCATTCAGCTCGGAGAGTTAACATTCCTACTTGGAAAAGTGCAATAGAACGTCTCTTGAAGTTGGATTTCTAGCTTGGAAACTCCCGATTGACGGGTGCATGATGCAGTCAGCAAGATTTACACACATCAACATTCAACATTTAAGCAAATAAAATGCATCAAGGAGACAAAAAGTCCAACACTACATGATAAAACATGTTTAGCAAACGTAAAACAAGAAAAAGGACTCTTCTCTGTTGATATACCAATACCAGTCGAACACTGGTTAGTGTTGTAAAGCATAGTGTATTCTCCCCAGTTCGGTTGCTAAAAAAAGTTCTTTGTTCACACTTGTTCCATTGCAAAGCCGGGACAAGTTGTCATTTCGCTTCCTTGTGTCGTCTTCTGAACATCTGACATTGAATGGAAGCGGCAAAAAGACAACAGCTCGGTTCCAAAACCTACAGTTCACCTACAGACTGGATCCTCACGGAAACAACCAGACATTACACGAATGTACTAGTACAATATCTGTTGATCCTGGAACAACTTTACAGTTTGACGGACAAGTTTACATCAAGTTTAGGCTCACAACCAGGGTGAGGTGCTTCTATCCAGGGTTAGTCATTCATCTCACTTCCCTCTGATTTAAGGGATAAGTTATGGATAAGGACAAGAATGTTGTTCCAGGATCAACAAAATATGTCTTGGCAAAATCATGGCTGTAAACATGAACAGCTCTGGATGGCTGAACGATTCAGAGGGAAAATTACAAAAAATATTACAAAAAATAGTGTAGAATCTCATCCACCTTTCTTAGTAGAGCTCATTCGCAATGCATTCTGGGAATGCAAAGGGGACCATGCTTTTCTGTCCTTTTGTGATCAAGTTATGACGGAAAGATCGTATTAATGAGTTGAGCGCACACGAGTGCATTCACAATGTCAAAGCATTACAGAGATACAGCCTCGCTTTGGTCTCATGCCATCATATTTGCTGATGCGGTATACAGGAAAATATTATTTATGAAAATGGTCGTCTATTGACAAAATTTGTCGCTTTTTGTCCACATGGTCCGAAGAGGATATGATTCGATTTTAGTGTTTTTTAAAGAAAATCACAATGGGGGAAAGGAAGTTCGGCCCAACTATGGCAAAATTAGTATCTTTGTTCTCGGCATGACCTTTTGATAGACTTAGCGTTTTTGAAATTTCATTATAACTTTTGACCCCAAGGTGGTGCTACCCTGAAACTTTGAGTACCGTCAGTTCATGGTGCCGAAGACACATACTGATTTTCGTAACGATATATAGCATTTTACAGCAAAATTCAAAATGGCAGACGCCAAAAATGGCCAAAATATGGTTTCGTTTGACTCGGCATGCTGCACGAATCTAAAAAGACCAGTTTTGTGATTCTATGGTGTGTTCAAGTTATGAAGGAAAGATCGCATTTACGATTTGAATGCACATGAGTGCATTCTTTGTTCTTCTACCTTGCGGAGAAGGCCATCTAGCTCTGACTAAAGTGATTTGAACCTCCTGACATAGTAAACACGACTTCCCTGGAGGACTGAACATACCGTCAAGCGCAAAGTATACTCAAGTTTTACATTTGCGTACCGCCGAACAACCTTTCAAAGTTAGCTCCATTCGATAGCGTGCGCGAGCACAGGCGCTCTATACACGCACACTAAAAACCTCCCTATTTCATTGTTGTTGTCATCTCCAGTAGTTTGTTCGTGTTTATCCCTTTCGTTTTGACTGTGAAACAGCGGGCCAGGTCAGTCTCACCATCTTGTGTGCGTACAGTACGTATGTACAGCGCTGATAATGACACCCATGGCGTGTAAACTGTGCGTATGAACACTTCAGGCGTTAACATTCTGTCCATTTAGGCATCTAACTAGGTTTTGGAACAAAGCTGAAGTCACATGACTGTGTTTCTACCTCAGTATGAAACAGAAGAGAAACTGATGATTTTAAGGGATCTATTTCCTCAAATCAATGGACAATAAGAAAGTCATCATTAAATAATTATATGGCTATATCAAGCATATGGCTAAGAACTCTCTTATTCTCTCTCTCTCTCTCTCTCTGACCTGGTGACAAATTCAGATAAAACCATCAATACCATAAGACCAAGAACATAAAAGTCATCTCCACTGAAGGGTCCTGCTCAGACAGGAAGTATGAAACCTAAGGCAAGTGCTCTTCCTGTGGTTGAATTTAAAGTGACAACAAATCCTCAAAGTTACTGTCTGTAGCTAGAGAATGATGGAAAACCGCCGACACTAGAAGGTCTATCAAAGCTACTGTAATGTGAGTTGTGTGTGTGTTGGGGGGGTTATTGTATATTGCAGGAGGAGCAGCACGGGTCGTCTTTATCCGGCTGTGCCGCGTAGTCCATCTGCCGTACGATCTCGGCAAAGAGTTCGTCCACCATGGTCTTGCTCTTGGCGGAAGTCTCGATGAATGGACAGCCCCACTCCTCCGCCAGCGCCTGCCCCTCCCTCACGGACACCTCCCGCTCGCTCTCCAGATCCACCTTATTCCCCACCAGGATCACAGGGACCTTCTCATACCTGCACACACACAGACACAGATCCCTCAAAACACTAAAGATTTATAAAACAATGATTTGAAATGCACTTTAAAATGAAACTTTTAATTTGACAATATTGCAAAGTGCTCCTTTTAGAAGTGCACTGGAGCGTGTTAACTCGGCCATGCTGAAGTACACAGTGTTTTACCAGCGATGACACAAAACCCTTGGGCTGCGTTAAACTCCACTTTTAGACATACACTTGTGAACTTCCCTAGGCACTTCCCCTCCGGGGGAATCCCGGCTGCTATTTTGAAGCTTGCTCAACTTCGTTAAGTGTGTGAGGGACGTTTATATGCACGGACCCTCGACCCCTTGATTTGAACCCAGGGAGTGAGTCTACCCAACATGTACACTTCAGGCAGATCCATAGACCACAACGCCACACGACATCACGCTTAACTAAAACTCTATTATAAGATATTTCAGTTATTTTGACATTTAATCTTGTATCCACCTTAAGCTGACTGTAATAGTTTATTGTAATGTTATAACAGCCCAAACATAATATTTCATGCAAAACTGGATATTAAAATTTTCCTAGAGATGAAGTATGTTTACGAGCTGCTAACTAAATTAATTAAAATTAAATCCATGACATGATCCCATGATGGGAACCCATAAAAGGTTCTATGTATGAAGCGTCTGACAGAAAGAACACTTTAAGGTTCCATTTGGAATCTTTTCTTCTAAGAGTGTCGCTCACAGTCACAGGATAAGTTTTACTCACAAATAATTTCTACCTGGTGAAATATTATAGAGGTTGACAAAAAAAATAAATGCCTTACGACTTTATCATCAAGTTCCATGACTTATAAAATCACAGACCTTTAAAAAATAAAAATAAAAACTCACACTTTTGAAATTCCCTCATCCAGTATATCCAGGTCATTCAAGATCACAAAATAGAACTGGCAGTTGTTTAAGGGAATAAATTAAATATGATTTCAGCTGGTTTAGGTCCTGTTTACAGCTGGTATTAACATGTGTTTTGGTCGATCGGATCAGGGAGACACATTCCCGTCTACACCTGGTGTTTTAATCCGTCTCTTTTGTCCACTTTCAACCACTTCTGATTTCTTCGAGGGGAGGGTCTATGGGCGGGTAAATGTACGGGTTTTTTCAGATCTTTCGATCTAATGGATGAAATAAGCTCGCGCAATTTACATATGAACATGACCGGAGACGACGGAAAAACACAGGGAGAGCATCAGCTTTTGTTTCTGTTGTGACAGATGCAAGACCAGCCGAACCACCTGAGTGTGTGTTAGACATCAGGAATGGACAGACAACATTGTGTTTTTCATCTTCATAACAAACTTGGGTCTTCAGCCGACAGTTTAAATCCCATCTGGCTAGCGCTCTTCCCATAATGTTTACATGTGGAGGAGATGAACACTCAAAAAAATACTGGGTTGTTTTAACCAAATTTTGGGTTGAATATGGACAGACCACTGAAAATTCAGTTAAAAACATTTAACCCAACAGCTGGGTTTGATTTGAGCAAGTTCGCGAGCATCTGATCACATGAGCGTCTACACTACGAAAGCAATTCAGTCTAATGTGTTGTCAACTTCATTACAATCTCAAAACGCTTTACACCCCGTTTACACCTGTATTTAGCGCCGTCCACTTCAATCAACCAAACGGCATCTTAAGACCAGGTGTAAACAGAGCCTTTGCTTATTTTAAACCACGTTTAGCATTTAAATCATTTTATCTAGGGATGGGCATTTACCAAAAATATTGTATTTAAATATTTGGCCTCATAAAAAAATATTTATTTATATGAAGTTGAATGAGAAAGACGTTTTGTTTATCATTAAGTAAATACAAAATCACACTCCCCCCAATGCATTAATTAATAAAAACAGTTTTAACTTTCATGCTTTATAATGGACTCACTGCATTTATGGCCAGCAAAGCAACATGTAGAAAAATTTGAATAGTATTTTTATTTACCGAATAACTATTACAGATCGTTATTCGCCTATCCATGGACACCCCTAATTTGAATCCATATTCGGCCCCCTTGGAAGTGTTGCTGAGGCCATGGCGCCTATTGCACAAAACTAGGATAAGAAATTAATCCGGGATATCTTGACATCTGTGTGCAAAATTAAGTACACCACTGTCGTGTAAACTTACCCTCACACCAAGAACGATAACGAAAGATAACTGTTTATTAGCGGATAAATTGAGCCAGGATCACCAAGATAATCCCGGCTTAATCCCTTATCCTAGTTTTGTGCAATAGGCCCCTGATTGAAAGCCATCGCTCTAGCAGGACAACAGATACGCTTACATGGACACATTTTGTTTCAATCGGAATGAATCGTGATGAATTCAAACGTTACATGAATGGGAGAAAGTGATGGGGAATGGATTTTTTGGCATCCACCGTTTCCCGCTGTTGGTGCACACTAACCATAATCCAGCCATCACTTCTTTAGTTTGTTTTAAGAAGCAGAATGTATATGATTAGGAGACGACGAGCACATGAAGTGCTGTGCCATGCTGCTTAGTTATCAAGCTGTAAAACGTCCCTTTCCACATTCAAAACCAGGCGTCTGTGGATGAGAGTCTGAAACAAGGACTGCTGGGACGTTGTGCTGCTCCACTTCACAGACGATGAGTGGAAGGAGAACTTTAGATTGACATTCAACAACAACAGCAGCTCGTTTTGGGCATCACTGCACCATTTTCCCGTCATTGCACATGCACAGTTCTTTCCAGTTTTGGTACGCAATCCAATCAAGTGTTTACATGTCCTATCAAACGGATTAGAAAAGGTTTAAACACGCCTTACAATCCAAATTAAAATTTCAATCAGATTTGGCCAATTCATTCCGACTGGCATGGGTACATGTGACTCTTTTCTCCCGACTAGTCTGATTACAAACAGATTATTAGGGTCCATGCTAATGACACTCAATGCATTTGCTTCATAAAGTTTTAATGAAAATCTGTCTATATTATTACAACATAGCAAGCGTTTAATAGACATGCAAGGCCAAACTGTATATTATTATATTGCTATATGGTACTTTTGCTTAGTTCTCAACTCTACCAGAATCTATTATGAAGATTGGTCTTCTTTTGCTCAGGGCAGACATTATAAAATAACTCAGACTCGCGTCTGAACTCGTGCAGTGCATTGTTCAGCATTGCCCTGCAGGCAAAAGAATGCCTTTACCCACAACCACTAACCAGAGCTTGAGGAGGGTGGGGTTACTGAAGCCACACCCCTTACAAACACTCCCTGTTATTAGCAAACCACCAGTGATGTCACAGTTTAAAAGTACTTCCAGAATGATAGCCTATACTGACCTTATTCGCACCATTTGTGGGCCTTGACCAAAAAAACCAAACAAACAGGGGTCGCATGGCTGAACATGTTGAGAACCATTTTCTGATTGCATGAAACTGGCCATCTATTGTGGGCGATATATACAAGGACTAATCTCCACAATATTCTGGTCTGTAGCCTAAATATCCTGCAGTTTGTGCCAGATGAGTTTAGTTGGTATACTTGTGCTTGAGGTGCTCCAAGTATGAACAACCACAACATTTAGACTTGCTTTGAAGAATCATTTGTTTTAGTCACTTGCTTCTGTGTTTAAGTGGCCGTAAACCCTCTTCTTCTGTCCTCTCACTCATCCTTCAAGAAGAACAAACAGGGCTGTGACAGACGTCTCTTACTCCCACCATCTCTCCCTCATTATGCGTCGTTTTTACTGCGTGAAACATTTATGCCACTCAATTATTCACTATTTTCTGAGCGGCGTCTGCGTGAGAGTGCAGATCTCTATTATTTGCGTGGGAATGTGTGCTGGAGATGATGTTGTTTGCAGGTCTGTGTAAATATATTTCTGGATCAGGGCGACTGTGAGACTGTGGGAGTGTGAGTTACATGAGCGTTTCCCACCAGTTCTTTTCTTCACTGACTGTTCCTGATAAGTCATGTTACTGTTGTTAATGGATTGCTTCTGGATTGTTTAAACCCTACAGAATACTAATAGAACAGGATGTATCAGAACAACTGAATTCCTTTTTCTTCAGAGGGGTCGTGATTGATGTTTATGGAATTCTTGTATGATTCCATTAGAATCCGTTTCAAATGATGACAAAATTCCATTAATCAATCCTTCAGCACGTCTGGGCTCACGTGTGTGTGTGTGTTTGTAACCATGTGCAGTTTGCGCTTATGTCGTTTCCCAGGACCTAAAATAAACACTCGCAAGCGCCAAATGCGAGTGAGTATATGAAACGCTGCCACTCGCCAGTTGGCTGGTAACATTTTTATGAATTCTAACAATGTATGAACAAGGCCTGCACGATAAATCGTTATAAAATCGATTCACCCAGTTCACGATATAATTTTGAAATGACTCCGATTAAAAAAGAAAATTCAGCCTTTATTTTGAAACGGCAAAATTCAGGGCTTCACCCTCAGCCAATGACAAAGCACCATTTAGTCATGTCTTTCACTCGTTGCGCAAGCGCGGCAGTTCAGAAATAAACAAAATGGATAATAATGAAAACCCAGGCCCTAGTGAGAAGAATCAGCCAACCAAACCGAACTTGTTCCGGAAAAAGTGTGTCTGACAAGCCATGGCACTCTCACTCTCACACATGTTGTGTTTTCATGTTTTATGGGGACATTCCATAGACGTAATGCATTTTATACTGTACAAACCGTATTTTCTATCCCCCTACACTGCCCCTGCCCCTAAACCTACCCATCACACACACACACACACACACACACCCTAAACCTACCCATCACCGGAGACATTCTGCATTTTTACATTTTCATAAAACATCTTTAACTGAGGCGTTACAGCGATCACGACATATTAAAGAGACACAAAACGCTATTTATTGTTCACATTTCTTTAAAAAAGATGACAATTTGAAAGTGAGACTGGTTCATATCAAAAGTAACTTGCGCTGTCCTTTTTATCGGTGTGTTGTCAGTGTCCTCTGCTCTACTGTGTGTGTGTGTGTGTGTGTGTGTGTGTGTGTGTGTTTCAGCAGTGGTGTGTCTGGCAGGTTGAGTTTTATATATTATATATTGTTGCTGTTACAGGGCTGGAGTTTTGTCATTGCACGTATTGTGCATCATTTGACTAATTTCTGCAGATTTTGTGCTCAGACCCAAAGTGCGGCACATAAAGCCGCATCTCAGCACTTAATGGAGTTGTTTTTCACTGCTTATAGTCAAATACTCACAAAATATCATCAAAATGACGGTCTTGGTGAATATTCTCATGAACACGGTCAGTTCTGTTTTAAGTGAAAGTAAACGGTTGAGAAAGAAAACACATGTGTATCAGTGTAATGGATCCGTGCGTCAGCTCTTAAAGTGACAGCAGCCTAATAAACCTGCTGACAAATTATGAGATAAATAATATTACAAATTAGGGATGCACCGAATATTCGGCCACCGAAAATTTTTGGCTGAAAATGGCCCAAAAGGGCATTTTCGGTTATCGGCCGAAAGACTTTTATCACCGAAACAATAAGGGCGAAATGTTGTGATGACGCAAACAGAAACCGCGACCTGCACGTGCTTGTCTAAACGGTCTAAACAAGCAACATGTCCGCGGTGTGGACGTATGTGGTTCATCTCACATCTGATGACGCATCTATGGGTTGTAACTTGAAAATAATGCTTTGTTTATGTTTCTGTTGATGGATACACGTGATGGCTCCTCAGTGATACAATACAACAACAGCGATAATAAAAGAAAAACGAGGGCAAAACGGTCTCTCTTTGTAAACTTTGTTCAATGCATGCGAGTGCTGCCGTATGTTCGAATATGACCAGTCGTTTTCGCATCATCACCGGGTGTAGAGCCAGAAGACGGGAATGAGAACTCACGCGCGCTGTGAGAAGCTCTGTCTCAGTGCACTCATCCGAAAGCACGCACTCGTCTCACAGCGCGCAAATATTGAGTTGTCTTTCAAGTCTTGCGCTTAAACGGACAAACTCACACAAAAAGTATGTCAATATGTCCATCTTCATGAGCATCCTAGCAGACAAAGTCTCTATAATCAAAGACTATTTAAATAGGGTACAAGTCCTACGTGTCTCTGTGCGAATGAATCCCGCAGACGCGAGGTTTCATTTAACTACCTCTATAATAATAATAATAATAATATGAACACTAATGTAATAATAATCTAGGTCTGGGCGATATCCAAAAAATATATATCTCGATATTTTCAAAATTTTGACGATATTCGATATATATCTCGATATGTTTGCAATTGCTTTTAAATTTAAAAAAATATTTTCTTTTGCCCCCATTAAAACAACAAAAACTATTAAGATAGAACCAAATTAAATACAAAATGTTTACGTTTACTGGTAACGGGTTGGGATGACCAAAATCTTAAATCATGATACAAGTAATTTAATATTTTTTTAAATGTACTTTTATAATTACAATATTAGATTTTTAATTTGATCTTTAAAAAACAAAAAACAAAACAAAAGTAACATGCAAATTACAAACAATATGACAAAAAACAGTGCTTTATTTTCAGCTACAGTGGGTCTATTTAACAGCTGCAAGACAAGAAATAAATCAAATATATATATATATATATATATATATATATATATATATATATATATATATATATATATATATATATATATATATATATATATATATATATATATATATATATATATATATATATATATATATATATAAACATAAACTGCTCAGTCTTAATTCTATAAATTAACCATAGGCTACACTGATTCTTAATAAAAATATTAAAGTTGTTTAGCCAAGCATGGCGTGGTTTTCTAATTTTCGTTGTTGTTTGATTAACATTAAATCACACAGAATATGAGGTCCGGCCCTTTAAGACCTCCACGGACCAAATTCATTGTAACACACGATTTCTCACTCAACTCTCTGTACGTTCCACTGATCTAGATAAATGATATAGATCAGTGGTACGTTCACTAAAGACATACACTACTGTGTTTACCTGAATACTTGCCAGCACGTGCATTTTTACATCTGTTTGACCACTGAAACCCAATAATCCATAAAGGAACTGAATCCCGATCGCATGTTGTCTGAAAGGCGTGTGCGCGCGCTTCCGGTCAGAGTCCGGCAGCGCGAGCACATCCCGCGCTGCGCTATTATTTCTCTCATGCGCGCATATTTCTGTTGCTTTCTTTTTCATACGCTGGGCGTATATATTTAACTCTTCTGCTTCCGATGTTTAGGGAATGGTGGAAGCAGACCTCTGCGTTATCTGGTAATGTTATTTGGGAAAGTTTGCATGTTGAATTTGAAATATTCGATATTCACGATATTTTCAAATTTTACACCGTCGTCAAAATTATTGCGATAGTATCGCTAATATTCGATATATCGACTAGCCCTATAATAATCCAAATATTTTTTAAGTATCCCTTACATTTTTCTTCATTTTTTTATTTTAACAGTATAAAGTTCAGTTGTGCAGCACTTGTTTGACAAAAAAAGTTTGATTAAATTAAAATATAAATTAAATTAATGTATTGTGTCTTCATTTGATTACCAGAAAATAGAACAGAATAATACATAATTTTTGGGAAATATTTTCATAGAAATTAATTTAAAAAGAACATCTCTACAGTCGAGAAAGACGACGCATATCCCTGCATCGGCTCTTAAAGGGGCAGTAACCTTTACTGCGGTGTGTTTAATCTCAACAAAAGACAAGGACATCACTCACTGCTGTTGACTGAATCGCTTTTGTAAGTTTAATAAGGATTAATCTTTAATTTAAACAGTTAAATATGCAGTTATTTTATGTTTGATTACTGTATTAAATTTCTGTACCTTTCTGCCAGTAGGTCTGTACATTATTATTTCAGTGAGGTCAAGTTAAACATTTTTATTTTATACTGTGCATTGTTGCAATGTGCTAAATACATATTTGCATAATTTGTAATTGATTTATTATGTGAAACTTTAATATTAATTTATGCAATTGCACTGCCTTGATTTTTAATAAAGTTACACAGTCATAGCCATAAATGCAATGGTACTAATAATTGGCATAATTTATTTCGGTGTTTCGGTTTTCGGCCTTGGTTTCCTCTTTTTCGGTTTTCGGTTTCGGCCAAGAATTTTGATTTCGATGCATCCCTATTACAAATATCCACATTCACTATGGTATCGATGTGAAAACTGACCGGTGAAAATGCGGAGTGGCTGGTAACTTTGGAAAACCACTAGCCACAGAGGATGGATGTGGAGCAAAAACGTTAGATCAAGCCCTGATCCCAACCAGGGCTGGGCCATATGTAATTATATAACATTTCAGAAATAAAACAACATTTTGCATTTTTTTATATACCCACAGCAATTTCTAAATACATACAGTATATACATACATTTTTAAGAAATAGTTGCATGTATATTCAAATATACATAATTATACAGGGCACTAGGGCTGTCATTTTTTATTCGATATTCAAATATGCATTCGAACATGATGTGAAATATCCATAATCATACTATAAATAAACTATCCGGTTTTTAAAGTGCTATCCATGTAGCGCATTTTTTACAGTCTATGATTAGACCGTTTATTTTGTATTTTATAGTTTGCCATCTCATTCAATAGAGGGCGCTCTGTAGCGTGGGCCCATGACCAAATCGAGCGAATAATAGCCCGTCTGTTTGGAAAATGATAGATAACTCTCAGAACGGCAAGCCTAAGCGGACAATTACGACCCCAACTTATCTTAAAAGTAGTGTCTGGAAACATTTTGGGTTCAACACCATAGATGGTAAAGTAACCGTTAAAGATATGGTAGTTCACCAAATTTGCACAAAAAAAAAAAAAACGGTTTACTTACACATCCACTTCTCTCAACATCGATGTGTGTGCAAGGCACATCTGTGCGCGGCGAACGAGTGTTCTCCACCGCCAGGAACATCGTCAATAAAAAGCTTAATTCAAACTTTAAAGGGCACTTATTATGCAAAATCACTTTTATAAGGTGTTTGAACATAAATGTGTGTTGGCAGTGTGTGTACACAACAACCCTATAAGGTTTTTTTTAATCCCCATAAATCATAAACAGTGTCTCAGAACAAGCCATGTGATGTCAAACTGCAGAGGCCCCGCCCACACGTGTTGATGGACACTGACATACTAGCACAGACCCCTCCCTCAGAGAGCTGAGCTGTTCTCAGTCCGCCATGTTTATCTCCTTACCAGAGTATTAACAGCAGCATTCAAGTAAGAGATGTGTTCTTATTAAAGCTACTAAAGAGCAGTGAGTGATTTTCTGTTGTTCGGTTCATATTAACAGCAGATAGAGCAATACATACTGTATTAAACCGCTTTCAACGACAGCCGGATCTAACACACGAGATTTCTTTGTGTGTTTCTGACATTACCTTGTGAGCATTTGGCAGTTTAATCGCAATAACATCTGCAAGAGAACTAGTTTAATGTAGCCTGGCGTGGCCATAATCAATTCTAGTCAGAATATGAGTCTGGTACCGCTCCATTGAGCTTTGATTATGGGGCGTGTTTCAACCGAGCCAGGAAAGACCTCAATTGGATAGACCCACAACCAATCAGAGCAACGGAGCGACGCGTGACGTTAGTTATCAAATGTCAGCTGAACTCAACTGCACTGTTGCCTAGTCCGTGTTGTTCTCCATGTTCGCGGGTTGAAGCGACCCCAATTATGTGATTATATAAACACAGGAATGCGAATTTTAGCAGGCAACCTTGCCAAAATAACATTTTGCCAACCAAACGCCAATTTTTTAAGGAGATCCCCACGGAAAGTTATTGTTTTGGGCTATAGTTTTGAGTAGCAATTGTGCACGACATTGCAAAAAAACGTGGCAACCCTGTCTGCACGCGCGCTGGATTAAGTAATGTTACAAGAGTTACAAGTGTTGTAAAAAAATAATTTAAGGATACACAGAGTACTTCCCAACACGATCATCGTTTCTGAGAGAAATTGTGAAGGTGAATGCATATACGAACAAGTTCTCCGTTTAGGATGAGAGCAAATTCAACCCAAAGCGCCTTTGATGACGTGGATGATTACGATACTGTTGATCATCTGTCCATCACCGTCTAAAGCCCGCCCTGATGATTTCAATGGTCCTAACAGTTCCTGTTCGGGCATAATAACTCCTCTATGGAGCGAGGCCAGACCGAATTGCCCGAGCATATTTGATTTGGTTGATATTTGAATATATTAGCATACATTTCTTGATATTTGATTTGATACATTCGAATTAGATTTTTCTCAAATGACAGCCCGGATATATTATGTAAATACACACTTTTATATTGAATGCGATTAGTCGCGATTAATCGTTAAACAGCCCTAGATTAGAGGAGGGGTTCTCACTCTAGAATATACTGAATCAATGCTAATATACTGAATCATCAGTATATTAGCGAAAGACTTGTGCTAAACGCTAATGTTGTCAACTCCTGCATTCCTCGAAGCACACATACATTCTATTCTAATTCATTTCAAACACTTTTTCTATAGTGCATACACTCTGATTTGTTTGCATATGCATCTCTAAATCATTATAAAGTCTGCGCAACACATAACCTATGATTTGCTCCTGTGTGAAGTGCATGGCATCACTTGTGCATGAATCTTTAATGCAGACGGATCCCACACTTGGAATCAAGGCTCGAGCAACAGGCCTGTAAAGGCCCAACAACACTGCATGCCATTACACATGCATGCAACTATTGCAATATCACATGCACTTTGTGAGAGACATGGCATGTGATGAATAGCAAAGGTCTGATATCTGACCTCTTGACTCGGATGATCTGGTCTCTCATGGGTTTGATGTCCTGAAAGCTCTGCTGGTTGACCAGACTGTAGACCAGAATGAAGCCCTGTCCGTTTTTGATGTACAGGTCCCGCATGGACGCGAACTGCTCCGTGCCCGCCGTGTCCAGGATCTCCAGCACCGACGGCGACGAGTCCACCTCGATCTCCTTACGGTAGAAATCCTCGATGGTCGGGTCGTACTTCTCGATAAACGTCCCGGTGACGAACTGCACGGTGAGGGCGGATTTACCGACCCCGCCGCTCCCGAGGACCACCACTTTATACTCACGCATCTCTCCGGTCTGAACGGATCAAGCAATCAAAATAAACTCACACGGCGGCACTGGTGTTCATGTCTAGGGCGTTTAAACGAGGCTGTCCGCGGACACGAGCGCGCCTCGCACAAAGACAAGCTTCCCGCAGCAGCGCTTCATGATCACGGAGCACCGGCGGCCCGCACGCGCCTATAATTCACAACGGGAGACGGTTGAATAGAGGCGATCAGCAATAACTTGTGGTTTTCATCTGCTCAGCTCACCATCCTATAGAAGTAAACGAAGACTGCATGGAGAAACCCAGCGGACGGCCTTCGGTACCGCCGGATAGAAACACAGTCCGTTAAAATCAGATCATTTAAGGCGCATATTCGTGTTTCCCGTCTGTGTCTGCTCTCTCCGGTCTTCATTAATACTCTAACACACCGCCATGCTCACGGGTGGGGATCCTCCGCTCTTGTGGAGTCCGACTCGTTGCGGCGAACCGGTTATTTCGAACAGTTCGTTCGAACGAACCGGTTAAAGAACGACTCACTGATTCTTTTACACAGACACAATTGCGCATTTTTAATGAACAACAATACATTTCTCAACGCTAGGCAGATTTAATGTCTCACTGTAACTCGTACATAAGAAATAAATAATAACGCATAACTCATATTAGTTATCATAAATACTCATAAATTGTAAGAATGACCTATTATCTTAAGATCTATGATTTTATTGTTCTCACAGATTGAGGGTTTCTTTGTTTACCTCTTTGTACTTTTCTTTGCATTTTAAATGCAGTGCTGTTTCTTCTTTGCAATAAATATATAATAAATAGAGTATGTATATATATATATATATATATATATATATATATATATATATATATATATATATAAATTAGCAACTGCATAATTTAGCTAGTTTACATATCTCTTAATTGCATATTACTGTAAAACATGTTTTTTGTTGATAATATACACTGGAAAACACCATTGTTGCTCCCTGAAACATAATTTCTTCATTTTAAAGGTGCAGTGTGTAATATTTATGATGATCTATTGACAGAAATGCAGTATAATATACATAACTATGTTTTCAGTGGTGTATAAAGACCTCACATAATGAACCGTTATGTTTTTATTACCTAACTGTGCGTTCACACCAGATGGGACTTGCGCAAATGAATCGCGCTATTCACGCGTAGTTGGACGCTTGAACATTTTGAGTTTACTCGCTTCATTCGCGCGTGACATTCACTTCACAACAGACGGGTATTCGCATCATGAAAGTGGCTTTTGAAAGGCGGCTCGTCTCGTTGCGAAATGGCTGACATGGATTGTTTTACAATACGGCTTTAACTAGCTTGTCTCAATAGGGTAATTGGGACACTTTTTTCAAGTCATCTCAATGGCAAAAAGTGTATATCTCAATAAATGTATAGCTCAAATTGGCACGAATATCTGCCAAAGTTCAGATTTTTTAACTCGCGCGAAGCACGCGTTAAGCACGCAATTCGTGATGTGTCATTTGCTTGAATCACATAATTCGGGGGTTCGGGGTGGGCGACTGTTCACAACCTCTCCACTAGATCCACCAGCTCACCTACGAAGCATTACTGTGCTGAGTGTTTTTAAATCGCAGTTGAAAACTCACTTATTCACACAAGCTTTTACTACATAGCCTTTGACTGGTTTGCTATTTTATGTACAGTTATGTTGTTGATGTTTTTTATTGGAAAGCGCCTTGTGCTCCTTTTGGTTGTTGTAAGGCGCTATATAAATAAAATTTGATTGCTTGATTGATAGATGCCTCTAAAATTTACACACTGCACCTTTAAGATATTTATCCAACAATCTTCCAAATTGCTACTTTTGCTACTCAGTGCAAACATATCAATGCAATCATATTCATTCATTTTGGGAGAATTTGGGTTGAAATCTATAAAATAAAAATGTTGGCTATTTATCTTTCTGACAGTAATGCTGTTGAACTTATTGTTAATGTTTTTGTTTTGCATCACCGTTTTTATTCATTTTGACTAGATTTGATGTATTTCTTGCTGAAAATTCTCATACTGTAAATCTCTTAATAAAAAAGAAGAATAACACATTTCTTAAGGACTACGATCTTATCATTGGTGTTTCCTGAATACAGCCTAGCCACTTTATACAGTACCTTCTCTTTTCTCACACACACACACACACACACACACACACACACACACACACACACACACACACACACACACACACACACACACACACACACACACACACACACACACACACACACACACACTTCCAATTTGTGAAGGAATCTTCAGACCGGTTGTGATGTGAATCGGTTTAAAATGATTCGTTTAAAGGATCCGACTCAATAAGACGATTCACTAACGATCCAGGCATTTTTACGCCTCTTCCAGCTCGGCTTCCGTACAGACGGCGCAGACAGACGCTCTCGTCGGTTAACGGATCCGTGAGGTGCCCAATAGCCGCGCGGCTGCCTGAAACCGCGCCCACAACACCGCACAGACCAAAGCTGAGTTTCCGCTTGAGTCAAAACTAGCCGGTTGTCACTGACGTAAGGAAATACTGGGCGAAGTAGACCCCAAAAAAGTGCCGGCTGCGCGCGCACTCTATCAAGAGTCGGGAGAGAGTTGTTGCTATGGAAACTCCCAGTATACAATGTACAGGGTGGTTAAACCATATATATTTGTAATTATATTACACTGTAATTAGATTATATGTCATTTTAAAATGCTCATAATCAGATTACAGTTACTTTTTATTACTTACATATTATACACACAATGGCAGTTAATTAGTCATAAGTTCATTGAATCTCCCTAATGTTCCTGTGAGTTGTTTGTGCTCTGCTTCAAAAATGTAGGCTACATGTGCTTGTGATGTTGTGATTAAATGAGAAATAACGAAAACCCCAATAATGTGTTTTAGTAGGCTATGTGTTTTATTTATCTTTGTATTTTTTAATCAAGGGTACAGAATAATCATAGCCTAGATGCCAGCCGAATTTAGCCCCGCCCACAAAATGTTTTGCTCGGGCAATTCGGTCTGGCCTCGCTCCATAAAGGAGTTATTATGCCTGAACAGAAACTGTTCTTACCAATGAAATTGTCAGGGCGGGCTTTAGACGGTGATGGACAGATGATCAACAGTAACGTAATCTTCGAAGTCGCTTGGATTGAATTTGCTCTAATCCTAAACGGAGAACTTGTTCGTATATGCATTCACCTTCACTATTTCTCTTAGAAATGATGATCGTGTTGGGAAGTACTCTGTGTATCCTTAAATTCTTTTATTACAATACTGGCAAAGATCGTTTACACTCATCTTTTTCTTCTAACGTTACTTAATCCAGCGTGCGTGTTTTTTTGCAGTGTCGCGCAAAATTTTGCTACTCAAAACTATAGCCCAAAACAATCCCAATAGCTTCTCCGGAAAAAAAATGGCGTTTGGTTGGCAAAATATGTTATTTTGGCATGGTTGCCTGCTAAAATTCGCATTGCTGGGGCTATACCCGCGGACATGGAGAACGTCCCGTGGGAAAAACACGGACTTGACAACACAGTGGAGTTGAGTTCTGTTGACATTTGATAACTAACGTCACGCGTCGCTCCGTTGCTCTGATTCATTGTGGGTCTATCCAATTGAGGTCTTTCCTGGTTCTGTTGAAACCATAGACTGTATAAAAATATGGACATAGTTCCCGTGACGTCACCCATAGGATTCTGCAGAGCAGTTTTGAAGCCTAAAGTAGGGTCGAGCTGGCCGTTGCCATCTTAGCAACGCGTCATCAACCACCACTCCTGGATAACAGAAAATGGGCAAAGAGGCGGGACGTGGGCGGAGCTTTGGTGATGCGATGACTAACAAACAACAGATAAATGGCTACCCACCTGTCACTCAAAGTGGCCACGCCCTTGATTATGCAGAACTTTAAGGCTTTATATACTGTAAACAAATTAGTTGTAAAAAAATTCACCCCCTCACAGTTGTCATGAAGGGCAAAACTAGCCGTTTAGACCAAAACTAGAATTTGTCCCTGGCTGTAAACATGTTTTATTCTGCTGTAAAGTTGGGCACTTTAACATGGGGCTCAATGGGATTCTGCTCCCTTCTGGAGCCTGCCTCTAGTGGCCAGTCGATGAACTGCAGTTTAGTCCACTTCCGTATTGGCTTCAAGAGAGATCGCGGACAGGTATATGTCTCTGCAGGTTAGTAATAGGAGTAACCTCATCAGTGGCTGTGGCCATAAACAGAGGGATGGTTTCAACTGTGTTACCTGATTTGCCCACGTCACAGTGTGGGTAGGGTTAGGGGTGGGGTCGGGCGAAGGGGATCATTTTCATTGCGTGATGTATAAACACCCATCAGTTTGAAAACACCCACTGATTTAGAAACACCCACTCTTGTTCCGCAGAGACCTCATACTCATCGCGGGAGGTTACCGCTTGGTTGAAACACGCCCCATAATCACAGCCCAATGGCGGCATCAGACTCATATTCTGACTAGAACTGAGTATGACCACGTCAGGCTAGAATAATCATATTCAAGTCTGTGATAACTGAGTTAGGACAAAAGTGATCTAAAAGTAACCTATAGGCTACATTACTTATCTGTAATATAGATAGGCCTATAGATTACGTTAAAACTACAATTTTCCTCAGGGAATTTGTAATCAGTAGCGGACTACAATTTTAAATCAGCACAGCCGTAGTGACTCGGTTAGTGCTGTAGTTTTGTGTGTCAGGACATATATGATATAAATATATAATATAAAAATGTCATTTTGTGTTAGCATTGTGAACCATTTCAGGGTTTTTTATTGAGTTAGTCACATTATAAATCCTAGAAAGTAAAACTAACAACGTATTCAAACTGGCAGAGCAAACACGTGTGGTCATTAGGGGCCGTTCACACAGAACACACTTTTCCATTTTCTATGTAAACACGTGCTAGACTGATGTGTATAACCGTTGCGCTTGTGTCTTTTGCACACGAGTGGCGTGTATTTTAAGACGCCGTGTCAAGTTAAAATAATTTAAATTTTCACACGCAGAGCCGTTCATCAATGTCAGTTCCAAAACAGTGGACCAATCAGAAGACCCCAGAGGCGGGGCAAGCATTGTGAGCTTTCAATCACAGCTGTCAATCATGACATCACTTCCATAACATCAAATAACTAACTTATTTAAAACTGCTCAAAATGACAGAAACCATATTTGGAAAAAAATTATATGAAGTGTAATTTGATTTTAAGTTTGTCTCGCGTCCCATTAGAATACATGGAGGGGGTGGAGTTTGTGAGCTATACCGGGACCAGCCACCAGGGGGCGATCGAGACACTGTGGCTTCACTTTTCCGGACGTGTGCGGCACGCTGGCGTAGGACTCAAAGGCAAGGCAAGGCAAGGCAAGTTTATTTATATAGCACATTTCATACACAATGGCAATTCAAAGTGCTTTACATGGAAAATGAAATTAAAATAGTGATAAGAATTAAGAATACCACGTGTAAGACTTAAAAATAAAAACAGGATAATTAAAACAGTTGTAAAGAGAAACCCAAACAGATCTCTGTCCTGTAGGTCCTGTAGGTCTCTGAGCAGCGGCACAGTTTTTATCCGTGCGATTATTTTCTTTTTCCATGTCAAAAATAGTAGCTATCTATTCTGTTGTTTGGCTATTTTTGTAATTTTTTAGTTATTTACATCATGTCTCAAAAGTGCATCTCGAGACATTTTAGATGTAAAGACGCATTCTGTGTGAACAGCCTTTCACAACAGAACGTGTTTTTCCATTCCACCGGCTATACTTTTTCCATAGTTTTTTAATGTAAAAACAAACGAGACGTGTTTTTCGGAGGAAAAATTCCACTCGGCAGTGGAATGGAAAAAAATGCACGGCCTAGAAACGTGTTTTTTAAAAAGTTGAACTGATTTTAACTTGAGCACGTTTTTTTAAGAATGGTGTTTTATGTGTGAGACCCAAGACGCGAGTGCAGCGATTATACAGCCGTCTAGCGTGTGAAAAACAATGTAAAAGTAGCACATTGGAATGGAAAAACGCGTTCTGTGTGAACCGCCAATAAGCGCTCGCGTCTTGTGCATGACACGGCATTCTAAAGGTGCAGATCCACTTGTCTGTGCGATACTTCTGTCGCTCTGCTCTCCACTTTATTCCTATGGTTGACGTCAAGCGACTTTAACGCGCCCGCATAGCATTCCGGGAAGGCAGTGCTGCATTTGAAAAAATGCTGCGCGCCAAAAAAGCTGACCGATTCCCATCTTTATGCAAATGATTCCATTGAACGCAACGCGACTATCCAATAGAAGTAGAGCATTTACATTACATTTAGTCATTTAGCAGACGCTTTTATCCAAAAGCGACTTACATATGAGAGTAATAGAAGCAACCAAAAACAGTAATGGGCAACAAAATGCAAGCGCTGTAACAAGTCTCACGTAATCTAGCACAGAACACATAGGACGGGTTTTTTTATTTTATGTATAGATAACAAACAGAAACGAATAGAGTGATAAGTGCTATTCTTTATTGGTCAGGTGCTGCTGGAAAAGAAGTGTCTTCTTGAGATGTAGAGCACATGGAGACTGGGGGAAGTCTCTCGCGGGTTCTTTGTTTTTCATTCCCCGCTGGCTCAAAAGCACGCCCATAGTGGTAAACTTGAGGAACGCCCATCAACGTACACACGAGGGGAAGCGGCACAACACCATGCTTCAGTCGTGTCGCAAAAGTGGATCTCTACGGTAATGGTGTGTCCACTCCAAAAGCAAAGCAAACATTCGTGTCGCGTTACTCGCTCTAGTTTACTCGCGGGATAACCTGTTTTTTGTGTCACTTACGCAAATAAAAACATTGCGCGATGAGGAGTGTTTTCACGCACATTCACACATTTTTTTACGTCATCAAACATGTTGGAAATGAAAACTATTGCTGCTCTGTATCTGTTGTGGAAGTCATAGACACGATTGTGGCTGATATCACAGGTTCGCAGCAAACGTGTTGCCCACTTTGCGTCGCCCCATGCGAACTTGTGTCTATTTGCATATTTGCATTGACTTTGTATCCAATTTACTCGCACAAATAATTAAATTGGCGTTTGGTGTGAACACACCGCTAGGCCCCGTACACACGGAGATGCATTCAGTTGTATACGTAAAATTCTTGTATCGTATTGCCGTTTCATCTTGACGGATCCAGCGTTTTGGGAGCCTGAAACTGCTATTTTTTGAAACCGGGTCCCAGTGTGGATACAGCTAAAAACGACACCCTTGTGTTTTCGTGTGTACATTTTGTGAAACGTTGATGTCATCAACCAAAGTCTCGCGCATGCTCCAAGTCTTCTCTGTTTTTAGTGTATCTCAGGGGCAGGATTGCAGCGCCACATGCTGGTCTGGCATGTATATGGTATCGGTTTGAGTCCGTTTCACTGGTTTCATGTGTATGTAACCCCTCCTGTTCGAACCGCCCGCTCTAAGCGGGACTCGAACCCGGGTCCACCGGCATGAGAGTTGGACGCTCTAACAAGGAGGCCAAAGACTGCAACCCCTAGCGTCAGTCGCTAGAGCGTCTCTTGAAGACAGAGGAGTGAGGTTTACTTGCACAGTCACTACCGTTACATGTGCACAGATATTTCTTGAGACGTGGAAAAAAAAGATTGGATAGGGAAAGCTCTGGTTGTTACAATTATGTTCTGTTTTGTCTTCACCTGTGCTCGTTCATCCTGATTAGGTTATCATCTCCACCTGTGTCCTATTAGTTCATCCTTCACCCTGTGTATTTATACTCCCTGTTCTGTTCAGTCCTTTGTCAGTTATTGTTTGTATACGCTTGTGTGAACATGCACTGAAACCTCTCTGCATTTATTTGGATTAAACACTCTTTTGTTACCCTCATCTCCCTCGTTGTGCGCTCACTACAGCCAGTTTTTAACACTGGTAAACACTGGTAAAAACGCACCACTCGAGTCTCGAGACCTTGCGTTTATTCGTTCCCGTGATCTGTCTTGTGTTTTTAACAGAAAACAGGCGTTCTGTGTGAACCGGCCCTTAAACATATAGCACAATGAGACGCAGCTGATTGAGTTTCATCAACAGCAAGAGTATAATATCCCCATGCAAAACCACAAATCAAACATGAGAGATTTTACATCACAGTGACAGTTATAATCTGCAATATGTTAATGCATTAAGGCTTGAGAACCATAAAACACACAATTCAGATGTAATGCTTCCCAGTCAGCTGTATATGAACGCTGTTTGTTGAGCTGATGTGAAACAGGCTTCTAGAATAGATTCAGCAATGCAACTCATTTGGCGATGATTATAAAATATTTAGATTGTTTTGCACTTTTTAATAAGAAAATGTGAAATAAATAGAAACAAATAAGAACTAGTAAACTCCCCACATGTTTTTTTAAGCCTGGCATCCTGATTATTTAAAGCAACACATGAACTCAATGATGCCAGCTGGGTTTTATTAATCTCACCACAGGTCAATTCTCCAAGAGAAATCTGAATTATTCAGAATTTACTGTCAATAATGTAAGGACAAAACATTGAGTTGAACAAAGTTGAGAAAGAATAGAATAAAATTCTACACACCCACTCAAAAAGACCTGTAAAGCAGTCTAGAGTCACTGTAGTAGTTCGATTCTGGAGCACATTTAAAGGGTTGAATGATCAGCTGTGCCACTCTTCTGTTCGGTCTGTCCAGTAGGTGGCGCTGTTGGTGTGAGACCAAACCTCCATGAAACACTGCAGTGATGCTGCATCACATTCAGCAGAGAGAGCAGGGCCATCAACAGACATTTCACAAAATAATACAATTATACAGTACACTCTAAAAAAGGCTAGGTTGTTTTAACTCAATGTTTGGTCAAATATGGGTTAAGCAATTGGGTTGTTTTAACCCAGCAGTTGGGTTGTTTTAACCCTGCGGTTGGGTTAAATGTTTGCTTAAGGCAACCCAACTGCTGGGTTAGTCCATATTTGACCCAACTGGATAAAACTCCAGTGAACCAAAGACTCAAAAACGCAGTTTGAAATCGCTGGTATTTCTTACATCACAAACTACATGTAACCAATCTCGTCACGAGGGGGGCGGGGTTTAGCATATCATTAACTATGCAGAAAAAAATGCAAGGAAAGGGAATATTGAAATGTTGAAAGATTCTTCACATTTCTCACTGATCAGTAAATGTGTGACACTGATGAAGTGACTCATGATCGCAGAATCATCAGCATCAAATCCTCATATGAGAGTGATTAGTGCAGGATCATGTGACTCTTCAGCTTTGATCAAAGGAATACATTACACTGCACTATATATTCACACAGAGAAAATTTTATAATAAAATATTGACTCCAAACTTTTATATGATCATGCCATTTATATAATTCTGTATGAAATTAGAAAATAATGCAAAACAGAAGTATTTGTTGTTATTTAGACTTTTGAACCACATTGTCATGATTGATCACAGGAAGCAAATGCAAGTTAACACTCTTTAATAACCACAAGCAGAGAACAAGGAACAGTCCAAGGACATGCAGGTCTAGCTGGCGCAGGGACTGAGGTGATCGGTGCTGGTGAGAGGTGGTGACGAGAAGTGAAGTGGTGTGAAGATAATCCAGGTCTTGAACACGAACGAGAACACGAAGACACCCAAACTGGAACGGCAGACGAACACACTGGATCTTCAGACGGGAACAGACGACACAACCACAACACAGGACAGCAAACAACGATCTGACAAGGGAGATGAGAATGGCGTGAGTATATATGTGGTGGATAAATGAGCAGCAGGTGGTGTGATGATGATTGGCAGCTGGATCCACTGATGAGCCATGTGACCTGGACACACATACCACAGTCACAACACAGAGCATGCGACAAGAAGGAAACAGTGCATCCATGAACCGTGACACACATTGTATACACCATAGAGGAAACATTGATAGTGAATATTTGTGTGTAAGTGTATTGTATTAACACTGGGCCCGTGTTCTGTGCTTTACTTCAGGATGATCTGATAAAGAAAACAGGAAGAGAAAGATCATTTGCATAACAACATCTCCCCCTGATGCTTTAATAAAACATATTAATGATCAAAGCTAATGCATCTTCTGTAAACGCAAACAAAGGGACAGGATGGGAAAATAGATTTAGACAGACTGAAAACCAATTAACTTCAAATTACAAATAATATTTGCTATTAAATCTTGTTATGCGAGATTAAAGGAACCGTGTGTGACTATGAACCGTGATCATCAAATTTTCTTCATCTTTTGAGGTAAAAGAGCTTTTGAAAACAAATTATAACTTTGAGAAAGCAAACTATTGAGCGTCTAA
This sequence comes from Gobiocypris rarus, assembly GCA_023029165.1. Classification (NCBI taxonomy): domain Eukaryota; kingdom Metazoa; phylum Chordata; class Actinopteri; order Cypriniformes; family Gobionidae; genus Gobiocypris; species Gobiocypris rarus. Next base: position 6,536,206 of record CM040910.1, on the reverse strand, counting down.
TCTTCACAGCTTTTTCAGACAATTTTTGATGCAATTACAGAAACCAAGAAATTGTGTCTGAGAGGGAAACATGTTTACTCAGGTGATAGACAGGTCAGAATCTGAATGAATGGGAAAGTGCTTATGGACCGACCTGACTGGCAGCAGCAACATAATGGTGCTGAGCATCATGGGAACTTTGCAACAATGAACAAGCATTATGGAACGTATAGCAAAATGTGTGCAAGTGATGTTATTGCATGTGCATGTATGTCAGTATATTTCACTTATGTCCTCTACGTGCCCACATAATTAGTGCCGACTGTGTTTTGCATGGGCCATTAGTCATGTAAATGCAAATGTATAAATGTAAATGCGCTCGGACAATGGCTGACAGCAAGTGGTGACAAATTTGCAGCCCAGAACTGTATGTCGTTTGTGAACAGGGATTTGAACTGAATTGCTGCACGCTAAAGTGGTACAACTGTTATGTGATTCCGCCTCTGATGGACTGCAGCCATTAAAGCCCAAGTGCTTCAGTGCTTTGGCTCGGGATTGATTGTGCAAACAGAAACAGCGTGTAGCCACACAACATGACAGCAGCAAGTCAAGTCAACTTTATTTATATAGCGCTTTTAACAATGCAGATTGTTTCAAAGCAGCTTCACAGTGTTAAACAGGAAAATAATGCAACAGAATATATTTTGATTATCATACAGTGACAATGTGGGCTTTAGATCAGAAATTAGATCAGTAATTTGGTCTATATGGTTAATTTAGTTTAATAATTAGATTTATTTTGAAATGTATTTGAACAATTGTTTTTCCCCAACTGAGCAAGCCAAGCCAGCAGGCCAAGAGCTCAACCTACAGCAAGCAGGTGCATCATGTGAAAAAAAAGAAAATAATTTGAGTAGAGAACAAGCAAGATTACTTAAGATATTTAACTGAGCTTCTACATCCAATAAAAGTGTAATAAGAAACAACATATTATAAGGTAATTTTAATAATTGATCCACCATAACTTCTGGAGAAAAATAGCACAAATACTGGACAAATGGAGAATACTTTGAAAGGCTATGTGTTCGACTGACTGTATGTGCCGATATATGGTAATACAATACATCACGATAAAGAACATGCACTGTATTGTTATAGCTACTAGTGAGGCCCGGGTCGTCTCATAACCCGCGGGTCCTGCGGTTAACCCGCGGGTCGGGTAAAGAAATTTTCACTGTATTTGCGGGGCGGGTTGGGGCGGGTCATTAAAAAATAAATCCATATTTGTTACGTGCAATTCCCTATAGCCATATTAAATATTTGGGAATATCTATATTCATATGTTATTAGGTTCTTTGATAAGGTTACAATACGAAGGCCGTAGCAATGTAACTTGCGTTATGTCTCCAAACGTTTGCCGTCACGTAACACGTCACGAAAGCAGCGAGACAAGCAGCTCCCGTCGCCAGCCACAAACAAAAACAGTGAAGATGGAAGACGAGGTGCGGGAGAAATTGAAGTTGGGAATTTACATAATTAAAAGAAAACAAGGTCAGGCTGCTAAATCTGCTGTTTGGGACCGGTTCTCAACTGTTGCAAAACGCTGCTTTGCAAATGTATAAAATGTTTATCATTGTTATTCATATGACCCGATGTATGGTCCTTCTCAAAAAATTAGCATATTGTGATAAAAGTTCATTATTTTCCATAATGTAATGATAAAATTAAAATTTCATATATTTTAGATTCATTGCACACCAACTGAAATATTTCAGGTCTTTTATTGTTTTAATACTGATGATTTTGGCATACAGCTCATGAAAACCCAAAATCTCAAAAAATTAGCATATTTCATCCGACCAATAAAAGAAAAGTGTTTTTAATACAAAAAAAGTCAACCTTCAAATAATTATGTTCAGTTATGCACTCAATACTTGGTGGGGAATCCTTTTGCAGAAATGACTGCTTCAATGCGGCATGGCATGGAGGCAATCAGCCTGTGGCACTGCTGAGGTGTTATGGAGGCCCAGGATGCTTCGATAGCGGCCTTAAGCTCATCCAGAGTGTTGGGTCTTGCGTCTCTCAACTTTCTCTTCAAAATATCCCACAGATTCTCTATGGGGTTCAGGTCAGGAGAGTTGGCAGGCCAATTGAGCACAGTAATACCATGGTCAGTAAACCATTTACCAGTGGTTTTGGCACTGTGAGCAGGTGCCAGGTCGTGCTGAAAAACAAAATCTTCATCTCCATAAAGCTTTTCGGCAGATGGAAGCATGAAGTGCTCCAGAATCTCCTGATAGCTAGCTGCATTGACCCTGCCCTTGATAAAACACAGTGGACCAACACCAGCAGCTGCCATGGCACCCCAGACCATCACTGACTGTGGGTACTTGACACTGGACTTCAGGCATTTTGGCATTTCCTTCTCCCCAGTCTTCCTCCAGACTCTGGCACCTTGATTTCCGAATGACATGCAAAATTTGAGCGACAGTCCAGTGCTGCTTCTCTGTAGCCCAGGTCAGGCGCTTCTGCCGCTGTTTCTGCTTCAAAAGTGGCTTGACCTGGGGAATGCGGCACCTGTAGCCCATTTCCTGCACACACCTGTGCACGGTGGCTCTGGATGTTTCTACTCCAGACTCAGTCCACTGCTTCCGCAGGTCCCCCAAGGTCTGGAATCGGTCCTTCTCCACAATCTTCCTCAGGGTCCGTCACCTCTTCTCGTTGTGCAGCGTTTTTTGCCACACTTTTTCCTTCCCACAGACTTCCCCCTGAGGTGCCTTGATACAGCACTCTGGGAACAGCCTATTGGTTCAGAAATGTCTTTCTGTGTCTTACCCTCTCGCTTGAGGGTGTCAATGATGGCCTTCTGGACAGCAGTCAGGTCGGCAGTCTTACCCATGATTGAGGTTTGGAGTAATGAACCGGGCTGGGAGTTTTTAAAAGCCTCAGGAATCTGTTGCAGGTGTTTAGAGTTAATTAGTTGATTCAGATGATTAGGTTAATAGCTCGTTTAGAGAACCTTTTCATGATATGCAAATTTTTTGAGATTTTGTGTTTTCATGAGCTGTATGCCAAAATCATCAGTATTAAAACAATAAAAGACCTGAAATATTTCAGTTGGTGTGCAATGAATCTAAAATATATTAAATTTTAATTTTATCATTATATTATGGAAAATAATGAACTTTTATCACAATATGCTAATTTTTTGAGAAGGACCTGTATTCATAATCGTATGTTGTTGCCCGTTTACAAGGCGATGTTTGCAAGCACTTTCATGCCGAAATAAAGGCTGTTTTCATTTACATTACAATGCCTATTGCCTACTAGTATGTCTATTTAATGGTCGCGGGTGCGGGGCGGTGCGGGTTGTAAAAATGGAAGCAGTGGTGCGGGGAGGGCCGGGCCAAATCATTTCATAAAAGCATCACTAATAGCTACATCACTCTCTGACAGCAGATGTAGCCGTAACCCCGGTAACCCTGTAAACAAAGCAGCTGTGCTACTTTCTGTTTCTGAACAGTATTGAAATGTTTTGAACAGCCATTCAGATTAATGTATTCTCAATGGTGTTCATCTCAGCACCAAATAATGACATAGTTAATGCATTAACTAACATTCCCTAATGAGACCTTTAAATTGTTCTTTATAATTCTCTTGCACTTTAATTTGTTTGAAACATTAGTTTATGCCATGCATTTTTGTGTATTGTTTTCATGCTAGAATGACTAAACTTTGTGTATTTACTAGTTGCCATATCAACACTATATAGAGAAAAAATTGCGCTAAAATTGAGGGGGAGTAGTCGCTACAGCTCTGTCACAGCCTCTGAAGCCTGCAGTGTCATTCTAGTCCATCTGCTCTCCGTCTGTGCTAGAGGCTCCCTTTCCATCGGCTCCATCCCCATGGCTTCGTTGAGGAGATCTCCACCATGGTTCCTCCCTCCCTCAACTCCACTGTAGTGCAAAGTCCTGGCTGGACTACTCCTGCTCCTGTCTGGTCTTCCCCCTGTCATCTTATAGTGCATTCATTACAACAGCCACACGTGACAGTCATCAGCTAGACCTAGACCTCATTTCCTTTAGAGAGTCAAAGCACGGCCCGTTGTCGACATGGCATCTCTTTGGAGGGTGTGCATACTTACACTGTCAGTACATGAGCTAACATTTACCCACAATGCCTCACAAACCACCGTAAGCTTTTTACTCATGCGGTGGTGTATAGTCACTGATGGTGATTGTTGAGAAGATGTCAGTCAAACAGCAGTAGCTATAACAAGATGCAGTGCAGGGATGAAATCAAGGGAAGTATGCATACTTTCCTTGATTTGGCGGAAGATGTATGTGTTGAAAGAATGAGAAAAAAAGCATATATGCATTGGAAACAGAAGAGCTTCTGAGCTTTAGAACAATTATTCAAAACAAATCTGTAGGGGGAAACACAGAAGACACATCTAATCAGCTTATCGCTCGCAAAATATGAGCTTGCTGTCAACTGAGGGTCATTTCCTGTTTATACCATCCAGAAACAATTAAATATTCACTTAGTAGAGACTTTGATGCAAAATGACTTACAAATGAAGATAAGCACAAGCGATGTATCATACAGGAGCCAACAATATTACCAGTACTGTAATATTGAATTACAAGTAAACTAATTAAAAATGAATAACAGACATATACAGTACATGCATCACATACACACACATTGCAGTAAGCTGTTATTCTTCATGAACAGACAAGCATGCCTGCACACTAGTGTATTTGGTGTTTTATTTCTTAAGCTTGACCCCGTTCAGTTCACCAAACCAGCCTGGATGTTGCAGCATGAAGAGTCATTCTAGTGTAAGCAGAAACCATTGAAACCAACCGAGTTATATCTTGTCAGCTCACCATACTCTCTATTGCTGTATTGTGTTGTGTATTTGTTTACTGACCTTTATGGATTGCATGGTTCATGCATGATGCTGGTCATTTTACCGTATGTGTGTGAATAGTGTGAAAGTATATCATTTTTGGGTTCTAATTTTCATAAACAGAGTGTATATATTATCAACAGGTCCTTAATCCCATTAAAAACCTATTCTCACCTCACAATGCAAACATTAATTTGGTAATTTTTTAGACTTCTCTCAAGTCCTATATTTTTAGAATGTAAATTTATAATAAAGTAATGCCAGTACTTTTCCTGTATTTACTGGCGTAATGTACAAATCAAATCTGATCTCCTTTTTATCTCAGTCATGACTTTGCACTGCCAGATGACTAAGGAATAAAACACAGCTGCGTTTTATTCACTTTCAACCAGCATGTGACAGCCTTGTGTTGATCAGAACATTATATTATATTATATTATACAAATATAAGTGGGACTAGACCTTAAACATCAATTATTTTACATTTTTGTTAAAGTCCATAATGCTATCAAAGATACTAAGGAATTACTGAGACATTAACAGAAAGGATTAATAACTAGTACACCAACATTTAAAACAAACAAACATACAAAAAACATAAAACTGTTTACTTTTACATCTTTAAAACAAAAAGCACTGTGTAAACCGTTTTTATTGTTGTTTTTATAAGTTCATAAACACTGTGCAGTAATACCTACAGCCACTAGAGAGAGGCAGCTGATCACTTCATGGCACTGGACTGTTCCTCTTAAAAGACAAAAATCACAAATACAGGTGCTTGTCATATAATTAGAATATCATCAAAAAGTTGATTTATTTCACTAATTCCATTCAAAAAGTATAACTTGTATATTATTATGTATATTCATTCATTATGAACATACTGATATATTTCAAATGTCTATTTCTTTTCATTTTGATGATTATAACTGACAACTAAGGGAAATCCCAAATTCAGTATCTCAGAAAATAAGAATATTGTGAAAGGTTCAATATTGAAGACACCTGGTGCCACACTCTAATCAGCTAATTAACTCAAAACACCTGAAAAGGTCTTTAAATGGTCTCTCAGTCTAGTTCTGCAGGCTACACAATCATGGGGAAGACTGCTGACTTGACAGTAATCCAAAAAACAACCATTGACACCTTGCATAAGGACGGCAAGACACAAAAGGTCATTGCAAAAGAGGCTGGCTGTTCACAGAGCTCTGAGTCCAAGCACATTAATAGAGAGGCGAAGAGAAGGAAAAGATGTGGTAGAAAAAAGTGTACAAGCAATAGGGATAACCGCACCCTGGAGATGATTGTGAACAGACTCCTAAACCTTGTGGAAAGCCTTCCCAGAAGAGTTGAGGCTGTTAGAGCTGCAAAGGGTGGGCCAAATCCATATTAAACCCTATGGATTAAGAATGGGATGTCATTAAAGTTCATGTGCATGTAAAGGCAGGCGTCCCAAAACTTAAGGCAATATAGTGTATAAATGTATATGTATATATATATATATATATGTCACAATCCTGGTTTTGTGTGTTGTGTTTTGTTAGGACCTGTGTTTGGTTTCCATTTCTGTGTTGTTATATTAGTTACCATAGTCACCACCATCATTATTTCCAGCTGTTGTTAATTATCTACTCATTGCTCTGTGTATTTAAACCCTTGGTTGTCAGTCATACTTGGTTAAGAGTAGACGTTCTAGGGTTGCCTGGTCTTGATGGATGTGTTTGGATATACTTGTTTTCACTGTGTGCCTTGGATTATGTTCCAATGTCACTCTTGCCTGGTATATTTGCCTGCTCAAGGTTTGGATTATCTGTGCTTTTCGTTAATAAACTCTGTGGACATCTGGATTTATCCTTATCTCATCCTTCCACATCCGTAACTATGTATATTCTCACATTATTAGATATACCTGTTCAACTGCTCATTAATGCAAATATCTAATCAGCCAATCAAATGGTAGCCATTCAATGCATTTAGGCATGTAGACATGATCAAGATGACCTGTAGGAGTTCAAACTGAGCATCAGAATGGGGGGGAAAGGTGATGTAAATGTAAATGACTTTGAACAAGGCATGGTTCTTGGTGCCAGACAGGCTGGTCTTGTATTTCAGAAACTGCTAATCCATTGGGATTTTCACACACAGCCATCGCTAGGGTTGACAGAGAATGGTCCGAAAAAGAGAAAATATCCAGTCAGTGGCAGTTCTGTGGACGAAAATGCCTCGTTGATGCCAGAGGTCAAAGGAGAATGACCAGATCAGCTAACTCAAATAGCCTTTCATCTCAACCGAGGTCTGCAGAAGAGCATCTCTGAACACACAGCACATCGAAGCTTCAAGCAGATCATGGGCCACAGCAGCAGAAGAAACACCAGTGCCACTCCTGTCAGCTGAGGACAGAAAACTGAGGCTACAATTCTCACACACGCTCACCAACACTACACAACAGAAGATTGGAAAAATGGTGCCTGGTCTGAGTCTCGATTACTGCTGCAACATTCAGATGGCAGGGGCAGAATTTGGCATAAACATCATGAAAGCATGGATCTGTCCATTCTTGTATTAGTTGTTCAGGCTGCTGGTGTTGTAACGGTGTGTTATATATTTTCTTAGCACACTTTGAACCCCTTAGGACCAATTGAGCATTTTTTAATCACCACAGCCGACCTGAGTATAGTTGCTGACCATGTCTACCCCTTTATGGCCACAGTGGACCATCTTCTGATGGCTAATCCGACAGGATAATGTGTGGTCAAAAAGCTAAAATCATCTCAAGCTGGTTTCTTAAACATGACAGTGAGTTCACTAAAGTCAAATGTAGGGCTGGGTATCGAGTTCGATACTTTTTAGGTACAGACCGTATTGCCTCGATAATTTCAAGTATCAGAAAAGGTCTTGTCGTTGGATACCAAATTTCGAAAACCTAAGGGGATAATCTCGTCAATGCCAGTGAGCCAATAAACCAATAATGAGCCAATTCGACTGCAAGAAGAACTGCAGCGTGTCACATAAATGAACCGAAACTCAGCATATACTTTACTCACAGACAGAGAAATAGACCTATAGAAAGCTTGAAATATCTACATTTAAACAAACCAATTCAAAACAAATACTTTGATTACGTAATCCAAATGAAAGGTGCATTTCCTTCTATAACCTTTTTTTGAGGTTATTTAATCTTGTTAAAACAGAAAAATGTATTTAGTATTGAAAAAAGTATCATTCAGGAACCGGTATCGAAGTCAAGGTATTGGTATCGATATCGAAAATGTTGAATGATACCCAGCCCTACTCAAACGGCCTCCACAGTCTCATTTCAATAGAGCAGTTTAGGTATGTGCTGTCAATATGGAGTAAATATGGATGTTTCCAGCACCTTGTTAAATCTATGTTATGAAGATCTAAGTCAAAAGGGCCTCCAACCCGATACTAGCCGGGTGTACCTAATAAGGTGGCCGGTGAGTATATATATACATATTATATATATATATATATTAAATATTATATATATATATATATATATATTCAAGTGTTCATACTGTGTTTCGGATGGCTAGCTTAAAGGTAGGGTAGGTAAGAATCATCTAAAACACTTTTGTCCAAATTTGTTTAAACTTTCTTTATATTTCAATACATAATTAAAATGTAAGTACTCTGAAAAAGAAAGTATAAAAATCGAGTGACTCTAGACTTTTTAATCTGCAATAAACACCGCTCATTATTTTCGTTCGGGACGAATCAAGTGATTGGCTCAGGCGACTGTCACTTTCTCTCGCTACCATGGCGACCACCCCTTTTGCTACAGGACCCGCCCACATGCGCGCACCTCTACTTCCGCTGAACCTGTTGCCCGCCCTCTTACGACCTCTTCTGCTTCGCCCTCGACCCCGGCCTTGTCCTCGAGCCGACGATGCGGTTCTTGTCTCCGGAGTGTCGTCCTCATCAGAGTCAGCAATGCTTTCATCATGGAAACTCTTACATGCGAATCACCGTATACCTATGTTATGAATCTTACACGAAATTCATCTTCATCACAGTATAACTGATGTTATTGGAAAAACATGTATCAATGCTACCCATTTTTAGCTTTGCCTTATAAATATAACTAGCTTGTTACCGAATCAAACAAAAATATATTTTAAACTTTACCAGTATCGGTATTCTAGCTTGATAGTGAGGACTAAAAGACATCTTATTTGTTTATATTCATACTGATAAAGTTATATTCTTTATTACATGTGATTCTGACATGACGTCCCTCATGCACTCGCTCATCTCAGGTGAATAATGCTCTTCCAGCTGATTGGTCGGCGGAGCGCGTTCGTGCGTTTTGGGGGCGTGGCTTTGGAAAGAGCCCAGAAGGGAGAAGGTGGAGTGAATGGAAATAATGAGCTGTCTTTAAAACAGTCGTGAGAGGTCTACAGACACTCAATCTTTATACTCTCTTTTTCAGGGTACTTACATTTTAATTATGTATTGATATATAAAGAAAGTTTAAACAAATTTGGAAAAAAAGTTTAACCAATTCTTACCTACCCTAACTTTAAATATTAAGCCGACACATATGAACTAATAATGACGATAACCAAGGAGACAGATAAGTGGTGGGAAAATGAACAAAGAAACACGTGACAAATTTTTGGGTACTCTACCTCTGAATAAGTGTACCAACAGCACAACTTTGTCTATCTTGTTGTTTTGTTAAACAGACTTTAACTACAGCCGGCTGGAGGATGAGCATTAAAACTTCACGCTATAAACACTAAAACCTCTAAAAAAAAACAGTAAAAAGTATTGTTTAAAAAGCTTCACAGCTTTAATAATACACACAGTTAAACAGTTTTTGCCTTTTTTAAAGGAAAAAAAAGGGTTGAGTCTAATAATTTACGCCACAAATGGTGCCGATTGAGCTGAACTCGTATCAAACCCGGAATATTTTTTTAAATGTGTGTGAATGAACAAATTCAAGTGTTAAAACCAGAAGTACACAAATAAATTAGTTAATAAATAACAGACAGTGGTACCATAAACTTAAAATATTGAAAATTACCAAGTGAGTAATACACAGAGCAGTTCCCATCAGGACTGAATAAGCAGTTTAACCTCTTAAATGTGTCAGAATTGTGTAATTTATGTGTGGTAACGGATCCAATGTAAGTGTGTACGAGACATGTTGAGTTTTTCTGAACTGTGTAGTTATGATGCTGCACGCAAATTTGAGTTGTTGCAGACGCTAGTAAACCACACGAAGCTTTCAACCATGCTGTGAATCACTGCAGAGAGAAGTGTGTGTGTGTGTGTGTGTGTTTGAGATGCATTGACAGAATGTTTCTGCACTGTGGACACAGGTTGTAATTTCTTTGCTGGTGAATTATGCCCCGTGTTCAACTAGCAACATTTCAGTTCTTGCTTTGATGTCTGCTTGGCTATATATAGGGCTGAATTCAGGTTGATTGGAACATCTCAAAGGCAAAAAGTGTCCCAATCCCCCTACATTCATCCCTAGATGCTTTGTTAGTTATGATGAAGGCATGACAGTTATGACCACGGCATCAACAATGTTTACAGTGAGAGCTCATCTTGTCTGTGGAAATTACCGCACCATAAAATTAATTCTCCGATGTGACAACATCATGTTTGGGTTTGTCAGCATTATGCGAATAAAAAAAGCTTTTGGCCATTCTGTTCATGGTATTAGAAAACAAGACATCAAAGCCAGTGGAATCTGTGCTATAATTGATAGCTATCTTATGTTTTGAGCCAACTTTTAATCAAATGGTGTTTGGTGACTTTTAGTGGATGTATAAAGTTGGTTCTCAGCAGTTTACACATCACTAAAGTGGAAATTCATTTACTGTTCTCACCTCCTGTCGTTCCAAACCTGTTTGTCTTGCTTTCTTCTGCAGAACATAAAATAAGAAAATTGGAAGAATGTTGCAACCGTTTTTGTCCATAAATGAAAGTCGTGGTATCTAAAACATGACCAATCAATGAAGAGAAACATTAATTTGTTAATCACACTCAATGACTGATCATCTCATTAGCAAAATCTTTAGTAGCCTACCACGTACCCATACATATACGTGAAGTGCTAGTGCATGTATGGGTATGTGTTAGGCTACTAGTGATATTCAGTCATTGAGTGTGATTAACTAATTAATGTTTCTCTTCAATTATTGGTCATGTTACTTTTTTAAATGTCTTGGAGTTTGAGTAATATGTATATGCCTGATGAAGGTCATGAGAGCGAAACATTGCTAATAAAAAGTTTTTGATATGTTTTGCAAGTACTGCTAGTGGACCGGATTTCCTTTTATTTGTTGAGATTTTTGGATTTGGTTATCCTTTGTCCCACGCACCTATCCATTACCTACAGGTGTGCGATGGTAATTGTGTAGTTAAAACAGCTCAAACATGCATTGTAGTCTGGGACTAGACTTAAGCCTTGTCTGTGAAACCAGGGTTAAAGTTTACTATAAAGTACATTTTGTGTTTTAATAGTCCTTTATTGTGTTTTAAAGAAGTGCACTTATTTCTGTTGTGTTTACACTAAAGCACATGTAAAGTACTTGATTATAATTTTAACTGTAGTGTGTGTTTTATATGACATTAAAAGTAAATGTATTATAAGTACAAAATTGAATATTTTAGTTGATGATCAAGTCTTCTGTCAGTACTGTGTTTTGAAGAATTCATTTGGCATTTGCACATCTAGACGGAAAATGATCATAGGAAGCAGAATAGGACTTGATCGCTTTTGTTTACGTGGTGAAAACAAGTTCACACACACACTTTTGTCTGGTGAGAATAATCTTGTTGTCAAGTCAATAAAAAAGCACCTCATTGATCAAAGAGAAGACAGCACACGTCAGTTTGCAGAAGCGTCAGCACACATTAATCTACAGACTTCCGCATACTGCAGGCCTGTGTGTGTGTGTGTGTGTGTGTGTGTGTGTGTGTGTGTGTGTGTGTGGGAGCTGGAAAGGTACATTTCTGTCCACCAAAACGCTTGTTACTTGCTCGAGAACATCCTGTTGTCCTACATTTTAGAGTCAAAGCGGTACTTATTGAGAGCTTCCATAAACATCTTTATATCATAATATGCTCCAAATGTGTCTGTATTTCCAAATATGGCAAGTGGAACATCAACTCAGCAATACAGCACACATCTGTCAGCAGGATCCACTGCTCGCTGTTTCTGAATATTGGAAAGCTGTGCTTTTTAATAAAGACTGTAAAGAGCAATAAGGGTTTATTTAAATCTGCTTAAATGGGTGATATAAGAAACTAATCGCTTCTTGGACAGAGAAAAGAGAAGGGAGAATGTTTAATCATTAATTAAATGTTTGTTTAAGCTCTCACCATATAAGTTATTGCATACAGTTATCAAACAGCACTTGGTGTGGACAATACGTGTTTTCAGTGAAACTCAGTGCATCCTGTAGCACAGGAAATGAAATGCTGATGTGATTTATAACCACAGAACTGGAACAAAACCTCATGATTTTATACTGAAATTCAGAGCAAAAGAATGATTATGTGAAATTGCTTTTATATAACAGCCTGATAAAATAAAAAAAGTTCATAATAAGTATTGTCTGTTTTTGCAAAGGCACAAAGGGGAATCAACCATGCAACACAGTGTCATGAATCAGTGTTTTTAAACTGGTTGAGTGAATGATTCAATGATCTACTGGCGTACTAATGTAACCTTTAGGCTCACTGAAACATTACTACTAAAGCTTCTAGTAGAAGTCTGACTGGAACGAACAGGAGTGATACAAACAGTGAACTGGATTTTTCCATCTTAAAAATATATCTAATTTATGGCACAAGCTTTCAATGCAAAATGCTGAACAGTTAGTTCATGCGTTCATGAGCTCAAGGCTAGATTATTGTAATGCTCTACTGGGTGGTTGCCCTGCTCGCTTAATAAACAAACTCCAGCTGGTCCAAAACGCAGCAGCTCGAGTTCTTACTAGAAGCGGGAAGTATAACCATATTGCTATGGTACAGAACGGTCGGAGACAATAAATACAGGTTAGTTAAGTTTATTTGAGCAAATCAGAAGTAAGAGAAGTGCAGGTGAGTGGTGCAGAAGTTCTTGGGAGTTCGGTGATGAGATCCTGAATGACACACTCCTTATACTTGTAGGTGGTGATCTCTGGAGACAGGCTTGGAGCGGAGGAGACACTGAAGACACACACACACGACACAGGAACACGATGGAGACTTGGGGGTAACAAGGGATGAAGGTAAGTATCGTATGGGAAGTCCTTGAAGTAAGCATAGAGGTAAGTACCTTCTACGAACGAGACCGGACAGTGACTGTGATGATGAACTGCAGGTGTGCGTGATTAGTATTCGGGAAGGCGTGCACTGTGATTGTGCGACGCGGGAGCCTGGCGTGTCTGTGACACAAGCAGACTGCACGATTTTTTAACTGGTCGGATCTCTGCTCTTTTCACACTTCATGACTATCTGTGGTAGCGTCCAGTCACTGCTGTGTTCACACTGACTGATGGATCGGCGAGAGGAGGTTTCACACCGCATGACTGGAGGAAGAATCGCCGACAACTCTCTCTCTCCAGAGCGCAAACTACGTTTCCCAACGTTCCCAAACAAACACACGTGCATCAGACTGGAGTTCTCGCGTGAAATTCAGAAGGATTTGGTGTACTTCTATCAAATAAACATGTAATCTAAAATGGTAAACTAAACCAGTTGTGTAACATTACATTACATTAAAAATGATACCAGTTTATGGAGATTTAACTCAACTACAGTGCCTTAAGGTGTGGTAAGTTAAAATGCTGGCTCAATTTACCCCACTCTCCCCAACTTATCCACTGGCTCATCTTACCCCAATCTCCCCAGCATGAAAAAATCAAAGGACCCGTGCTGGCAATGAGCAAATTTAAAAAATTTTAAAAAATTTAAAGTCGCAATGAGCAAATTTTAAAAAAATGTAAAATTATTTTCACACTATTAAAAACCTTATCATGATGTTTGGTTTGTTTTAATCGGACAGAAAATGACTGAGCTACACATGTTCGAAGCCGAAAGAGTCAGCAAGCTCAATTATGAGAAAAATCTAAATTTAAACGTTTTCTGAAGGTTCCATACCATATGTAACGGAGGCCAGCTAGTAGTTGCTGTGCGAGTAAACCTCACTCCTCTGATCTCAAGAGATGCTCTAACAACTGACACTAGAGGTTGCAGTCTTTAGCCTCCTTGTTAGAGCGTCCGACTCTCATGCCAGCAGACCAGGGTTCGAGTCCCGCTTGGAGTGGGCGGGTCGAACAGGAGGGTTTACACATACACTAAAATCCCTATAATAACACCACAATGCACACTCACCAATTGTATACTCCATCTGTGTTTGATCATCGCTCTGAATCTGATCTGGATGCAGTCTTCGACAAAAACATGAGTATCTCAGGTTTTACCTCAAAATAGTGCGTTGAAAAATGATCCACATTCAACAAGTGTTGATAAAAAAGGAATGCATGAAGCTACAATAAAACGTGTTTTTAGTTTAAAAGCAGAGGCTCTGTTCTTTCTTTTGATATACTGCATGTTCAGATAACAAAATATTCTATGGCTCATTTTTGTGAAAATGATCAAAAACGCTGGTGGTGAAAGAGTAAAACAGACACATCAACCATACGCCCACGCATACTTTTGGAAAATGATGGCAAACGCGTGTTTATGTATTTCTCTTATATTTTGCCATATTTTTATTGTTTAGAGTCCACCCTACTAACTACATCATTATGGTTTGATTCCCTAACTGATATCATGTTTGACCCTATTATTTGACGGCCGATCAGCAGCTTCATTCTTTTGTGACCGCCTGAAGTGTGATGCTTTCACCTGAAAACTGAAAAGTCCCATCCCTCCATGCCAAAAGCAGACAGGGGGGTGGAGCAAGAGAGCTGTAGACGATTTGTGTCATCTCCTTCTTTTGACTGATTTCCCCCCACTCAAAGTAAGGTCTACCGTGCGGTTGAGAAATCAGTTAAAAGGTTAAAAAGGTGATGTTCGATCGGTGTGTTACTTCTTGTTTCTTTATATGTGAAATGTAAAGCGAAATATGAAAATTTAATTCCACATGGATGCATGTCTTTAATGGAACACAAAAGTAAAATGTCTCAGTTTTTGTCCATGCAAAGAAGTGGGGTGCAATGTTATTCTGGAAAATATCCCATAATTCCACTTATGGAGAGATCATAGCAACCAAATACTAATGTGTGCAAATTCCCTCAGAACACCTTTGCTATTGCATACCATAATGGAGGGTCAAAACTCACTACATTGTCATCAGAAACATGAGCAGTTACCCATGGAAAACTGGAATATTCCTTGCTTTGCACAGGAACATGTCTGATCATATCCTCCTGGGACCCATAGAGGTTTGTCCTCTGTGGTGTGCATTATATTTGAGTGAATGTCTCTGACAGCACACGTCACAGTTTTAATGATGTCCTGTAAAGAGCACATGCAGGGATTTGCAGAGAGACCAATGTTTGGAGGTTTCACCAGGACAACAACTTCTGCTTTAAAACGACTGACATTAATGTTTAGCACTCTTATGGAAATATGATCATGTTTTGTTTTTATCATTTAAATCAGATTAATTTTAAAATTGTTTGTTATAAATCAACATCTCAGGAAAATACGAACCAGGGCATTGATTTGTCCACTGGAGAAACGGGACTTAAAGCATGTTTATCAGGCATTCTGGGAGACACAACAAGTGAAAGGGGAAGACATTACATATTAATATTCATATGAAATATTATATATTATTATGAAAATGTTGTCAATTATTACTCCCATTATTACACTTTTTTTTCATCACATGTTGCTCCAAGAACAAATTAGAGACAGTGACACATTGCATTAAATGGGAAAACCCAAGTATGGCCATTTTACCCACATATTGCATAAAGTAAAATGGTATCAAGTCATTCCCTTATATCTTTCATAACATAGTTGAGAACTATCTTTGTACAAAGTTTGCTTAAAAAAATCCTGAAACCTAAAAGTTGATTGGTGAATGAAAAATAAATCCCATTGTTTTTGTCTATACATGTAATTTCAACAACTGAGTCCTGGTGTCAATATAATAATAAAAAAAAAAAAAAAAAAAAATCGATTTGTTTATTATGCTCTAAACAATGACATCAGACAATGTTAAATTGAAAGCGCGTTGTTTTTTCTCAGGGTCAGCATGTTCTGTGAGTGCAGCAGATGGAGAGGAGTACGCAGTTAATGGTCAGATTCGGTGTAGATGTCATCAGTCGCTCATGCGCCGAGTCTGACCGGACGCGTCGCGCGCACATTCGCGTCTGTTCGCTGCGCTCGAGCGTCAAGGAATGCGCGAGAGGAGATGAAACTTTCCTTCAGAGGGACGCTGGAGACTTGTCCATCAGAAGACGGGAATTATTGGGTGTTTATCGAGGTGTGCCGTCAGGAGATTTGTAAATGAAGATTTCTGCCGTCTTACACCTGGTTGCTCTCGCGGCTTTACTTCACGTCTATTCTCACGTGAGTTCAGACCAGTTGACTATGTTGAGGTGATGTAGTACTGCAGAAACCTATGTTTTATATTGCATTATTATGTATTAATATATAGGGGCATGTTATTAGTTTAAATGGGGTACGCTTGTGTATTGATTCAAAGCTATCAACGCAAAACAACAACAAATGACATAAATATCAAACTATTGTTCTCACCAAGAGATGTTTGATTAAATCAATCGTACCAACAACAATGACAAAATCCCCTTGTCCTGATATATTTGTATTGCGTTATTATTATTATATTTCATTTCTTTATTTGAAGCCTTACTTTCTGAGTTGTTTAGTTGATAACACTTTCCCCTTTGTTAACAGGTAATGCATTAACATTAAGCTTTTTATTAACCTTTGTTAATGTCAGTTAATAAAAATGTTCCTGTTGATTTGTAGTTCACAGTGCATTAATGCTAACAGACGCTTAAAAATGTATAAATGTTGAGATTAGCATTAACTAAGATTGATATATCTGTAGACGTATTGTTCTTCATTAGTTCATGTTAGATACTGTAATATTAAATACCAATATATAAGTGTGTGTGTGTGTGTGTGTGTGTGTGTGTGTGTGTGTGTGTGTGTGTGTGTGTGTGTGTGTGTGTGTGTGTGTGAAGGTGTATTCCTCCAGAATGTGATCTAAACGTAGTGCTACTCCGAGAGGAGGAAAACTGCTACAACATCATCAATCAAGAGAACCTGACAGAGGCCGGGTCCACACACACAGGCGAGCCATTACATTCACTCTCTCTTTCTCTCTCTCTCACACACACACACACACACACACACACACACACACACACACTCAATCACACACACACACACACACACACACACACACACACACACACACACACACACACACACACACACACACACACACACACACACACAGGTGAGCACAGGTGAGCCATTACATTCCTCTCTCTCTCTCTCTCTCTCTCTCTCTCTCTCTCTCTCTCTCTCACACACACACACACACACACACACAATCACACACACACACACACACACACACACACACACACACACACACACACACACACACACACACACACACACATGTTGGGTTTTCATTTTTATGGGGACATTCCATAGGCGTAATGCATTTTATACTGTACAAACCGTATTTTCTATCCCCCTACACTGCCCCTGCCCCTAAACCTACCCATCACACACACACACACACACACACACACACACACACACACACACACACACACACACACACACACACACACACAATGAGAAGATTGAGTTCATATAGAGGGCAGCTATTTTCGATATGCCCAGAGTGTTTTCCACAAGCCTGCTCCTTACACATCAATACACCTAATGCCTTTTATACTTGTCGTTTATGTGGACAAACAAAATGATAAGTGTTTATGTGTGTTCCTAAGAGGTGTAATGTGATATCTGGGGGGAAGTTTAGAGAATGGCCCCTATAATCCATATTCCATAAATCACACCCTTATCAGATTATCAGTATGACGTCCTCCAGCGCAGTGAGTACACGCTCAATTGCTGGTCTAATGCTGGCACAACTATTGCCTACTCCAGGATACAATTTCAGTTGAGAGAGGGTCTGTGTGTGTGTTTGAGTGACAGTATCATAAAGTCTAATACTTTGTTAAACATACAGTGATTTGTAACAACAGAGCAATCGGAAGTCAGTGAGAATCAATGTGAGTTGTTGATTCATTTACAGTGACATAAGCAAGTGTTCAACGCTTTTGCACTGGGTGTGTCCGACGTGTACAAGTTGAGAAAAGTTGAACTTTATGCAAATGAGCAGCAACGGTGACTACCAATAGGAGTGAAGAACGTGGAGCTCGCATGATTCATCTCCTGTAAGAGATGTGGTTGAGTGTAGGCAAGATGGAGAGGAATTCATCATACTGTGAGCATAACACGATTGTGACTGCGGATGCTGCAGCTTTCTGAAAATGAGCAATGACATCTATTGGCAACAGACTCCCCGACTTCCAGCGAATTAAACATTGCTTATATGAACTTTAGTTCATGCATTGACAATCATTTAAATATTCATATGAACAGCATTATTATTATTATTCCTACTACACTGTGGATTGTAAAAGTTGTGACAGTAATTCTCAGTGTCTGAAAGGGTCTCTCTAAACCCCGCCTTTCCGAGCACCTACTCTGCTCTGATTGGTTAGTAGGGGGACGGTTCATCACGATTCGATATTGATTCTCATAGTGAGCAATACAATATTTTCCGATACCTTTTGTGATTAGATACGATTCGATTATATCAATGAATAATTTGATATTATGTGCCTATTTTACACAACCAGTTAAATATTTATTATCAACCAAAATATCTAAAATAAACATTTATTTCAAAATTTCACATCCCGCACCCTTATCCCAACATTATGATGCTGCAGCCTCGGAGCCTGCATCTACAGTCCCGCATTCTCAGGCCCCTCGTTTTTCGAGACAGCGCCTCCTGCTGTTCAGAAGATCGTTTAACACCCTTATCCAAATGCCACTGAGAGAGAACAATAGGATGCAATATTACGGTCTAATAAATTTTTGCGTTCCCTGATTAATGCATGTGCCAAAAAAAAAACCTCATTGTGCTCTCTGACTAACAAATTACCCAGTAGTTATTTTTTGAGCATGGGTGTAATTGACAGTAAATTACTGATGGAAGGGATACAATTATAGATTGAACTATCTTCTGAAAAAAAGAAAAATATTATGTGATATATTGCTACAATGTTTTTTTTAAATTCAAATTCAAATGTTTCTTTCAGTTCAACCTACAATGGTCTAATTAACATTATACCATGCTAACATTACAAAACCTGATTTCTAATATTTTGAATGTGAAGTAAAACTAAAAAAAGAATAGACAAAACACCAATAATAAACAATTATGTGCTTTATTTAAAGATCACCTAAACATCATCTTGCTGTAAACAGGACAAAGCAAAGAAAAAAGGAAGAAAGAATTGTGTTAGTGACTTTACTTTTCATCTTCAATTGCTTTAAAAAAATATATAAGTCGCTTTGGTTAAAAGCGTCTGCTAAATGAATAAATGCATTAGGTAAGATAATTACTTTCTGGTAGGCGAATGATCCTTCTTTGTTCCTTTTTTTTTTTTACAATCCCTCTGTCAAATTCCTCGACTTCACTAAAATAAAAGATGAATGCCAATGTCAAAAATATTGTACAATAATAAATAATATTTATTTTTGCAAATGCAAATTACAAGCCTACCTAGGGTGATAAGTAGAGCCACGGAGGAACACCTTTAAATCTCCAACAATCCCTTTGAATTGTTACATCCATCTTGAGAGAGAGAGAGAGAGAGAGTGAGAGAGACAGAGAGAAAAATTAAAATTAAGATCACCCCACAGAGCCCATACAGTTCAAATTTCAGTCAATACGAATTAAAACAAGAAAACAAGAAACCCAGTCAAAAGACCAAATGACACATTCTAGCTCACAGGTTAATACATAGTGAAGGCATAGTACATTTGATTATTATGCAATTGTATGAGTTGTAAATGGCTGGCAACAACTTCATATCACAGTTAAATTAACATGGATTCATTTTAATACATACGTTTTATTAGTACTTATACGTTTTATAAGTACTAATTATAGGCTACATAAATTATATAAAGTAAAATAATTGCTCGATCTGGCATTAATTCATTCAATTGATATTTTTAGGAGAAAAGGTAATTTTAAAAAACTGTAACTCTGATTACATAATTAATAATGACATTCTTTGATATTAACACACTTAATGTGTTTAATAGGTCAACCTTAATGTCAACTAATTTTAATCAGATTTTACAATGGCTTGTTATCTACAAAAAGTCCAAAGTTAAAGGCTAACATTAGCTAAGCTATCAAAATATGTTCGGGGGGAAAAAGGCGAAAAAACCTACATTAACGGCTCACATTTTGCTACAAACTATCTTTACATATATTAAAGGAACTATTCATATGTTTTTGTATCGATGAGCTATAAAGTGGTTTGATTAAAAAAGAAATACGATAAATAATATTGACTATACTCACATTTATCCTTCACGTTGCAAAGATGTTTACCTGATCCAATTGGATAGGAGGCGCTGTCTCGAAAAACGAGGGGCCTGAGAATGCGGGACTCTGGGTGCGGGACTGTAGATGCGGGCTCCGAGGCTGCAGCTTCCCTTATCCACGAATATAAAATTCACACCGTAATCTAATGACAGCTTATGACATGATTAAATACTGTAAAATTAAAATACTTTTCTTTTAAATTTATAGCGCAGATTTTTAATGAAGCAACAGCCTATTAGGTAGGACTGAACAAGATGTGCTATTCAGCTAGCATGTCACGAGTAAAAGTGATAAGAAAAAATAAAAAAAACCCTTAATATCACGCAACACATGCGCCCAAGTAGCAGTGCTTCGCCTGTGCTTCCCCATAATATAGTCCCAAGTTAATATCCACCTAGGAAATCGGCTAGTCTTAATCTGCATCGATATTTGTACTCGTTGTGAATACGCAGGCCACAAGAAGTAATTAGGTGGGGTTTTTTTTGTTGTTGATCACTTTTACTCGGGACATGCTAGCTGGCAACATAAGATTCCATTCATTATGCTAAGCTAAGCTAGCGGCGACCCTGCCAAACTAAAACAATGCCTGAGACAAAAATGCATATCATATCTAAATGTAGGATGTTGAATAAGCCCTATTTCTAAAAACGGTGGAGTGTCCCTTTAATACAACTTTGTGTTTGATTAGGTAACCAGAAAATGTGAGTATTGGTTACTCAATTTGTCAAGGTAAAATTAGTTCAACCATCTTGAAGATTTAAGTATTTCACTAAATATATCAAGAAGACTCTAGATCTTATCTAACCCTTATCTAAAAACGAATTATTCTACTACTACTCAACTATCCACAAACTAACCCAGGTATGTAGCATAACATGCCTTCTCGAATACTTCAGGAGAAACGACCAACACACGGCCACTCTCTCAACAATAAACCTGTCAGTGTGAACAGGGCTTAGGGTTTCTCACTCTGTAAGCAGAAATTCTTTCTCAAAATATTGTGCGTCCTTTACATGCACAGGAAGCAGTCAATACAGACCTGTCAACACAGACACATCACAATAACAGTAAAACGCTGTACAGATCTCTTTTGGTCCTCACAAACTCTCCTCTCTTATTTTATTGGGGAAGGTACCAACAGAAACATTTACAACCCTGCACAACTTTTCCTGCCATTCATCAGACGGAGAGCGAGAGACAGCTAAAGGGGCTGAGAGAGAGAGAGAGAGAGAGAGAGAGAGAGAGAGAGAGAGAGAGAGAGAGAGAGAGAGAGAGAGAGAGAGAGAGAGAGAGAGAGAGAGAGAGAGAGAGAGAGAGAGAGAGAGAGAGAGAGAGAGAGAGAGAGAGAGAGAGAGAGAGAGAGAGAGAGAGCGAGAGACAGCTAAAGGGGCCGAGAGAGAGAGAGAGAGAGAGAGAGAGAGTGTGCAAGAATGCAAATAGATTGCTTTTGATTGCAAACGATAAAGAGTAATCCTCCTACACTCGTTCTTATCTCATTAGCAAGGCTCAGGGGTAAATTAACAATCTGAAAGGCTACTACATAACAGTGTATAGCCTATGAATATTAATTTGGTGATGTAATCTTACAGTACTAATGAATCTGCTGAAATGCAAGTACACCATATGGCTAAAGATATGGACATCGGTCACCCCTAATAGCTTCCGTACACCATCCATAAAAATATTCAAAGCGCCCCGCCTTCCCCATATAGTTTCCTCCGGCACATCTGGCCTCATTTATAACCATTGCGTATGCACAAAGCAGGCCCTGAAAGAGGCGTATGCCACTTCCGACTTTTACTGTTTTAATGACAGCAAAGGATTACATATATGCTAAATCCAATAATTCCTCTTTAAACTAAACTGCAGGGGCCTATTGCACAAAACTAGGATAAGGGATTAAGCCGGGATATCTTGATGATCTGTATGCAAAATTTTGTACTGTCGTGTAAACTTACCCTCACACCAAGAACGATAACGATAACGAAAGATAACTATATTAGTGGATAGATTGAGCCAGGATCACCAAGATATCCCGGCTTAATCCCTTATCCTAGTTTTGTGCAATAGGCCCCTGATCTCGTGTTATGACTATTTTTGTGGCGAGGTGGGCGAGCGAGAGACGTGGGAGGAGCGAGACCGGTGTGTGATTGAGAATGAGCGAGGCACACCGGAGCTCGGAGGCATATAAGGACACCCCTCGTCCGTGAGGGGCTGCCCGCGTTACTTTCGTTTTGTTCGTTTATTTATTATAACTAAGAATTTTGTTACAATTTTTAGTGAGAACGTGATGATCAGTGATGCACACTTACTTCAATATCACAGATACTGCAGGATTCGGTGGTCGAACGGTCCATTGTCCGGTTTGAATAGCTCCAATGATTAGAGCTTACTGTACAACCAAACCTGCACTGAGGTGTTGGTTTCATGTAAAGGCATCTTCACAAAATTATGAACAATATCACTGTATTTGAAGGATAAACAGTTTCCATTAAAAATAGCCTATACGTTCTAAAAGATATGTTCACATTACCAGCAGAGTTTGATTTGATTTGTTTAAAATTAGTTAAATATTGTAAATAAAAAAAAACTATTTGGAAATGAATGAATGCATCAACTTTATTCTAAAAACTTTATCTGAGAAGTATTTTATACAATTGAGTTTGTTTTGATTTATTCTAAAACATAAAAAGGATATTGGATGATTTTCAGCAATGTAATGTGACGGCACAAATGACATTTGTAGTCCGTATCTAATATTTTTTTGCACCTTTGACAGTGTTAAACATGGATGGGATGGGAATATGCATGGAAATGATATGCAGATGAGGTTATGCATAGTAAAACTAGGCGTTGTAAGCTCCATATATGCTGATTTCGGGGAGGAGACGGGGTGGAGATGCACGTACGCATCTTCTGCTGACTGGGATTTATAAAGGGATTCTTGCGCAGGTTTTGCCGTACACATGGTTTTATAAATCTGAAAAAAAGATTTTATGCGTATGTACACTTTTAGGATAAACTCTGCGGGAAGTTTTTCAATGAGGCCCCTGATGTAATGGCAACTTCTTCATATTTTATTATATGAAAACTGTTTTATTAAATGTTCTATACGTTTAAATATCAGGATTGCAGAAGTTTTAATAGCTCAATGTTCTTTAGAGCTCCCTCTCTTTTGACTTTTCGATCATTTCACAAGGACAGTAGTCTTCCGCAATCTTTCCTGTGCTTTAACACAGTTTTTCATGTCCTCAGATTAAAGCGACCTCAATAATGTGATATTTAGCTTCGGGAATGAAAATTTTAGCAGGGGAACCCCGCCAAAAAAGCAGATTTTACCTCCTAAACGCCCTTAAACATGATTGGGCGGGTTTTGTTGTGAAAACTTGGTAGCCCTGGTTAGGAACACTGTATTTGGTAGACATTCAGATATAGATTTACCTGGTGGCAATGCAATGTTGAGAAATGAGACAAAAAGGCAACCGTGTAACCAAAAATTGTGGATTTCTACATCTTAGTAGAGCAATAATTACTGTTCAGATTTGCTCCTAATTCCTCCATCCCCTCTGAACAGGTTGCAATGCTTTATGGGATGACCTGAACTGTTGGCCTCATGCTGAAGTGGGAGAGTCTGTGTCTCGGCCCTGCCCCAATTTCCTTTGGGTCAAAGGTCAGGTGCATCCTAGATTTTCACAGACAAGCCTTCCTGAATTGTATATCTTTAACCCTGTAAAGCCTGATTCAGATGCCCAAACTGAGCAAAAATATGCTATTTGGTGCAGATGCTGATATTTATATATGGATGAAATTCTGATGCTTGTATTATAAATTTGATCTTTATAACAGTAGAGAGACTACTTACATAAAATGCATATCAGTCATCACTCTATATCTGCCAATAATAGGTCTAAGTAAGATGATATGCTTATTATACTAAAAGACTTACTTGATAAAAGGACTGGAGGAGATTGAGTTAGAAATTAATATATCAAATATGATACAGTAGGCTTTATAGGGCTTTATAACTCAATGACTCATTATGGGAGACGTATGTGATTTATGGGCTTATATATTTGATCAAATCTTGACGACAATCGAGAGTAATCTGGATGGTCCTCCGGGATAAGCTGTTGTACAGGGTTGTAATTGTGTTGCTTGTTGTTTGTTCCTTGTCTCTTGTCTGCAGGAGCTGTGATGAAAAACTGCACTGAAAATGGCTGGTCTGAAATGTTCCCGCCGTACGAGCTCGCCTGTGGCCATGGGCTTAGTGACAACTTTCATATTCCCAACAACTCGGTAATGTCAAAAATGGTTTTATTTCTGTGCCCATGTTCTTTCATAAAAGTCAACAAACATGAAATTTCACTTTAGGACATATTCAAAATAAAGAAAGAAAGACAGTAAATGCATGTATAACAGTAACAACATCCCCTTTTCATTTCAATGAACCAGTAGCACAGAAGAACATTGACTTTCATTCACTGAAACACAAATATGTGACAATGTAAATGCCTGGCCTTGCATAAATGTTACATAATGCGAAGCTAATCTATCTCTTCTCATAGGTGCTGGTCTCACACGAGTATTTCTTTTATGTGAAGATCATGTATTCTGTGGGATACGCCGTCTCTCTTGTCTCACTCAGCATTGCTCTCACAGTGTTGTGTGTGTTCAGGTAACAAAGTGTGTGTGTGTGTGTGTGTGTTATGTGCATATCATGTGTACTAATAGATAAGCCACCTATGGTCGCAAGCTCCTAACAGTAAAAACACGATTCCATTCAAATACGATACTACCTAATCATAAGTAACATAATGGGAATTTTCATATATAAATAACATTCAGAAACTGAACAAGGATGAATACTCATCATACTACAAAAAAATCCTAAGAAATATTTATTATGGCTGATTGTATTTGACATGCACAACACAGACTGACACAGAGACGCACAGTTTAAGACGGGTTTGTGTTAAAGAGCCTCTAGCAAAGTAATTCATTCACATAATGTTCTCTCTCTTGAAATGTAAGCGAGTGTACATGTCAACATTATCACATCTGAAGGACTGGGCCCGCATTCATAAAGATTCTAAGAGTCCTCTCAGAAAACGCCTAATTTAGCTTAAAAACTTTACGTAGGAGTCTTAGCTTAAGAGCTATTCAGGACCGATCTGAGAGCCACTCTGAGCAAGGAAAATACAAAAACTTTTATCTTAGTGAAGAGGCGGGGCTGACCCCGTTGCTACGTATGACACAGTCTTTTGAAGACTGTGATTGGTTGGTTGTCCAAAAAGAGGGAAAAAGGAGCGCTTTTAAGTTTAGGGTCTATTCTAAGCCTTCACTTTGAAATTACAAGTGCAAATTGTCCTATTTTACCTTTTTCTCTCACACACACACACACACACACATGTTGTGTTTCCATGTTTTATGGGGACATTCCATAGGCGTAATGCATTTTATACCGTACAAACCATATTTTCTATCCCCCTACACTGCCCCTGCCCCTAAACCTACCCATCACACACACACACACACACACACACACACACACACACACACACACACACACACACACACACACACACACACACACACACACACACACACACACACACACACACACACACACACACACACACACACACACAAAAACACACACACACACACACACACACACACACACACACTGCCCATAAACCTACCCATCACAGGATAGATGCTGCATTTTTACTTTTTCAAAAAACATCACTTAGTGCGATTTATAAGATGTTTTCCTCATGGGGACCAAAAAATGTCCCCACAAGGACAAGGATTTTGGATATTGCCATCTTTGTGGGGACATTTTGTCCCCATACCGTAGGGATTACCAGTCCACACACACACTCGCAAACAATTTCCTATAAGGTATTTGATTGGCTTAGAATTATAAACATCGCTTCCACTCTTTCCAATTACACTGATTGCTGGCATGTCTATTTAATTGGTGGTTTGAAAGTTGGGTTTAATGCAACAAACATGATCCCTGCACGATCTAATCTATAGTGTTTTATTAAGTCACTGTCATCCATTGTCTGCAACACATTTCTTCTCCCTCTTCGTCTTTCTGCCATCTTCTCCGCTGCTAAAGAAACTCTTAAGCCTCTTAAAAGTCCTCGTCTGTGCTCCTAACAAATTTAACCTTAAGACCTCTTTTAAGGGTTAAGATGCTTTCTGAATTACTTTTTTCTTTACTAGGGTTTTTAAGTTAATTTTAAGAGTAAACACACACATTTCAAAGAAATTTCCTAGAATTTTGTCACTAGGAGCTACTCTTTGCATAAAGATTATTTATGAATACTGGCCCAGGTCTTTAAATATGGCTTGAGTCCCTCCTAAGTCTATTAGCTTGCCTTTTATTGCTGAAAAACAAAAATTGTAAGTACAATCTCTTAATAACAACCTTAATTCTAAAGAAGAATGTCATACACACCTAGGACGACTTGAGGAAGAGTGAATCATGGGATCATTTTCATTTTTGGGTGAACTATCCCTTTAAGATATCATGTATGTTCATAGCACAAACGGTGCAAGACGAGTTGTGCACTGAAGGGATAGTGGAGTACCTCTAAGTATGCACTAATAAGTATACTCGCCTTAACAAACACCACTAATAAATACTTGAGGAGAAAAAAACACATCAGTTTCATTCCGAGGTTTTATTCACAAACATGTAATTTGGTGAAGCTGCTATTTGTATGGCCAATATTGCACTTACACAAACGTTCACATGCACATGTTCACACCAGCAAAACCTAGGAAGTTACAGTTCATGTTAAAGACACACAAACCGTTCTATTCATTTTTAAAAGAAGCACACAATCTACTCTCAGTTAGTGTGCAGCTTCTCAAGTGCAGAGAAACTCTCCTCCAGTCCTTGTTCTGTTAGTGATAACAATCGTAAATCAGCCAAAAAGAAGTTCAAATTAAAACAGGTGTCATTCTGATCGAGAAGATGGAAAGTGTCCCAACACTGTAGGGAATTTGTCTAAACCGTCGCTCTTCTAAACTGTGAGCCAAACAATAATGCCATTCCTGTTCCAAGTTTCATACTGCGGTTATTTTGTACAGGCTGAGGTCGTGATGATGAAGATGTTTAACGTTTTGACGTTTACATTTGGGTTTAGGAAAACGTCTGGTTTAGAAAAATTCCAGATGGAATTAAACATTTTTATTTACATGATGCGTTGCAAGTTTCATTGGTTTTAGTCTCTCCATCTCAACCCCCCTCCAGGAAGCTGCACTGCACTCGTAACTTGATCCACATGCAGCTTTTTTTGTCCTTCATCCTGAGAGCCATTTTCATCTTCATCAGAGATGCTGCGCTGCATTACTCACAGGAGTACTACCACTGCAACTCTCATCCGGTAAACACACACACACACACACACACACACACACACACACACACACACACACACACACACACAAACACACACACACACGTATATAAATGCATTACACTGTATGTATACAATGTAAATAAATGCACCGATAAGCTCTATGAGATGATGTGTTTCCGGGGTTTCCCTCAGCCTGGCTGCAAAGTGGCGCTGTTCCTGTCTAATTACTGCATCCTGGCAAATTACAGCTGGCTGCTGGTGGAAGGTCATTATCTCCACAGCCTCATTAACCTCTCACTGCGGTCACAGAAGAGACGCCTGCACTGGTACATCCTGCTCGGCTGGGGTAGGTTCCTTTCTCCAGAAAGAATTGACACTTTTCTGTCAGTGGATCATGTTAATGTGACTCTCTACTCCAGTGATTCCCAACATGTGGGACGTGGCTCACTAGCAGGCCAAATTAATTTGAATATATTAATAATATAATTCATTAAATTTTATTATTGGTACGTTAAATAATAAAAGATAAATTATATGAATTAAAAAATATAAATGACAACAGAACCACCTCTCTTGTACGTATTCTGTGATTGTTTTGGATTCGAGACGTTTCTATTCGCGCTGGGTGAAATACACCCAACCGCTTCTTGAACACAGGATACGCAAACTACACACTTCAGTTGGATAAAGCAAACCAGAGTAGCTAAAAAGTTTTGATGGATGACGGTTGTAATGAAGATAAAGACATTGCAGTGACATAGGCACGTGCGTGTCCGTTATAATTGATGCACAAATCATGTGTGTATGTAACCCCTCCTGTTTGAACCGCCCTGCGCGGGACTCGAACCCGGGTCTGCCAGCATGAGAGTCAGACACTCTAACCAGGAGGCTAAAGTCTGCAACCCCTAGCGTCAGTCGCTAGACCGTCTCTTGAGATCAGAGGAGTGAGGTTTTACTTGCACAGTGACTACTAGCTGGCCTCCGTTACATATACTCTCGGCTTGCTGAATAAAGTTTTGTTTGGATGACGATTGTAATGAAGTTAAAGACGATTACAGTGACATGCAGGAGTCATCCGTTATAGGCACGCGCTTATCGGTGGGCCTTGCAGTATTGATTCGGAGAGGAGGGGGGTCTTCGAGTTAAAAAGGCTGGGAACCACTGCTCTACACCTAGGAGTCCTGTGTGAACTTGAACTGAATTCACACAGGCATGAAAAAATCACTAAAACACCAGCTGATCAAAACTCATTGAGTTCTGAGACAAGCTCTTGTAACATTTGGGCACAATTGTGATATTTGTTACGTAATTAAGTGACATTATGACATTTTTAAGTGTGGCTTAAAGGCCCCCTGAAATCAAAATGGATTTTTTTTAGCTTTTAGTATGAATATGTTAGCCTTAATGTTATGAATGCGCTGGTGTGTTGCAAAACAATGGCAAAATTCGTATTTAGGAGATGTAAGCATTCAAAACTTACAGTCTCTCACTTCCGTTAAAACGAATCACAGATTTTGATGACATCATCGCAGACTTCACATACTCATCAAATCTTCTGTCCAATCAAATGCTCTCTAGAATCTGAAGGTCCCGCCCCCTACACTATAAATGTAAGCTGACGCTGCGGCTGAAATCGGTCAGCTGTTCACACATTTACTAATTTCTACATGGTGAATTGCACATAGCTCACTATATATGCGATTCAGACAGTGTAAATATGCTTTCAGTTGAGACAAACAAAGTCTGGTTTCTGGGAAAGCGGGAACAGATCCGAACTATACCAATACAGAATAAAACACAACCCTAACAAAAATGACAAGATTTACATTTTTGGGTGATCTATCCCTTTAAACAGGCATATTTATTTAATTCAAGGCATGAATGTGAGCAGCATGATATGATGTCATGGTCCAGGGCTTCTGTTTTGATTAATTAAAAAAATATAAATTATAAACAATAAATATTAATTTTTACAAAAAAGTTAATCTCCTTTTAAATTTCTTATCAACAGCCAAAATGATAATTTCTGCTGTTTGATTTTCAGGTTAGAGGTCAATATCAATTTCACAGGTCATGCAAACTTGAACAGCAAAAGATGAATGCAGTGAACGATCGGCGCATATGTCTCCTGTATTTGCTTATGTATGAATGGAATGCAAAGTCTAGTGTGATTGCCCCTGTTTTAAGTCTCATCCTGGCAATATTAGATATACAATTAAAGCTTAAACAATTTCATTTTGTTCCCACAGGGATCCCAATGCTCATTATTATCAGCTGGAGTTTGGCCAAATACCTGCACCAGGATGAAGGGTACGTTTACAATCAGTTTCAGAGTCATACTCGGTATGACACAGGTATTACAAAAAGAGGGTGAAATATGAGGACGTTCCCCATGTCCTCACTTTTCAAAATGCTTATAAATCACACAGGATGAGGTTTTTATCACAGAAAGTAAACTGTGCAGTCTCCTGTGATGGGTAGTGTGTGTGTGTGTGTGTGTGTGTGTGTGTGTGTGTGTGTGTGTGTGTGTGTGTGTGTGTGTGTGTGTGTGTGCGTGTGTGTGTGTGTGTGTGTGTGTGTGTGTGTGTGTGTGTGTGTGTGTGTGTGTATGTGATGGGTAGGTTTAGGGGCAGGGGCAGTGTGTGTGTGTGTGTGATGGGTAGGTTTAGGGGCAGGGGCAGTGTAGGGGGATTGAATATACGGTTTATACAGTATAAAATGCATTACGCCTATGGAATGTCCCCACATTTCACAAAAACAAACATGTGTGTGCGTGTGTGTTTGTCTGTTAGTTAGTTAGTTAGTTAGTTGTTAGTTAGTTAGTTAGTTAGTTAGTTAGTTAGTTAGTTAGTTAGTGGTAAACCTTACGTTATGAGGACAAAATGTCCCTACAAAGATGGATATATATCTCAAAATCCTTGGACTACATTTTTGGTCCCCATAAGGAAAACGGCTTATAAATCAGACTGTGATGTATTTTGAAAATGTAAAAATGCAGAGATTTCTGTGATGTTAGGGTTAGGGCATATAATATACTTTTTGTACAGTATAAAAATAATTATTTATATGGAAAGTGCCCATAAAACATGGAAACCCGTGTGTGTGTGTGTGTGGTCAGATGCTGGGAGACGAGAGATCATGGCTGGATATGGTGGATATTGCGAGTTCCAGTCATCATTTTTATCACAGTAAGCAAACATTCCAGTTAAAGTTTCTGGCCTATTCTCTCAGATTTAAACAGTGTTTTAACTTTCAAATGGCTTTGCTTACAATATCTCTCTCTGCATATATTTTTTTAAAGAATTAGTTATAATACTGTCCTGCCATGTTTATAATATTTTTAAAATATCCAACACTTTATGCAAAAAATGATAAGTCATTTTAATTATCTCAAGGGAAATTGTTTTTCAGACAAACATGCTGTTTTTTCTGAGTATTATACGGACGTTAGTGGAAAAACTGAAAGCTCCTGACATGCATGGAAATGAAATTAATCATCACAGGTGAGAGAAAATAGCACGTCATCGTCTAAAGGTGCATCACTAGTGGTAGCAAACAGAAAGGCAAAAATAATGACTGTAATTACTGTGACAGGAAAGTAATTTGCACAATTTTGTTTGG
This sequence comes from Gobiocypris rarus, assembly GCA_023029165.1. Lineage (NCBI taxonomy): Eukaryota > Metazoa > Chordata > Actinopteri > Cypriniformes > Gobionidae > Gobiocypris > Gobiocypris rarus. Next base: position 6,504,648 of record CM040910.1, on the reverse strand, counting down.
CACTGCTAGGGTCACAGAAATCACACAATACAGTTTAAAAACAGCTTTATATGATCAAAATATTAATGAGTGTATGAAAAAGAAGAACTTTCAATCATCATCATCATAATCTTTTTTTATGGTGTAGGAAGCTGGCGAAATCAACATTTCTCTTAGTGTCCCTGTTTGGGTTGCAGTATGTGCTCTTTGCCTTTTTCCCGGATCGAGTGAGTGCGCTAACCTTCAAAATCTGGAACGTCATTGAGCTAGCATTAGCATCCACACAGGTGATGTACAACACAACCTCACTCTCTCTCATACAAACAGAAACAGTCATGTCAAAAGTATTTAATTAAACACCTTGGTTCAAAGCAGAAAATCTCTGCCATCTTCATGCCTTATATTTGCATATAGCAGGGTTAACTGACCGATAATATAGTTTACATTTTGCCATGATACATATATTTACTCTCTGGATTTATGAAATGAGTCACTGTTGTCTTTTGGTTCTGCTTCATGTCGTGTTTGCTATTACAGGGCTTTATTGTGGCACTGCTGTACTGCTTTTTGAATGGAGAGGTGAGTGAATTAAAAATGATTGAAGTTTTAATCAAATTACCTGTGATTATGGAAATTACCAAATTAGACAGACTGAGTTTAATACATCAAACATTTTAGACACATTTGTCATTATTAGATCCCGCTCTAGGCATAGGATGCAAGACGGTTCTGTTTTATGTTTCACTGGTAAGCCTTAACAACTATCGACCTTTAACATTTGGCAGGTACAATATGAAGTCCAAAGGCGGTGGAGGCGGTGGCGCCTGAAGCAGCGTTTCCATGGTGATCCCAGGGTGCAACATGGTTCCCTGAGTAACAGTGGCCTGCCGCTGACACAGGTCTCACTGCTGACACGCCCCAGTACACAGATCACCTGACCCCAACCATCTGATCACCTGACCCCAACCATCTGATCACCTGACCACAACCATCTGATCACCTGACCCCAACCATCTGATCACCTGACCACAACCATCTGATCACCTGACCCCAACCATCTGATCACCTGACCACAACCATCTGATCACCCGACCCCAACCATCTGATCACCTGACCCCAACCATCTGATCACCTGACCACAACCATCTGATCACCTGACCCCAACCATCTGATCACCTGACCCCAACCATCTGATCACCTGACCACAACCATCTGATCACCCGACCACAACCATCTGATCACCTGACCCCAACCATCTGATCACCTGACCCCAACCATCTGATCACCTGACCCCAACCATCTGATCACCTGACCCCAACCATCTGATCACCTGACCACAACCATCTGATCACCTGACCCCAACCATCTGATCACCTGACCCCAACCATCTGATCACCTGACAACAACCATCTGATCACCTGACCACAACCATCTGATCACCTGACCCCAACCATCTGATCACCTGACCCCAATCATCTGATCACCTGACCCCAACCATCTGATCACCTGACCCCAATCATCTGATCACCTGACCCCAACCATCTGATCACCTGACCACAACCATCTAATCACCTGACCCCAACCATCTGATCACCTGACCCCAACCATCTGATCACCTGACCACAACCATCTGATCACCTGACCCCAACAATCTGATCACCTGACCACAACCATCTGATCACCTGATCCCAACTGATCACCATCTGATCACCTGACCCCAACCATCTGATCACCTGACCCCAACCATCTGATCACCGGACCCCAACCATCTGATCACCTGACCACAACCGTCTGATCACCTGACCCCAACAATCTGATCACCTGACCACAACCATCTGATCACCTGACCCCAACTGATCACCATCTGATCACCTGACCCCAACCATCAGATCACCTGACCACAACTGATCACCATCTGATCACCTGACCACAACCATCTGATCACCTGACAACAACCATCTGATCACCTGACCCCAACCATCTGATCACCTGACAACAACCATCTGATCACCTGACCCCAACCATCTGATCACCTGACCCCAACCATCTGATCACCTGACCCCAACCATCTGATCACCTGACCCCATCTGATCACCTGACCCCATCTGATCACCATCTGATCACCTGACAACAACCATCTGATCACCTGACCCCAACCATCTGATCACCTGACCCCAACCATCTGATCACCTGACCCCAACCATCTGATCACCTGACCCCATCTGATCACCTGACCCCATCTGATCACCATCTGATCACCTGACCACAACCATCTGATCACCTGACCACAACCATCTGATCACCTGACCCCAACCATCTGATCACCTGACAACAACCATCTGATCACCTGACCCCAACCATCTGATCACCTGACCCCAACCATCTGATCACCTGACAACAACCATCTGATCACCTGACCACAACCATCTGATCACCTGACCCCAACCATCTGATCACCTGACCCCAATCATCTGATCACCTGACCCCAACCATCTGATCACCTGACCCCAATCATCTGATCACCTGACCCCAACCATCTGATCACCTGACCACAACCATCTAATCACCTGACCCCAACCATCTGATCACCTGACCCCAACCATCTGATCACCTGACCACAACCATCTGATCACCTGACCCCAACAATCTGATCACCTGACCACAACCATCTGATCACCTGATCCCAACTGATCACCATCTGATCACCTGACCCCAACCATCTGATCACCTGACCCCAACCATCTGATCACCGGACCCCAACCATCTGATCACCTGACCACAACCGCCTGATCACCTGACCCCAACAATCTGATCACCTGACCACAACCATCTGATCACCTGACCCCAACTGATCACCATCTGATCACCTGACCCCAACCATCAGATCACCTGACCACAACTGATCACCATCTGATCACCTGACCACAACCATCTGATCACCTGACAACAACCATCTGATCACCTGACCCCAACCATCTGATCACCTGACAACAACCATCTGATCACCTGACCCCAACCATCTGATCACCTGACCCCAACCATCTGATCACCTGACCCCAACCATCTGATCACCTGACCCCATCTGATCACCTGACCCCATCTGATCACCATCTGATCACCTGACAACAACCATCTGATCACCTGACCCCAACCATCTGATCACCTGACCCCAACCATCTGATCACCTGACCCCAACCATCTGATCACCTGACCCCATCTGATCACCTGACCCCATCTGATCACCATCTGATCACCTGACCACAACCATCTGATCACCTGACCACAACCATCTGATCACCTGACCCCAACCATCTGATCACCTGACAACAACCATCTGATCACCTGACCACAACCATCTGATCACCTGACCCCAACCATCTGATCACCTGACCCCAACCATCTGATCACCTGACCACAACCATCTGATCACCTGACCCCAACAATCTGATCACCTGACCACAACCATCTGATCACCTGACCCCAACTGATCACCATCTGATCACCATCTGATCACCTGACCACAACCATCTGATCACCTGACCCCAACCATCTGATCTCCTGACTCCAACCATCTGATCACCTGACCACAACCATCTGATCACCTGACAACAACCATCTGATCACCTGACTCCAACTGATCACCATCTGATCACCTGACCCCATCTGATCACCATCTGATCACCTGACCACAACCATCTGATCACCTGACCCCAACCATCTAATCACCTGACCACAACCATCTGATCACCTGACCCCAACCATCTGATCACCTGACCCCAACCATCTGATCACCTGACCACAACCATCTGATCACCTGACCCCAACAATCTGATCACCTGACCACAACCATCTGATAACCTGACCCCAACTGATCACCATCTGATCTCCTGACCCCAACCATCAGATCACCTGACCACAACCATCTGATCACCTGACCCCAACCATCTGATCACCTGACCACAACCATCTAATCTGATCACCATCAGATCACCTGACCCCAACCATCAGATCACCTGACCACAATCATCTGATCATCTGACCCTGACCACAACCATCTGATCACCTGACCCCAACCATCTGATCACCTAACCACAATCATCTGATCATCTGACCACAACCATCTGATCACCTGACCACAACCATCTGATCACCTGACCACAATCATCTGATCACCTGATCCTGACCACAATCATCTGATCACCTGATCCTGACCACAACCATCTGATCACCTGACCCCAACTGATCAACATCAGATCACCTGACCCCAACCATCAGATCACCTGACCCCAACCATCAGATCACCTTACCACAATCATCTGATCATCTGACCCTGACCACAACCATCTGATCTCCTGACCCCAACCATCAGATAACCTGACCACAATCATCTGATCTTCTGACCCTGACCACAACCATCTGATCACCTGACCCCAACTGATCACCATCAGATCTCCTGACCCCAACCATCAGATCACCTGACCACAATCATCTGACCCTGACCACAACCATCTGATCACCTGACCCCAACCATCAGATCACCTGACCACAATCATCTGATCATCTGACCCCAACTGATCACCATCAGATCACCTGACCACAATCATCTGATCATCTGACCACAACCATCTGATCACCTGACCACAATCATCTGACCACAACCATCTGATCACCTGACCACAATCATCTGACCCTGACCACAACCATCTGATCACCAGACCCCAACCATCAGATCACCTGACCACAATCATCTGACCACAACCATCTGATCACCTGACCACAATCATCTGATCATCTGACCCTGACCACAACCATCTGATCACCAGACCCCAACCATCAGATCACCTGACCACAACCATCAGATCACCTGACCACAACTATCGGATCACCTGACCACAACCATCAGATCACCTGACCACAATCATCTGATCATCTGACCCTGACCACAACCATCTGATAACCTGACCACAATCATCTGATCACCTAACCTCAATCATCTGATCTTCTGACCACAACCATCTGATCACCTGACCCCAACTGATCACCATCAGATTACCTGACCACAAACATCTGATCACCTGACCACAATCATCTGATCATCTGACCACAACCATCTGATCACCTGACCACAATCATCTGACCACAACCATCTGATCACCTGACCACAATCATCTGATTATCTGACCCTGACCACAACCATCTGATCATCTGACCCTGACCACAACCATCTGATCACCTGACCCCAACTGATCACCATCAGATCTCCTGACCACAACCATCTGATCACCTGAACCCAACCATCAGATCACCTGACCATAATCATCTGATCATCTGACCCTGACCACAACCATCTGCTCATCTGACCCTGACCACAACCATCTGATCACCTGACCCCAACTGATCACCATCTGATCACCTGACCCCAACTGATCACCATCTGATCACCTGACCACAATCATCTGACCACAACCATCTGATCACCCTACCACAATCATCTGATCATCTGACCCTGACCACAACCATCTGATCACCTGACCACAATCATCTGATCACTTGACCACCACCATCTGATCACCTGACCACAATCATCTGATCACTTGACCACCACCATCTGATCACCTGGAGCTCGTTCAAGCTCAAACCGGTGCGCAACGTTTTGCTACGGTTTTCGGGTTGAACGTCATGTTTCCTGGAAACGGTGTGCAACCAGGTTTGAGATACGTTTTCTCTTGTTAGGTGGTTGTGTCAAATGTCAGCCCAATCAGCAGCAACATGTATATAAACCATGAGGTGTTAAAGAGACCGCTTGCACAATGGGTCCAACTAAAGCCGTTCACAAATGTGTCAGCTGCAGCTCGGATATGCTAGTATTGAAGATATTAGAAGAAATCTAATATGATTTTCATCCTGAAATGCGAGGCAAATGTTGGATCACAATAATTAGGAACCACAGTTTGCACAAATCCCTTCACTCTTTTATTCTAGAAGGCAAGGGCAGTGACTGTAACATCGAGCATGTTTTGCATTTTAAACATGTATTCTTACTGATTTCATCAGGTTCTGGAAATTATTCAATAAGAACACAAAGAATGGCCTTCTCAGCTGCCATAGTTGCAACTGTTTCCCTTTAAAAAACATTTTGAACGCAGCCCTGACCATAACCTTCAGATCACCTGACCCCAACGATCTGATCACCTGACCCCAACCATCTGATCTCCTGACCCCAACCATCAGATCACCTGACCACAACCATCAGATCACCTGACCCCAACCATCAGATCTCCTGACAACAACCATCAGATCACCTGACCCCAACCATCAGATCTCCTGACAACAACCATCAGATCACATGACCCCAACCATCTGATCTCCTGACCCCAACCATCAGATCTCCTGACCTCAACCATCTGATCACCTGACCACAACCATCAGATCTCCTGACCCCAACCATCTGATCACCTGACCCCAACCATCTGATCAACTGACCCCAACAATCAGATCTCCTGACCCCAACCATCAGATCACCTGACCCCAACCATCAGATCTCCTGACCACAACCATCAGATCACGTGACCACAACCATCTGATCTCCTGACCTCAACCATCTGATCACCTGACCCCAACCATCAGATCTCCTGACCCCAACCATCTGATCACCTGACCTCAACCATCTGATCAACTGACCCCAACAATCAGATCTCCTGACCCCAACCATCTGATCACCTGACCTCAACCATCTGATCAACTGACCCCAACAATCAGATCTCCTGACCCCAACCATCAGATCACCTGACCACAACCATCGGATCACCTGACCACAACAATCGGATCACCTGACCCCAACCATCAGATCTCCTGACCACAACCATCAGATCACCTGACCACAACTATTGGATCACCTGACCACAACCATCGGATCACCTGACCACAACAATCAGATCTCCTGACCCCAACCACCAGATCACCTGACCACAACCATCAGATCACCTGACCACAACCATCGGATCACCTGACCACAACAATCAGATCTCCTGACCCCAACCATCAGATCTCCTGACCCCAACCATCAGATCACCTGACCACAACCATCGGATCACCTGACCACAACCATCGGATCACCTGACCACAACAATCAGATCTCCTGACCCCAACCACCAGATCACCTGACCACAACCATCAGATCACCTGACCACAACTATCGGATCACCTGACCACAACCATCGGATCACCTGACCACAACAATCGGATCACCTGACTCCAACCATCTGATCACCTGACCACAACCACCTGAACACAACCATCGGATCACCTGACCCCAGCCATCAGATCTTCTGACCACAACCATGTAACATGGACCTACAGCTCAAGCACAACACTCGTCCGTCAGCCCCACTCTCAGAGAAAAGGCTCATTAGGGTTCTTGACAGATCTCTAGGGTTCTCAGCTCAATTTCATAGAACCCTTTATTCTAAAAAGGTTCTAAATAAGGGAAATTTCTTATATGATTGTATAATAATTTCATTTTTAATGGGTTATTACATTTTTTTATAGAGATAAAGTATGTTTACGAGCTGCTTGATTCATTTTAATTTAACTAACACTTTAGAGAGGCCTTAGTGTTTTATGATTTTGGCTGTTAACAGCATAAATTTAGCCAAAAGTGTGTGTTTTTATTGGAATTTTAATATTTTACCCTCCTTTTATAAATCTATATTTTAAACTAAGTACACAAAACAGATACACTGAGCATCTTAAAGGGCAGAAATATCCACATTTACATTCATTAAAGTGGCAAAAAATATTCCCAGTGCCATTTAAGAATAAACTTTTTTTTTTTTACTATTTTCCACTGGATGGTGCCATTTCTCAGATTTGGCCTATGGAGCAAATAGTTGCTTTTTCCTATTTGCTGCTGGATTTTAGAGCCGTGTGTGTGTGTGTGTGTGTGTGTGTGTGTGTGTGTGTGTGTGTGTGTGTGTGTGTGTGTGTGTGTGTGTGTGTGTGTGTGTGTGTGTGTGTGTAAATCTGACAATGTACAAAAAAATAATAATGCATACATATTAATGCTGTTGCTATCATATCCAAAAGTCATTAACCGCGTTTCCACTGTCGGGCCAGTCACATTTCCACTGTCATTTCCGGGGCTTGATCGGGGTCCAAAGCGGGCCAGCTCAGGCTTGAGGAGTGGTCATGAACAGAGGCGGAGTTTATCTGAGTCTGGAGACAGCAGCGCCGGCGCCGTGGGTGATTTTATAAACCAGATCATCAGCATTAAAGGTGTCATGAACTGGCTTTTTATTTATTTTTTATTCTGTTGTCTGAGGTCAACTTATGACGTTTGCATGGTTTTTACATTAAAAAAACATCATAATGAATAAGTAATAGGTTATTTTCTACACTGGTTTTGAGGCTTTCTCCTGAACGATGGGTTTTGATGGGCGTGCAGCACTGGAGACTTGGAAGTAAACGCCCACGGCTAGGATTGGATAAGATTTGCATATTTAATGAGCTTCAGCTCCCCTGTCAGTTCATGTGAGAGATTGTTTTGAAAGCGGTGACCGGAATGATTATCTCGATCACAGGGCTCTTAAAACATATTTATCAAACAAACACCATGATGTATCTCTCATCCACCCGCGACTGATTGCATATTATTTTTGTATTACTTGGCCCGCCCGATCGGTGGATACAGGCTAAGTGCGAACCGCACACACACGCGCGGACGTGCGCTCTTCAATCAAGTCAAGAGCAACGCAGATCAAGAAATTAATGTTATTTCACCATTAAAAATTCACCGGCCTGCCGACGGGCTTTCTTTGGTCCCCGGGACATTGGGCTTTGCGAGCCCTGGCCCATACATGTCTGAGTCTGATCCCGAACCAACAAATAAAGGATTCTCCAGCCTGTGACAGCGTGCTATGTTCTGTTAGACACGTACACATAATCCTAACGATCTGTAACAATGCAATACTATCGCGTATAAAAACATGTCTTACTCACATAAATGTGTTGCACCATTCCTGTCGGGTCCAATATAAGGCACAGCATTGTGTTTTAATCTCAATATGTCTGCAAAGTCAGTCTCGACCTGTGTCTTGTTTACAAATGATTCCACGGTTACGTGCAATGTCTTACGCATGGATCTTCATTAAAAATAGTTTTTAAGTAGTGACTGTGTTCTTTCACAACCAGGCACAGAGCAATATCTTGCTATGTTCGGCATGTTTATTGCTTGGTTGGGCGGGGCTTCAGAAGCAGGCGTACGCATTTATCTGTAGAGGCGGCGTTTCCCCGTTCTATTACATCATTGATCAGTATATATTTGAGAGCTCTTTTCTTGGCCTGGTGTCAATAAAAGCTTTTCTTTGACTAACAAGGAAGTTTTCAGCTCTGAAATTTACTGGATATTCATCACCCCTTTAAAGTCTTTTTTAAAACCATTTTAGCACAAAACTCACTTTCAGACAGCAGCGAGTGTTTGAAATAACTTCTGTTTGTGATCCGATGTGGACTCTGATCACTGTATAAAGCCAGGTGCACACTGGGAGTTATAATATTCCTTTACGATTGTTCCTTGTCAGACTGGACCTTGAAGTCCATTATGTGGAGAAAAATCCTGGAATGGATTGAATGGCAATGTCATTAATGGGCTGTCGGTGAACATTTCAAACTAACGCTCAAAGACTTCAGATTTTAGCCTCGGATCAGAGGAATCTTTTAGGATTTGCAAAATTTGTTGCACAGTGTGTACCCGGCTTAAGGCAGAAATAGTGATGCAAAGGACTATTTGCACTAACCATAGTAAACATGATAAATACGACTTGCTTGAAGAAACCAGACAAATCATATAGGCTATGACAATCATGTATTTATTTTATCTGTCAGTAGCCTACGTCTCGTCTCTTTATACCGGACTATCTGATATCCATATTTAGCACCGTATAGCCTAGGCTACTATGTCATAAAATAAAGCAACTCTGGTTTTTTGGGAGCTTCCTCTGTTTCTCCGACTGAAAATATATGGACTGTCACTGGAGAGAGAGCTAAAGCTCGGGTCATATTTTGTTGGAAAATTTGTAGAATTTTCATTCTTTCTAAATGTGATAAACACTGTCCTGTGACTACAAATACACAGAAACAGACTGGACTAAGGAGGCCTACCCGTGTCATCTTTCTTTAGTGCAATAACGGTAAATACCACTTTATTGCTGTGTGATTAATGTGCAGTCTTGACACAAGTTAATTCATTATGATAAATGTATCACTTATTATTGTAAAACTGTGGTAAACTTGTGTGACGTTGCTCCAGAGAGGCGTGTTATGGGGGGGTTTTAGTGAAGCGATGCAGAGCTCCTGGCCTGACACGCAGTGTGGTTTTGGGCTCGGTGCTACAGGTTCGAGGCTATTAGCCTAGCCCGGCTCGGTGAAAGCCCTGGCACGCACTGGCCCGACAGTGGAAACATGGATAATGAAAGTGAAACTTCTTTTAATATAAAATATTGTTATGCTTTTTGACACACATGTTTCTCCTCTAGGACCTGTTTGTACCTTTTTTTTAGGGGTTAAAATTTAATTAAAACAAAATAAACCTTCACCTAAATAATTATTAGAACACCATACTAATCCTGTGTTTGACCCCCTTTCGCCTTCAGAACTGCCTTAATTCTACGTGCCATTGATTCAACAAGGTGCTGAAAGCATTCATTAGAAATGTTGGCCCATATTGTTAGGATAGCATCTTGCAGTTGATGGAGATTTGTGGGATGCACATCCAGGGCACGAAGCTCCCGATCCACCACATCCCAAAGATGCTCTATTGGGTTGAGATCTGGTGACTGTTGGGGCCATTTTAGTTCAGTGAACTCATTGTCATGTTCAAGAAACCAATTTGAAATGATTCGAGCTTTGTGACATGTATTATCCTGCTGGAAGTAGCCATCAGAGGATGGGAACATGGTGGTCATAAAGGGATGGACATGGTCAGAAACAATGCTCAGGTAGGCCATGGCATTTAAACAATGCCCGATTGGCACTAAAGGGCCTAACGTGTGCCAAGAAAACATCCCCCACACCATTACACCACCACCACCAGCCTGCACTGTGGTAACAAGGCATGATGGATCCATGTTCTCATTCTGTTTACGCCAAATTCTGACTCTACCATCTGAATGTCTCAACAGAAATCGAGACTCATCAGACCAGGCAACATTTTTCCAGTCTTCAACTGTCCAATTTTGGTGAGCTCGTGCAAATTGTAGCCTCTTTCCTATTTGTAGTGAGATGAGTGGTACCCGGTGGGGTCTTCTGCTGTTGTAGCCCATCCGCCTCAAGGTTGTGTGTGTTGTGGCTTCACAAATGCTTTGCTGCATACCTCGGTTGTAACGGGTGATTATTTCAGTAAAGTTGCTCTTCTATCAGCTTGAATCAGTCGGCCCATTCTCCTCTGACCTCTAGCATCAACAAGGCATTTTCACCCACAGGACTGCCGCATACTGGATGTTTTTCCCTTTTCACACCATTCTTTGTAAACCCTAGAAATGGTTGTGCATGAAAATCCCAGTAACTGAGCAGATTGTGAAATACTCAGACTGGCCCGTCTGGCACCAACAACCATGCCACGCTCAAAATTGCTTAAATCACCTTTCTTTCCCATTCTGACATTCAGTTTGGAGTTCAGGAGATTGTCTTGACCAGGACCACACCCCTAAATGTATTGAAGCAACTGCCATGTGATTGGTTGATTAGATAATTGCATTAATGAGAAATTGAACAGGTGTTCCTAATAATCCTTTAGGTGAGTGTAGAACCTTCTGAGAGTGGCAGTGGCTGAACGAATCAGAGACCAAAGCTGTCAGCTGACTGACACACACTGAGAGAAAAGCTCCATGGCTAGAACAAACTGACAATTTATGGAAATTATTGTATTTGTCTTATGCCTGTTCTTTATGGTGTTGTAGTTATTATGAAACAAATACCTGTGTCTAATGAAAGAAAATTATTATATATGAGAAAACGACAATACTGGGTAAAGACAGCACAATATGTGATATTATTTAAAGGGGTTATGACATAAGGAATACAATTTTCTTTTTTTGACATAATAGCTCATCTTGCTGTATGAAAATACAACCCCAAATCAGAAAAAAATGGGACAGTATGGAAAACGCAAATAAAAAAAAGAAAGTAGTCATTTCTAAATTTACTTTGACTTGTATTTCATTGCAGACAATATGAACACAAAATGTTTCATGTTTTTTCTGGTCCACTTCATGTTATTTGTAAATATGCATCCTTTCCTGTCATTCAGACCTGCAACACATTAAAAAAAAAAGTTGGGTCAGGAGCAATTTAGGGCTAGTAATGAGGTAAAATGGTTAAATAATGATGTGATTTGAAACAGGTGATGTCAACAGGTGATTGTAATTATGATTTGGTACAAAAGCAGCATCCAAGAAAGGTCTAATCCTTTATGAGCAAAGATGGGCAGAGGATCGGCAGTTTGCCAACAAATACGTGAGAAAATTATTGAAATGTTTAAAAACAATGTTCCTCAAAGAAAGATAGGAAGAGATTTGGATATTTCACATTCAACGGTGCATAACATAATTAAAAGATTCAAAGAATCTGGAGGAATTTCAGTGCGTAAAGGACAAGGGCGCAAGCCTAAGCTGAACAACCGTGATCTCCGATCCCTCAGGCGGCACTGCATCAAGAATCGTCATTCATCTGTAAGCGATATCACGACATGGGCTCAGGACTACTTTGGCAAACCTTTGTCAAGTACCACAATATGTAGTTACATCCACAAATGCCAGTTAAAACTGTACAATGCCAAAAGGAAGCCCTATGTTAACAGTGTCCAGAAGCGCCGTCGACTTCTCTGGGCTCGGAGGCATCTGGGATGGACCATCACACAGTGGAAACGTGTATTGTGGTCAGATGAATCAGTATTTCAGGTATTTTTTGGGAGGAATGGACGCCGTGTGCTCCGGACCAAAGAAGAAAAGGATCATCTAGACTGTTACCAGCAACAAGTCCAAAAGCCAGGGTCTGTCATGGTATGGGGTTGTGTCAGTGCCCTTGGCAAAGGTAACTTGCACTTCTGTGAAGGCACCATTAATGCTGAAAAGTACATAGAGATTTTGGAGCATAATATGCTGCCTTCAAGAAGACATCTTTTCCATGGGCGTCCACGCATATTTCAACAAGACAATGCAAAACCACATTCTGCACACATTACAAAGTCCTGGCTGCGGAGGAAGAGGGTACGGGTACTTGACTGGCCTGCCTGCAGTCCTGACCGGTCTCCAATAGAGAATGTGTGGCGCATTTTGAAGCGCAAAATGCGACAACGTAGACGCCGTACTGTTGCTCACCTTAAGACTTGTTTGCAGGAAGAATGGGACAAAATTACACCTGAAACACTTCATCACTTGGTGTCTTCAGTCCCTAAACGTCTTTTAAGTGTTGTGAAAAGGAATGGCAACATTACAAAGTGGTAAATGCTTTACTGTCCCAACTTTTTTTGAAATGTGTTGCAGGTCTGAATGACAGGAAAGGATTTACAAATGACATGAAGTTGATCAGACAAAACATGAAATATTGTTTGTTCATATTGTCTGCAATGAAATACAAGTCAAAGTAAATTTAGAAATCACTTTTTTTTTTTTTTCCATACTGTCCCAACTTTTTCTGATTTGGGGTTGTAGAGTTTCAGACTATAAACGTTCCTCATCGCTGAAAAGAAGCTTCCCACGGTCACATTTTGATAGACATTTGCATCTTAAAGCATTTCACTCTGAGTCACGAGGTGACGGCTGCTTCTCATTTCCTAGTTTGTGTTTCAATATTTCCTCACAGCTTAAGAAAGAGAAGCACCCAGAGAACCAGATGCAGTGACATTAGTCAATCATAACTGACCGTTTACTGAAAAATCATGTTTTGCAAATAAATGACTTTTTTTGTGTGCAAAAAACTGTTAACTTTAAGAGAACCCCAAGAATAGTAAAAATGCATATATTAAATATATAAAAAGGGTTTCATGTTTTTTTCTGGTTGTGTAAATATTTAGATGATGCATCGAACACCTAATAGCCATGTGTTGTCCTGTGAAATAGTGTGAAATACATACAAATGTAAATACAAGAACATTATTTTTATTAAATGAACTGTAGAGAGATCTCCTCGTGAAATGAGATGTATAGATAATAATTTAAAATACTGTAAAAATCATTAAACATACTATAAGGACTAACTGTAAAGAGTCATTTATTCACAGATGAGTCAGCTATCAACTGCTGGTCATCATGGACAATATCATTAATTACATTAAATGAAAATAAAAAATGACTGACAAAAAATATAAATTATAAAATTATTTCTGCTGTGAAATAAATTTTTATAAAAACATAACCAAACAGAGACTAGTAAAAACATTCAGGCCTGTGGAAAATGTGAGTTATTCTACTATCTACACTGGGGAAAAAATGGAGACCGATAATTTTCTGCCAGGATGTCATTAATTCCTCTCCCTCATGTCGTCCCAAACCTGTAAGACCTCTGTTCATCAAAACACAAAGGAAGATATTTCTGATGAAATTCGAGAGCTCTCTGATCCCTACATAGGAAGCAACACAACGTTTGCCTTCAAGGCCCAGAAGGTAGTAAAGACATAATTAAAATAGTCCATGTGACTCTTTAGTAAACACAGTGCAGCACTTCCGGGTTCTACGGCAGAACGCCGGCTCACCATTAGCTACTTCCTGTGTCAGCATCACACGCATGAGTCATGCGTGCTCACGTTAATAGCATCAGCCAATGGTGAGCCGGCGTTCTGACGTAGAACCCGGAACTGCTGCACTGTGTTTACTACGTCAACAGTGTCGAAGACTGACACAGACGAGAAGAGACTGTTGAATAAAGTCATTATTTTTGTTTGTGTTTTGCACACAATAAGTATTCTCATCACTTCATAACATTAAAGTTGAACCACTGGAGTCACATGGACTATTATAATGATGTCTTAACTACCTTTCTGGGCCTTGAAAGCGGTCGTTGTGTTGCTGCCTATGGAGGGGCCAGAGAGCTCTCAGATTTCATAAAAAATATCTTAATTTGTGTTCTGATTGTCTTACGGGTTTGGAATAGCCTGGATGCCAGCCGAATTTAGCCCCGCCCACAAATTTTTTTGCTCGGGCAATTCGGTCTGGCCTTGCTCCATAGGGGAGTTATTATGCCCGAACAGAAACTGTGAAATCATCAGGGCGGGCTTTAGACGGTGATGGACAGATGATCAACAGTATCGTAATCATCCACGTCATCAAAGGCGCTTTGGGTTGAATTTGCTCTCATCCTAAACGGAGAACTTGTTCGTATATGCATTCACCTTCACTATTTCTCTTAGAAATGATGATCGTGTTGGGAAGTACTCTGTGTATCCTTAAATTCTTTTATTACAACACTGGCAAAGATCGTTTACACTAATCTTTTTCTTGTAACGTTACTTAATCCAGCGTGCGTGCAGACAGGGTTGCCAAGTTTTTTTGAAATGTCGCGCAAAATAGCCCAAAACAATAACTTTCCGGGGGTTCCGGGGGTTCTCCGGAAAAAATGGCGTTTGGTTGGCAAAATATGTTATTTTGGCAAGGTTGTCTGGGTTTCCTGGGTTTATATAATCACATAATTGGGGTCGCACGGTCGCTTCAACCCGCGGACATGGAGAACATCCCGTGGGAAAAACACGGACTTGACAACACAGTGCAGTTGAGTTCTGCTGACATTTGACAACTAACGTTACGCGTCGCTCCGTTGCTCTGATTGGTTGTGGGTCTATCCAATTGAGGTCTTTCCTGGCTCGGTTGAAACACGCCCCATAATCAAAGCTCAATGGAGCGGTACCAGACTCATATTCTGACTAGAATTGAGTATGACCACGCCAGGCTAGGTTTGGAACAACATGAGGGTCAGTAATTAATGACAGGATTTTCATTTTTGGTGAACCTTCCTTTAAACCTTAAAGACAACACAATGCAATGCATCATTAAAAACACTTGCACTTTTAAAAATAAAGGTTCATTATTGGCAGTGATGGTATCATGAAGAACATTCATGGAACCACAGAAGGTTCTTTATAGTGGAAAATAGTTCTTTAGATTATTAAAATGTTTTTCACACTAAGAAAAAATGGTTCTTTTAAGAACTGATCACTGAAAGGTTCCTTGGGGAACCGAGAATGGTTCTTCCATGGCATCGCTGCTGAAACCCCTTTCTGGAACCTTTATCTTTGAGAGTGCATAATATGGAGAATTCCTTCATATTGTCACGCTACATTGGGCCCTGCTTTAAAGAGTGTACCTAATTATTGACAAACCATCAAAATCACTCAGCTTGGATCCAGAAGAATGCAGATACAGAGCACAGCTTCTGTTAGAGAAAGCCTGATTTCTGCAGTTTGTCTGGATGTCCACTAAAGTGCAGGAGTGGTTCAATATGCTGGATGTGCCGCGCTGCCATTCCATTGATGGAGAACAGGACGGTGGCCGTGAACTGGCACCAGAAGGTGAGCGTGAACCCAAGAAGTGTTGCATATGTCCCTAACAGGATTACAAAGAGTGCGACCCCTCCGGCGGCCATTAGCCCCGCCAGCAGCACCAGCCGTGTCCCGAGAGTCCAGCGCCGACTGGAGTCCCTTCCTTCGCTCGCCTGCGACATCACCAGCAACTCCAGTCCGAATATGGCACTGACCACAGCCAGCGTGATCACAGAGCGACACGCCGCCAAACCCACTCCGAGACCGTCCACCCCTGCCTCCTCAAGGTGTCTGGTGCAGTTAGAGGACACCTTAAATCTCTCGGAGCCCAACACTGAGCTCTGCTGCTGCTCCACCGAGCAGAAATACCACAGACCGAACATGCGTCCGCTGGCGAGCAGCCAGTGACCATCACACACCGCAACAGACGAGAGGACGACGGACAGAGCTGTACACAGGATGATAAGACTGCGGCAAAACACCTCTAGAAAAAGAGGGTCGGACTTCCCGTATGGAACAGCCCCGACCTAGAGAGAAAAAGAGGAAATCTAGTCAACATCTGTATCAACATGATATCCTGGTACGAGCACTTATGTTTCGCACTGAAAAAAAGTACTCAAGTCAGGCATGTGCACAGATAGACCCCAAGTGTTGCTCAAGCACCTGCCCTTCTGGCCTCTGATTAGATAAGTGTCCTATATTTTTTGTTAGTTTGTTTAAATTTGCATCAATTCTCAATTAAGAGTGTCCCAAATGGCACACTTCATGTGCACTGACGGTTTTGTGGCCTGCAAAATGCACATGTCTTTTAAGTCCACGATACTTGTCCCATTTGTCATTTTAGGGTGCTCCTGGAACTGTTGTTAAAAAAGCCCTGTTTTCACCTAAATTACCCATAACAATTTGTCCCAGGAATTTTTTCCCCCAAACCTGTTGCTGTCTGCTTGGACTCAGCCAATAAAAATGTGCGTGGAGCCAACCAATCAGCATGTTCAGCTTCCAAGTCCCACCCCCAAAAGTTCCTGAATTTTATTTAAAAAAGTACTACCTCGCGAACAGGGACTTTCTGAGGGGGACTCGTAAAAAGACTGTGAGTGTTTAGGGTGCCATTTGGGACAGGGCCCATATCTCCCAGACCTGCCTTCATTGGGGACAGCGAGGTAACAAATGGTGAATGGTAAATTGTTTTTTCTCCTAAACTGTCATTGTTTGTCACGGCTGTATTAATAAACCACTGTAGCTGCATTTCCACCACAGGAACTTTCCCCAGGAACTAGGGACTTTGGGGTGGTACTTGGTGTGTTCCCACCGCAGGGTCTAAATGAAGTTCTGGGTAAAAATGTCCCCCTCAGAAAGTCCCTGTTCGCGAGGTAGTACTTTTAAAAATAAAATTCAGGAACTTTTGGGGGTGGGACTTGGACGCTGAACATGCTGATTGGTTGGCTCCACGCACATTTTTATTGGCTGACTCCAAGCAGACAGCAACAGGTTTGGGGGGAAAAGTTCCTGGGACAAATTGTTACGGGTAATTTCGGTGAAAACAGGGCTTATTTAACAACAGTTCCATAAATAATAAGTAGATCATATAAATGGACCATTTTTAGACACACTGTAAATTTTGACAAAACGAATCGGGCGAGTCAATAGCCGTGTTTCCACTGTCGGGCCAGTGCATGCCAGGGCTTTCACCGGGCCGGGCTGGGCTAATAGCCTCAGACCTGTAGCACCGAGCCCAAAACCACACTGCGTTTCCATCGTCGGGCCAGGAGCTCAGCATCGAAATTTTTTAAAGATTTAAAACCCAAGCATCAATGTATTACCACAGTTTTACAATAATAAGTGATACATTGATCATAATGAATTAATTTGTCGATATTGTGGATCAGTCACATACACTGATTAGGCATTCAGCCAATATGTTAGCAGCAGATCCTTTAAGTCCTGGAAGTTGCGAGTCCAAGTCAACACCTATTAGCCAATTTAGAGTCCAAGTCAACACCTTAAACTGGTTGTTGTACTCCTCAAACAATTTTTCCTTCACGGCAGCGCATTATCCTACTGAAAGAGTCACAGACACCAGGGAATACCGTTTTCTATCAGAACCAGCATTAACTTCTTGAGCAGTTTGAGCTCCAGTAGCTCGTCTGTTTGATCGGACCACACGGGCCAGCCTTCGCTCCCCACGTGCATCAATGAGCCTGGGCCGCCCATGACCCTGTGGCCGGTTCTCCACTGTTCCTTCCTTGGAGCACTTTTGATAGATCCTGACCACTGCAGACCGGGAACACCCCACAAGAGCTGTAGTTTTGGAGATGCTCTGACCCAGTCGTCTAGCCATCAAAATTTGGCCCTTGTCAAACTCGCTCAAATCCTTACGCTTACCCATTTTTCCTGCTTCTAACACATCAAATTTGAGGACAAAATGTTCACTTGCTGCCTAATTATTTTTATTTGATGGGGTTGAGTTGTTAAACTTGACAGTACCCTCCCTGACTACAATACATCTCAAAAATATGAATAAAAATTATGATACTACTTATCTTCTGCACCGCTGTTAAAGAGACCTGGATGATGTAATTTCTGGTAAATTATGTCACATAGGGTTGAGTCTAAATGATTATGGGCGGAGAATGGTTGGCGTGACAGGGTTGAGTTCAACTTTGTAGTCTGTTTTTTTATAAAATATCTTGATTTTTTTTAATATATATATTGTTCACAAGAAAGTAACACAAATAAACACTTAACATTGCCAAAAAAAGAGAGAACATTTTCGAATATTTTCCAAGTACAAATTCAGTGAAGAGACAGTGTTTAGTGTACAATAGAAATAAGACATTATTTTATAAAACATTATTTAAATGCAATAATTATATTCATTATAATGGACATTCCTAAGTATTGTGAAAAGCTTTTAATATTTAATTTTGGTGAACCACCACTTTAAAAAGTCCGGGGGACTGAAATATTACCGAATCTCAGGAATGACCCATAATAATTTAGGTAGGCCTACTAATATGCACCCTTTATGGGTAAATATAGTAGAGATGCAAAGGGTAACGCCTCAGTGACAGCTTTAGTACATTTTTCACTGTGATTTTCTGACTGATAGCTGCAAAATTCAAGTGTTTTAAATCTGCATGTTTACCTCAAGATATGTTCTTGAGCGGGGGAAATGTATTTTTTATAATTTGCACAAAAAAAGGCCTACTGGTTTATATATATATATATATATATATATATATATATATATATATATATATATATATATATATATATATATATATATATATATATATAAACCAGTAGGCCTTTTTTTGTGCAAATTATAAAAAATACATTTCCCCCGCTCAAGAACATATCTACTCTATATAAACAACCCTAAAGACTTGCCCTTTACGCCAAAGCAAATGTAAATTTTCATCCTCAACGTAAAATAAACATTTAAAAGGCATTACCCGGATTTGTATTGCCGTCATATTGATGTCAGCAGACCAGGAGAAGCGAGACGAAGAAGCCGACTCACCTCCAGTCGAAAGTACAGTATATCTGAGTGTAACATTAACTGAAGTAGTTCAGTCTTTGCTCCTTACACACGCAGAACACGGACGCTCGAGCTAGTTAGTTTTCCGGTCACGGACGGTACTCGGTAACTAGGAATCAGATATTATGCGAGAGGCAACGTCAGTAATTTGCAACTGCGCCCATTTTTTGTCCTACAGGATTTTTTTTATAAAACTAATAGATTTATGTTTTCTGTAGTTCAGCTATATGATGACAACGTTTTAACATTATAAAAATCCTAAAAGTTGGCCTATTAGTAAATACTTTAAAATAATTCATTAAAATAGCCTATGTGTGTGTGTTGCCTAAACCTTTCACACATTTTAGTGTGGGAAGCGCCATACACCTGCATAAGGTAAAATGCTTGAACATGCATTCCTAAAAAAGATTTATGGTAACTAGTCTAGCATATATATACATATATACATATATATATATATATATATATATATATATATATATATATATATATATATATATATATATACACTTTTAATAATGACTATCACAGGGTCACATCTTTAGTTCTATTCAGATTATACTTTTTTTTACAGTTTTAGGTTGCTAGAACTATTTTAACATTATCACTAATATATTTTTCTCTAGACACTATAGTAAAATGGCTTATTTTTAGTAGTTAAAACGTTATAGTCACTACTAGGCCTTTACTATGAGTAGTGATTAGTAAAATAGTCTTTGTTGTGTGCATCAAGAGTGCGTTAGGCGTTAAACTCTGAATAGATATATTGCTTGCAATGCTCAGATTAAACTACTGATTATCATTATTGACCGGCCAAAGTCCCGTTGAGGTGACTGTGACAAAACATTATGCAATCACTGCTCTCTAGCAAAAAGATCCCGTTTCAGACTGAGGAAAAGACATTAGCTGGGATTAAAATAAATTAAACATCTGAGAGGGGCACATAGTTCAACTGTTTTTACATCATCCAGCACATGATCCCAGTGGATGGAGAGAATATCTCAAAGCCCTCATGTGTTTGTGAATGTCTGGTTGTGTGATGTGACCCTTGACTAGCCCTCAAACTGATAACATCAAGTACTGGCTACATTACAAATGAACACTAGTCTTATGGGAGCGATGATCAATAACTAATCACTAATCATGATCAATAACTAATCACTTTATATCACTCTAATCACACTAGCTGCAGTCAGGCACACTGTATCAAGTCTCAGGAAAACGATTCATTATTAATGCACATTAAACTCAACACACAGTAAATGCATTTTATTATTTGATCAGGTCATTTTTTAAAAATCACAATCTTCAAAATGGGTTTCGTTTAAAAAAGAAATCAAAGATTTGAATAGAAATCCAACATGTTTTTCTTCATCTGTGTTTTTAAGAAAAAACATGGTTTTTAAAAAACGTGATTTAATGGCATTGCATTCATTTGGGCTTTTCACTACATGGTTGCTGGTGGTTGATTTCTCTTGGCCTGCGAGGAATGTGCTTATTCTCTCACACAGAACAGAGTCTGCATGCTACAGTGGAACCGTAACGCCCTCCTGAGGGACACGCTGAGGTCTGAAGGTGCTTTATATGAGAACAGTACAGGTAAAGGCAGGCTGGCTGTGATGGGCTCCGTCTGTTAGATCCCGTATTTCCCTTTCAGCTCCTCTACCTTAGCGATGTACGCTTTCACAGCATCATCCTTACTCATGCCTGAAATGTGCAAGAGAAAACAGATGGAGAGGGAGACACACACACACACACACACACACACACACACACACACACACACACACACAGAGTGAGCTGCTTTTGGAGATCATTTACAGTTTAACATGTTAAGAAACTGAGAAAACACTCATTTAAAAATATAGCAATGATCGGGGTTCAAGCACTTCAAGGCCTTTAAGCACATCTGTTAAAAGGTATTATGTTTTATTTAGCAAGCCTGTAACCACATAGATCATAGATTGAAAATATAATTTACAGTCAAAACAGCCAGTTTACTAAGGAAAAATATATGTTTAAATCAAGCGGGAACCTCCTGCGCTCTCTCTTGAAGCCGATACAGAAGTGACTTAAACTGCAGTTCATCGACTGGCCACTAGGGACAGGCTCCAGAGGGAGCAGAATCTCATTGAGCTCATGTTAAAATGCCCAACTTTACAGCAGAATAAAACATGTTTACAGCCTGGGACAAATTGTGGTTTTGGTCTATCTGGCTAATTTTGCCCTTCATGACGACTGTGAGGGAGGTGAATTTTTTTATAACTCATTCCTTTACATTTTATAAAGCCTTAAAGTTCTGCATAAATAGGGGCGTGACCACTTTGAGTGACAGGTGGATTGCCATTTATCTGCTGTCTGTTAGTCATCGCGTCACCTCATCTCCACCACGTCTCACCTCTTTGCCCATTTTCTATTTTCTGTTATCCGGGAGTGACGCACCGTGACGCGCTGACAAGAGGGCAACGGCCAGCTCGACCCTACTTTACCCTTCAGAACTGCTCTGCTGAATCCTATGGGTGACGTCACGGACACTACGTCCATATTTTTATACAGTCTATGGTTTAAAGCTTTTTAACAGTTATGGAAGTTGAGCCAAAAACCTAGGACTAGTTTGTGAAAGTACGTTTTTTTAATTAATCTCCAATATTGAACGATTCGACGGACAGCGCTGGTCCTAGAGACAAAGTTGCTCAGAATGAGGAGATATAACGTATGGTATGATTATCATGGTCGTGTGCAGACAAAAAATTTTTTTTTTGCATGGTATGCAATACTTTGTGTTCGTGAAAAATGCAAAGGCCAATTTCTGTCGAGTTTCTCACAGGCCTTCATGTCTACTCATGTGCCGGTATACGGTAATATGATATACCGCAATAACAAACATGCACAATATTGTTATCGTGGGCACTTCAAAATACCATTTAAAATGAACAACACGTCAAAGAGGAACGCAAAACGATATGGTGCTCATCTCATAACCTAATACTTAATACATAAAGACGTAAGGCTATTCATTTTCAAACTTGAAAACATTTTATATTTTATTCTGGACTAAATTACATGCCCTAGATATTGTTTGAATATCTTCTGATTGTTGTTCAATCACACACTTTACAATACCAAGGCTCTATTATTTAACATTAGTTAATTCATTAACAAACTGACAATGACAAAAATACTTCTAAAGCATTTATTAATCTTAGTTAAATGTACATTTCAGCATTTAATAACATATTATTAAAATCAAAAGTTGTAACTGTATTATTTAATGGACCTGAACACTTTTTTTGCAACTTATTTCAATATCGTGATAAAACCTTGATAAAAGCTTCAGCAATTAATCGCAACATGAAAATGTGATGCCGGCACATGCTTAGCCGTGAGTCAAACAGGCCCAGCGAGTTTCTTTACGATCGGCCTCCGTTAACCTTGTCTGACAGCTACTCGAACTTCACTAGCCGATGATGGCCGTGTTTTTCGAGATACGCAAATGTCCTCATAAACAATCACGGCAGCTTGGACAAAGACACCACATGCCAGTTTTCAGGTCAATCGGACTGACTATTGTGTAGCTATAGCCACTTTATTTTTTAGCACCACCAAGTGGCCAGTCGCCGTGTACCGAGTTTGGTGAAATGATCTCATTCCGTTCAGCCGTTTTAGTAAAAGTGACCACACCCACTAGTTTGTTTCCAATCGGGCAAAAAAACTAGGACTATTTAGCAAAAGTAGGTTTTTCAAAAAATCCAAAATATCTGAAAATGTCGCCAGAATGATAAACAAATCTGAAACGTTGAGTTCGTCTTGAGCCAAGGATTCCCACAATATAAGACACTTGAGCCTGTGACAGACGGTTTCGGAGTTATGAGCCATTACGTACTATTGACCGCTGTAGCGCTACCAGCAGGCCGACTAACAATTACTTTGATAATGGAGTCATCGGTTGATTATTTTGATGATTCATCGATTCATCTGATAAATATTGTGTTAATAAAAATAGACCTAAGCAAATTGCACATTGCGATGAACAACAGATGAACGTTATATGCAGCTCAAACTCACAGCAAATGCAGAGATGCATTTAAATGAAGCGGGTAAACTGCAATCAAAGTCGAGTACTCGAATTTAATGTTGGAATCGTGACAGCCCTACCTGGTGACATTGTAGATGGTGTGAGTACTACCGTCCCTCAAAGTTTCAAGTACGCTCTAAAACGTACGCTTTGGTCTGCCTGATAACTTTTAGGCAAGAATGATGATCCTTGGTAATACTAACAAGCGCTCAAAACTTGAACCCCTAATGATGTCTCGCTGCCCTCTGGAGGCATGGAGGAGAAACTGACCTTTCTTTGCCTCCCAGGCATCCCATTTGGCCTTGCCAGTGAAGTCTAACATGCCCGGTCGAGCTGAAAAGAAACACACATGCTTTTAAAAGAGCTGCGATTTAGTTTTATAGAGAAACTTCTGGGTTTATGGGTTCGAGGAAAAGCTCACCTGTGTTAACATCTCCTACGGTGGCCTGTTTGTACAGGCTGTAGATTTCCAGCATCTCAGCGTCCGCTGGTTTGGCTTTCAGCTGTTTGACCTCCTCTGCTGCTTTCTGAAACTCAGCCTGTAAAAACCAACAGCATGACCAGAC
This sequence comes from Gobiocypris rarus, assembly GCA_023029165.1. Lineage (NCBI taxonomy): Eukaryota > Metazoa > Chordata > Actinopteri > Cypriniformes > Gobionidae > Gobiocypris > Gobiocypris rarus. The sequence goes on along the minus strand of CM040910.1, from coordinate 6,479,962 downwards.
AGAACACTCTACGACTACATGTGTCATGTGCACAATCAGGCAGCAATACTGATTTAAGACTTTTGAGATGTTATGATAACTTTCTAAGGACTGGCCTGCTAGCTGTGTTTCCATCCAAAGCGAATTCAACTTGCAAAATTGGAATATGGCATAAAACATTTGTGAATAAAGCACCGTATCCATTGAGAAATTGGTGCAAAATATCAGCCATAAAAATGGAAGTTGCTGCAGTCGGGCTCATAATTGAGTTGCGTCTCAGAGCGTCAGACAAAACACAATAAACGCTGTTATTTGAGACACTGCGATGCCATTGGTCTGCTGCAGTGTTAATTAGTCAATGACCCTGTTTCACTGACAAAAACAAGATGATAACTAAATAAAAACCAGTTTTGGATCAAAAAAAAATTGACAAAAATCTACTGTAATTTTCGTCAACGAATAAAAACGAGAGGAAAATGTTAGGGAGGGACGATTAGGGAAGAGATCCAGTCAGAACTGATGTCCTGTGTAATAGGGGTGGAAATCACAGGTCAACACACGATACGATAATATCACGATATTTTGCCCACGATAACGATGTATCACGATACCAGCGATTCTGTGACAGACGATATATTGCAAGAAAATCACTCACGATATATCACGATATCATTTTGTAGATGGAAAAAAGCATAAAAAGTCATTTGATCATGTATTTCATTACTAAAACTAAATAATTTAATCTTTTTTGAGATATAGCATTAAAGTACAGTAAGTGCATATAAAGCCAACAAACAGCCATGAGAGAACAGTTTCTGTGACTAAATGATTTATAAGAAAAAAAGGTCACTATCTCTGACTTATTAATAGCAGCAAAATTTCATATTTGGAAATTGCAAGATGCACACATTACTAAAAATGTGAAAAAACACTCAGTATAAAACCTTATATAATAAAGTATGGTCACATCTGAGTACCAAGCGTGTTAACGAATCAGGAGCCTGCTTGCTGCTGTCACGTGGTCAAGTGACAAAACCAAGAGTGGTCTTTTATGACATTTTTCTCCCGGAGCACCTTGAACGCGCGTCTATTTCGCTTCAAATGGATTCAAAATGTTCACACGTCAAACTAGACGCGATGTTGGCGCTGTATTCGCGTTCGTTGAAGCGCCACCACATGAAGTCTGGGGGTACTGCCACTCCGGGAAGCCAACGCGGTAAACAGCCACAATGTATAAATACATTTAAATATTCTAATAAAATATCGATACTTGGAGACAGCGTATCGATAACGTCTCGCGGCCGGAAATATCGCGATAAATCGATTTTTTGTCCCACCCCTACTGTGTAACAGATGTGCACGTTTGATGATTACATATTAATATATTTTAGACGGTTGTAACGATGCATATTTTATCTCCCTCATCTGAACTTGAAACCTGCAACTGCAATAGTGAGACATTTCAAAATAAGAGTCCCGGTGTATTTAGAGCTTGTTTATAATTAAAAGTCACGCATTATATACGTTTTTGGTTACACAATAAACTATTTAATTTCATTCCCATTTAATTCACAGTCAGGAGTAAAGACTAAGATCAGTATTTGACATATTATTCAATAAAGTATTAGGGTTATAATAGTTCACTAAAACCATTTTAAAAAATCATCAGTACTTGAAATTAAATAAATGTTAACTGAAATAAAATAAAAAATAAAAACTTAGTTATTTTTAGCTTAACCTGATATACTAACTAAAACAGAAATGCAAAATTATAAACACTATATAGATGTTTTTAAAAATAATTTCTTGTGTTTTTGCCTTTGAATGGTCAAAAACACAATTATGTCAAAATGTCCGTTTTGACATGTATTCAAGTGATAGTCGGTTATTTAATGATTAAATGCTCAATGAATGCATTACAATTTTACTAAACTCTACTGTAGATTTAGATAAAACTAGACTAAAACTAAAAACAATTCTGGTGACTAAAATATGACTAAAACTAAATAAAAAATTTGCTGTCAAAATGAACCCTCAAAATCACTGCTGAGGCAAAGTCACCTGAGGTTTGTGTTGATCAAGGGATTTATTCTGCAAATGTGTTTCCATTGTAGTTTATGCACATGTCTTCTTATCAGATAAAAACAATTATCTGCCTCATATGAGCGCATTATGTTTGTGTGCAATCTTTTTTTTGTTGAATTTATGCGTTTCCATCCAGCGTTTTTATGCAATATTCCAAAATTCACTTAAAAATAGGGGGTTAGAAACAGCTTTCATCTCATCAAATTCACAACTCTGGTATAATGACTTATTTTGTGGTACGACAGAATCTACAGCGACGGTGAAGATTTGTTTGTGATATTAACTGCAAGACTAAACCAGGACAGAATATTAGTACCTTTCAATGAAATTTAACCCTAGCCTTATTAAATCTGGACCCTGCTCTGAAAGACCCTCGACATCCATACGCATTCAGCTCTCGTTCTTACTTCTTAAAAAGACTGAAAAGATTTTGGTCAGGGCCATTTCACATTCTTAGTCTTGCTTCACAGTGCTGGTGGGAGACATGGAGTGATTACGTAACCACACAATAAAGAAGGCTTTTAGCAGATCTCTAATCGCGGGTCAAACTCCATTCCTCTTACACACACTTTACTAATGCTGGGATTCTTTGCCCTGATTACGTGACATGCACACCAAGGCTCCCCAACTTCTGTTGGTCCATCTTCCTGTTACAGTAAACCATAACCTTGGCAACACGTTATCAGATTTCAGTGTGTATTAAGACTAAACTACAAGCTGGTTTAAAAGCCGTTTCTCACAGCTTTAACTGACAAGTATTTTTGGGGAAGAACCGTTAACGTATTTGACGCATTACTTTTCATGTGTAAAAAATGCAACTCTCATAAAAAAAGTAACTCTCCTCCCCGCTTAACCAACAAACTGCAATCACCATTTTATAAAAGCTCTAAATCATGGAATTAAAGTACATTTTAGTTGACTGGAAAACGTCCCAAAACGTCCGGCTGTTGAGCAATGAATGAGACCGTGGTGAGAGAGAGCAAACACACCTCAATCTCAATTCCGACTTTATATCACTCAATTCCGACTTTATATCACTCAATTCTGACTTTATATCTCAATTCTGACTTTACATCTCACAATTCTGACTTTATATCTTACAATTCTGACTTTATATCTCACAATTCTGACTTTATATCTCACAATTCTGACTTTACATCACACAATTCTGACTTTATATCTCACAATTCTGACTTTATATCTCACAATTCTGACTTTATATCTCACAATTCTGACTTTATATCACACAATTCTGACTTTATATCTCACAATTCTGACTTTATATCACACAATTCTGACTTTATATCTCACAATTCTGACTTTACATCACTCAATTCTGACTTTATATCACTCAATTCTGACTTTATATCACACAATTCTGACTTTATATCACTCAAATCCGACTTTATATCTCACAATTCTGACTTTATATCTCACAATTCTGACTTTATATCTCACAATTCTGACTTTATATCTCAATTCTGACTTTACATCTCACAATTCTGACTTTATATCACTCAATTCTGACTTTATATCTCACAATTCTGACTTTATATCTCACAATTCTGACTTTATATCTCACAATTCTGACTTTATATCTCACAATTCTGACTTTATATCTCACAATTCTGACTTTATATCTCACAATTCTGACTTTATATCTCACAATTCTGACTTTATATCTCACAATTCTGACTTTATATCTCACAATTCTGACTTTATATCACACAATTCTGACTTTATATCACACAATTCTGACTTTATATCTCACAATTCTGACTTTATATCTCACAATTCTGACTTTATATCTCACAATTCTGACTTTATATCACGCAATTCTGACTTTATATCACGCAATTCTGACTTTATATCTCACAATTCCGACTTTATATCACACAATTCGACTTTATATCACTCAATTCTGACTTTATATCTCACAATTCTGACTTTATATCTCTCAATTCCGACTTTATATCTCACAATTCTGACTTTATATCATAATTCGACTTTATATCACTCAATTCTGACTTTATATCTCACAATTCTGACTTTATATCTCTCAATTCTGACTTTATATCTCACAATTCTGACTTTATATCACGCAATTCTGACTTTATATCACTCAAATCCGACTTTATATCTCACAATTCTGACTTTATATCACTCAAATCCGACTTTATATCTCACAATTCTGACTTTATATCACACAATTCTGACTTTATATCTCGTAATTCTGACTTTATATCTCACAATTCTGACTTTATATCACTCAATTCCGACTTTATATCTCACAATTCTGACTTTATATCACACAATTCTGACTTTATATCTCACAATTCTGACTTTATATCACACAATTCTGACTTTATATCACACAATTCTGACTTTATATCACACAATTCTGACTTTATATCTCACAATTCTGACTTTATATCACTCAAATCCGACTTTATATCTCACAATTCTGACTTTATATCACACAATTCTGACTTTATATCTAAGTAATTCTGACTTTATATCTCACAATTCTGACTTTATATCACTCAATTCGACTTTATATCTAAATAATTCTGACTTTATATCTCACAATTCTGACTTTATATCACTCAATTCCGACTTTATATCTCACAATTCTGACTTTATATCACACAATTTTGACTTTATATCTCACAATTCTGACTTTATATCACTCAATTCTGACTTTATATCTCACAATTCTGACTTTATATCACACAATTCTTACTTTATATCTCACAATTCTGACTTTATATCACGCAATTCTGACTTTATATCTCTCAATTCCGACTTTATATCACTCAATTCTGACTTTATATCTCACAATTCTGACTTTATATCACACAATTCTGAATTTATATCTCACAATTATGACTTTATATCTCGCAATTCTGACTTAATATCACAATTATGACTTTATATCTCGTAATTCTGACTTTATATCTCGCAATTCTGACTTTATATCGCGCAATTCTGACTTTATATCTCGTAATTCTGACTTTATCTCTCAATTCTGACTTTATATCTCACAATTCTGACTTTATATCTCTCAATTCTGACTTTATATCTCACAATTCTGACTTTATATCTCTCAATTCTGACTTTATATCTACATAATTCTGACTTTATATCTGTAATTCTGACTTTATATCTCTCAATTCTGACTTTATATCTCACAATTCTGACTTTATATCTCACAATTCTGACTTAATATCTCGCAATTCTGACTTTATATCACGCAATTCTAACTTTATATCACTCAATTCTGACTTTAAATCACGCAATTCTGACTTTATATCTCACAATTCTGACTTTATATCACTCAATTCTGACTTTATATCACTCAATTCTGACTTTATATCTCACAATTCTGACTTTATATCACTCAATTCTGACTTTATTTCACGCAATTCTGACTTTATATCTCAATTCTGACTTTATATCTCTCAATTCCGACTTTATATCACTCAATTCTGACTTTATATCTCACAATTCTGACTTTATATCACACAATTCTGAATTTATATCTCACAATTATGACTTTATATCTCGCAATTCTGACTTAATATCACAATTATGACTTTATATCTCGTAATTCTGACTTTATATCTCGCAATTCTGACTTTATATCGCGCAATTCTGACTTTATATCTCGTAATTCTGACTTTATCTCTCAATTCTGACTTTATATCTCACAATTCTGACTTTATATCTCTCAATTCTGACTTTATATCTCACAATTCTGACTTTATATCTCTCAATTCTGACTTTATATCTCGCAATTCTGACTTTATATCTCGTAATTCTGACTTTATATCTCTCAATTCTGACTTTATATCTCACAATTCTGACTTTATATCTATAATTCTGACTTAATATCTATAATTCTGACTTTATATCACGCAATTCTAACTTTATATCACTCAATTCTGACTTTAAATCACGCAATTCTGACTTTATATCTCACAATTCTGACTTTATATCACTCAATTCTGACTTTATATCACTCAATTCTGACTTTATATCTCACAATTCTGACTTTATATCACTCAATTCTGACTTTATTTCACGCAATTCTGACTTTATATCTCAATTCTGACTTTATATCTCGTAATTCTGACTTTATATCTCAATTCTGACTTTATATCTCGTAATTCTGACTTTATATCTCACAATTCTGACTTTATATCTCTTAATTCTGACTTTAAATCACGCAATTCTGACTTTATATCTCACAATTCTGACTTTATATCACTCAATTCTGACTTTATATCACTCAATTCTGACTTTATATCTCACAATTCTGACTTTATATCACTCAATTCTGACTTTATATCACTCAATTCTGACTTTATATCTCAATTCTGACTTTATATCTCGTAATTCTGACTTTATATCTCTCAATTCTGACTTTAAATCACGCAATTCTGACTTTAAATCACGCAATTCTGACTTTATATCTCACAATTCTGACTTTATATCACTCAATTCTGACTTTATATCTCAATTCTGACTTTATATCTCGTAATTCTGACTTTATATCTCTCAATTCTGACTTTAAATCACGCAATTCTGACTTTAAATCACTCAATTCTGACTTTATATCTCGTAATTCTGACTTTATATCTCTCAATTCTGACTTTAAATCACGCAATTCTGACTTTATATCTCGTAATTCTGACTTTATATCTCTCAATTCTGACTTTATATCACTCAATTCTGACTTTAAATCACGCAATTCTGACTTTATATCTCACAATTCTGACTTTATATCTCACAATTCTGACTTTATATCACTCAATTCTGACTTTATATCACTCAATTCTGACTTTATATCTCACAATTCTGACTTTATATCTCACAATTCTGACTTTATATCACTCAATTCTGACTTTATATCACTCAATTCTGACTTTATATCTCACAATTCTGACTTTATATCTGACTTTATATCTAATTCTGACTTTATATCACTCAATTCTGACTATATCACTCAATTCTGACTTTATATCACTCAATTCTGACTTTATATCTCACAATTCTGACTTTATATCACTCAATTCTGACTTTATATCTCACAATTCTGACTTTATATCACTCAATTCTGACTTTATATCACTCAATTCTGACTTTATATCACTCAATTCTGACTTTATATCACTCAATTCTGACTTTATATCACTCAATTCTGACTTTATATCTCACAATTCTGACTTTATATCACTCAATTCTGACTTTATATCACTCAATTCTGACTTTATATCACTCAATTCTGACTTTATATCTCACAATTCTGACTTTATATCTCACAATTCTGACTTTATATCACTCAATTCTGACTTTATATCACTCAATTCTGACTTTATATCTCACACAATTCAGACTTTATATCTCGCAATTCTGACTTTATACTCAATTCTGACTTTATATCACTCAATTCTGACTTTATATCACTCAATTCTGACTTTATATCACACAATTCTGACTTTATATCTCACAATTCTGACTTTATATCACTCAATTCTAACTTTATATCACTCAATTCTGACTTTATATCACGCAATTCTGACTTTATATCACGCAATTCTGACTTTATATCTCACAATTCTGACTTTATATCACTCAATTCTGACTTTATATCACACAATTCTGACTTTATATCACTCAATTCTGACTTTATATCACTCAATTCTGACTTTATATCTCACAATTCTGACTTTATATCTCACAATTCTGACTTTATATCTCAATTCTGACTTTATATCACTCAATTCTGACTTTATATCACACAATTCTGACTTTATATCACTCAATTCTGACTTTATATCACACAATTCTGACTTTATATCACTCAATTCTGACTTTATATCACACAATTCTGACTTTATATCACTCAATTCTGACTTTATATCACTCAATTCTGACTTTATATCACACAATTCTGACTTTATATCACTCAATTCTGACTTTATATCACTCAATTCTGACTTTATATCACACAATTCTGACTTTATATCACTCAATTGAAATTATTTATTTTTTGGGTGAAAACAAGCTTAAGTAATTATGTCACCTTCCACTTTTTATTGCTTTTTTTCATACAATGAAAGTGAATGGTGACTGAGGCTATCTCTAACATTATTTTTAAGCCATTCGAGTAATTCTACAAGATTTTTGGGGGTGGGGGTAACCATCTCTAGCCGTCGTAAAAACAGCGGAACACAAAAGCGCTCGCTCTATTATAACGTAGTTGCGGTCACGCGCCACACCCTCGTACACACGGCGCTCTCGAGGCTGCACGCGTACAGTAATATATGCCCTCCGGTGTCATTTACTACATTTATTGTGAAATGTACTTTTTATCTCTCTCGATCGAGGTAAATAAATAATAGTCTTTATAACCTATGAAATGCTAACCAATTCACGTGGGCCCATACAAACCCATTACAGCGCCATGTTTACAAGCAATAGTAATAAATACAGCACATTGCAAGGCTCAAATACCCTCGTATCAAACAAAAGCGTCGAGTTTGTTCATACTGACCTCAGACATGGTTGCAGATGCTAAAATGATGTTCTTCAAACCCGGTGTGAATGGCAGCAACGCTCCGTCGATTGCAGTAGTGTCGGCTGGCTGGCATGCGCGTGGCCACGCCCCCTTCACTCCATTGGCTGTTGGAACATGTACCGAGCTAACTGTCCAATCAAATTCACGGAATTGTAGGTTCTATTAACTGGGCCACAGGGTCATGCCAGGGATGCCAGATTGAGAGTACTGTGCAAATATAGAGATGCCTTTATTCAAACAGACAGCTAAGTTACACATTGCAACAGAGGCTCTTTTTTTTTTACACTGACGTGTCTTCTGATTTTATCAATGCATTTGGGTGGTTAAACAAACTGATCCTTGGGTTGCATCAAGGGACATGCAATGGCCTACTTTTAATGTATTTCTACATGCAAACCACACATATTAAAATTTCCAGTTAAATTTATGCTATTTCAAGGTTTGTGGTAGCCTACCTGATGTTTTGTTTATAACTACAGTACATTCATCTACATATGCAAATTACTTTCCACACAGTATGTCCCTGTGCATGCTGGGCCTGTCCCAAAAAGTGCACTTGATGTAGATGTATTTTTATGTTATATGCAGTTATAATTGTTGCATAGCAACAAAACAGATTGAACTACATACTAGAATTGTCAGAATTGAGTGATATAAAGTCGGAATTGAGTGATATAAAGTCAGAATTGAGTGATATAAAGTCAGAATTGAGAGATATAAAGTCAGAATTGTGAGATATAAAGTCAGAATTGTGAGATATAAAGTCAGAATTGAGTGATGTAAAGTCAGAATTGAGTGATATAAAGTCAGAATTGAGTGATATAAAGTCAGAATTGAGTGATATAAAGTCAGAATTGAGATATAAAGTCAGAATTGAGTGATATAAAGTCAGAATTGAGAGATATAAAGTCAGAATTGTGAGATATAAAGTCAGAATTGTGAGATATAAAGTCAGAATTGTGAGATATAAAGTCGGAATTGTGAGATATAAAGTCAGAATTGAGTGATATAAAGTCAGAATTGAGTGATATAAAGTCAGAATTGAGATATAAAGTCAGAATTGAGTGATATAAAGTCAGAATTGAGAGATATAAAGTCAGAATTGAGTGATATAAAGTCAGAATTGAGTGATATAAAGTCAGAATTGAGATATAAAGTCAGAATTGAGTGATATAAAGTCAGAATTGAGATATAAAGTCAGAATTGAGATATAAAGTCAGAATTGAGTGATATAAAGTCAGAATTGAGAGATATAAAGTCAGAATTGTGAGATATAAAGTCAGAATTGTGAGATATAAAGTCAGAATTGAGATATAAAGTCAGAATTGAGTGATATAAAGTCAGAATTGAGATATAAAGTCAGAATTGTGAGATATAAAGTCAGAATTGAGTGATATAAAGTCAGAATTGAGTGATATAAAGTCAGAATTGAGATATAAAGTCAGAATTGAGTGATATAAAGTCAGAATTGAGAGATATAAAGTCAGAATTGTGAGATATAAAGTCAGAATTGTGAGATATAAAGTCAGAATTGTGAGATATAAAGTCGGAATTGAGAGATATAAAGTCAGAATTGTGAGATATAAAGTCAGAATTGTGAGATATAAAGTCAGAATTGAGTGATATAAAGTCAGAATTGAGTGATATAAAGTCAGAATTGTGAGATATAAAGTCAGAATTGTGTGATATAAAGTCAGAATTGTGAGATATAAAGTCAGAATTGAGTGATGTAAAGTCAGAATTGAGTGATATAAAGTCGGAATTGAGAGATATAAAGTCAGAATTGTGAGATATAAAGTCAGAATTGTGTGATATAAAGTCGGAATTGAGAGATATAAAGTCAGAATTGTGTGATATAAAGTCAGAATTGTGAGATATAAAGTCAGAATTGTGAGATATAAAGTCAGAATTGAGTGATGTAAAGTCAGAATTGAGTGATATAAAGTCAGAATTGAGTGATATAAAGTCAGAATTGTGAGATATAAAGTCAGAATTGTGAGATATAAAGTCAGAATTGTGTGATATAAAGTCAGAATTGAGATATAAAGTCAGAATTGTGTGATATAAAGTCAGAATTGAGTGATATAAAGTCGGAATTGAGTGATATAAAGTCAGAATTGAGTGATATAAAGTCAGAATTGTGAGATATAAAGTCAGAATTGTGTGATATAAAGTCAGAATTGTGAGATATAAAGTCAGAATTGTGAGATATAAAGTCAGAATTGAGTGATGTAAAGTCAGAATTGAGTGATATAAAGTCAGAATTGAGTGATATAAAGTCAGAATTGTGAGATATAAAGTCAGAATTGTGAGATATAAAGTCAGAATTGAGTGATATAAAGTCAGAATTGAGATATAAAGTCAGAATTGTGTGATATAAAGTCAGAATTGAGTGATATAAAGTCAGAATTGAGATATAAGGTCGGAATTGTGAGATATAAAGTCAGAATTGTGAGATATAAAGTCAGAATTGTGTGATATAAAGGCAGAATTGTGAGATATAAAGTCAGAATTGTGTGATATAAAGTCAGAATTGTGAGATATAAAGTCAGAATTGTGAGATATAAAGTCAGAATTGTGAGATATAAAGTCAGAATTGTGAGATATAAAGTCAGAATTGCGAGATATAAAGTCAGAATTGCGAGATATAAAGTCAGAATTACGAGATATAAAGTCAGAATTGTGATATTAAGTCAGAATTGCGAGATATAAAGTCATAATTGTGAGATATAAATTCAGAATTGTGTGATATAAAGTCATAATTGAGTGATATAAAGTCAGAATTGTCAGATATAAAGTCAGAATTGAGTGATATAAAGTCAGAATTGAGTGATATAAAGTCAGATTTTAGTGATATAAAGTCAGAATTGTGAGATATAAGTCGGAATTGAGGGATATAAAGTCAGACTTTTGAAATATAAAGTCAGAATTGAGGGATATAAAGTCAGAATTTTGAGATATAAAGTCAGAATTGCGAGATATAAAGTCAGAATTGTGAGATATAAAGTCAGAATTGAGAGATATAAAGTCAGAAATGTGAGATATAAAGTCAGAATTGAGAGATATAAAGTCAGAATTGTGAGATATAAAGTCAGAATTGAGTGATGTAAAGTCAGAATTGAGTGATATAAAGTCAGAATTGAGTGATATAAAGTCAGAATTGTGAGATATAAAGTCAGAATTGTGAGATATAAAGTCAGAATTGAGTGATATAAAGTCAGAATTGAGTGATATAAAGTCAGAATTTTGAGATATAAAGTCAGAATTGAGTGATATAAAGTCAGAATTGAGATATAAAGTCAGAATTGAGAGATATAAAGTCAGAAATGTGAGATATAAAGTCAGAATTGAGAGATATAAAGTCAGAATTGTGAGATATAAAGTCAGAATTGTGAGATATAAAGTCAGAATTGAGTGATATAAAGTCAGAATTGAGATATAAAGTCAGAATTGTGTGATATAAAGTCAGAATTGAGTGATATAAAGTCAGAATTGAGATATAAGGAATTGTGAGATATAAAGTCAGAATTGTGAGATATAAAGTCAGAATTGTGTGATATAAAGGCAGAATTGTGAGATATAAAGTCAGAATTGTGTGATATAAAGTCAGAATTGTGAGATATAAAGTCAGAATTGTGAGATATAAAATTAGAATTGCGAGATATAAAGTCAGAATTGTGAGATATAAAGTCAGAATTGTGTGATATAAAGTCAGAATTGTGAGATATAAAGTCAGAATTGTGTGATATAAAGTCAGAATTGAGTGATATAAAGTCAGAATTGTGAGATATAAAATTAGAATTGAGATATAAAGTCAGAATTGTGAGATATAAAGTCAGAATTGTGTGATATAAAGTCAGAATTGAGTGATATAAAGTCAGAATTGTGAGATATAAAATTAGAATTGAGATATAAAGTCAGAATTGTGAGATATAAAGTCAGAATTGTGAGATATAAAGTCAGAATTGTGTGATATAAAGTCAGAATTGTGAGATATAAAGTCAGAATTGTGAGATATAAAGTCAGAATTGAGATATAAAGTCAGAATTATAGATATAGTCAGAATTACGAGATATAAAGTCATAATTGTGATATTAAGTCAGAATTGCGAGATATAAAGTCATAATTGTGAGATATAAATTCAGAATTGTGTGATATAAAGTCATAATTGAGTGATATAAAGTCAGAATTGTCAGATATAAAGTCAGAATTGAGTGATATAAAGTCAGAATTGTGAGATATAAGTCGGAATTGAGGGATATAAAGTCAGACTTTGAGATATAAAGTCAGAATTGAGGATATAAAGTCAGAATTTTGAGATATAAAGTCAGAATTATGAGATATAAAGTCAGAATTGTGAGATATAAAGTCAGAATTGAGAGATATAAAGTCAGAAATGTGAGATATAAAGTCAGAATTGAGAGATATAAAGTCAGAATTGTGAGATATAAAGTCAGAATTGTGAGATATAAAGTCAGAATTGTGTGATATAAAGTCAGAATTGAGTGATATAAAGTCAGAATTGTGAGATATAAAGTCAGAATTGTGTGATATAAAGTCAGAATTGTGAGATATAAAGTCAGAATTGTGAGATATAAAGTCAGAATTGAGTGATAGAAAGTCGGAATTGAGAGATTTAAAGTCAGAATTACGAGATATAAAGTCAGAATTGAGTGGTATAAAGTCAGAATTGTGTGATATAAAGTTCGAATTGAGAGATATAAAGTCAGAAATGTGAGATATAAAGTCAGAATTGCGAGATATAAAGTCATAATTACGAGATATAAAGTCAGAATTGTGAGATATAAAGTCAGTATTGAGATATAAAGTCAGAATTGAGTGATATAAAGTCAGATTTGAGTGATATAAAGTCAGAATTGTTAGATATAAGTCGGAATTGAGTGATATAAAGTCAGATTTGAGATATTAAGTCAGAATTGAGATATAAAGTCGGAATTGAGTGAAATAAACTCAGAATTGAGATATAAAGTCAGATTTGAGATATAAAGTCAGAATTGAGATATAAAGTCGGAATTGAGTGATATAAAGTCAGAATTGTTAGATATAAAGTCGGAATTGTGTGATATAAAGTCGGAATTGAGTGATATAAAGTCAGAATTAAGTGATATAAAGTCAGAATTGAAATATAAAGTCGGAATTGAGATATAAAGTCAGAATTGAGTGATATAAAGTCAGATTTGAGTGATATAAAGTCAGAATTGTTAGATATAAGTCGGAATTGAGTGATATAAAGTCAGAATTGAGTGATATAAAGTCAGAATTGTGTGATATAAAGTTGGAATTGAGAGATATAAGGTCGGAATTGTGAGATATAAAGTCAGAAATGCGAGATATAAAGTCAGAATTGCGAGATATAAAGTCAGAATTAGAGATATAAAGTCAGAATTACGAGATATAAAGTAAGAATTGTGTGATATAAAGTCAGAATTGCGAGATATAAAGTAAGAATTGTGTGATATAAAGTCAGAATTGAGTGATATAAAGTCAGAATTGTGAGATATAAAGTCAGTATTGAGATATAAAGTCAGAATTGAGTGATATAAAGTCAGATTTGAGTGATATAAAGTCAGAATTGTTAGATATAAGTCGGAATTGAGTGATATAAAGTCAGATTTGAGTGATATAGTCAGAATTGTTAGATATAAGTCGGAATTGAGTGATATAAATTCAGAATTGAGATATTAAGTCAGAATTGAGATATAAAGTCGGAATTGAGTGAAATAAAGTCAGAATTGAGATATAAAGTCAGATTTGAGATATAAAGTCAGAATTAAGATATAAAGTCGGAATTGAGTGATATAAAGTCAGAATTGTTAGATATAAAGTCGGAATTGTGTGATATAAAGTCGGAATTGAGTGATATAAAGTCAGAATTAAGTGATATAAAGTCAGAATTGAAATATAAAGTCAGAATTGAGTGATATAAAGTCAGAATTGAGTGATATAGTCAGAATTGTGTGATATAAAGTCAGAATTGAGTGATATAGTCAGAATTGTTAGATATAAACTCGGAATTGAGTGATATAAAGTCAGAATTGAGTGATATAAAGTCAGAATTGAGATATAAAGTCAGGATTGTGATATATAAATTTAGAATTGAGTGATATAAAGTCAGAATTGAGATATAAAGTCAGAATTGAGATTTAAAGTCGGAATTGAGTGATATAAAGTCAGAATTGAGTGATATATAGTCAGAATTGTTAGATATAAAGTCGGAATTGAGAGACATAAAGTCAGAATTGAGTGATATAGTCAGAATTGTTAGATATAAAGTCAGAATTGAGTGATATCAAGTCAGAATTGTTAGATATAAAGTCAGAATTGTGAGATATAAAGTCAGAATTGTGAGATATAAAGTCAGAATTGTGAGATATAAAGTCAGAATTGTGAGATATAAAGTCAGAATTGTGTGATATAAAGTCAGAATTGTAAGATATAAAGTCAGAATTGTGTAATATAAAGTCAGAATTACGAGATATAAAGTCAGAATTGTGAGATATAAAGTCAGAATTGTGAGATATAAAGTCAGAATTGTGAGATATAAAGTCGGAATTTAATGATATAAAGTCAGAATTGAGTGATATAAAGTCAGAATTGAGATATAAAGTCGGAATTTAATGATATAAAGTCGGAATTGAGAGATATAAAGTCAGAATTGAGTGATATAAAGTCAGAATTGAGATATAAAGTCAGGATTGTGAAATATAAAGTCAGAATTGAGATATAAAGTCAGAATTGAGATATAAAGTCGGAATTGAGTGATATAAAGTCAGAATTGAGTGATATAAAGTCAGAATTGAGATATAAAGTCGGAATTGAGTGATATAAAGTCAGAATTGTTAGATATAAAGTCAGAATTGAGTGATAAAGTCAGAATTGTTAGATATAAAGTCAGAATTGAGTGATATAAAGTCAGAATTGTGAGATATAAAGTCAGAATTGTGAGATATAAAGTCAGAATTGTAAGATATAAAGTCGGAATTGAGTGATATAAAGTCAGAATTGTGAGATATAAAGTCAGAATTGTATGATATAAAGTAAGAATTACGAGATATAAAGTCAGAATTGTGAGATATAAAGTCAGAATTGTGAGATATAAAGTCAAAATTGTGAGATATAATGTCAGAATTGTGAGATATAAAGTCGGAATTGAGTGATATATAGTCAGAATTGAGATATAAAGTCGGAATTTAATGATATAAAGTCGGAATTGAGAGATATAAAGTCAGAATTGAGTGATATAAAGTCAGAATTGAGATATAAAGTCAGGATTGTGAAATATAAAGTCAGAATTGAGATATAAAGTCAGAATTGAGATAAAAAGTCAGAATTGAGATATAAAGTCGGAATTGAGTGATATAAAGTCAGAATTGAGTGATATAAAGTCAGAATTGTTAGATATAAGTCGGAATTGAGTGATATAAAGTCAGATTTGAGATATTAAGTCAGAATTGAGATATAAAGTCGGAATTGAGTGAAATAAACTCAGAATTGAGATATAAAGTCAGATTTGAGATATAAAGTCAGAATTGAGATATAAAGTCGGAATTGAGTGATATAAAGTCAGAATTGTTAGATATAAAGTCGGAATTGTGTGATATAAAGTCGGAATTGAGTGATATAAAGTCAGAATTAAGTGATATAAAGTCAGAATTGAAATATAAAGTCGGAATTGAGATATAAAGTCAGAATTGAGTGATATAAAGTCAGATTTGAGTGATATAAAGTCAGAATTGTTAGATATAAGTCGGAATTGAGTGATATAAAGTCAGAATTGAGTGATATAAAGTCAGAATTGTGTGATATAAAGTTGGAATTGAGAGATATAAGGAATTGTGAGATATAAAGTCAGAAATGCGAGATATAAAGTCAGAATTGCGAGATATAAAGTCAGAATTGCGAGATATAAAGTCAGAATTACGAGATATAAAGTAAGAATTGTGTGATATAAAGTCAGAATTGCGAGATATAAAGTAAGAATTGTGTGATATAAAGTCAGAATTGAGTGATATAAAGTCAGAATTGTGAGATATAAAGTCAGTATTGAGATATAAAGTCAGAATTGAGTGATATAAAGTCAGATTTGAGTGATATAAAGTCAGAATTGTTAGATATAAGTCGGAATTGAGTGATATAAAGTCAGATTTGAGTGATATAGTCAGAATTGTTAGATATAAGTCGGAATTGAGTGATATAAATTCAGAATTGAGATATTAAGTCAGAATTGAGATATAAAGTCGGAATTGAGTGAAATAAAGTCAGAATTGAGATATAAAGTCAGATTTGAGATATAAAGTCAGAATTAAGATATAAAGTCGGAATTGAGTGATATAAAGTCAGAATTGTTAGATATAAAGTCGGAATTGTGTGATATAAAGTCGGAATTGAGTGATATAAAGTCAGAATTAAGTGATATAAAGTCAGAATTGAAATATAAAGTCAGAATTGAGTGATATAAAGTCAGAATTGAGTGATATAGTCAGAATTGTGTGATATAAAGTCAGAATTGAGTGATATAGTCAGAATTGTTAGATATAAACTCGGAATTGAGTGATATAAAGTCAGAATTGAGTGATATAAAGTCAGAATTGAGATATAAAGTCAGGATTGTGATATATAAATTTAGAATTGAGTGATATAAAGTCAGAATTGAGATATAAAGTCAGAATTGAGATTTAAAGTCGGAATTGAGTGATATAAAGTCAGAATTGAGTGATATATAGTCAGAATTGTTAGATATAAAGTCGGAATTGAGAGACATAAAGTCAGAATTGAGTGATATAGTCAGAATTGTTAGATATAAAGTCAGAATTGAGTGATATCAAGTCAGAATTGTTAGATATAAAGTCAGAATTGTGAGATATAAAGTCAGAATTGTGAGATATAAAGTCAGAATTGTGAGATATAAAGTCAGAATTGTGAGATATAAAGTCAGAATTGTGTGATATAAAGTCAGAATTGTAAGATATAAAGTCAGAATTGTGTAATATAAAGTCAGAATTACGAGATATAAAGTCAGAATTGTGAGATATAAAGTCAGAATTGTGAGATATAAAGTCAGAATTGTGAGATATAAAGTCGGAATTTAATGATATAAAGTCAGAATTGAGTGATATAAAGTCAGAATTGAGATATAAAGTCGGAATTTAATGATATAAAGTCGGAATTGAGAGATATAAAGTCAGAATTGAGTGATATAAAGTCAGAATTGAGATATAAAGTCAGGATTGTGAAATATAAAGTCAGAATTGAGATATAAAGTCAGAATTGAGATATAAAGTCGGAATTGAGTGATATAAAGTCAGAATTGAGTGATATAAAGTCAGAATTGAGATATAAAGTCGGAATTGAGTGATATAAAGTCAGAATTGTTAGATATAAAGTCAGAATTGAGTGATAAAGTCAGAATTGTTAGATATAAAGTCAGAATTGAGTGATATAAAGTCAGAATTGTGAGATATAAAGTCAGAATTGTGAGATATAAAGTCAGAATTGTAAGATATAAAGTCGGAATTGAGTGATATAAAGTCAGAATTGTGAGATATAAAGTCAGAATTGTATGATATAAAGTAAGAATTACGAGATATAAAGTCAGAATTGTGAGATATAAAGTCAGAATTGTGAGATATAAAGTCAAAATTGTGAGATATAATGTCAGAATTGTGAGATATAAAGTCGGAATTGAGTGATATATAGTCAGAATTGAGATATAAAGTCGGAATTTAATGATATAAAGTCGGAATTGAGAGATATAAAGTCAGAATTGAGTGATATAAAGTCAGAATTGAGATATAAAGTCAGGATTGTGAAATATAAAGTCAGAATTGAGATATAAAGTCAGAATTGAGATAAAAAGTCAGAATTGAGATATAAAGTCGGAATTGAGTGATATAAAGTCAGAATTGAGTGACATAAAGTCAGAATTGAGATATAAAGTCAGAATTGTGTGATATAAAGTCAGAATTGAGTGATATAAAGTCAGAATTGTGAGATATAAAATTAGAATTGCGAGATATAAAGTCAGAATTGTGAGATATAAAGTCAGAATTGTGTGATATAAAGTCAGAATTGAGTGATATAAAGTCAGAATTGTGAGATATAAAATTAGAATTGTGAGATATAAAGTCAGAATTGTGAGATATAAAGTCAGAATTGTGAGATATAAAGTCAGAATTGTGTGATATAAAGTCAGAATTGTGAGATATAAAGTCAGAATTGTGAGATATAAAGTCAGAATTGCGAGATATAAAGTCAGAATTGCGAGATATAAAGTCAGAATTACGAGATATAAAGTCATAATTGTGATATTTTAATTCAGAATTGCGAGATATAAAGTCATAATTGTGAGATATAAATTCAGAATTGTGTGATATAAAGTCATAATTGAGTGATATAAAGTCAGAATTGTCAGATATAAAGTCAGAATTGAGTGATATAAAGTCAGAATTGTGAGATATAAGTCGGAATTGAGGGATATAAAGTCAGACTTTTGAGATATAAAGTCAGAATTGAGGGATATAAAGTCAGAATTTTGAGATATAAAGTCAGAATTGTGAGATATAAAGTCAGAATTGTGAGATATAAAGTCAGAATTGAGAGATATAAAGTCAGAAATGTGAGATATAAAGTCAGAATTGAGAGATATAAAGTCAGAATTGTGAGATATAAAGTCAGAATTGTGAGATATAAAGTCAGAATTGTGTGATATAAAGTCAGAATTGAGTGATATAAAGTCAGAATTGTGAGATATAAAGTCAGAATTGAGTGATATAAAGTCAGAATTGTGTGATATAAAGTTGGAATTGAGAGATATAAGGTCGGAATTGTGAGATATAAAGTCAGAAATGCGAGATATAAAGTCAGAATTGCGAGATATAAAGTCAGAATTGCGAGATATAAAGTCAGAATTACGAGATATAAAGTCAGAATTGCGAGATATAAAGTAAGAATTGTGTGATATAAAGTCAGAATTGAGTGATATAAAGTCAGAATTGTGAGATATAAAGTCAGTATTGAGATATAAAGTCAGAATTGAGTGATATAAAGTCAGATTTGAGTGATATAAAGTCAGAATTGTTAGATATAAGTCGGAATTGAGTGATATAAAGTCAGATTTGAGTGATATAGTCAGAATTGTTAGATATAAGTCGGAAATGAGTGATATAAATTCAGAATTGAGATATTAAGTCAGAATTGAGATATAAAGTCGGAATTGAGTGAAATAAAGTCAGAATTGAGATATAAAGTCAGATTTGAGATATAAAGTCAGAATTAAGATATAAAGTCGGAATTGAGTGATATAAAGTCAGAATTGTTAGATATAAAGTCGGAATTGTGTGATATAAAGTCGGAATTGAGTGATATAAAGTCAGAATTAAGTGATATAAAGTCAGAATTGAAATATAAAGTCAGAATTGAGTGATATAAAGTCAGAATTGAGTGATATAGTCAGAATTGTTAGATATAAAGTCGGAAATGAGTGATATAAAGTCAGAATTGTGTGATATAAAGTCAGAATTGAGTGATATAAAGTCAGAATTGAGATATAAAGTCGGAATTGAGTGATATAAAGTCAGAATTGAGTGATATAGTCAGAATTGTTAGATATAAACTGGAATTGAGTGATATAAAGTCAGAATTGAGTGATATAAAGTCAGAATTGAGATATAAAGTCAGGATTGTGATATATAAATTTAGAATTGAGTGATATAAAGTCAGAATTGAGATATAAAGTCAGAATTGAGATTTAAAGTCGGAATTGAGTGATATAAAGTCAGAATTGAGTGATATATAGTCAGAATTGTTAGATATAAAGTCGGAATTGAGAGACATAAAGTCAGAATTGAGTGATATAGTCAGAATTGTTAGATATAAAGTCAGAATTGAGTGATATAAAGTCAGAATTGTTAGATATAAAGTCAGAATTGTGAGATATAAAGTCAGAATTGTGAGATATAAAGTCAGAATTGTGAGATATAAAGTCAGAATTGTGAGATATAAAGTCAGAATTGTGTGATATAAAGTCAGAATTGTAAGATATAAAGTCAGAATTGTGTGATATAAAGTCAGAATTACGAGATATAAAGTCAGAATTGTGAGATATAAAGTCAGAATTGTGAGATATAAAGTCAGAATTGTGAGATATAAAGTCGGAATTTAATGATATAAAGTCAGAATTGAGTGATATAAAGTCAGAATTGAGATATAAAGTCGGAATTTAATGATATAAAGTCGGAATTGAGAGATATAAAGTCAGAATTGAGTGATATAAAGTCAGAATTGAGATATAAAGTCAGGATTGTGAAATATAAAGTCAGAATTGAGATATAAAGTCAGAATTGAGATATAAAGTCGGAATTGAGTGATATAAAGTCAGAATTGAGTGATATAAAGTCAGAATTGAGATATAAAGTCATAATTGAGTGATATAAAGACAGAATTGTTAGATATAAAGTCAGAATTGAGTGATATAGTCAGAATTGTTAGATATAAAGTCAGAATTGAGTGATATAAAGTCAGAATTGTGAGATATAAAGTCAGAATTGTGAGATATAAAGTCAGAATTGTGAGATATAAAGTCAGAATTGTGAGATATAAAGTCGGAATTGAGTGATATAAAGTCAGAATTGAGATATAAAGTCGAATTTAATGATATAAAGTCGGAATTGAGAGATATAAAGTCAGAATTGAGTGATATAAAGTCAGAATTGAGTTATAAAGTCAGGATTGTGAAATATAAAGTCAGAATTGAGATTCAAAGTCAGAATTGAGATAAAAGTCAGAATTGTGAGATATAAAGTCAGAATTGTGAGATATAAAGTCAGAATTGTGTGATATAAAGTCAGAATTGTGAGATATAAAGTCAGAATTGTATGATATAAAGTAAGAATTACGAGATATAAAGTCAGAATTGTGAGATATAAAGTCAAAATTGTGAGATATAATGTCAGAATTGTGAGATATAAAGTCGGAATTGAGTGATATATAGTCAGAATTGAGATATAAAGTCGGAATTTAATGATATAAAGTCGGAATTGAGAGATATAAAGTCAGAATTGAGTGATATAAAGTCAGAATTGAGATATAAAGTCAGGATTGTGAAATATAAAGTCAGAATTGAGATATAAAGTCAGAATTGAGATAAAAAGTCAGAATTGAGATATAAAGTCGGAATTGAGTGATATAAAGTCAGAATTGAGTGACATAAAGTCAGAATTGAGATATAAAGTCAGAATTGTGTGATATAAAGTCAGAATTGAGTGATATAAAGTCAGAATTGTGAGATATAAAATTAGAATTGCGAGATATAAAGTCAGAATTGTGAGATATAAAGTCAGAATTGTGTGATATAAAGTCAGAATTGAGTGATATAAAGTCAGAATTGTGAGATATAAAATTAGAATTGCGAGATATAAAGTCAGAATTGTGAGATATAAAGTCAGAATTGTGAGATATAAAGTCAGAATTGTGTGATATAAAGTCAGAATTGTGAGATATAAAGTCAGAATTGTGAGATATAAAGTCAGAATTGCGAGATATAAAGTCAGAATTGCGAGATATAGTCAGAATTACGAGATATAAAGTCATAATTGTGATATTAAGTCAGAATTGCGAGATATAAAGTCATAATTGTGAGATATAAATTCAGAATTGTGTGATATAAAGTCATAATTGAGTGATATAAAGTCAGAATTGTCAGATATAAAGTCAGAATTGAGTGATATAAAGTCAGAATTGTGAGATATAAGTCGGAATTGAGGGATATAAAGTCAGACTTTTGAGATATAAAGTCAGAATTGAGGGATATAAAGTCAGAATTTTGAGATATAAAGTCAGAATTGTGAGATATAAAGTCAGAATTGTGAGATATAAAGTCAGAATTGAGAGATATAAAGTCAGAAATGTGAGATATAAAGTCAGAATTGAGAGATATAAAGTCAGAATTGTGAGATATAAAGTCAGAATTGTGAGATATAAAGTCAGAATTGTGTGATATAAAGTCAGAATTGAGTGATATAAAGTCAGAATTGTGAGATATAAAGTCAGAATTGTGTGATATAAAGTCAGAATTGTGAGATATAAAGTCAGAATTGAGTGATATAAAGTCGGAATTGAGAGATTTAAAGTCAGAATTACGAGATATAAAGTCAGAATTGAGTGGTATAAAGTCAGAATTGTGTGATATAAAGTTCGAATTGAGAGATATAAAGTCAGAAATGTGAGATATAAAGTCAGAATTGCGAGATATAAAGTCATAATTACGAGATATAAAGTCAGAATTGTGAGATATAAAGTCAGAATTGTGAGATATAAAGTCAGAATTGTGTGATATAAAGTCAGAATTGTAAGATATAAAGTCAGAATTGTGTGATATAAAGTCAGAATTACGAGATATAAAGTCAGAATTGTGAGATATAAAGTCAGAATTGTGAGATATAAAGTCAGAATTGTGAGATATAAAGTCGAATTTAATGATATAAAGTCAGAATTGAGTGATATAAAGTCAGAATTGAGATATAAAGTCGGAATTTAATGATATAAAGTCGGAATTGAGAGATATAAAGTCAGAATTGAGTGATATAAAGTCAGAATTGAGATATAAAGTCAGGATTGTGAAATATAAAGTCAGAATTGAGATATAAAGTCAGAATTGAGATATAAAGTCGGAATTGAGTGATATAAAGTCAGAATTGAGTGATATAAAGTCAGAATTGAGATATAAAGTCATAATTGAGTGATATAAAGACAGAATTGTTAGATATAAAGTCAGAATTGAGTGATATAGTCAGAATTGTTAGATATAAAGTCAGAATTGAGTGATATAAAGTCAGAATTGTGAGATATAAAGTCAGAATTGTGAGATATAAAGTCAGAATTGTGAGATATAAAGTCAGAATTGTGAGATATAAAGTCGGAATTGAGTGATATAAAGTCAGAATTGAGATATAAAGTCGGAATTTAATGATATAAAGTCGGAATTGAGAGATATAAAGTCAGAATTGAGTGATATAAAGTCAGAATTGAGTTATAAAGTCAGGATTGTGAAATATAAAGTCAGAATTGAGATTCAAAGTCAGAATTGAGATAAAAAGTCAGAATTGTGAGATATAAAGTCAGAATTGTGAGATATAAAGTCAGAATTGTGTGATATAAAGTCAGAATTGTGAGATATAAAGTCAGAATTGTATGATATAAAGTAAGAATTACGAGATATAAAGTCAGAATTGTGAGATATAAAGTCAGAATTGTGAGATATAAAGTCAAAATTGTGAGATATAATGTCAGAATTGTGAGATATAAAGTCGGAATTGAGTGATATATAGTCAGAATTGAGATATAAAGTCGGAATTTAATGATATAAAGTCGGAATTGAGAGATATAAAGTCAGAATTGAGTGATATAAAGTCAGAATTGAGATATAAAGTCAGGATTGTGAAATATAAAGTCAGAATTGAGATATAAAGTCAGAATTGAGATAAAAAGTCAGAATTGAGATATAAAGTGAATTGAGTGATATAAAGTCAGAATTGAGTGACATAAAGTCAGAATTGAGATATAAAGTCAGAATTGTGTGATATAAAGTCAGAATTGAGTGATATAAAGTCAGAATTGTGAGATATAAAATTAGAATTGAGATATAAAGTCAGAATTGTGAGATATAAAGTCAGAATTGTGTGATATAAAGTCAGAATTGAGTGATATAAAGTCAGAATTGTGAGATATAAAATTAGAATGAGATATAAAGTCAGAATTGTGAGATATAAAGTCAGAATTGTGAGATATAAAGTCAGAATTGTGTGATATAAAGTCAGAATTGTGAGATATAAAGTCAGAATTGTGAGATATAAAGTCAGAATTGCGAGATATAAAGTCAGAATTGCGAGATATAAAGTCAGAATTACGAGATATAAAGTCATAATTGTGATATTAAGTCAGAATTGCGAGATATAAAGTCATAATTGTGAGATATAAATTCAGAATTGTGTGATATAAAGTCATAATTGAGTGATATAAAGTCAGAATTGTCAGATATAAAGTCAGAATTGAGTGATATAAAGTCAGAATTGTGAGATATAAGTCGGAATTGAGGGATATAAAGTCAGACTTTTGAGATATAAAGTCAGAATTGAGGGATATAAAGTCAGAATTTTGAGATATAAAGTCAGAATTGCGAGATATAAAGTCAGAATTGTGAGATATAAAGTCAGAATTGAGAGATATAAAGTCAGAAATGTGAGATATAAAGTCAGAATTGAGAGATATAAAGTCAGAATTGTGAGATATAAAGTCAGAATTGTGAGATATAAAGTCAGAATTGTGTGATATAAAGTCAGAATTGAGTGATATAAAGTCAGAATTGTGAGATATAAAGTCAGAATTGTGTGATATAAAGTCAGAATTGTGAGATATAAAGTCAGAATTGAGTGATATAAAGTCGGAATTGAGAGATTTAAAGTCAGAATTACGAGATATAAAGTCAGAATTGAGTGGTATAAAGTCAGAATTGTGTGATATAAAGTTCGAATTGAGAGATATAAAGTCAGAAATGTGAGATATAAAGTCAGAATTGCGAGATATAAAGTCATAATTACGAGATATAAAGTCAGAATTGTGAGATATAAAGTCATAATTGAGTGATATATAGTCAGAATTGAGTGATATAAAGTCAGAATTGTGAGATATAAAGTCAGTATTGAGATATAAAGTCAGAATTGAGTGATATAAAGTCAGATTTGAGTGATATAAAGTCAGAATTGTTAGATATAAGTCGGAATTGAGTGATATAAAGTCAGATTTGAGATATTAAGTCAGAATTGAGATATAAAGTCGGAATTGAGTGAAATAAACTCAGAATTGAGATATAAAGTCAGATTTGAGATATAAAGTCAGAATTGAGATATAAAGTCGGAATTGAGTGATATAAAGTCAGAATTGTTAGATATAAAGTCGGAATTGTGTGATATAAAGTCGGAATTGAGTGATATAAAGTCAGAATTAAGTGATATAAAGTCAGAATTGAAATATAAAGTCGGAATTGAGATATAAAGTCAGAATTGAGTGATATAAAGTCAGATTTGAGTGATATAAAGTCAGAATTGTTAGATATAAGTCGGAATTGAGTGATATAAAGTCAGAATTGAGTGATATAAAGTCAGAATTGTGTGATATAAAGTTGGAATTGAGAGATATAAGGTCGGAATTGTGAGATATAAAGTCAGAAATGCGAGATATAAAGTCAGAATTATAGATATAAAGTCAGAATTGCGAGATATAAAGTCAGAATTACGAGATATAAAGTCAGAATTGCGAGATATAAAGTAAGAATTGTGTGATATAAAATCAGAATTGAGTGATATAAAGTCAGAATTGTGAGATATAAAGTCAGTATTGAGATATAAAGTCAGAATTGAGTGATATAAAGTCAGATTTGAGTGATATAAAGTCAGAATTGTTAGATATAAGTCGGAATTGAGTGATATAAAGTCAGATTTGAGTGATATAGTCAGAATTGTTAGATATAATTCGGAATTGAGTGATATAAATTCAGAATTGAGATATTAAGTCAGAATTGAGATATAAAGTCGGAATTGAGTGAAATAAAGTCAGAATTGAGATATAAAGTCAGATTTGAGATATAAAGTCAGAATTAAGATATAAAGTCGGAATTGAGTGATATAAAGTCAGAATTGTTAGATATAAAGTCGGAATTGTGTGATATAAAGTCGGAATTGAGTGAAATAAAGTCAGAATTAAGTGATATAAAGTCAGAATTGAAATATAAAGTCAGAATTGAGTGATATAAAGTCAGAATTGAGTGATATAGTCAGAATTGTTAGATATAAAGTCGGAAATGAGTGATATAAAGTCAGAATTGTGTGATATAAAGTCAGAATTAAGTGATATAAAGTCAGAATTGAGATATAAAGTCGGAATTGAGTGATATAAAGTCAGAATTGAGTGATATAGTCAGAATTGTTAGATATAAACTCGGAATTGAGTGATATAAAGTCAGAATTGAGTGATATAAAGTCAGAATTGAGATATAAAGTCAGGATTGTGAGATATAAAGTCAGAATTGAGTGATATAAAGTCAGAATTGAGATATAAAGTCAGAATTGAGATTTAAAGTCGGAATTGAGTGATATAAAGTCAGAATTGAGTGATATATAGTCAGAATTGTTAGATATAAAGTCGGAATTGAGAGACATAAAGTCAGAATTGAGTGATATAGTCAGAATTGTTAGATATAAAGTCAGAATTGAGTGATATCAAGTCAGAATTGTTAGATATAAAGTCAGAATTGTGAGATATAAAGTCAGAATTGTGAGATATAAAGTCAGAATTGTGAGATATAAAGTCAGAATTGTGAGATATAAAGTCAGAATTGTGTGATATAAAGTCAGAATTGTAAGATATAAAGTCAGAATTGTGTGATATAAAGTCAGAATTACGAGATATAAAGTCAGAATTGTGAGATATAAAGTCAGAATTGTGAGATATAAAGTCAGAATTGTGAGATATAAAGTCGGAATTTAATGATATAAAGTCAGAATTGAGTGATATAAAGTCAGAATTGAGATATAAAGTCGGAATTTAATGATATAAAGTCGGAATTGAGAGATATAAAGTCAGAATTGAGTGATATAAAGTCAGAATTGAGATATAAAGTCAGGATTGTGAAATATAAAGTCAGAATTGAGATATAAAGTCAGAATTGAGATATAAAGTCGGAATTGAGTGATATAAAGTCAGAATTGAGTGATATAAAGTCAGAATTGAGATATAAAGTCGGAATTGAGTGATATAAAGTCAGAATTGTTAGATATAAAGTCAGAATTGAGTGATATAGTCAGAATTGTTAGATATAAAGTCAGAATTGAGTGATATAAAGTCAGAATTGTGAGATATAAAGTCAGAATTGTGAGATATAAAGTCAGAATTGTCAGATATAAAGTCAGAATTGTGAGATATAAAGTCGGAATTGAGTGATATAAAGTCAGAATTGAGATATAAAGTCGGAATTTAATGATATAAAGTCGGAATTGAGAGATATAAAGTCAGAATTGAGTGATATAAAGTCAGAATTGAGTTATAAAGTCAGGATTGTGAAATATAAAGTCAGAATTGAGATTCAAAGTCAGAATTGAGATAAAAGTCAGAATTGTGAGATATAAAGTCAGAATTGTGAGATATAAAGTCAGAATTGTGTGATATAAAGTCAGAATTGTGAGATATAAAGTCAGAATTGTATGATATAAAGTAAGAATTACGAGATATAAAGTCAGAATTGTGAGATATAAAGTCAGAATTGTGAGATATAAAGTCAAAATTGTGAGATATAATGTCAGAATTGTGAGATATAAAGTCACAATTGAGTGATATATAGTCAGAATTGAGATATAAAGTCGGAATTTAATGATATAAAGTCGGAATTGAGAGATATAAAGTCAGAATTGAGTGATATAAAGTCAGAATTGAGATATAAAGTCAGGATTGTGAAATATAAAGTCAGAATTGAGATATAAAGTCAGAATTGAGATAAAAAGTCAGAATTGAGATATAAAGTCGGAATTGAGTGATATAAAGTCAGAATTGAGTGACATAAAGTCAGAATTGAGATATAAAGTCGGAATTAAGTGATATAAAGTCAGAATTGAGTGATATAGTCAGAATTGTTAGATATAAAGTCGGAATTGAGTGATATAAAGTCAGAATTGAGTGATATAGTCAGAATTGTTAGATATAAAGTCAGAATTGAGTGATATAAAGTCAGAATTGAGATATAAAGTCAGGATTGTGAAATATAAAGTCAGAATTGAGTGATATAAAGTCAGAATTGAGATATAAAGTCAGAATTGAGATATAAAGTCGTAATTGAGTGATATAAAGTCAGAATTGAGTGATATAAAGTCAGAATTGAGATATAAAGTCAGAATTGAGATATAAAGTCGTAATTGAGTGATATAAAGTCAGAATTGAGTGATATAAAGTCAGAATTGAGATATAAAGTCGTAATTGCGTGAAATAAAGTCAGAATTGAGATATAAAGTCGTAATTGCGTGAAATAAAGTCAGAATTGAGTGATATAAAGTCAGAATTGAGTGATATAAAGTCGGAATTAAGTGATATAAAGTCAGAATTGAGTGATATAGTCAGAATTGTTAGATATAAAGTCGGAATTGAGTGATATAAAGTCAGAATTGAGTGATATAAAGTCAGAATTGCGTGATATAAAGTCGAAATTGAGTGATATAAAGTCAGAATTGAGTGATATAAAGTCAGAATTGAGTGATATAGTCAGAATTGTTAGATATAAAGTCGGAATTGAGTGATATAAAGTCAGAATTGAGATATAAAGTTGGAATTGAGTGATATAAAGTCAGAATTGAGTGATATAGTCAGAATTGAGTGATATAAAGTCAGAATTGAGTGATATAAAGTCAGAATTGAGTGATATAAAGTCAGAATTGAGTGATAAAGTCAGAATTGTTAGATATAAAGTCAGAATTGAGTGATATAAAGTCAGAATTACGAGATATAAAGTCAGAATTGTGAGATATAAAGTCAGAATTGTGAGATATAAAGTCAGAATTGTGAGATATAAAGTCAGAATTTTGAGATATAAAGTCAGAATTACGAGATATAAAGTCAGAATTGTGAGATATAAAGTCAGAATTGAGTGATATAGTCAGAATTGTTAGATATAAAGTCAGAATTGAGTGATATAAAGTCAGAATTGTGAGATATAAAGTCAGAATTGTGAGATATAAAGTCAGAATTGTGAGATATAAAGTCAGAATTGTGAGATATAAAGTCGGAATTGAGTGATATAAAGTCAGAATTGAGATATAAAGTCGGAATTTAATGATATAAAGTCGGAATTGAGAGATATAAAGTCAGAATTGAGTGATATAAAGTCAGAATTGAGTTATAAAGTCAGGATTGTGAAATATAAAGTCAGAATTGAGATTCAAAGTCAGAATTGAGATAAAAGTCAGAATTGTGAGATATAAAGTCAGAATTGTGAGATATAAAGTCAGAATTGTGTGATATAAAGTCAGAATTGTGAGATATAAAGTCAGAATTGTATGATATAAAGTAAGAATTACGAGATATAAAGTCAGAATTGTGAGATATAAAGTCAGAATTGTGAGATATAAAGTCAAAATTGTGAGATATAATGTCAGAATTGTGAGATATAAAGTCGGAATTGAGTGATATATAGTCAGAATTGAGATATAAAGTCGGAATTTAATGATATAAAGTCGGAATTGAGAGATATAAAGTCAGAATTGAGTGATATAAAGTCAGAATTGAGATATAAAGTCAGGATTGTGAAATATAAAGTCAGAATTGAGATATAAAGTCAGAATTGAGATATAAAGTCAGAATTGAGATAAAAAGTCAGA
Source organism: Gobiocypris rarus (assembly GCA_023029165.1). Taxonomy (NCBI): domain Eukaryota; kingdom Metazoa; phylum Chordata; class Actinopteri; order Cypriniformes; family Gobionidae; genus Gobiocypris; species Gobiocypris rarus. The sequence goes on along the minus strand of CM040910.1, from coordinate 6,449,884 downwards.
ATTGAGATATAAAGTCGGAATTGAGTGATATAAAGTCAGAATTGAGTGACATAAAGTCAGAATTGAGATATAAAGTCGGAATTAAGTGATATAAAGTCAGAATTGAGTGATATAGTCAGAATTGTTAGATATAAAGTCAGAATTGAGTGATATAAAGTCAGAATTGAGATATAAAGTCAGGATTGTGAAATATAAAGTCAGAATTGAGTGATATAAAGTCAGAATTGAGATATAAAGTCAGAATTGAGATATAAAGTCGTAATTGAGTGATATAAAGTCAGAATTGAGTGATATAAAGTCAGAATTGAGATATAAAGTCAGAATTGAGATATAAAGTCGTAATTGAGTGATATAAAGTCAGAATTGAGTGATATAAAGTCAGAATTGAGATATAAAGTCGTAATTGCGTGAAATAAAGTCAGAATTGAGTGATATAAAGTCAGAATTGAGTGATATAAAGTCAGAATTGAGTGATATAAAGTCGGAATTAAGTGATATAAAGTCAGAATTGAGTGATATAGTCAGAATTGTTAGATATAAAGTCGGAATTGAGTGATATAAAGTCAGAATTGAGTGATATAAAGTCAGAATTGTGATATAAAGTCGAAATTGAGTGATATAAAGTCAGAATTGAGTGATATAAAGTCAGAATTGAGTGATATAGTCAGAATTGTTAGATATAAAGTCGGAATTGAGTGATATAAAGTCAGAATTGAGATATAAAGTTGGAATTGAGTGATATAAAGTCAGAATTGAGTGATATAGTCAGAATTGAGTGATATAAAGTCAGAATTGAGTGATATAAAGTCAGAATTGAGTGATATAAAGTCAGAATTGAGTGATAAAGTCAGAATTGTTAGATATAAAGTCAGAATTGAGTGATATAAAGTCAGAATTACGAGATATAAAGTCAGAATTGTGAGATATAAAGTCAGAATTGTGAGATATAAAGTCAGAATTGTGAGATATAAAGTCAGAATTTTGAGATATAAAGTCAGAATTACGAGATATAAAGTCAGAATTGTGAGATATAAAGTCAGAATTGAGTGATATAGTCAGAATTGTTAGATATAAAGTCAGAATTGAGTGATATAAAGTCAGAATTGTGAGATATAAAGTCAGAATTGTGAGATATAAAGTCAGAATTGTGAGATATAAAGTCAGAATTGTGAGATATAAAGTCGGAATTGAGTGATATAAAGTCAGAATTGAGATATAAAGTCGGAATTTAATGATATAAAGTCGGAATTGAGAGATATAAAGTCAGAATTGAGTGATATAAAGTCAGAATTGAGTTATAAAGTCAGGATTGTGAAATATAAAGTCAGAATTGAGATTCAAAGTCAGAATTGAGATAAAAAGTCAGAATTGTGAGATATAAAGTCAGAATTGTGAGATATAAAGTCAGAATTGTGTGATATAAAGTCAGAATTGTGAGATATAAAGTCAGAATTGTATGATATAAAGTAAGAATTACGAGATATAAAGTCAGAATTGTGAGATATAAAGTCAGAATTGTGAGATATAAAGTCAAAATTGTGAGATATAATGTCAGAATTGTGAGATATAAAGTCGGAATTGAGTGATATATAGTCAGAATTGAGATATAAAGTCGGAATTTAATGATATAAAGTCGGAATTGAGAGATATAAAGTCAGAATTGAGTGATATAAAGTCAGAATTGAGATATAAAGTCAGGATTGTGAAATATAAAGTCAGAATTGAGATATAAAGTCAGAATTGAGATATAAAGTCAGAATTGAGATAAAAAGTCAGAATTGAGATATAAAGTCGGAATTGAGTGATATAAAGTCAGAATTGAGTGACATAAAGTCAGAATTGAGATATAAAGTCGGAATTAAGTGATATAAAGTCAGAATTGAGTGATATAGTCAGAATTGTTAGATATAAAGTCGGAATTGAGTGATATAAAGTCAGAATTGAGTGATATAGTCAGAATTGTTAGATATAAAGTCAGAATTGAGTGATATAAAGTCAGAATTGAGATATAAAGTCAGGATTGTGAAATATAAAGTCAGAATTGAGTGATATAAAGTCAGAATTGAGATATAAAGTCAGAATTGAGATATAAAGTCGAATTGAGTGATATAAAGTCAGAATTGAGTGATATAAAGTCAGAATTGAGATATAAAGTCAGAATTGAGATATAAAGTCGTAATTGAGTGATATAAAGTCAGAATTGAGTGATATAAAGTCAGAATTGAGATATAAAGTCGTAATTATGAAATAAAGTCAGAATTGAGATATAAAGTCGAATTATGAAATAAAGTCAGAATTGAGTGATATAAAGTCAGAATTGAGTGATATAAAGTCAGAATTGAGTGATATAAAGTCGGAATTAAGTGATATAAAGTCAGAATTGAGTGATATAGTCAGAATTGTTAGATATAAAGTCGAATTGAGTGATATAAAGTCAGAATTGAGTGATATAAAGTCAGAATTATGATATAAAGTCGAAATTGAGTGATATAAAGTCAGAATTGAGTGATATAAAGTCAGAATTGAGTGATATAGTCAGAATTGTTAGATATAAAGTCGGAATTGAGTGATATAAAGTCAGAATTGAGATATAAAGTCGGAATTGAGTGATATAAAGTCAGAATTGAGTGATATAGTCAGAATTGAGTGATATAAAGTCAGAATTGAGTGATATAAAGTCAGAATTGAGTGATATAAAGTCAGAATTGAGTGATAAAGTCAGAATTGTTAGATATAAAGTCAGAATTGAGTGATATAAAGTCAGAATTACGAGATATAAAGTCAGAATTGTGAGATATAAAGTCAGAATTGTGAGATATAAAGTCAGAATTGTGAGATATAAAGTCAGAATTTTGAGATATAAAGTCAGAATTACGAGATATAAAGTCAGAATTGTGAGATATAAAGTCAGAATTGAGTGATATAGTCAGAATTGTTAGATATAAAGTCGGAATTGAGTGATATAAAGTCAGAATTGTGAGATATAAAGTCAGAATTGTGAGATATAAAGTCAGAATTACGAGATATAAAGTCAGAATTGAGATATAAAGTCGGAATTGAGAGATATAAAGTCAGAATTGTGTGATATCAAGTCAGAATTGTGTGATATAAAGTCAGAATTGAGATATAAAGTCGGAATTGAGTGATATAAAGTCAGAATTGAGTGATATAGTCAGAATTGTTAGATATAAAGTCAGAATTGTGAGATATTATTTTTTCACAGTGAAGGAGTCACATGCTGTTTTTTTTATCTATGGTTCTGCAGTTCTGTTGCTCATGCCTGATACTGCTGTTGGCTGATCGATGCACCACACAGCGGCTAGTGTGGTCTAGGATTTCACTCCTCAGAACATGCTGGAAATAAACGCATTGAAATCAAATATAGAAGTATGCTAAATAGCGCGAAATTATCTGTCATTGTTCCTAGGGTCATTTACGTGTGTTTAAGTGTGCGATACAACCCTCTCTGGACGCTGTGTGTTTATTCCGTGTAGTTTGTAAGTGATTCGGTCCGAGATGTGTGATCAGGCGGTTCTGACGGTGCGTCTGGTTCGGTCTTTCGAGCATCGCAACTTTAAACCGGTGGTATTCAAAGACGTTCATTTAGATCAGACGGTGGAGGAGTTTATTACATTTGTTAAGCAAGGTAGACACGATGACAACAGGGCTGACAGAATGAGTAACAAGTACTTAATATTAAACATTGACCAATAATGAGTAACAAGCACTTCTCTCTTTGAAGACGTTTCAGGAAGAGCTGGATTGCCTCCACCCTTTAAGAAGTTTGAGTATGGTAAGTCTACATTTACTCTCTACTTTCCCCCACAAATAAGTTATTGCTTTAACATCCTGTTGTTGTGTTCTTGCAGACACAATGAAAATCATACACCAAGCACACGGAGCAAAGGTAACTTTAAACTTGTGGCATAAATTATAATATTGACATGATCACATTTTGGGAAAGCTCAGTACTTGAACAAGTTCTTCAACCCTGTGAAGTAACTTGAGAGTAGTCGTTAAAAGATCTTGATTCAAACACAATCTCATTCCTAAATATTTGCCTGTGTTCAGATCTGTGTCAGTACCAATAAGTCAGTTGAATCATTCATTCAACCCTACTTTTTTAACATTTTAAATAGACTGCAGCAATTAACATTTTGTCAGAGCCTCTAGTAAATTAAATGTTATTTTGTTTAGCTGTCTTTTCAGAATCGCAATCTCGGTTTGAATCAATAAAATATAAATGATATTTCTTAATGCTGCTCTCCGTAACACACCGCTCTGTTAGTTGTTGGTTGTTGGAATGGCAGACGGTTTAAAATTGTACATGTCAATGTCAACATTATGGCCAATCAGATCAAAGAAGGCGGGGCTTATTCTTCATTGAATTCCAATGTTAGTCATTGCAAACTACTCAACATTTTTAATGTAATTTCACCAATTTGAATTTAAAATATGCTATCATTTAAATTGTCATTCTTAACTCAATGTGACTAGACAAGAAGTTTGTTTTTGTTTTTTACCTTTTTGACATGTTAGACATACAAACGAGAAATGTCAGAAAAGAGAAATATTCTTATAGTGTTATATATTATGTTTCACTTTTTTTTTAAAGTATGATACAGTGGGTTTAATTTACTCATTTCATGTTCTATCTTCCCCATTTATAATGCAAACAATCTGGAAATGTCTACCTAATGGATTAGAATCCATCTAATAGTGATGATGTATAGCTGTATAAACAAAATGAGTGATAAATATTAACAATATTTTTTTTGGATGATTTCAGACGAATGAGCTTGTAATGAGCTTAGAGGATGATGAAAAGTTGATTCTGCGTGATGGCTACAGGTTACGAGCATGTGGTGTTGGTATGTAAAAGCATGTTGTTATATATATATATATATATATACATACATATACACACCGATCAGGCATAACATTTTGACCATCGACAGGTGAAGTGAATAATACTGATGATCTGTGGGGTGACAGTGGCTCAGTGGTTCATGTAGATCGTCTGCAAACCAGAAGGTTGGTGGTTCGATCCCCGGTTCCACCTGACCAAGTGTCGAGGTGTCCATGAGCAAGACACCTAACCCAAGCTGCTCCCGACGAGCTGGATGGCGCCTTGCATGGTTGACACCGCCGTCGGTGTGTGAATGAGTGTGTGAATGGGTGAATGTGAGGCAATATGTAAAGCGCTTTGGATGGCCATTGGTCTGTTAAAAGCGCTATATAAATGCAGTCCATTTACCATTTACCATCTCTTCATCACGGCTCCTGTTAGTGGGTGGGGCAGCAAGGAAACAGTTTGTCCTCAAAGTTGATGTGTTTGAAGCAGGAAAAATGGGCAAGCGTAAGGATTTGAGCGAGTTTGACAAGGGCCAAATTGTGATGGCTAGACGACTGGGTCAGAGCATCTCCAAAACTGCAGCTCTTGTGGGGTGTTCCCGGTCTGCAGTGGGCAGGATCTATCAAAAGTGCTCCAAGGAAGGAACAGTGGAGAACCGGCCACAGGGTCATGGGCGGCCCAGGCTCATTTATGCACGTGGGGAGCGAAGGCTGGCCCGTGTGGTCCGATCAAACAGACGAGCTACTGGAGCTCAAACTGCTCAAGAAGTTAATGCTGGTTCTGATAGAAAGGTGTCAGAATACACAGAGCATCGCAGTTTGTTGCGTATGGGGCGGCATAGCCGCTGACCAGCCGAAAGCACAGACAGTGGCACGTGAGGATCAGAACTGGACCACGGAGCAATGGAAGAAGGTGGCCTGGTCTGATGAATCACGTTTTCTTTTACATCACGTGGATGGTCGGGTGCATGGCTTATCTGGGGAACACATGGCCCCAGGATGCACTATGGGAAGAAGGCGAGCCGGCGGAGGTAGTGTGATGCTTTGGGCAATGTTCTGCTGGGAAACCTTGGGTCCTGCCATCCATGTGGATGTTACTTTGACACGTCCCACCTACCTAAGCATTGTTGCAGACCATGGACACCCTTTCATGATAATGTACCTACCACAAAGAAAAAATGGTTCAGGAATGGTTTGAACCACCTCGCAACTTCCAGGACTTAAAGGATCTGCTGCTAACATCTTGGTGTCAGATACCACAGCACACCTTCAGGAGTTTAGAGGAGTCCATTCCTCAACAGGTCAGGGCTGTTTTGGCAGTAAAAGGGGGACCAACACAATATTAGGAAGGTGTTCATAATGTTATGCCTGATCAGTATGTGTATATATATATATATATATATATATATATATATATATATATATATATATATATATATATATATATATATATATATATATATATATATATATATATATATATATATGTATATATATATATGTATATATATATATGTATATATATATATGTATATATATATATGTATATATATGTATATATATATATGTATATATATGTATATATATATATGTATATGTATATGTATATATATATATATGTATATATATATATGTATATATATATATGTATATATATATATGTATATATATGTATATATATATATGTATATATATATATGTATATATATATATATATATATATATATATATATATATATATATATATATATATATATAAGTATAAATATATATATATATATATATATATATATATATATATATATATATATATATATATATATATATATATAATATTATTTTAAATAAAAACAAATGCAAAACTAAACCTGTCCACTTTTGGTAATTTGACTATTTGTGTACCTGCTCAAATCTTTATCTCAACACTTTTCTTCTCTTCACAGCCCATGAAACAGAACTTGCCTTCTTCAGAATGACAGACTATAAAAAGTTCAAGGCCAATCCACAGACAGAATGGTGAGGCGGTCAGGATTCAACTCCACAGGTGCATCTTTTCGGCTGTGACGCAGTGATCTCTAAATGGGATTGAAACTTCTATTTTAATTTAATCTATAGCTTTACTTTTTATATTGTAGTCTTACCATTCAAGTGTTGTCAGTTTCAGATATATAAGACATTTTTTGGAGATGTTTTTATGTTGTAATTATTATTTTCATATGTAAGAATACTCTTTATTTTCAGAGCAAAATGTGCATGTTTAATTATTTTAGACTTTTTGATTTAATTTAAATGACACATTGGAAGTTGTTTGCTGTTTTTGTTAAATAAATTTCAAGGTATGAATCGTGCTTTCACAACACCTGAAACATTGATTGAAAGTTCAATTTAAAACTCTTTTCCAGTACAATATCCACAAAACCTACAGCCAATCAGTCAGTATTTTAGTAAGTTTATCAGAGCAAAATATTCAGTTATTCCATACCATTTTACTTTTTTTGTGTGTATATAAACAGACATCCAAACATTTTCTACATATAATTACAAACTGTAATTTAACACAGGCTTTGTTTACAACAGTTTACATATATAAAAGCAATGTAAATGTTACCATTATTAGTACTCTGTATGATATAGTCCTCCCTGTTACAGATGGAGTTTGCAAATTGAGTTTACACAGTAACTGGCCCAGAGGAAGATCAGCTGAAGCATTAGGATATGGTAGCAATATAAGGCACACCTTAAGTCTGTACCTTGCAAAGAAAGACTTGTAAAAGTTGAGTCCGGAGTTATTGAAGGAGTTCACTTTGAGGTAAGACTAACTTAAACTAGTCAGAGAATTTGACCAGTCTCAAAATACTTTATAAACATTTTCCACTTTATATTTAGCCCTTGGTTTTTTTTTTAACCTGCAAATGTAAACCGTTGGCCACTGCACTGCCAACTGTATATCCGTTTAACACTTGCGAGTTATAAGACATCCTTATTCCTCCTAGTATTTCTTCCCAGACTTCCTATGGTACTCCATTAGCCACCACATGGTGGTGTTGTAAGACTGGACAGTTGCGTTTACTCTCCCACCCGCGGCGGATTCGTGCCAGTCTGGTGGAGATGCATGGTAGCAGCAGAAAGCACCGGCACACCAGAATGATGCAGGGCACAACTACAGCCAGTACGTAGCTGGGTGGCATGTAGAATGGATATGCTTCAATGTGGAAGGCAAAATCCCAGCCAAAGAAGAGCGTGTGCATGATGGACAGAGTCAGAGCAATGTAGCCCAAACCTGACTGAAGGAAGAAGAGAGAGAAAGAAAGCATTATTCAAATTTAGTAAATGTTAAGAAAAAATTGTGCTTGTAGGTTGAATGTTCATTTGCATGCTAATAATGCATAGCCAAAAATGATGTAGACTACATCTGAAATCATGTCACAATATCTGGGGTTGTCTTTGTTTTACTGTTTTGATGAGCTTTAATGGTCAATACTTTATACACACACACACACGTTTGTTTTTGTGAAATGTGGGGACATTCCATAGGCGTAATGCATTTTATACAAACCGTATTTTCTATCCCCATACACTGTCCCTGCCCCTAAACCTACCCATCACACACACACACACACACACACACACACACACACACACACTACCCATCACAGGAGACTGCGCAGTTTACTTTCTGTGATAAAAACCTCATCCTGTGTGATTTATAAGCATTTTAAAAAGTGAGGACATGGGGAATGTCCTCATATTTCACCCTCTTTTTGTAATACCTATGTCATACCCATGTCATTATACACATTTGTGTCCTGATATTTCACAAAAACATGCCCACACACACGCACACACAAACAAAGTAAAATACTAACCTAAATGTGATGACATCTGTGATGCTATGTTTTATTTGGTAACACTTTACAATAAGGTTCATTAGTTAACTATATTAGCTAACATTAACTAATAATGAATTGCACTTATAAAGCATTTATTTATCTTTGTTGATGTTAATTTCAACATTTACTAATGCATTATTAAAATCCTGTTAGCATTAGTTAATGCAATGTGATCTAACATGAACAAACCATGAATGGTTGTATTTTTATTAACTAATGTTAACAAAGATTAACTAATGCTGAACAGAGCTGTTGTTCATGGTTAGTTCATGATCACTAATGCATTAACTTATGTTAACTAATACAACCTTATTGTAAAGTGTTACCTTTTATTTATTGTGCATTCCGTGGTGCTGTCCTACGTATAATGTGCTGGAACGGTCAGTTTAAAGTTAAAAAATGTAATAAAAAAATGTAATCCCATTATTTACTCAAACTCAGTCATCCTAGGTGTATACAACTTTCTTTTCTGCCATACTCAGAGTTTTATTGGTGTCTAATTTTAGAAGTTGTGTACAATTCCTTAGAGGGGTTAGTCCAGGGCAGGGGTAGCTAGTCCTGGTAAACTATCTTCCTGCAGACTTCAGGTTCCATCACTGCTCCAACACACATTTAAAGTAACCCTGAGCACCTTTGTTTTGCTGGTTCTTGATTAAGGTTGGTGGTAAATTTGGCAGAATGGTAGCCCCCAGGAGCATGTGTGCCTACCCCTTGGTCCAGGAGTAGCCAGTCCTGCTCCAAGAAAGCTATATTCCTAGAGAGTTAAGCTCCAACTCTAATCAGGATTACTTAAAAATGCAGGAAGGTGTGTTGGAACAAGGTTGAACTGACCTATGCAGTTACAGCAGGTACAGGTATGGCCACCTCTAGTTTAGGCAGAGTAGGGGCTGGTTCCCCAAAGTAGTCAATGTGGAAAATGTGTTATGAAAGTGTTTCCCAACCCTGTTTTTGGAGGCACACCAACCGTACACATTGAAATCTTCCTAATCAAACACACCTGGTTCAACTTGATAGATATGGGAGATATCCAAAATGTAAACTGTTGGGAAACACTATGGTATGCATGGGCTCACCTGCACACACGTAAACTCTCTCCAATTGAGGGTGTTGCCCACTGAGGGAAGGGAAGTGATGGCCAGTAAAGAGAGGACGCCCAGACCCAACACTCCACAAGAAAGGTACAGCTCAGATCGCCAAACTCCCAGCTCATCCCAAGGCTCCTCTATACCTGCTTTAACCTGATACATTCAGACAAAACATAGTATACACTATGCTTTTGTTAGGCACTTACTAAACATCTCAAGATCTTTATTCACAGGATGTTTTTTGTTCGTGCACCTGTCTGTAGGCAGTATTGACGAGCCTGTAGAGTGTAATTCTGCGCAGCGGCTGGCAAAGGCTGTAGACACCATGCAGCGCTGCACACAGGAAGCTCAACAGCCCCAGTTGTTTCCTCCGCTGCAACCAGCTGTCCAACCAGGATGGGAAACGCTGGTATTTGGTGCCCCTCCAGAGCTGCAACCACGCAGCGAACAAGCCTGGGAAGTATACAAGTGCCAGGGTAACCAAGGCTACTGCTGGAAGGCTCTCGTTCACCAGATCGAGGGCGAGGCGGTAGAATGCATTGTGTCCTTGTGCAAGAAATGGCAGCAGAATTCCTCGCAGAAAACCATAGCCATAGAAGAAGAAAAAGAGGAGGAAGGTGACAACGACCGACCCACTCCACGATGGGAAAAGGCGCAATGGAGCTACCTCAATATCTCGAGCAGCAGACAAGCCACCCATATCCACTGGGTGGAACCCCATCTTCTGAGCCAACTCCACAACTTTCCTCTTCCCCTCCATACTGTTACTGCAGATTAGGACCTGCAGTAGTGAAAGGAAAAAGCTCATTGTTCAAATAACCCTGCAGTAGTTTTCAGATACAGATAGCACAACAACAGCCCTGACCTGTCTGCTTCCATCATGAGCCCCAGTCTGCAGCTCCCAGGTTGAAACCGTGTTAAATCCTTTGACCACCAGACTGTCTGGAAACAGCTCAGCTAGTCGCTCCGCATTGGAAGGCCCATGGCTATTTATCTCTTCTGCATTACTTACATCCACAAGCACCTTCCCTGCAAGTGCAGACTGTAGCCCCAGCAAGGAGCGGTAATGCTCAGGGAACAAGGCCATAAACACCACACACGCTGGTTGTGATACTGCCCCCTCCTGGTTCTTCAACTCCACTGCATCAGGGAACAGTCCTGATGGGATGCGATTCACACACCGACTTCCGACCACCACTCGAACACCACAAGCTACCAGCCGCACAGCCAAAGAGCGAGAAAAGTCTCCAGAACCGAGTATGGTCACCGTAGGGCTGGTGAGACATGCAGGTAGTGCATCAGCAGGGACTTCAGAGTCTGAGAGCAGAGGAGTTGTCATATCGTCAGCCATAATGAACCTGGGATAAAGAGAGTGAGTTTAGGAAATCATATATAATTATGCATTTCAAACTGCTGTTCCATTACCTTTAATGCAATAAAGGCACAAATGGCATGTACTTTGGAGACAATACTACACTCTAACAAAAAAATATTTTGAAAAACTGTGTAAGCTGACGATTACATATTGGCTCCAAAGTTTTGCTTTAGGATCACTAGTTCATGCATTGACTGGTTTCATGATCTTGTTTTCCCAGATCCAACATAATTATCTGATGGTAGCCAATAGTTTTAGTTTCCTTGTCGTATGCCTAAAATACAGTTTGATGGACGTCTGAGATGTAATTTGTGTGATATGTGCTCCATGTGACTGCTGAACACAGTGCCGTTATTGCATTTGGTGTTGGCCTCTTTCAGGGCTTATTGCCTTTTAATATCAAACTTATTTGAAATATTCTTATTCATCCATTCATTTTTTATTACTTGTGTCAGTAACTTCAGTAAGCAGTCCTGAAAAGCTGAATATATTTACATACCACATAAACGATAAAGGAAAATCTACATCGACTGACACAAGTCTCATCCTCATTATATTATTAAGTACTGTACTATCATTTGGCGGATGTGACGCAGGGGAACTATCATTAATGATTAGTTAATGTGTCGCCTTTTAAAGTTTTCTTCACCACATCAAGACATCCTGTTAAGTAGAAGACTTCTTGAATGTTTTGTTTTTTCTTATTCAAAATAAAGTTTTTATTTTATTTCAAATATCCTGTTGGTTCTGTTGACCTGTTGTTGTTTGTTTTACAGTATATGTTTGATATACAATTAGATATATTATTATAAGTTCATTAATACTTTTGTGTAATTAACTTGTTTTAAATTTCAATAACAATATTTGTGCCCAGTGTCCTCATTTCAAACGCATTTAACATTGCAAAAATTCTCTAACAATATTGTTGGACATACTCCATTTTCTCAATTATAAACTCAACCCTGTTTTTGTGTGTGTGTGTGTGTGTGTGTGTGTGTGTGTGTGTGTGTGTGTGTGTGTGTGTGTGTGTGTGTGTGTGTGTGTGTGTCTGTTTGTGTGTTTATTTAATGTTAACTGTTAAAAAATAACAGAATATGTTCACAAAAGTGCCACAATCACCCACATTTTACAGTACTGATTTGCCTATGAGGAGTGTTTTATTTGTTTGTGTGAAATTAATATGACATGCATGTTAGAAGTTTCATTTTTCGTCCTTCAAATGAGTTGTCAGTGTAAGTTTCGTTTCTACTAAAGGGATGGGAGACAAACATGCTCAGTTACTGAGGGAAACTCCAAAAATAACATTCTTTAACTTTTACATTTCCTTTTACATCATTACTTAGCGTTAGTTTCAGACAAGCCATTATATTGTATGATTTAACGCGTACTCACCACTTTCAAATAACTTTTTCTGGCGACTCTTGTGCTGTGCTGTTCCAGGACCGGTGCGCTTCCGTTACTGTGTGCAATAGAGATAGGAGACCGTGCAGAAAAGACATCCCTTATCATACACCCACTATCTGTATAGAGCATAGGGGAGCGTGGCGTCGCGGCGCAGCGTTTTTACTGTTGCTGTAAATTCTAGGGTCGAGTTTACAGCTGATTGGTCCGAGTGATCATTCGGTGACGTCTCGAGACCCCTTCCATTCCGTCGCGCTGCTTTGAGCTCCTGTGTTAACGCCTCCTAACGCGCGACGGACACTAGAAAATAACCTGTTATTGAACGGGATTATACATAATACATAATCCATGACGGGAAGAGACATATGCTCTGGGCTCTACTATAAGCCTCTCATGTGAAGTGTGGCACCTCGGCTGTCATTGGTGCTTATATTTCTTTAGACCCGCATAACGGACTCAGCTGATCTGGACCCTACATCTGTACGGCCACGATAAGGACGCGGCGAGCATGAGCAGGGGCTTGTTACGCGACGAGGCGCTTTCTCGCTCCGCCGAATCCTCGTGCAGCTCTAACCGCACGATGATGGTGTGTGTGTCCGCGCTGGCAGCACTTGTTCTCGGTATCGGGATTCTGTGCGCTTTGGCGGCCGGTCCGCTCCATGCGCAGTGCGCGGTTGAGTGGTACGTAACCGCAATAGTCACGCAATAGGCCAACCTAACACACACACACACACACACACACACACACACACACACACACACACACACACACACACACACACACACACACACACACACACACACACACACACACACACACACACACACACTGCCCCTAAACCTACCCATCACAGGAGACATGCTGCATTTTTACATTTTCAAAAAACATCACTTAGTGTGATTTATTAGATGTTTTCCTCATGGGGACCAAAAAATGTCCCCACAAGGACAAGGATTTTGGATATTGCCATCTTTGTGGGGACATTTTGTCCTCATACCAAAGGGCTTACCAGTCCACACACACACACACACACACAAACACACACACATATATTTTTATTAAAATGTACATGTGTTGGAAAAATTTAATAACAGAAGATTTAATCTTCCAGACCTGTTTTTCTCTATTATGTTTTAAATGAGTCAGATCAATGAGGCCCCACCTTTGGGAGCCCAGACGTTGTCCCTTTTGTCTTTTATGGCTCTTGGAATTGGAGTTCCTGACTAGAATCAATGCGTTTGAATAGTTATGCTGATTAGGAGTTGGTGATACTCTGTCTGGTCGGGTCCCAAAACCTGCATATTTAATTAACATGCTTTCTTACAGAAGAATGACCATTGTGTTTCTTGCTTTTAATTCAAATGAGTTCCAAGACAGTAAGGGGACCATTTGTGTATTGTGTCTCACCTCTTCCTCAAGGCGAAACCTTCACCAGATGTATGGAAAATTACTGAGGGGGGTTGTTAAAACTTTGAGGGTATAAAAGTTTGTGCTTTCCTTTGTTTTAGCAGTTCACACTTGTGGTCCCATTTGGTTGCTTCAACTGTGGATTCATTTCTTGCAAGGAATTAAATCTTTAAAGACACAATTGGCTAAGGTTTGTCTCTTATTCAGAAATGCAACGGAGTTAACGTATTTTTGCCGCAACACATGTATCTTGCTGACTCCTGATTTCTGTAAACATTTAAGATATATTTAAATTCTAAAATTGAATATATTTTGTTAAGAACAATGTCCATTTACTTTTAAATTGTAACATATTGAGGATTATGAAGCAATAGCCAATGCTATTAGAAATAAATAGAAATATTTGCTAATTTAGTTTTTATAGAACAAAATGTGAAACTTTTACAGAACGTACAGTATAAATTACTTTTGATATCATTTTTATTACTATTTATATATTTTTAAAGTGTCATTATCATTCATGTAAAATACTAAATTAACTATTCTATTTAAAATTGAATCATGACAAGATGAATAATAGTATAACAGAAAAATGACAGACAAAGCAGAATCCCAGTAAAAGAGATTCATCTGACTTACATAGGCATATGAATATTTACATAATTGCCCATATTTTAATTGAAGATATGTCATAGCAACACTCTGAATGCAAAAGTAATGATTTTACTCAACTAACCTGTAGGTTTTAATGAAAGCGAATGTGTCTGAAATAGACATCTAATTCATGGAAATGCTGAATAATAACCACAATAATTATTACATTTAAATATAATAACACTAGTAACAATATGACACTGTGGGCCTTCTGTGCCAATTCTGGTGGGTCATTTTATCAATTTATCAATTTACTTAAAAATGTAACGTTTACTCCACAAATCTAACATTGTCCACAAATCCATAAATTAACATATTTTATTATTTTTTCAATTTATTCTTATTGCTTATTGCTTATTTATTTCACTTAGTAACCTGTATTTTTTCATTCATTTATTAATTTTAGGAAAATCAGTATTCCCTGCTTTGACGTCTCCTCCCTCTTGGTCAACCAGATAAAGGAGTGGTCCACAGAAACATGTCATGGGAAGAGCCAAAGATGCCTTTATTCTGTGAGTGTGCGCATGAATACTGCAAAGAAAAAGACTGAAAAGGGGGGTCAGAAAGCTGTAATGGGTCAATTGTATGAAATTGTTATGTATGATATGAATGAATATACCATCAAATAATATGAATCCAGCTCACATTAAATTACCACTTACAGTGGTGGTGGATATCCTTATAGGGCTGTCACTTTACGTTTAGAAAATCGATTGCACAATCGATCGAGCAACCAACACAAGTTTTGAAAATGAAATAGGGAATCGAATTTAACCAAATACGTACACATTAATTGTAAACGAAATAAACAAATAAAAAAAGATACATGTAACAAGACTCACAAACAAGCAGAAAAAGAAAATGGAGGGCAGTGTTACTGCTTCTCTCCATTGTCCCTGGGACATCAGTGCGGTCGGAGCGTGTCTTCTCAACAGCTGGACATATGTTGTTCGACATGTTTCCTGTCCAATAATTTGTAATAGGCCTAGCCTTATTTCCACGTTTCATTGTAAGCCTGCATAGCCTACGTGTTGGTTACGTTCAATTAAAAAAACACATGGCCTGTTCTCAATTAAGTCCATTTAAAGTTTCGTTTTTGAACAGTTGTCTACAATGGATTAAATCATTACGTAAAATAATTTAGTAAAGATTTTTAAATAGCCTAAATCAATAATGCACCCCTGTTGTAGACTGCGACAGATGCTTCTAGTCAACTGTCTGATTTGGAGAATGTAGCTGCCCTGGTGTTTATGCACGAACTTCACGTTCAATGTAGGCTAGTCCTTCAGTGAATTTTACGTTTTATTTAATTGGCTATCACCTACGTAGGTGAAATTTGTTTGACATTTCTAATCGTAAACACAGCCATGTTGAAGCCTGCAGTAATGATTTTCATTGATGTTATGGCAGTCCACTCTGCTGTTTTTCGAGAATGTTCTGAACTTCTCACCAATAAATCATGAGAAATATTGCTGACTTGTGCGTCTCAAGCGCCCTCTTTACGTTCGTCCTAATGCCTGTTAGTTGTCCATGGATTGGCCTATATTTGGCGTGGAAAATGGAAATGTCTTTAGACATGGAAAATCGATTTTACGACCAATTCAATGGACACTTATGTCTCAAAAATGGAACAGGATTTTTTCACAAAAGTGACAGCCTTACCATACCTTCCTTACCACATTCCTATACTTATGGCTCATATAGTTGAGTACAGTTCAGTACGGTACACAATTTTTGCCGTTTCCATTGTCAGAAGTTGTGAACGGTACCCTAATTCCAGACAGTATCTTACCACTTTTTTGGCACCCTTCTGTTGGGGTACCTATCACCTAGATTGGTTGACAGGGAACAGTCACTTGCACATGATTTTTTGACTGTGCTTTTCCTTGCAGCCTGCAGCCTAGGCTCAAACAAAGTGTGTATTCTTGTGACAAACACCCACATGCCGAGAAGCAAGAAGAAAATCTGCTGTATGTCCTCCATTGTTGTTTACTGTGCCACTTTCTTCTATGCGCAAGAATGACGTTGATCGCTACACCACAGCTATTCTAAGGGTACTGTTGGTGGGTTTACCATCACACATCGTGCTGTACTGTACTGAACCGTACCGCTTGGTGGAAACAAGCCATGAGGTATTTACATAGTACTCCAATGTATTTTGTTTCGTATTTACTATTTCACATTTTGTTTCATACCTTTAGTTAGTGTCTGTTCATGCAGAGGACATCACTGCTACACACACCACTCCTGTGATGAGGTTTGTGGATGACATCACCTTCAACCTCACCAGTCCAGACCCAGACACCTGTGATGTTCAGGTGAGGGTGACATTATCTTTCTTCCAAAAGTGGACATACTCTATTTTGATGCTGTGATGCCAGTTTTTTTTGTGAATGTTCTGACAATAATTAAAACTTACTGGAACAGTCTAACTGGACACATTCAGTCTCTCCTCAGGGCCGGTCTGTCTCTCGTAGCTGGTATGCCCTTTTAGACTCAGGAACAAACTACCTGAACATGTACAACCTTATGAGAGGTAAGCAAGAGAGACTGGGAGTGAACACAGCTAATGTTGTTTTTGAAAAGCCTTAATAACATTACTCACAAATTTAGCCTTTGCAACAGTTGCTGTCCACCGTAGTATAAGAAAAGCATTTGCTCTGTTATTATATCACATTCTAAATACAAATACATTAATATGAAGTAGGTCGGCAGTTATGACAGCTTCCTCTCTTCTGGGAAGGTTTTGTGTTTCTGTGGGAATTTTTGCCCATTCATCCAGTAGAGCATTTGTGAGGTCAGACACTGATGTTGGACAACACTGCCTGGCTCGCAATCTTCATTCCTGTTCATCCCAAAGGTGTTGGATGGGGTTGAGGTTAAAGGTGTCATTAACTGCCGTTTTTAATTTTTTTATACTGTTGTCTGAGGTCAACTAATGGCGTTCGTGTGGTTTTCACATTCAAAAACATCATAATGAATAAGTAATAGGCTATTTTCTACACTGGTTTTGAGGCTTTCTCCTGAAAGCTGGGTTTTGATGGGCATGCCGCACTGGAGACTTGAAAGTAAACGTCCATGGCTGGGATTGGATAAGAATTGCATATTTAATGAGCTTCAGCTCCCCTGTCAGTTCAGTTCACATTAGGGAGGGATCGTTTTGAAAGCGGCAACCGGAATGATTCTCTCGATCACAGGGCTCGTAAACGTCTTTATTAAACAAACACTATGATTTATTTCTCATCCACCTGAGATTGATTGGAATATTATTTCTGTATTACATGGCCCGTCCGATCGGGTAACCACGCGCACACACACACACACACACACACACACGTGCGCGCGCGCCCAGATCAAGAAAGGATATTATTTCACTATTTGAGATTCATCGGCCTGCCGATGGGCTTACGTTTTGGTAGCCGTCAGGAAAACACATAGCCCCGGGACTACCATTACATATAAAAAAAGACGTTTTACTCACATAAGTTTGTTGCACCATTCCTGTCGAATCCAATATAGAAGGCACAACACTGTGTCTGCAAATCAAGAACCTGAGACTTGTTTCTTGTTGTTTTTTGAGAAAGGTTTCCCCTTTACTGGAAGGAAGATTATATTAGATTCAAGTTTATTGTCATTACACATGTACAAGTACACTGCAACGAAATGTGTTTGGAGCAAGCCTCCGGGCTGCAGCTACTTAAAGCGCCGCCACAGTCTAGCCCAACTCCTGAAAAACAGACCGATACCATTATCCCTCCTCCACCAAACATTACAGTTGGCACGATGCAGTCAGACAGGTAATGTTCTCCTGGCATCCCTCAAACCCAGGCTCATAGTGTATGTGTTAGCCATCATTCTTTAAATGAACATGTAGAATATAAGAACACTTACATTTCCTCCAATGTAAACTTATTTTAAAGGGCACCTATTATGCCCCTTTTTACAAGATGTAATATAAGTCTCAGGTGTCCCGAGAGTGTGCCTGTGAAGTTTTAGATCAAAATTCCTAACAGATCATTTAATATACCATGTTGAAAATGCAAATTTTGGGGTTGAAGAAAAATTAGCTATTCAGTGTGTGTTTGCCCTTAAATGCAAATGAGCTGCTGCTCCCCACTCAGAGGGCGGAGCCGAACAGCTTGTGCTGAGACACTGCTTATGATTTATGGGGATTTAAAAAAAATTAGTGTGTGGATTTTTACCATTATAGGGTGGCTGTGTACACACACCGCCAACACACATTTATGTTCAAACACCTTATAAAAGTGAATTTTGCATAATAGGTGCCCTTTAATAATGTTAATTTATTTAGGTTTTGATTCAGGTCCTTAGTGGTGTTAGTATGTCTATGTAATGTCTAGGTTAGGAATGCTATGGGAATGCTATGGGGACCACATCCTGCCCATAGGGAGGTAACATGTGGACTTACACATGTGGACTGATTGCTGGGGCAGTGCTACATATGGAAGTAGTAGATAATGCCTTATTCAGGGAGGGAGTCAATACCATTACAGAGATGGCAGAGTGGGCTATGCCAAGGGAAAGACATAAGCTCGTCAACAAAAAAGCCAAAAGCTCTCACTCCCAGGGGTCACGACTCATCTTGGAATTGTTACGCTAAGACGATGCCGTCCACTATCCCATGGGCCAACCTCTGCTTGGAGACAGTACCACGGGCTGAAAGTCCAGCAATAGGCCGGCGTGATTTTCACTAGGAATAGGCCTGCCTGGGAGATGAGGTAGTCCAGAAAGAGAACCTTGTCGACTTCCTTCATCTCAGCCAGGTTCAGCCAGAGATGGTGCTCCTGGACCACTAATATACCCGGAAGCGGGGGCACGGCTTGCGATGCAAATCTCACTCGCCAATGTACATTGGCTTGTACTGATACCACTTGAAGGTGATTTGGGCTCTTAGACGAGATCCAAATTCATCAGTCACTGATGTTAACGTGATTGACTGATAGGGAACTAAAAAGTTCACAGTACAATATTGAATATTTTGTCAAATGTTGGGAACAAGTGTGTGAAGCTTTTCTTATGTTGTTCCAAACTGCTATAACTTTCTTTTTTCTGTGAAACATAAAAAGGGAAACTTTTGAATACTACTCTCCCTCTACAAATAAAAAATTATTTCAAGCAAAAACAGCGTATCAAAAATATGTAGATACAGAGTGGACTCCGTCTCCTGTCGCCAGTCTAGAGTGGACTTCGCCTCCTGTCTCCAGTCCAGAGAGGATTCCGTCTCCTGTCTCCAGTCCAGAAAGGAATCTTTCTCCTTCCGTTCAGAGTCCAGTGAGGACTCCGTCTCCTTCCATTCCCGGTCCAGTGAGGACTCCGTCTCCTTCCATTCCCAGTCCAGTGAGGACTCCGCCTCCTGTCTCCAGTCCAGAGTGGACTTCACCTCCTGTCTCCTGTTCAGAGTGGACTCTGCCTCCTGTCTACAGTCCAGTGTGGATTCCGCCTCCTGTCTACAGTCCAGAGTGGACTCCGCCTCCTGTCTCCAGTCCAGAGAGGATTCCGCCTCCTGTCTCCAGTCCAGAGTGGACTCCGCCTCCTGTCTCAAGTCCAGAGAGGATTCCGCCTCCTGTCTGCAGTCCAGAGTGGACTCCACCTCCTGTCTACAGTCCAGAGTGGACTCCGCCTCCTGTCTACAGTCCAGAGTGGACTCCGCCTCCTGTCTCCAGTCCAGAGAGGATTCCGCCTCCTGTCTACAGTCCAGAGTGGACTCCACCTCCTGTCTACAGTCCAGAGTGGACTCCGCCTCCTGTCTACAGTCCAGAGTGGACTCCGCCTCCTGTCTACAGTCCAGAGTGGACTCCGCCTCCTGTCTACAGTCCAGAGAGGATTCCGCCTCCTGTCTCAAGTCCAGAGAGGATTCCGCCTCCTGTCTGCAGTCCAGAGAGGATTCCGCCTCCTGTCTCCAGTCCAGAGAGGATTCCGCCTCCTGTCTCCAGTCCAGAGTGGACTCCGCCTCCTGTCTCCAGTCCAGAGAGGATTCCGCCTCCTGTCTCCAGTCCAGAGAGGATTCCGCCTCCTGTCTCCAGTCCAGAGTGGACTCCGCCTCCTGTCTCCAGTCCAGAGAGGATTCCGCCTCCTGTCTCCAGTCCAGAGAGGATTCCGCCTCCTGTCTCCAGTCCAGAGTGGACTCCGCCTCCTGTCTCCAGTCCAGAGTGGACTCCGCCTCCTGTCTCCAGTCCAGAGAGGATTCCGCCTTCTGTCTGCAGTCCAGAGAGGATTCCGCCTCCTGTCTCCAGTCCAGTGAGGACTCTGCCTCCTTCCATTCTGAGTCCAGTGAGGACTCTGTCTCCTGTATCCAGTCCAGTGAGGACACTGTCTCCAGTCCACAATCCAGAGAGCACTGTGTCCAAAAAACTTTATCCAAAGTCGGTAGCTCCTCCCCAGAAGGTTTTGGGAGGGGGCTATCAGTCCACAGAGGACATCCCTGACATGGCCGATGAGGCCGTCCTTAAAAACCCTGAGTCACCATGGCTCCCTCCGTGGCCTCCTGAGCTTTTGGCGCCTTCGTGGTCTCCTGAGCTTCCAGCGCCTCCATGGTTTCCTGAGCACTGGCACCACCCTGGAGGCTTCCAGGCCAGTCAGGACCCAAATCACCTGCTTCTGTCCCAAGGACTCCAGGGTGCCCGCCCGCCTCCCGGTTGGTCTTTCTATGGCGCCAGGACGGGCCTACCGGGAGGGGGGAGATATGTCACATGTCTGTCTGTATAGTTGATCTTTCAGTTGTTTTCATCCTGTCACATGTTCCTTTGTCTTAGTTTCCCGCCACTATGCTGAAGATAAATGGAACTTTAACAAGAACATTTTCTGTGTGCAGAGGTGTAAGACAAGGATGTAGCCTCTCAGGACTTTTATATGTATTATCTATAGAACCTTTAATTAAGAGTTCTAAGGGATAAGTTACAAGGCATTTCAGTCCTAAATTCCAATATATCAGATGTTACTACAGTTAAGCTTCTTGCCTATTCTGATGACGTTACGGTTTTAATAAGATCTCAAGAAGATATTTTACAACTGAGCAACTGCTTGGACTCGTTTCAAAAAGCATCTTCAGCAAGGGTAAATTAGAATAAAACAGAAGCATTACTTTGTGGTCAGTGGCCCACAACAGTGCCACTGGAATACAGAGGGATTGAAAATCCTTGGAATATTTTTTGGAACTCAGCAATATATGACAAAGAATTGGGACGGAGTAGTTGAGAAGATACTGGGAAGATTGAAGAGATGGAGTTGGATTCAACCACAGTTATCTTACAGAGGCAGAGTTTTACTGATAAACAATTTAGCTGCTTCAATGTTGTGGCATCGATTGACTGTTTTAGCCCTTCCAGCGGGACTTTTACAGCTACTCCAGAAACATTTTGTGAACTTTTTTTGGGGAGGACACCATTGGCTTTATCCAGGCATACTAAACTTACCTATGTTTGAGGGTGGTCAAGGTCTCATTGTCTTAACCTCTAAATGGAAAGCTATGAGATTACAATCGGCTCAAAAACTGCTTTATAACACCGATCCGAAGCCATGAATTATGTATGGTTTAGCAATATTATGAGTTATTAGTAAAATGGGATTTGATAAACAATTATTCTTAATGTCTAATAATGAAATCGAAGGTTCAGGCATGAATGGGTTCTATCGGTCTGTATTAAGAGCATGGGGTACATTTAAAGTTAGGGATCATTTTGGTCTTGAATAACCACTTTTTTTTTATTTATGGATATGCCATCAGTTTACTTTGCCAAATGTTGAAATCAACACTTTTTGTTACATCTGGTGTTTTAAAGGTGGGAGATTAAATTGACACAGAACAAAATAAGTGATTTTCTGCACAAAAAATAACCAAACAAATGGGAGAAGGACAGAAAGGATAGTGACAAATGTTTTAAGTGAGCTGAAATCATTGTTTCCTACTTCACTAAATAAGTTTATTGAAGGTTATTTTGTTAGTGGATTAAATCGATGTTATTTTCCTGAATTATTTGTTACAGCTTATAATTGGCAGGATAATGGCGATACAAGACAACTCTTTTCTTTACGAGAACTTCAACATGTGTCCTTTTTAGAAAGCAGTTAGCGACATTTGTACATAGCATTTTCGAAGTCAAGATTTTGGGAGCACTTTAAAAATAAGACTGATACGAAATGGAGTTATCTGTCTGTCCCTGAGGTACAATCACCTTCATGGCATTTGATTTATGAAAGTCCATTGTCAAAACGATCAGGGGAAGTCTGCACTGTGCATTAGTAACAAACATCTTTTTGTTTAATTTTTAAGTGTCATTTTAGTATATCTTCAGTTTGTGAATTTTGTAATGTGCCATGTACTGTTTTCCATATTTTTACACCTCTTTTGGATCTCTAAGAGGATATTTTTAAAGGCTTTGGTTGGGAATTTTCAAAAATAGTATTAATTTTTGGGTTTAAATATGTTAAGTCTCAAAGTGAGTGCTGTATTTTTTCAATTTGTTTTTACTATTTTCCAACTATTTGGAAATGAAGATAGAATAATTAATATAGTACAACTGTTTAAAGCATTGGTGGAATAGAGTTAAAATGTGGACTACTAGAGTTAAAATAGAGTATGAGTTTTATAAAACAAATAATGATATGTTAAATTTTAAAAGGAAATGGTGTATAGATGAACATTTTATTTCTGTGGATGATGATGACAAATTAGTGTTTTTATTGGTATTGTGGAATTAATATTCAAAAACTAAAATTGTTTTGGTTCACATGTAAAAATTTCTTTATAATATGATGGAAACTAAAAAGTGTGTTAAACGTCTCTCTCTCCCTCTCTCTCTCTCTCTCTCTCTCTCTCTCTCTCTCTCTCTCTCTCTCTCTCTCTCTGTTGCAGGCAGTGGTCTCTCCTCTTCTCCTACCTTTACTGAATCTACTAGTGACAGACTGTGTACGCAGTTCAGCTCCACTCGACAGAATCTTCCCCCATAAACAGTTCTGGATTACCACATAAGCAAATGCAAAGAAAGGGAAAACAAAAGATTTTAGTAGTAGTACACCAAATGTATTTTGTAATTTATTTTTAATAATTTAGTAAACATTGTTTACCAATGATTGACAGACTGAATTGACAATGACATCCGCATCATTTGATTTTCCTTGGGTCAGAATATGAAACTGTATAAGTCACTTTATCACAACACAGCTACATAGGCAGTAATCAGCTTTAACTTTCTGGTGCCTATTGATATGAATATATTGCATCTTTTATTTATTTATTTATATATTTAACCTTTATTTAACCAGGTATGTCAACAACAGCGTGGCAGGAGAATTAGATACATATTTGAAAACATACATATTTTGCAGTACACACATATATTCATTCATTTAATACATTTACATACTACAATAAACCATAATTTAAACCATAACTTTTATTAATCCCAAATTCCAAATAAAAATTATGGTAAAATTAGCATATTTTGAGATTTGAGGCACTAAATCACACACACACACACACACACACACACACACACACACACACACACACACACACACACACACACACACACACACACACACACATGTTGTGTTTCCATGTTTTGTGGGGACATTCCATAGGCGTAATGCATTTTATACTGTACAAACCGTATTTTCTATCCCCCTACACTGCCCCTGCCCCTAAACCTACCCATCACACACACACACACACACACACACACACACACACACACACACACACACACACACACACACACACACACACACACACACACACACACACACACACACACACTGCCCCTGCCCCTGCCCCTAAACCTACCCATCACAGGAGACATGCTGCATTTTTACATTTTCAAAAAACATCTCAGTGTGATTTATAAGATGTTTTCCTCATGGGGACCAAAAAAATGTCCCCACAAGGACAAAAATTTGGATATTGCCATCTTTGTGGGGACATTTTGTCCCCATAACGTAGGGATTACCAGTCCACACACACACACACACACACACACACACACACACACACACACACACACACACACACACACACTCTTGAATGCGGTTACATGGGTGTTCTTTATACTGTACTAACCATGAATATATATACAAATTAAGTTAAACAGTTTTATCTGCTTTTACTGTGCCATTATTCTAAAAATGAATTTTGTGCTAATTGAAAAACACCTGCTTTATTATTTTAGCAACATAATGCATTGCTATAGAAAGACATTCTTTTTTCTTTTTTTTTCTTTTTGAAAGGCATGGTTTGAACAGAAGATATTTGTATAGACATATCATTTCCTGTCTGTAATGAGTGTTCTGCTCTATTGTCTCTTTTAGATTCATGTTTTCTGCTTTTATTATTCTCATTTGTTAATTGCTTTGGCTAAAGAGTTTGCTAAATTAATAAATGTAATGGTACATGTTAAATTTAGTTCTCTTCAAATAAATAGGCAGTTTATTGAGCCCTTGGGTTGAGAAGTCACTGTGTGTGGATTTAGTTAGCAGGGAATGTTTGCATTATGTGTTTGCATTGTGCTCCATTATCCTCACAGGCAAATGCTGTTTGTTCAGATGGTCTTCAAGATTTGTTTTCCTAGTTTTAATTTGCATTAGGTCTATAATTATGAGAATCTGAGCGAAAGTCACATTATGACAGAATATGACATGCGTTAACAGGATGCTGGGAAAAATATGTGATTCATTGATTTATTGATTTATCGTTTAGTTTAGTTGAGTAATCTTGTAATGAATAAATATTTTTGTAATATTGTTTGTTTGTAGTTGTGTGCAAAACTTTAGTTTCAAACTATATAGGCCTGTAGCATGTTTTACATTTAGACATCTAATGGTTTTATTAGTGAAGTTATTAAATGTAACTTCAGGAGTACGCCCATCAAATCTTTCAATTTATACTATAAGGTATAAAACCAGCAGCTTACCTCTTCCTGTTGTTAGTTCTTGCAGCATCCCTCCTCCTCCTCCCCGGCTCATCCTTTTTGTACAATTTTGCCTGTTATAGGGGGGCAGTTGGAGCTCGGGTAGAATATCCTCTCCGAGCCCCTCTATAGCAGACAGCAAGCCAAATCTGTTTACCACTTTTACTAAGATTATATGGGCACACAAACTCGTGAAAGTGCTTTAAAACTACAAGAATCACTTAATTAACTAAACTTGATAAAGTAAATTTGTCAAACACAATGAAAATAAATTGTGATAACATCATGAAAGAATTATCTAACATGGTTTAGGTATTGGAGCAAAATTCATTACATTTTTCATGACATGATATGTATTCATGCCAGTCTTACATGTAATTTATCTGTTCTGTCTTGAGCTGTGACTGGTCACACCCTCACACTCTTTTGTCATTGGCTGTATGTCAGTTTAAGTAAGAGAGAGTCAATGTCATCATGCACAATTCTGTCCTCTACTTCAAACTGATCACTGAAAAATCACCAAACCTCTTCACTGGATGAAGACGATACTCGCTGTGCTCCTAATCCTGGAGCTCTATGGACTCTCCTCCGGTCTCATTAAACAACATTTCTTTGTGAATGAGAAGAAACCATGGGATTCTGCACTTCAGCACTGCAGAACTTACTATCATGGCCTGTCCACCTTCACCAATGAGAGCGAGGAACAGCAATTTTTAGCAGATGCAGTTGGTCAAACTTCTGATGCCTGGGTTGGTCTCTACAAACAATCAGACGTCTGGAAGTGGATCGGAGGTGAAAACGCAACACTGAATCGCAACTGGCAATTTTATAAGCTCTGGTATATGAAACAGCAAAGTGTTGATGAAGACTGTGCTTTTATATCCACAGTCAATAAATATGTGCAGATTGAAAAGTGCAATCTAAGTCATCCCTTCTTCTGTATGACAACAATTGTTCTGGTACTGCAGAATGAGAGCTGGGAAGGAGCTCTGGGATACTGCAGAAAACACTACAATGATCTGGCGAGTCTGAGCTCAGTGAACAAGATGGATTCTGCTTTAGGAGAAATCACACAAGCTCAAACTGAATATGTCTGGACTGGTCTGCGCTTTCTAGCAGGAGAGTGGCTCTGGATCAATGGAGATGATCTTGACTTCACGGCCTGGTCTAAGACGGGACTGTCCCAGTGTCCTGCCGGAAACCTTCGCTGTGGAGCCCTGGACAAGGAAACAAGGGTCTGGACACACAGAGACTGTGAGGAGAAGCTCAACTTCTTTTGTCAGTAGATGGTACGTCACTTGAACAGTGTCACTTGTTTTTAAGGGAGACTATGGCTAGTTGTCACATTTAAAATGCATTTGAACATTTCCTGTTAACAGGACATTTCAACGTGTTGTGAGCTTAATGACATATTTGTGAAGAATACCGTAAATATTAAATACTAAGTTAAAAAAAGATATCTTCTACAACATTCAGTGGATATAAAAAGTCTACACACCCCTGTTAAAATGGCTGCTTTTTGAGATGTAGGAAACTAATAAATGTGAAACGAACCAATTCATTAATAGAGAAGGTCACAAATATATCAAACCATTGTTTTATAAGTATAATCAAGAGGTCTTCAACCGTGCTCCTGGGGACCCACTGTCCTGCAGAGTTTAGCTCCAACCCTAATTAAAGTAAGATGAAGTTAATCAAGCTCTACAGGATCACTTGTTAAAAAAATACACTAACAGGTGTGCTGAAGCAGGTTGGAAATAAACTTTGCAGGACAGTGGGTCGCCAGGAACAGGGTTGAAGACCTTTGGTATAATCAATGAAGTGTGTAAAATAACAACACATGACAACCTTTGTTGATGTAACATTTATCTTGGTCTTTGAAACAAACATACGATTTGACAATACTGCTTTTAATGCAATTTGATGCTAAATATACCCTCTCCTCTTCTGTTTATAGAGTCCACCAGCGACAGATAGTGTACCTGGCTCTTCACAGACAATAACACCCATAAGCTGCCTGCACACATCTGGATCAAAACTATTAGAAGAATTTAATATAGTATAGACAGAATATAATAATCTACATGTGCAATCAGCATAGAATTGTTGTATAAATTATAATAATATATTAATGTTGTATGTGAAATATAGCATAATTGAGCATTTTCACCAATACAGTCTCAAAGGTACAGAGTTTGTATTTTTACTCCAAATAAACATTAACTTAGTCTGAATAAAGAGTATAAACACTGATATCTGCCACATTTTATCTGTGTTTGGATTCCATTTCTGTTTGATCCCTTGGTCCTAGGCTGCCATGATTACTCATTAGTTGATTGATTTGTCCCACCTGTGCCTTGTTTTACCCCTCATTATCATCTGTTGACTGATGCCAGTGGGAGAAACCAACTGTACCCTGGCACAATACATGGATTATGCTCTATGGTTGAGTGGCTCCTTCTTTATTGTAGGAGAAGCAGAAGATGGCCCAAATACCTTCAGTCCAAATTCCCCAAAGCCCCCACAGTTCACTTCTGTTCTTCCGTGTCTTGGTTTCACTCCAGCCCTTCCAGAACCTCAAGATCTTCCATCCTCCAGTCCAGGCACCCTGTTGACCTCAGCGCAGAGGAGCAGGCAAAGGAGGAAGAATAAGTCCTCTAAATGCTCAACATGTCCGGTGATCCCAAATCTCCCCAGTCGGTGGTCCCCAGTCCAGTGGTCCTAGAGCTAGCACTTATTGATCTACACACCCCGGAGTGGACTCCCACACATGCTCCCACCCCTCTCTTGGGGTGGCTCCTGAGGTCTCTTTTCTTTACCATTACCAGTCATCCCTCCGGCTTCACTGGGGTACCTCATCCAACCATTTCTGCATTAGTTTCATCGTCCCCTTGACTCCGCTGTGGACTGCTGGGTTTCTGGCCTTCCTAGCCCCCATCTCCACCATGGTCCTTCGATCTTCCGGGCTAGCGGTGTCACCCTGGTTCTCCAGCCCTCTGGCTCTGCCTAGGTCTCAAGGCTCCCTGACTCCACCTCAGTCTTACATTCCCTGGCTCCATAACTCTATTCTGTGGGTTTTCATACATCCGGCTACATCTGGAAATCCCACTCACTATGCTCTTCTCCTTCACCATCTCTGGTCACATGTTTACTCAGTTGTTGATTGATTTGTCCCACCTGTGCCTTGCTTTACCCCTTATTATCTTGTATATTCATATTCTTCTGTTTGGTTTAGTTCTTTGTCTGTTCTCATTTGTATTATATGGTTTCGTTTCCCGGTCTTCTGATGTTCCTAAGTTTTGCATATTAAAGAACTGCAGCGATTAGATACTTGCCTCTACTCTCCTGGTTTGAACCAACCTGTGACAGTGTCAGCATCCTCCGGTTATCATTTATCAAGTAAAATATTATACTGTACATTAAATGATTGTAATATTATGCAAAATATATCACATAAATACAATATTGTTCCAAAGCAGTTTTATGAAGAATGTTGAGATGTTAAAATAGATAAGAAAAAAAACAGCAAGGAAAGCTCATGATTTGACACCATCACACTGAGACAGAAGATTCAATTCAAATTCAATTCAAATATATTTGTATAGCGCTTTTCACAATACACATTGTTTCAAAGCAGCTTTACAGAAAGTGCATTTCATAAATGTACATTGAAAAATGTTAGAAAAAGTTAATCAATCATGTATTATTTTAGGCCATAACAGCGCTGGCGTTGAGTCGTCTCTTCAGGCGCGAGTCGTCTCATCACAGGTGTTGGGGCATCTGAAGTCTCCATGAGAGGCTGGATACAAACTGGAGCTGACCAACTATTTACCTCGGGACTAGTGTCCCGAGATAATAACAGAAAAGCAGATGGGAAATAATTAGCAAAGCTGCTGTTCAGAATATTAATGCTTTTGATCCAATTTAACTGTAGTATAAAAGGTAATTATAATGTGAATGCTTGGCTAAAGAGATGCGTCTTTAATCTAGTTTTAAACTGGGACAGCGAGTCTGAACCTCGAACAATATCAGGAAGACTATTCCAGAGTTTAGGAGCTAAATGTGAAAATGCCCTCCCTCCTTTAGTGGACTTAGATATCCTAGGAACGACCAGAAGCCTCGAGTTTAGTGACCTTAAAGAGCGTGATGGATTGTAGAGCGATAGAAGATCCGTTAAATACACTGGAGCTAAACCATTTAGGGCTTTATAGGTCAGTAGCAATACTTTGTAACTGATACGGAACTTAATAGGTAAACAGTGTAGATGGTGAACTCAAGTGTGAGTTTAATAACAGATACATTCAAAAACAATTGTGCAGATCCAAAATGTGGTAACAACAGAGGACAATGGAGAATCGTGGCAGGATGAAATGATAACAACAGTCCAAGTGACAAAACTAGCACTATCAACATAATATGATGATCTTGACAAAGCAAACATATATGTTGAGATGTTATCAAGCCGCATAGATTTAATCATAATAATGTATTGCTTAATTATTATAATATTTACAATGATTTCTAATAATTAGGAGGTATGCAAACAGCTTAAGACAGACACTTGCTGCATGAAACTCTATGATGACAGATATGACACAAGTTTGGGTTTGATGGTAGCCTAGTGGTTTTCAAACCCTGGGCCCCGACCCTCGGGTGGGTCGCGAGAATTAAAAAATGGGTCGCCAGGACGATTTAAGGAAAATGGAGTTACACTCAAAATAAAAAATAAATATTTTTCATAAAATCAGTCTATAGGCCTAAATAAAAGGAATAAATATGCGAAATATAATTGACTTAAATAATTAACAGATCAAACAAAAGAAAGAAAGAAATGTGTGACAGTTGCTTCTGAGTTTGGTTTATTGTTTGTGAGGCGCGGTGCTCCTTGAACAAGTTCACGAAATGGAAACCCAGATGACAGAAAACACATTTTGTTTTCTTTATTTTACAATAGCACAATGTAAGTAAACACTTTGCAATTTTGAACGATGTCTTTCTCTTATTATTTGTATGACCAAAATGACAGAGTATTTGATTTATGTTTCCTCTGCTCGTTCGTGCCAGCGCCTCGCCCGCAAACAACATATTCCAGCATTGAAAACTTGACATCACAGTCAGTCAGTTCATTATCAAAATAAAAAATTTAACCAAATATATAAAAAGTCACATAGCTCAGTTCAAATAGTAAGTAATAGCCAACAATCCGTGCCATTCAGCGTGAGCACTGCTCCACTGTGTTGTTCCAAAATAGAGACCTGCGCGGGACGGATGTTACCTTCTCCCGCACCCGCCCGCAACATTCATGTTTTGTCCCGCTCCCGTCCGCATAAAAGTACTAAATGTTTTTTTCTGTACGTCCATGACACTATTTCAAGTGATTTAATGTAAAAGCAAGCGTGTGCATGCATGGTTTGGCGTGGCAGAATGCGGACAAAGTGCGCTCCCTTCATAATTTAAAAGAAGCTGACATCTCAGTTCATTGCGATCTCACAAAGCTCTGTTATCAATACAACTGACTGTGAAATGAGTCTTCCATAATGTATACATTTTATTTGTAATAATCAGAGGATTTGCCAGCATTCAGGATTCAGAACTGCACAAAAACTCAGACGTTTTGAGCGGTGAGTGAATTCTATCTTAAATGCATCTGTTTGGCCATTTGCGTTCTAGAAATAAACACGTATTCGTTACATTGCACAGAGCAGCAAAACTATTTATAAACAGTAACTCTGCCTATGCTTGTGCCTGTAAATCATTTTTATTTTGTTTTAGTTGTTCTTGTTGATTTGTGCAATAGATGCATAACAATTTATTTGTATCTAGATGTTTTATTTTTAGATATTTCTATTTTGCGGGAGTCCCGCGAATAGTTTTATTCTCCCGCAACCCGCACACACACGAATACCTTGCTGCACGCACCCGCACTCAGCCATCAAATCTAGTCCCGCG
The DNA here is from genome assembly GCA_023029165.1 of Gobiocypris rarus. Lineage (NCBI taxonomy): Eukaryota > Metazoa > Chordata > Actinopteri > Cypriniformes > Gobionidae > Gobiocypris > Gobiocypris rarus. The sequence continues at coordinate 6,418,346 of CM040910.1, read as the reverse complement.
CTGCACTCTATATGCGTTGGGTCCCGCGAGGCCCGCGGGAGTGCAGGTCTCTATTCCCAAGCACATTTTTGCGCAAGTGAAGAGGATGATTTTTTTCCATCAATATTGGGACGCGAGTGAAGTAGCCTACAAAGCCTATAATAAATAATGGTTACGCATCCAAATAGGCTAGGCCTACATTGCGAATATGGAAACATTTGGATTCGAATGAGGGAGTCAGGCTACCCCACTGCTCCGCCGGAGAGACATGCCGCTCTTTCAGGCTACCAAAGAATCCGTCATGCCCTGTTTACGAAGTGTAGAGAGGCGACTTGCCAGAGATGGAGATGGAAACTTTATTAGTTTCTCCAGAGTGGAGATGGAGAAACTAATAAAGGCGGGCTCTGTCATCAAGTGTGGACCGAAAGTTTCAGACGAGGAAGGTTGTGAGGAATGGTATATCCCTTACCATATAGTGAGCCATAATGGCAAGAATAGGCTGGTATTCAACTGCTCCTATCAGTATCGAGGGCAGAACCACAACGACCATCTACTGCCTGGGCCGACCTTAGGAGCATCACTACTGGGAGTTCTGCTAAGATTCCGAGATCATGCAGTTGCAGTTAGCGGAGACATTAGAGGCATGTTCCACCAAGTTCGCCTCCTCCCAGAGGATCGTGCTCTGCTCAGATTTATTTGGCGCAACATCAGTCAAGAAGGACCTCCTGCTGTGTACGAGTGGCATGTGCTACCGTTTGGTATGACATGTAGCCCCTGCTGTGCCACATTCGCCTTACAGTGCCATGTCTCTGATAACAGCCAGCCAGATGAAGATGGGAGGATATCAGTTCATGAATGTTTTTATGTAGATAACTGCCTCCAGAGTGTTCCCACAATTGCTGAGGCGAGGTATCTAGTCGACAAACTACGAGCCCTTATTGCGTCTGCAGGCTTTGATCTACGTCAGTGGGCCAGCAATGAACCAGGTGTAATAAGTCACCTACCAGAAGAGAGCTGCTCTGCTAGTGTTGAGCTGTGGCTGGCTCGGAACAAGATTGATACAGAATCTACTCTAGGGCTAAGCTGGCTCTTCCACACTGATGTTCTTGGTTACAAGCATCGTCATGTGGAGTATGGTGTCCTAACGATGCGTAATATCTACAAGGTGCTGGCGAGTCAGTACGATCCATTGGGCTTCATCCTACCCTACACCACCAGGGCTAAGATAATTGTCCGACACCTTTGGGACAAACACAGGGGATGGGATCCACTACTACCGCAGGAGGTTCTGCAGCAATGGAAAGACTGGGAAGAAGAACCGCAAGTCTTACCTCAAGTCACTCTGCCCCGACCGTACTTGTCAAAGTTTGTGGACATCTCTGGTCTTCAGAGAGAGGTGCATGTATTTTGCGATGCCTCAGAAGAGGCGTATGGTTCAGTGGCATACCTCCGAACAACTGACCGACACGGTGAAGTGTATCTGTCATTTCTGATGGCCCGTTCCAGAATCGCTCCTAAGCGATTTTACTCTATGCCCCGATTAGAACACTGTGCTCCCCTTACCGGTGCACAGCTCTCACAGGTGCTGAAGAGGGAGCTTACCATCCACATTGATCGGACAACCCTTTGGTCAGATGTGGTGACATGGCTGAGGTCTGAATCCTGCCGGTTCAAGGTCTTTGTGGGCACCGGCGTGGCAGAGCTACAGGAGCTGACTGACGGGCAGGCCTGGAGATATGTTGATACCGCAAGAAACCCTGCGGATGACGTAACATGAGGTAAGAAGCTGCGAGAGCTTATTCAGCCAAATAGATGGAGCCTGGGACCAGCCTTCCTCCTGACCAGTCCAGACTCATGGCCAGAGGACCCCACTATTTTACAAGCAGAAGATACCTCAGAGCTGCGCAAGTCATTCTTTTGTGGGGTCGCTGCTGTTGCATCAAGCCAGTCAACTTCAGCCCTGGGCCAATACGGCTCGTGGAAGGAGTTGCTGGAAGGGACAGTGCAGTAGCTGCATCGGGCGGCCAACCCTAATGATAAGCCCACAGCTGAAGACTACCAACAGGCTGAACAGTTAATACTTCAGAGGGCTCAGAGGGATAGTTTTCAGCAGGAGTACAGCCTCCTGAAAGCTGGTAAACCTGTCCCCAGATACAGTCAACTTCGCACACTGTCTCCAGAGCTGGATGAACAGGGAGAGCTAATTCGTGTTGGAAGACGACTCCATAGAGCAGAAGGCCTAGAACTGCCCACTCTTCATCCAGTCATCTTGGACCCAGGTCATCGAGTAACTAAGCTCTTGACTCAAGACTTTGATAACCACCTGCGCCACCCAGGACCAGAACGGGTGTTCGCCGAGCTTCGACGCTCCTTCTGGATCCTGCGAGGGCGTGAGGCTATCCGGCGCTACCAGTATAGCTGCGCTGACTGTCGACGATGGAGGGCAAAACCTGCAGTGCCGAAGATGGCAGACCTGCCATGAGCCAGTCTGCCCATGAGCCATTTCTTTGTCAGCTGTTATTTCTGATATTCGATATGGATGAGAGTTAGGAGTTTAAGGGTCGCTACACGACCGTTGTGTTAATTATATCCACGTCGTACGTTACTTTCTAGCTTCGGTCCATCTGTCTCAGTACGTCGAGTTAAATGGGTCACATCGTGTTTAGATATGTTTATACTTTATTCAATACTTGTTGTTATGAATGTTAAGTACTCTGTGGCTGAGTTAAACATGCAGTGGTGTTAAATATTATTATTTGGACCGCTTTTGATGCTTTAAAGTATATCATAGACGACAGTAAATTCTATCTACGTTATTGGTAACTTAATGCATGGTAGAAAATCTGAGAAGTGTTTGAATAGTCAGATATAGTCATATTATGACTACTGTTTTATTTTATGTTTGTAATGTGTATTAGTGCCTAAGAAGGAATGAGTGTATGCATATGTTTCCTTTATTCATTTGTATTCGTTCTCTTTATAGAAAACCCACTTGAAATTACACTCACATTTGAACTCATACAAGAAAGAGGAAAGAATAAGCAGAATAAAAGAATTATCCCTCATCTCTTCATTTCACTCTCTGGAACATTTGGACTTAAGTGGTGTTCTGGCCGACACACCTGAGTGAACCTAGCCTAGATGCCAGCCGAATTTAGCCCCGCCCACAACATTTTTTGCTCGGGCAATTCGGTCTGGCCTCGCTCCATAGAGGAGTAATTATGCCCGAACAGAAACTGTTCGGACCAATGAAATTGTCAGGGCGGGCTTTAGACAGTGATGGACAGATGATCAACAGTAACGTAATCATCCACGCCATCAAAGGCACATTGGGTTGAATTTGCTCTCATCCTAAACGGAGAACTTGTTCGTATATGCATTAACCTTCACTATTTCTCTCAGAAACGATGATCGTGTTGGGAAGTACTCTGTGTATCCTTAAATTCTTTTACACTCATCTTTTTCTTGTAACGTTACTTAATCCAGCGCGCGTGCAGACAGGGTTGCCACGTTTTTTAACAATAGCCCAAAACAATAACTTTCCGGGGGGTTCTCCGGAAAAAAATGGCGTTTGGTTGGCAAAATATGTTATTTTGGCAAGGTTGCCTGATAAAATTCGCATTCCTGGGTTTATATAATCACATAATTGGGGTTGCTCCAACCCCAATTATGTAGAACAACACGGACTTGACAACACAGTGCAGTTGAGTTCTGTTGACATTTGACAACTAACGTCACGCGTCGCTCCGTTGCTCTGATTGGTTGTGGGTCTATCCAATTGAGGTCTTTCCTGGCTCGGTTGAAACACGCCCCATAATCAAAGCCCAATGGAGCAGTACCAGACTCATATTCTGACTAGAATTGAGTATGGCCACGCCAGGCTAGAGTGAACCTGGTGATAAACCCAGAATTAGCACCTAGACTGAGCGCCTACCCATTATCTTCACTTCATGATCCGTTCTGAATACTGTTCACTTTGAATGATTTGTTGTGGAGTGAGGGGAACTAAAATAGCTATGTTTGTTGTGTTTATAATGTTTGTACATTATTTCGCTTTATTTACTGTTATTTTCTGCATGCAATAAAATGCGACTTGTAGTGTATTTTGAAGCATGCATCAAACGATTAATTGGTTAAAATTATTGTTGGTTAACGGTTAACCAGTTAATTAGCGTCCCATATATAGGCAGATATACAATTAAAGCAGAATCAACTTTACTTTGCGAATGATCAAAAGCGGTTGTGTGGAAAAGTGAACTTTATGTGCTATCTAGTGGTTTAATGAGAATACAGTCAAATGGCCCGATGTATATAAGTATTTTGCCTATATATGCGTCACAACGACAACAACAACAAAAAAGAGGGTCACTCTTAAAAAAGTTTGAAAACCACTGGCCTAGAGGTGGCAGATGAGTGTTCCCAAGGTGTGGGTAGAGAAAGAAAGATGCTGAGCCTCTAACAAGGAAAGATTAAATTTAAGTAATAGAGGGGAAAAAGAAACAAAAACTCCCACCTTAAAGAGCTAGTGGAACAGAAAGACCTGAATATTGAAATGTACAGTATCTGCATCTCTTGCTAAACAGATGTCTTCAGTCTAGAAAACAACAAAGGGCATTAAAGCGAGCCTTGTGGCACACCACACTTTACCATTCTTTGGGGCAGATAAATGAACCTAGTGAAAAAAAAAGTATAATTTATTATATTTCAAATATATTCTCTTTATATATTTGAATAAATAAGTGTTAAATGATGACTAATGCACTAAAAGCCTATTTTTAAATATATGCAGTGTGTGCTATAAGCCCTACTTTAGTTGTGATTTAAGTGTAAATATGTTTAATAAGTTTAGAGTGGCAGAGAAGAATTGTGTTACAATCGTACACACACATCTATATTAAACCAACAGCACTCTTAAAATACAACGCAAGAAAATATGAGTTGAGTAGTTGAGTCTCATCAGAATTCAAATGTCTCTTCAATTGGTCTGTGACCAATCAGATTGTGTTGCTCAATGCCTGCAGCCAATCAGAGACAGAGCTCCTGACGGTACTCCTCTGGCTGACGCTAGCTCACTTGCGGGAGGTTTGCACCTTTGCAGCCTTGCAGGTGAAGTACAAGGTTGCTTTACTTTATTTATTTAATAAAACATTGAGAGCGGAAAGTACATGGCTTATTCTTCGACCAGATAAATTACGTCACATTGGAGCCTGACCTTGATGGTGAAGATAAACTGTTTTGGAATAAAATGGCCTAATCAGAACAGGAGAAAAAGTCCTGCTGTTTGGAGGTAATAAGACTAATGTAACTAAACGTGAATAAAAAGTTGTATGAACATGCACCCGACCTTATCTCTATATTCTGTTAACAGATGCTGATGGTGTGTAAGCGGCCATCAGACGCAAGTGTACTGAGCAGCTCATCAGAAAATGGCATTTAATGTGTAATTTATATTTATGTGTAGAGATGGTCAGTGGAATTAGTTCAATAATATATCTTCCAGTGTTCATTTAATGAAAAACATAGTAAGTGAATTTTGTTTAGCTTTGCTGAAACCATGTGAAACCATTAATAAAAACTGTTGTGCTTGTTAATGAAATGTCTCTTTATTAGTTATGTGTGTTAGATTTAATATATATATACAGTATTGTTCAAAATAATAGCAGTACAATGTGACTAACCAGAATAATCAAGGTTTTTAGTATATTTTTTTATTGCTGCGTGGCAAACAAGTTACCAGTAGGTTCAGTAGATTCTCAGAAAACAAATGAGACCCAGCTTTCATGATATGCACGCTCTTAAGGCTGTGCAATTGGGGTATTAGTTGAATTAGTTGAAAGGGGTGTGTTCAAAAAAATAGCAGTGTGGCATTCAATCACTGAGGTCATCAATTTTGTGAAGAAACAGGTGTGAATCAGGTGGCCCCTATTTAAGGATGAAGCCAACACTTGTTGACCATGCATTTGAAAGCTGAGGAAAATGGGTCGTTCAAGACATTGTTCAGAAGAACAGCGTACTTTGATTAAAAAGTTGATTGGAGAGGGGAAAACCTATAAAGAGGTGCAAAAAAGAGAAATGGAGGAACATTTTGTGGACTGATGAGAGTAAAATTGTTCTTTTTGGGTCCAAGGGCCACAGGCAGTTTGTGAGACGACCCCCAAACTCTGAATTCAAGCCACAGTACACAGTGAAGACAGTGAAGCATGGAGGTGCAAGCATCATGATATGGACATGTTTCTCCTACTATGGTGTTGGGCCTATTTATCGCATACCAGGGATCATGGATCAGTTTGCATATGTTAAAATACTTGAAGAGGTCATGTTGCCCTATGCTGAAGAGGACATGCCCTTGAAATGGTTGTTTCAACAAGACAATGACCCAAAACACACTAGTAAACGGGCAAAGTCTTGGTTCCAAACCAACAAAATTAATGTTATGGAGTGGCCAGCCCAATCTCCAGACCTTAATGCAATTGAGAACTTGTGGGGTGATATCAAAAATGCTGTTTCTGAAGCAAAACCAAGAAATGTGAATGAATTGTGGAATGTTGTTAAAGAATCATGGAGTGGAATAACAGCTGAGAGGTGCCACAAGTTGGTTGACTACATGCCACACAGATGTCAAGCAGTTTTAAAAAACTGTGGTCATACAACTAAATATTAGTTTAGTGATTCACAGGACTGCTAAATCCCAGAAAAAAAAAATGTTTGTACAAAATAGTTTTGAGTTTGTACAGTCAAAGGTAGACACTGCTATTTTTTTTAACACACCCCTTTCAACTAATTCAACTAATACCCCAATTGCACAGCCTTAAGAGCGTGCATATCATGAATGCTGGGTCTTGTTTGTTTTCTGAGAATCTACTGAACCTACTGGTAACTTCTTTGTAACGTAGCAATAAAAAATATACTAAAAACCTTGATTATTCTGCTTAGTCACATTGTACTGCTATTATTTTGAACAATACTGTATATATATTGCTTGTGTGTTCTGAAGATACTGGTAATTAATTTGTAATGTGCTTACAATGCAAATAAAGTATAATATAACATAAATAAAGTATATAATACAAATAAAGTATACTATAACACAAATAAAGTATACTTATAATACAAATAAAATATACTTAACACAAATAAAATATACTTATAATACAAATAAAGTATACTTATAATACAAATAAAATATACTTAATACAAATAAAATATACTTATAATACAAATAAAGCACATTTAATATTACTAATTAAGCATGTAATATGCCCTATACTTAAAGTTGTTCCAATTTAGCACATAAAAGTACACTAAATATACTTAAAGCTATGCTTTAACACAACTTAATTACAGCTAAAATATACTTAGTACAAAATTAGTTGTTTCAAAATAGCACAATTCAAGTTAACTAGTCATTAACACACTTCAAGTATACTGAAAATTAGTCTGGCTGCAAGTATACTTAGCATGCTTTTTTTCACTAGGGTCGTCTTTCTGAAAATTGACTTTTTTTCCCCTCTTACTGTATTTATAAAGACCAGGGGCCTCATTTATAAAACTTGGCGTAGGATTTGATTCAGAAGTGGCGTATGGATGAAACAGAAATATTCTGATTTATAAAACCGTGCGCACGCACATCCTACGCAGTTTTCTCTTAATAAATTACAATCAATTCTAAATGTACCGCAGCTTTTGCGGTTTCATGTCCCGCCCATAGTTGCCCATAAATAATAATAATAATAATAATACATTTTATTTGTAATCTACTTTACATTAGGCAAAATCTCAAAGTGCTACAGATTTGAAACAATCAAAAACTAAAATAAATAAAAAAATAAAACTGAAAAATAAGTAACATCAAATCAGTTAAAAGCTCTCCTAAAAAGGTGGGTTTTAAGACCACGTTTAAAAACATTTATAGTCTGTGGGGTCCTTAAGTGGCCAGGGAGAGCATTCCACAGACTGGGGGCTGCTGAGCAGAAGGCCCGATCTCCCATAGTATGGTGATTGATCCTGGGAGTCCTGAGAAGACAAGCCAAAACAGAACGGAGGTTACGTGTGGATGTTTGTGTGGTGAGGAGTTCCTTGAGATAGGTGGGTGCATCACCATGGATCCACTGGTGAGTGAGGAGGGAGATCTTATACTCAATCCTGAGTGAGACAGGAAGCCAGTGGAGTGACTTGAGAATGGGGGTGATATGCTCGTATTTGCGCACCCTCAGAAGCAGCGCTGTTTTGAATATACTGCAGCTTCTGGATATATTCGCCAGGGATGCCGATAAGGAGTGCATTGCAGTAGTCCGGCCTGGAGGAGACAAAGGCATGGACAAGCTTCTCCGCATTTGCCAGTGTTAGTATAGGACGAAGTTTGGCAATCTTTCTAAGGTGGAAGAAGGAGGTCTTACACAGATGTTTGATGTGAGCTTCAAAAGTGAGTTGCGATTCCATTCTGACCACCAGGTTGGTGACTGATGTAGAAAGTGGAATGTCCTGATCAGAGAAAGCAATGCTGGTGATGATGGATTTCCGGACCTGAAGTGTAGTGCCGACTAGAATCGCTTCAGTCTTGGGCTGTTTAGCTGCAGAAAGTTTTGCTTCATCCACACCTTTATCTCATCCAGGCAAGTGATCAAAGTGGATGGAGTGAGGTCAGCAGAGGGGAGAGAATTTGTCCTCAGGTAAAGTTGAGTGTCATCAGCATAGCAGTGAAAAGAAATCCCATGCCGGCTGATGACACGGCCAAGGGGGTTAGAAGATGAACAGGATGGGGCCGAGCACTGAGCCTTGAGGGACACCGCAGGTGATGTCGTGTGATGTAGTTTCACCCAACGCAACATATTCAGTTCTCCCGGTAAGGTAAGATGCGAACCAGTCGTGGACAGAGTCAGAGAGACAGATGGTGGAATGTAAACGTTGAAGGAGGATGTTATGATCAACAGTGTCGAAAGCTGCAGTTAATTCCAGGAGGATGAGAAGGGATGGGGAACCAGCATCTGCCACCATCAATAGGTCGTTTGTGACCCTGAGCAAAGCTGTTTATGTGCTGTGTCCTGTGCGGAAACCAGACTGAAATTTCTCAAATAAAACAGGTGGATGGTTTCATTTTTCTGATGATGTCCTCAACCTCGCGCTGTGTGATGATGGAGAAGCAGCAGAGATGTTGGAAGGTCCCAGGCTGTGGATCAACAGTCAGGACAGGCAGAGCGGAGGTGGTAGATAGGTGCAAGTGGATGTTGTCCACTTTGTTCCTAAAAAAGGTCAGGAACTTACTGCACCTCTCTTCTGTGACTTCTGAGAAAGAGTTTGCGATTTGCGGATGTGATTAATAGTGGAGAAAAGCTTATTGGAGTTTCCAGGGTTATTGTTAATGATGCAAGAGTAGAACTCTGACTGAGCATCTCTCAAGGACCTTGTGTAGACCTTCTGATGTTCTCTATAGGCTTGCCTATGAACAGTGAGTCCTGAGAGCTTGAGACGCCTCTCAAGCACACGTCCAGCCGTCTTCATTCGGTTGTAGAAGTCAACCAAAGCTGATTAAATGGGTGTTCGTGTAGGCTGTTAATTGTAAGACTTGCTTTGAGAAGTCTTCATGTTATTTATGAGAGGCAGTATTGCCATTTCTTTTACTCAACGGTCTACAGTTTCACACACTTTCACGTGTTTCTTCCATCTGCCGACGGTGTCGCCATTTCTCATTTCACCCGTTTTTGTGCGTACGCCTGGGTCAGAGCTTGCGTGAAGGACCGCACATTTTCCCGTCAAGTTTGCTTTTTATAAGTACCAATTATTGCGTAGAGAGCGGCGTACGCCATCTTTTGTGTGTACGCAATGTTTATAAATGAGGCCCCAGAGCTTGTTATTTTTAGCCTGAAAATGCTTTTATTACTGCTGTCAGGTCTGGATTCAAACCCAGACTGTGATGTTGGAAACCCAAGGTTCTAACCACTGCTCTATTGGGGCAGTGTGGACCCAATTAGCAGATAAATCACAAGAGACAGGTTTAGACGGGAAAAAAACAGAAAGTCTTTACTTAGCATGCTTGAGCAAACACAAAGAATCCAGCATCAGAGCTAGGTAGAGCAAGATACAAATCCACACTGGACAAAGAAGGCAAAAGAGTCCAAAAACATAAAACAAAAATTACCAGCAAAGCTGGTCAAAAAGCTCTGCGCAAACAGGGGCGGATCTAGAAAATTATTTTTGGGGTGGCAAGGGGGTGGCATTAGAACTATGAGGGGTGGCAACACTGAAGCTAGGATCCTTGCATGGTTCTTGTGGATTCAAGTAATAATATACATATTCAGTGTAAATACACGGGGCACTAATTTTTTAATGGTCTATAAAGATCAAAGACTGCTGTGTGATAGATTTTGCCTGAATCTGATAGCTGGAGTAGAAACTTAAAGTGAGTACAAGTTCATATCAATATTAATTTACAAAGCTTGAAAAAAAAATAATAATAATATATATATATTATACTGTAAGCCTCAATGCATCAGGTACTGGTTTATTTTATCACCAACACATGGCAAATACATATAAACCACAAGTTTAGATTAAGTGCATTAGTAGTGCATTTAGATTAAGATGTGCAACAAGAGCAACAAAATGCCAATCTAAAGTCATCAAATATCTTGCCTCACCAGAATCTAATAACAAAAGCACTGATTGTAACCATAATATATGGTTTACAAGAGCAGATCAAATTAGAATTTACAGGTTATACATAAATAATCCTATAAATGAACACTGAACACAACATACCATGGGCACCTGATACACAGGGTGCTGGTGTCTCAAGCTCTCTCTCTTCTCTTTCAATGTCTGAGCTCTCTTCCACCCTTAGTCCTCTCTCTTCACCTCTTCACTCGCTTCATGCTGTATTTCTTCTGTCTCATCACCTCTATCTAGCTCTTTGTCATCCATTTCTATATTCCTTTCTTCCACCAATCCATCTTCTCTTCTGTCTTCCACAACTTAATTTGTACGTATACATTTTTCTGTCTTATCTGCACCTGCCACTCTCTGATTTTCCTTTTCTTTTTGGTTTAAAAAACTCTGGATGTCAGCCTTTCGTTTAGTATCCCGCAAGACGTAACAAAAAGTACAAAGTTTAGACTTTCTAAATGTACACTACACAATAGTTTTAAAGTTAAAGTTTTTAAATCGTTAGTTAAACATTACACCTGTTTCACAGACGCGGTGCGTAGGCTATGCGATGCAGGAGCGGCGCGCTGTTGTGTTTTCACATATGCAGCGTTTGCAGTGCGCAACTGATCTGCGGTTGTATACTACAAACACAACATTTATTCATTATTTTAATTTACAAATCCAAACGTTGTTACTGAACATGATGGCATGTCAAAATTGCAATACACTGTTTCATAGATGCCACGTTTAAACGCACTAGGCCTACATTTAGCCTATACAACATTTCAATTCATTAAGCCTACTTTATATTTATATAGCCTAGTACTTTAGATGTATTTTATGTTATGTTAAACAAAAACATTTTACATTATTACTTACAATTGACAAAAAATCTAGTGTTTTCTTTCATTTTTAAATCTTTTTACAAGAAATCCTGCAGGTAATGAGAACTTTGTTTCTCCACCTCCAAGAAAGAACGAGTGCTCTCCATTATGTTTCCTTGTTTACCTTAAGATGTCGTTTTCCTTGCTTTAGCCTACTCGTGGCTGTTTCAATTGTTGACTTTGAAACAGAGTAAACTTTACATTATATGCATCTGTGGTGAAATCATGGGCGTCGGAACCATTGTATGTGGGTGGGACAAGACCCACCCACTTTTTACAATCAATGATATTGGACCCACTCACTTTTATCGTCTCTAACATTCAGCGCATGTCTGTTTACTTACCCCTAATCGATAAACCTTTGTTAGACGCTTTATTTCCACTTATCTAATATTTTCTACATTTTTATTGAAAATAAATGCCTTTCCGATCTGATATGTGATGGGAAAAGGAAGAAGATTAAGTTCGGTGAAAGGCGGACTCGAACCGCGGGTCGATTTGTGTCAAAACTAGATGCCGTGCGTCCTACCCCTACACTACTGCCACTCTCAGTGATATGGCGATTTCCGTAAATTTGTCTTTTCGAACTATACGTTTAGCAAACAAAGCATTATATTGGTACTTAATGTAATTGGCATCTATTCCAGTAAAATTTTTCTGAGGACCCACCCAATTTTTTTTTGCTTCCGACGCCCATGGGTGAAATTACTAGATTTTCAGTTCAATACATGTGTATTTTATTGCGAACAATGCCCTGTCACTTTAATTCAGCGCGTGCAGTAGCTACAGCAAAAAACAGACTCGTCGGACTGCTGCAGACTCCGGGAACGCCACCGCCGGACCGCATCCGCGTGCAGTTTGAACGAACTAACCGGTTAACAAGGGTACAGGAAAAAATATATACGCACTGCAAACGGAGTATGTGTGAAACAGGCGATCTATTCGTGATAACGCTAGTTGTGTTGCTGATCACTAAGCGTCATTTGTTTGGACTAATACAATAATAGAAAGACGTGTTTTCTTGCTTTTATCTCATCACATTGAAGCGCCGCTGATGTAAATCGGTAGAGGAAACATTTTATATTTTATACATTGGGAATTTGGGATACACTGCTGGGGTGGCAGACGGGGTGGCAATGGTCTTTCTTAGGGTGGCAGTTGCCACCCCATGCCACCCCGGTAGATCCGCCCCTGTGCGCAAAGTCTCTCAGGATAACACTAGTGGGTAAAAAACTACAGCATAGGCTAGGCAAAAGAACTTCAAGACAAGGTACAAGCAAATGACAGTCTTTAAATATACACCTGTCATCACTCTAACAAGCTAGGCACAGATGATTTCATTGTACCTGTTAGCGATTGCACTCGCGATCTGAGGCATAATAAGACCAAGGTGACAGGAATCCGAGTTGAGGTGAATTTATTGGGCACACAGTGCAAATCCCACAGCGAAGTCAAAACAAAGAACTATGTACAAAAAAATAATTAAACAAAAATAAAATAAATGTTGGGAAAAAAAATATATATATAATTACGTTAAGTTCTTTTTGTTAGCAACAGCAAGCTGTTCTTAAACAGAATATTCTATTACTGTGCTTCCACTTCACAAAATCAACCTGACCCTCTATAGACTCGACTTCACTCTACCCCCCATGTACTAACTCCAGCAGCCATTTATAGCCTAGGCCACACCCGGGAGTGTACCATTCTACAGGTAAGTTTTACCTCCTCACATATGCACTACTTATCCCCTTCAACATATAAAAAATATCTATCCATGATCAAGTTACACTATAACACAATATAACAATACAACAAATGATTTAACAAAGATAAACCTTGTTTCACAGGAATACTGGAAAACCCCCCCATGACATCACCCAACATGGTTTCTCCCATTCAGACAGCATGACCACCATGTTTAAATACTTCACTTTTAAAACATTACAGGTTTGGTCACTGGTGTTTTAAAGCCGGTAAGTTATATTTGTTATACTGTGTAACCCATTAAATAAAGACTTGAATTTAGGCAAATGTGTATCGTGGTTATTTATAATAACAATAAATGAACAATGTTAGCGGCTAATTTTACCCAAACACATTGCCCATGTATCCACTACACATTACAAACAAATGCACATTGTATCCCCACATATCTTAAACACATGAAACACAATGCATTCAAACATTCAAAACATTGCACTAGTCAGAGTATGTATGATATCAGTATCCATAACCAGACTGTGTTAATGCTGCAACAATATAGGCCTATGTAGGTGTTAGATATGGGGTACGTGCAAGCAGTCCATCCATGATCACGGGATTACTCCGTGACATTTCCTCCCTTCTCTTGACACTCCTGTGGTGTTCTAGAGAGAAAATCAGCCGCACAGTTCTCAGGACCAGTCCGATATAACACCTCAAAGTCAAAGGGTTGTATAGCTAAAAACCAGCGTGTAATACGGGGCATTAGTGTCCTTCATACGGCCCAACCAAGTTAAAGCCCGATGATCAGTCTCTAGGGTGAACTTGCTACCCAATAGGTAGTATCTAAAGGAATCCAAAGCCCATTTCACAGCTAAACATTCTTTTTCTACCGTTGAGTATCTTGATTCTCTTGGAAGAAGTTTCCTGCTAATGTAGGCAATGGGTTGCAACTCACCAGGTTGTCCTTGCAGAAGTACAGCTCCCAAACCGAACTCTGAAGCATCAGTCTGTACTGTAAATGCTTGATCAAAGTTTGGGCTCTGTAAAACAGGTTCTTTGCACAACGCATCTTTCAAATCCTTGAAAGCACTTTCACATTCTGCAGTCCAAACAATCTTATTGGGTTTATCCTTCTTTGTAAGGTTAGTAAGCGCTACAGCTCTTGCAGAGAAGTGAGGGATGAAACGTCTGTACCATCCAACTAGGCCCAGGAAAGACCGCACCTGCTTCTTTGAAGAAGGTTGCTCGGCATGCTTGATGGCTTCAATCTTCCCGACTTGAGGACGAATAACTCCATGTCCTAGTTTATATCCCAGGTACATAGTTTCCTGTTTGGCAATAGCACACTTGTCCGGACGAATGGTAAGTCCTGCTGATTTTATTCTCCCCAGTACCTCTGTCAGATGCTGCAGATGATCCTCCCATGATTCACTGTAAATGACAATGTCATCCAGGTATGCGGCTGCAAACTTCTCAGTTCCCCGGAGAATCTGATCAATCATTCTCTGGAATGTAGCAGGTGCCCCGTGAAGTCCGAAGGGTAAGACCCGGAAATGGTAGTGTCCAAAAGGTGTTTTAAAGGCTGTCAACTCCCTGCTGTTTGAGCTCAACAGTATCTGCCAATAGCCTTTGCATAAGTCCAGTGTTGTGAGAAACTTCGCACAACCCAGTTTTTCAATTAAGTCATCAACTCTGGGCATGGGGTATGGGTCAAATTTACTCACTGCATTGAGTTTTCTAAAGTCCAAGCAGAATCTCAGTGTTCCATCCTTCTTCGGAACTAGTACGATGGGATTATTCCATTCGCTGGAAGATGGTTCTATGATTTCCATTTTCAGCATTGCCTCAATCTCCTGCTTCATGGTAAGTACTAATTTCTCTGGAACTCTGTAAACACATTGATGTATTGGTTTACTGTCTTTTAGGTAAATGTGATGTTGGACAAGGTCTGTTTTACCTGGTGTTTTCAGGAATAGTTGGTGAGGGATGCTCTCCAGCAGTTGTCCCCTCTGCTCCGCATTCAAATGTTGCAAATCCAGGAAACAGTCGTCCTGCTGAACAGGTAAGTACTGCTCCTCCACTTCATCCTCCTCCTGAACCACCCTCACCAGTAGCTCCGTTACAGCATTTGCTGTCGTCTCTGGCTGGGAAACTTGTTCATGCCACTTTTTCAGCATGTTAATGTGGAAGATCTGCAAAGGTTGATGTCTTGATGGAATTTCAATCTCATACGTCACGGAACCAACTTTCCTTTTTACCTGGTATGGACCTTGCCATTTCGCTAGAAGCTTGTTGTCCGATGTTGGAAGTAACAATACTTGCTCTCCCGGTTGAAATGTTCTTGCTCTGGACTTTTTGTCATACCAAGCTTTCTGTTTAAGCTGTGCATGTAGCAGATTCTCCTGAGCTATGGTGGTAGTTTGCTGTAACTTCTCTCTCATTTTAAGCACATATGAGAGTAGGTTCTGTCTACGCAACTTGTGGTTGCCTTCCCAACTGTCTCTCAACACATCCAGTGGCCCTCTGACTTGATGAGTGAACAGCAGTTCAAAAGGCGAAAATCCAGTAGTTGCCTGAGGCACTTCTCGATATGCAAATAAGAGATAGGGCAACCATTTATCCCAGTCTTTGCCAGTCTCGGACACAAACTTGTTCAACATGCTTTTCAGTGTCTGGTTAAATCTCTCAACCAGACCATCAGTCTGGGGGTGGTAAGGGGTAGTACGCACTCTTTAATACCCAGCAATTGATAAACCTGATGCAAAGTATGACTCATGAAATTGGTGCCCTGATCCGTCAGTATTTCTTTAGGTATCCCTACATGTGAGAAGAAATGCAGAAGTGCGGTTGCCACCTGATTAGCAGTGACTTCCTCATAGGATAAGCCTCAGGGTATCTGGTTGCGTAATCACAAATCACAAGAATAAATCTGTTCCCCTTCTGACTTTTTTCCACAGGTCCCACAACATCAACACCTATTCTCTCAAATGGAACACTGACTGCAGGGATGGGTACCAGCGGCGCTACACTGGGTTTTCTGCCCGTTGCCAGCTGACATTCAGGACACGCTTTACAGAAATCTTTTACCTCGAGGTACATGCCAGGCCAATAGAACCTTTTAGCTATTCTCCTTAAGGTCTTCATAAACCCCAAATGACCAGACCAAGGAATAGAATGACCAAGTTCTATCACTTCCTATGATAAAGTTTTGGTACCACCAACTGTGTACCATCTTCCTTAGACTGTCGGTAAAGGAGACCTTGCTTAATCACAAACATTTCAGCAGTCAACAAATTCATAGCAGTCTCTTTGCTAATTTTGTGAAAGCAATCTGCCAGTGTTGCATCTTCTGTCTGTAGTTTAGCTATATCATTAGATATGCTCACATCCAATTCATCACCTTCTGGTTCTTCTAATTCAACATCCAACTGCTCTGAGGTATTAACTACATTGGCCACCCATTTTCTCCTCTTTTCTAACCTTTCTTCCTTACTTGTCTTGGTTTCACCTACTATCTTGTCAGTAAAAAATGGCATTTCCTGAAGGGTGTTCTGTGCAAAATCTTGGGGCTGTGACAACTGAGTCAAGTTTTGAGCCTGTGCTCTAGTAACGACGCCACACCACGCGGTTTCCTGCACCAAATCTGCTAATATAGGCATGTCTGTACCTAACACAACGGGATAAGGTAAGGTTGTAGTAATTCCTACTTTCATCAGGTAAGGCTGCCCATGAATCTCAATGTATACCTCAGCAGTAGGCAATTCTGTTTTGTCCCCATGTACACAACATATTGTAACGGTACCCTCAGTCCAGAAATCTCTTGGAACGTATTGCGCCTGCACCAAAGTTCTTACACAACCGGTGTCTACCAAAGCGGTTACTGGCCTTCCATTTAGTAACACAGAAACGGTAGGTTCTTTGTCTATTTCAGGTGGTAATGTAGCAGTTGGTATATAGCATAGTCGAGCTGATTTAGGCTTCTTCAAAGGACAATGTGGACTAGTATGCCCTGGCTCTGCACAATTATAACAAACCACATCCTTTTTGTCTGATGCTTGGTGTATTGTTACGGGTGATTTATTTCTAGGGTGGGTGGGTTTTATAATCTGGGTTTGTAATTGAGAGTATGAACTACCCCGGACCCCACAGACTTACCTCTATTGGATGGTAGGATTCCAGCATACGAAACGTCCCAGAGGAAACCTTCCTCGCTGTGATGTAGGCCTCAACAAAGCTAGCTGCCTCTCCTGCTGTTGCTGGATTTCGCTCCTTTACCCAAGTTCTTACTTCTGGGAACAACACCGCATGTACTGCTCTAGTACCAGCGTCTCCAACAGGTCCGTTTGCTACTTGTTTCTAGTCGCACCCATTTGGAAAATAAATCCTTCAGCCGAACGTATAATTCCATTGGGGATTCACAACCGGTGTATCCATAGAACGAAATCTCTGTCGATATGTCTCAGCGCTTATTTCATATTTCTTGAGAATCACTTCTTTGACTCTATCATAGTCCAAGGATAATGCCGGTGACATTGCAACAAATGCACTCCTCACTTTCCCTATGAGTAGAGGAATCAAATGAATGGCCCAATCCTCCTTGGGCCACAAATATACTTCTGCCATTCTCTCAAAAGTGGTTAAGTACTGCTCTATATCATCTTCCTCTTGCAGCTTCGCAACTGTGGCACCGGAGCCAATCCCGTGATGCTGATCGGTCTGCAGTGGCAGCATGTCTTGTTCGCCCACGTCCCATCTGCATTTGTGTGACCTGATGGGTAAGTACTTTAAATTGTTGTTCTCGTTGAGCCATGTCTCTTTCTTGTCTCACATCTCTCTCCTTCTGATACTCCAAGAAAGTTTGAAACATACCCGCTAATGCGGTGAGGGCTGGCCCTTCTGTGGTTGCTGGAGGTTCCGAAGCCTGTTGCACACTTCCCTCTCCCTCTGTAGGTCCATCTGCTGCTTGCTGTCCATCCTCAATATCCATGTTCACCATCTGCTGTCCTCTTGTTTTGGGCGGCATTTCGGTCTATTTTGGCCTCTTAATCCCACTTCTGACACCATCTGTTAGCGATTGCACTCGCGATCTGAGGCATAATAAGACCAAGGTGACAGGAATCCGAGTTGAGGTGAATTTATTGGGCACACAGTGCAAATCCCACAGCGAAGTCAAAACAAAGAACTATGTACAAAAAAATAATTAAACAAAAATAAAATAAATGTTGGGAAAAAAAATATATATATAATTACGTTAAGTTCTTTTTGTTAGCAACAGCAAGCTGTTCTTAAACAGAATATTCTATTACTGTGCTTCCACTTCACAAAATCAACCTGACCCTCTATAGACTCGACTTCACTCTACCCCCCATGTACTAACTCCAGCAGCCATTTATAGCCTAGGCCACACCCGGGAGTGTACCATTCTACAGGTAAGTTTTACCTCCTCACATATGCACTACTTATCCCCTTCAACATATAAAAAATATCTATCCATGATCAAGTTACACTATAACACAATATAACAATACAACAAATGATTTAACAAAGATAAACCTTGTTTCACAGGAATACTGGAAAACCCCCCCATGACATCACCCAACATGGTTTCTCCCATTCAGACAGCATGACCACCATGTTTAAATACTTCACTTTTAAAACATTACAGGTTTGGTCACTGGTGTTTTAAAGCCGGTAAGTTATATTTGTTATACTGTGTAACCCATTAAATAAAGACTTGAATTTAGGCAAATGTGTATCGTGGTTATTTATAATAACAATAAATGAACAATGTTAGCGGCTAATTTTACCCAAACACATTGCCCATGTATCCACTACACATTACAAACAAATGCACATTGTATCCCCACATATCTTAAACACATGAAACACAATGCATTCAAACATTCAAAAACATTGCACAAGTCAGAGTATGTATGATATCAGTATCCATAACCAGACTGTGTTAATGCTGCAACAATATAGGCCTATGTAGGTGTTAGATATGGGGTACGTGCAAGCAGTCCATCCATGATCACGGGATTACTCCGTGACAGTACCAAAAATGAGCAGTGAATTAGGAAGATGTGGAAGGAATTGCGCTCTCATTTCCCCTCTGCTGGACAGTTTCCCTCCTATGTTCCAGGGTTAGTTTACTTCAGAGAGGTGACGGAGCATGGTGTGCCCTTTTGAAGACGATATAGGCTAGTGGATGTGGAAGCACAAATAATAGAACATATTTTCTGCACTGAGAGGGTGATTAGACCATGTATCGATGTGCTTTCGTATCCAAATGAATATTTGCAGGAGCGTTACAGTTTTTCAAAGGATTCGTTCATTAATTTAATCTTTTGAAACCAGCATTCACGCAGAGCACAATTTGTGCATTGCGCTTCGTTTTTTTTGCAATGTTTAGTTTTTTGTATAGCATAGGCAATGCAGAGCATGTGGGAAAGGCAACTGTGTGTAGGGCTGTTTGTACAGTATTGTACAGTATGTTCCTACACACTTTTGTGCAGTTCCCTGGCCATAAACCACTGACAGTCATTAAAGAGGAATTCCACAGAGTGGCAGGTTTGTCCTTTCTATAATATTCTACAAGAAATGTGTTCCGGCGGACCCCTGTGTTCAGTATTGTTTTTTTTGTTTTGTTTTTTATAATGAGCTTATCTTCATAAGCAAGCATTAAAACCTCCAACTCAGTTTCACTGAAACATGTTGCTCACTTTTTTTCTCCCTGGGTTTGCGTGGTAATGTCACGGTTCATAGATTCATCGTCTCCTTTCTCTTATGTGTGTGTGGTTGTGTTGGAGGCGGGGCTACTGATTACTGGAATTGGATCACCGTCACCTGTTGCACTCATCACTCACTGCATTTAAACACGGAGCTCACACACCTTTGTTGTCAGTCGTTGCAGTTTGTCCAGCGGGTTCCTGTCTGTCGGTGTGTCTTCCCCTGAGTGTGTGCTTCGTTCCGGATTCCAGGATTCCTTCGGTTCCGTGTGCCCATTGCTTCCCTGCGCTGCTTTGCCTGTCACCATTCCTCTGGATCTTCCCTGAGCCCGTTGGGACTGGACCTGTGTTTCTGCACTGCCGTGACTTTTTGTGCTTTATGCATCTGTATCTTTGAGAGTAATAAAACAGTTTCACTCGCTATTGGATCCTCTGTTCTCTGTCTGCGAACATAACAGAACGACTGACCATCGTATGGATCCAGCGAGAATGGCAGAGCTTCAGGAGTTTCTCACCACGAGTCAACAACAGATGGATCGTCAAGAGGGACAGGTATCCGCGACGGCCCAGGCGGTGCAGGCATTAGTAGCGCAGGTGTCCGAGCTCTCGACCCAGATAGAACATCTGAGATCGCCCACTGCGCCCACCCCGCCGTCCCTTCCCCACAACCCTGCTGACGTCATCAACCAGCACGAGCCCCGGATGCCAACGCCAGAGCGATACACGGGTGAGCCCGATCTATGCAGATCATTCTTGACTAGATGCTCACTGTTTTTCTCTCTCCAACCTGTCACGTTCTCTACGGAGAGATCCCGAGTGGCGCTGGTACTAACTTTATTATCGGGGCGTGCAGCCCTTTGGGGAACGGCGGTTTGGGAGAATCACCATCCTTGTTGCTCCTCGTTCCAGGCACTCGCGGAAGAGATGAGACGGGTGTTCGACCGCACTGTCGCAGGTCGCGAGGCAGCTCGCAGACTAGCGGATTTACATCAAGGAAGAAACACCGTCTCAGAGTATATGATCCGGTTCCGGACTTTGGCCGCAGAGTGCAAACGGAACGAGGAGGCGCAGTGGGACCGATTCCTGCATGGGCTGGCTGACCGTGTCCAACGTGAGATATACGCGTTGGAGCTGCCCTCCCGGCCTTAACGATCTGATGGCCCTAGCCCTGCGAGTGGACTCGAGGCTAGAACAACGCGATCAACGTTCACGCACCCGCAGAGCCCCCGAGACGTGTGAGTTCCTCGAGAGAGACATGGTCAGCCCACTCAACGACACCGAGCCCATGCAGCTGGGGAGAGCTCGGCTCTCCCGGGAGGAGAGAGAGCGTCAGAGGAGTGGGGGACTATGTCTCTATTGTGGCGCGGCGGGGCATTTCCTCAACAGCTGTCCTTTAAAAGATCAAGCCCGACAGTAGAGAGGAGGCTACTGTCGGGTGGAGCGACGTTGGGGAAATCCTCGTCCGCGACTCTCCTTCGGGGAAGTCTGCAATGGGTACACGGTTCATACAACTGCCAAGCCCTTTTGGATTCCGGAGCGGAGGGTAACTTCCTGGACTATTCCCTAGCTGTACACCTCCACATTCCGGTCACTCCCCTTTCTCACCCCATTGCAGTTCACGCTTTGAATGGACAGACACTTCCTACCATCACCCACACCACCGACCCCATCACTTTGACTGTATCCGGCAATCACTCTGAGACCATAGAATTCCTCATCACTGACACTCCCTTGGTTCCCATAGTCCTCGGTCATCCCTGGCTGGTCAAGCACAACCCCAGGGTTGACTGGGGACACAATTCTGTCTCGGCCTGGAGTAATCGGTGTTATGCCTCTTGTCTTGTGTCTGCTCGTCCGTCTGTGTCTAGTTCTGTGTTACAGGAGGAGACGGTGAATTTGTCAAACGTGCCAGGAGAGTACCTCGACCTGAAGGAAGTGTTCAGTAAGTCCCGGGCTGCTTCTCTTCCTCCGCATCGTCCCTATGACTGTGCTATAGATCTTATGTCAGGTACGTCTCCGCCTAAGGGCAAGCTATACTCACTTTCTAACCCAGAAAGGGAGGCCATGGAGAAATACATTTCTGATTCTCTAGCTTCCGGGTTCATCCGCCCTTCCTCTTCTCCAGCGGGGGCGGGGTTCTTCTTTGTGGGTAAGAAGGACGGTTCTCTGCGACCTTGCATTGATTACCGAGGGCTGAATAACATCACGGTAAAGAATACTTATCCTTTGCCGTTGATGTCTTCAGCCTTCGAGAGGTTGCAGGGAGCGTCCGTATTCACAAAATTGGACTTACGTAATGCTTATCATTTGGTGCGCATCAGGGAGGGGGATGAATGGAAGACTGCGTTTAATACCCCCAGGGGCCATTTTGAATATTTGGTCATGCCCTTCGGGCTGTCCAACTCCCCCGCAGTCTTCCAAGCGCTAGTCAATGACGTGCTGAGAGATATGGTAGATCAGTTCATTTATGTCTACCTGGATGACATATTGATTTTTTCTTCTTCTCTCCAGGAGCATGTTCAGCACGTCAGACTAGTGCTCCAGAGGTTGCTAGCGAATGGGCTTTTTGTCAAGGCGGAGAAATGCGTCTTTCATGCACAGTCTGTCCCGTTCTTAGGTTATATCATCTCGTCTGAGGGAATGCGCATGGATCCCGAGAAGGTTAAGGCTGTGGTAGATTGGCCAAGTCCAGATTCCCGTAAGGCCCTACAGAGGTTTCTGGGGTTTGCCAACTTTTACCGGCGTTTTATTCGCAACTTCAGCCAACTAGCCGCACCTCTGACAGCGTTGACCTCTCCCAAGACGACGTTCAGGTGGTCTGGTGTAGCCGAGGCTACATTTTCCAAACTGAAGAGCCGCTTCGTTTCGGCTCCCATTCTTGTCGCCCCTGATCCATCACGCGTCAGTTTGTGGTAGAGGTGGACGCTTCAGAGGTGGGGTAGGCGGTTCTCTCCCAGCGCTCTTCCTCAGACGACAAGATGCATCCTTGCGCGTTTTTTTCCCATCGATTGTCGCCAGCCGAACGCAATTACGACATTGGTAACAGAGAGTTGTTGGCAGTTCTTGCATTGGAAGAATGGCTTCATTGGTTAGAGGGGTCGGGGGTTCCCTTTATCGTTTGGACCGACCATAAGAATCTGGAATACATCAGATCGGCTAAAAGACTCAACTCTAGGCAGGCTCGGTGGGCCCTTTTTCGACGTTTTGATTTTTCGCCAGACGTCCGGGTTCCAAGAACATCAAACCCGATGCTTTGTCTCGCTTTGTCCCGCTCCGAACGCCCGTCTACTCCCGAGTGCATTTTTCCCAAGAGACTCATCATCTCTACACTCACATGGGAGGTCGAATCGAGGGTCAGAACGGCCTTAGAAGGGGTAACGCCTCCGCCCGGTGGACCGCCGAGCCGATTGTTTGTGCCTGAGGGGATAAGGTCCGACGTTATATGATGGGGTCATAGTTCCAATGTAGCTTGTCACCCTGGAGTCAATAGAACCAAATTTTTCGTCAAGCAACGATTCTGGTGGCCTGATATGGCTCGTGACATTCGAGAATTTGTTTTGGCGTGTTCGGTTTGTGCCATGGGTAAGACATCTAATCGACCCCCGGATGGGTTACTCCAACCGCTGTCTGTTCCTTCGAGACCCTGGTCCCACATAGCGCTAGATTTTATCACCGCCCTCCCGCCCTCCCAGGGCAAGACGGTTGTTTTGACCGTCGTGGACCGGTTCTCGAAAATGGTTCATTTTGTCCCCTTGCCCAAATTACCCTCAGCCAAGGAGACAGCGGTGGCTGTCGTTGATCTCTTTCGCATGGCCTTCCGATGGACGTGGTTTCCGACAGGGGGCCCCAATTTGTATCCAAATTTTGGCGTGAATTCTGTAGATTATTAGGGGCTACGGTTAGTCTGTCTTCGGCTTTCATCCCCAGAGCAATGGTCAAACCGAGCCAACCAAGATCTTGAGAGGGTGTTGCGATGTTTGGTCTCTAAGAATCCTTCCTCCTGGAGTCAGCAACTGTCGTGGGTTGAGTACGCACATAACTCGTTACCAGTGTCAGCTACGGGCCTATCTCCGTTTAAGTGTAGCTTAGGTTACCAGCCACCAATTTTTCCCAGTATGGAATCCGAAGTCGCGGTTCCCTTCGCTCACGCCTTCGTCCAGAGGTGTCGTCACACATGGAGCAGAGCCCGTGAGACTCTGCTTCACGTGGGTAGACGCACCAAGGCCCAAGCCGATCGCCACCGGTCTAAGCCTCCCGTTTACGTCGTGGGTCAAAAAGTGTGGCTTTCATCCAAGAATATTCCTCTCCGTTCCGTAAGTAATAAACTAGCTCCCAAATTCATTGGCCCGTTCACCGTCACCAAGATCCTTAGCCCGGTGGCGGTCCGCCTCAAACTACCTCCTGCGTACGGGAGGATTCACCCCGTGTTCCATGTTTCTAAAATAAAACCCGTTTTTCATTCCCACATTAATCCGCCGACCCCGGTTCCCCCCCCGCCGCGTCTCGTAGACGGGGAGCCAACCTATTCGGTCAATCGTATTCTGGGCGCTAGGACGGAGGGGCCTTGATTCCAATACTTGGTGGACTGGGAAGGTTACGGTCCAGAGGAGAGAAGTTGGGTTCCTGCTAGGGATATACTGGATCACTCCCTCATTGATGATTACAATCGACAGGTAGGTTCTCCTGGGAGCTCCAGGAGGCGCTAAAGGGGGAGGGGTACTGTCACGGTTCATAGATTCATCGTCTCCTTTCTCTTATGTGTGTGTGGTTGTGTTGGAGGCGGGGCTACTGATTACTGGAATTGGATCACCGTCACCTGTTGCACTCATCACTCACTGCATTTAAACACGGAGCTCACACACCTTTGTTGTCAGTCGTTGCAGTTTGTCCAGCGGGTTCCTGTCTGTCGGTGTGTCTTCTGAGTGTGTGCTTCGTTCCGGATTCCAGGATTCCTTCGGTTCCGTGTGCCCATTGCTTCCCTGCGCTGCTTTGCCTGTCACCATTCCTCTGGATCTTCCCTGAGCCCGTTGGGACTGGACCTGTGTTTCTGCACTGCCGTGACTTTTTGTGCTTTATGCATCTGTATCTTTGAGAGTAATAAAACTGTGTTTCACTCGCTATTGGATCCTCTGTTCTCTGTCTGCGAACGTAACAGGTAACTCCTGAAATCAGTGATCCACACTGTTAAACCTTGCTGTAGATTTCTGGGTAAATAACTGTAAATTCGCCAGTATTTAGCTTTAACATCATTGGAAGGTATTTTACTGTAATATGAGGTGAGGTTATGATGCACTAATTATAAGCTACAGTACATTACTTTCAGACAAATAACTGTAATATTAACTGGTAAATTACTGGTCTACATTCCCATGATGCATTACGTCACTGTTTCTTTCAAACTGTTTACATCTTCAGTCAGAAAACAAGGATTAATGCATTAACACACACATACACATGCAAGCATGCATGTGAGCACACAAATACATTCACACAGGCGGATGTTTGAGCCTTAACGAGCAGGTGTCACTCCTTTGCCTTTATTTTCTTGGAATTTGTTTGCTACTGAGCATGCTGTGTTGAGAACTCCTATAGCAGATTTGTATGTTTTCAGTCTAAACATGAATAGCACAACTACAAGTAGGTAAACAATTCAAATATATATATATATATATATATATATTTTTTTAAATTGTATTTAAAATGTTAAGTTAGATTGTTTATATGCATGGTTTGAAGTAGCTTCCTGATTAGCAAGTTTTCAACTCCTCACTAAGTAATATCTCTTTGTGTAGAATTTTTTTAACTCTTGCTGATAAACAGCTTGTTTTATCATTGCTTTCAGTTTTCTTGGTCAGTCTGGATTTGCCACAATGTACAGAGGCAAATTTTGCAATTTGCCTTTTCGCCAACTAACTGCTTTTTATACACATATAAAACAACACCAACATAGAGCAAATTTTCAGTTTGTGTGTGGAATGTAGCAGTGCCATTGTACTTTTAAAACATTTTCATCATTACGATCACATATGCACCGAAATCACAGGCAGCCACAAACACAGAATACACATAGGCATGCACAGGTGAACCTTCACTGTCAGGTTCCTGGATGTGTATTTGTGGCTAATACTTTTTCAGAGCTGTGTGTCCACCTGCGTATTCACATTAGAGATGGCAGAAAAATTTGCTGTCCAGTTGATGGCTGCTTTAGTTATTTTAGAGTGAGAACATCTTTCACCACTCATTTGTCACGGAAGCATAAGTAGTGTGGTTCAGCACAGCTGTCCACAGACAGTGTGAGACTGCACCCACAACAGATTTGTGTCTTGAGAATGACCTAACTGCTACAGATCAGTGTCTTGGTGATGTACCATCAACATCAATTGAAAGTCAAAGAAATGCCATAAGAGCCTTTTTTACATAACTTCACTGTAAAAAAAAATCCTAATTTTACGGAAAATAACTCTAATTTTTTTACAGTATTTTCTTTTAATTTTAAATTATGTTTAAAACTATGTAAAATTACAAAGAATATCTGTAAATAAACAAATTTAATGTTATTTTAAGGATTATATCATTAATGACAAAATACAGTAATTCTTATTTTTTATACAAGAAAATCACTGTATTATTTTTACAGTATTTTTCTGTTTTCATAAATAACATACAAATTCATGTAAAATTACAAACAATATCTGTAAATTAATAATTTGACCATTATTTTAAGAATTATATCATTAATGACAAATTACAGTAATTCTCATTATTTTATACAGGAAAATCACTGTATTATTTATACAGTATTTTTCTGTTTTCATAAATAACACACAAATTTATGTAAAATTACAAACAATATCTGTAAATTAATAACTTGACCATTATTTTAAGAATTATATCATTAATGACAAATTACAGTAATTATCATTATTTTATACAGGAAAATCACTGTATTATTTATACAGTATTTTTCTGTTTTCATAAATAACACACAAATTCATGTAAAATTACAAACAATATCTGTAAATTAATAACTTGACCATTATTTTAAGAATTATATCATTAATGACAAATTACAGTAATTCCCTTTTTTATATGCAGAAAATCACTGCAGTATTTATACAGTATTTTTCTGTTTTCTTAAATGACATACAAATGTATGTAAAATTACAGAAATAATCTATAATAAAATATTTAGCTAATTACATTAAAGGTTTATGTCCATATTAACAATTTAACATTATTCTTTTTTTTGTTGTTATTTTAAAGTAAAAGTAAAAACTGTGAAATTAAAATATCTTGTACTTGTATCTTGAAATTTTAATTAAAATAAAGTGCAAAAACTTTACAGAAATTTACATTAAAAGTTTAAGAGAAAACTGTGTTATTTTACAGTTTTGTTCTTATTTAAAATGACATTTTATACTTTAATTTTGTTTTTGTTTGGCAATCACTACAATTTGACCATTTATTTTTATTTGTTTATTTTTACAGTTTAGGTGTATTTTTACATTTAAACTGTAATTCTAGATACAAATATAACAAACTAAACTAAATATCAAATCTGCACTGCTCTCCAGGTTGAAACTTTCAGGCCTCTGCTCTGCCCACTCCATTTGACCAACTAATGAAATATAACAGCAAATCAAATACACATTTGCTAACTGTAGTTTTAACCAGTTTTTCTGTATAACAGTTGCAAGTCAATCTGCTGTCTTTCCGTGTTCATTTGAGCGTGATTGGTCAATCTGAACGTCATCTAGAAATCTGGCCAATCACAGCTGTGCGCGCCTTCTACCGGTCATGTTTGAATATACACCCGTTGCCGTTGGAGTGCTCGCGGCTGCTTTTGCTTTAGTCGGTCCACTAGTAATAGCATTAACTTACATGGATCATTTTACATCCATTAAAATCTTATTTTGGACAAATTTCGATCGTGGGATGTCGACTGTGAACGAAAAACAGGAATATGAACAGAAGTTACCAATGGCGGACAACAGACGGCAAGCGGCATCAGGTAAATACCTTTATATTTTTTTCACTGTCACATCAAGTAAGTTAACTGTTACTTAGTGATATACTAATCCCGATTAATTTACATATTTTGTTTCTGTGTTTTATGTTGTAATACTGTTAAGATAGGGCTGAACGCTATGATGATGATAGTGTAGAGACTTTGCAGTTAACTTTAACGTAACGTTACCTTTTTATATCACGGAATGTAAATATATCCATGTATCACTGTACTAAAAGTTATTGACATTTTGACAAAGAAACATGCATGTATGAAGAATAAAGAGAGGGACATGCATGTGTTCAAATAAGACGCAATCAATTATCCTTTGGTAAAATGCACAGAATTATCTTAAAATCATGTGAGGTATTCACTTGATTTAAACAGTCAGTTATGTCTGATGTAAAGTTAAACAGTTAAAGTGGGAGACCCGGATGAGTGTCATTCTGTGCATTGATTCGTTCTTAAAGGGACAGCAGCTTAATAAACTGCGGTTTCATATTTTTAATCAAACAACAAAAGTCTAGAGAAGACCTTCGGCTCTTTTATAATCAATTGAATTTAATTAATAGAATATGCTACATTGAAGACTAAACAGTATTATTCTGTAATATTTTTTGATGAAATATCCATAAAAAATTAAATAACTATATTGTGATATCGTTATTGAAATAACATTTCTCATGTATGTAGAATAATATGGTCATAATGCCCATCCTTACTGTCAGCTAGATCAAGCTTGTCATAAAAAGTAAAGGAGCTTTGGCACGAGTAATCTGAGAACACTGTCACTCATTCGACAGAAAGGACATGAAACCACCATTCTTGAACTCCATTCTTGGAAGAATTATAGGCAAACCAGGATTTTCGATCTTCTGTTTTTGCATGGACCTGGTGAGTACAATTCTCAAGTCCATGTCTCTGTCAGTAAGTTGATAATTAATATGAATGTTTTATTAAACAAATTAATATTAATTTGTGTGTGTGTGTGTGTGTGTGTGTATTTCTCCCCTCATGATCCAGAAGTTTTGGGAATGAAAATCTTCTGCTGCATGATCTTCAGAGGAAGTGAGTATTCATGTCGTATCCAACATTAATACTGTTACTGTACCCTTCTGTGTGAGGAAATGTGAACACAGGCCCAACTGGTTCAAACGTACCCTCTTGAGTTTAAAAGCATAGCTCACTCAAAATTAAAACTCCCTCATCGTTTTCTCACCCTCATGTCTTATCAAACTTGTTTGACTTTCTTCTGTGAAACATTTTGAATAATGTTGGTATAACCAAACTACATTTGACCAAATGTTTTGGTCAATAATGACCAAGACACCTCTCAAAATATATTTTCTTCCTTATTTTTATTTTGTGTTTTCTACAGAAGAAAGTCTGTAGAAAAGTTGGTTAAGAAAACTTAAGGGTGAGTTAATGATGACTCATTAAATCTGAAGTCTTGATTAATCTAATGATCTCAACAAGTACCATTTGTAATAAAAAAAACAGTGTAAACTGCTGCAATTAATAAAAATATTAGTTGGTTGGTTTTATTTTAATAACAGTGTTATTCTACAGAATATTTTGTACTATAGTTGGCATTCTGTGTACAAAAATTGGTGCAACTGTGTTACCTTGCTATGATACATCTGGAGAAAGGTGTCCATTGTTGTGAATCCTCATATTCCTTATAACTCCCATCTCAAAGCTGAGAGGACTCTGTGTTCATATAGCCAAAATATCTCAGTATCAAATGTTGTTTAAAGGAAAGGTACAAAAACTAAATCCTCAATTGTTAAGGACTTATCAATTAATCAATGTCTTTTTCTTTCTTTCTTTTAAGGATCAGCTGATTATTGGAGATTTGGAAGAGGATTGCTCTTTATCTGTCCCTTCTGATGCAGAATCATGGACATTCTGTTGTATGTTTTGTTTATATTTCTTATTACACTATATAGCTTGGATTCTGAATTAAAAGGTAAATGTTTGTCCACATATATTAACAGCTATGGAGCCCACGGGGTCAGTTGAATATTAACGAAAACAATTTAAAACTGATTTGGTAAATACAAAGCTAACGGTAAACGGCACAATTTGTTGTTTTGTTTAAAGGTGAAATCATGACCTCATTATGATCTTAGTAACCCTAACTTGAAATAAATGCAATTTTTAGTTTTTTTAATTCCTCCTGGGGGCTCTGAAGAACTGTTTGAGAAGAATTTGTTTACATACATTTATATCTGAATAATACAAGTTTTAGAATCAATAGTGAAACATTGTAGATGTATCAGTTTTGTATTTTTAATTTTTTTTTTTCAGTTTAAAATTAAGAATATTTTTATTCAACTTTAAAAATTTGATGAAACTATTTCACTGTTATCTGTGTTTTAAATGTTAAATGTATTATGAATTGTATTATTGTACAGACTGTATTTTGTCTTCCAAAATAAAATGTAAATTTACAATCTTGAGCATGCTTTAACACTTTATTGGATTTTTTTTATTGTAATAATCTGTAAAATAACAGTGTTATTGAAGGTGTTTGATCATAATAATCTAGGAAAAATCTGTAAAATAACAATTTTATACTTTTTAAAAAACAGTAAACGACTGTCAGCTATGGCTGCCAAACAAAAACTGTAAAATTAAAATAAAATATCTTATTTTTAAACAAGGAAAATCTGTAAAATAACAGTTTAACACTGTATAAAAACTATAAATGACTGGCAGCTATGGCTGCCAAACAAAAACCGTAAAATTAAAGTAAAATATCTTATTTTTAAACAAGGAAAATCTGTAAAATAACAGTTTAACACTGTATAAAAATGGTAAATGACTGGCAGCTATGGCTGCCAAACAAAAACCGTAAAATTAAAGTAAAATATCTTAATTTAAACCAGGAAAAAATCTGTAAAATAGCAGTATTTTTCAGTAAAACCTTTAATGTAAATTTCTGTAAAATTATTGTTTTTGCACTTTATTTGAATTAAGATATTTTACTTTAATTTTAGGGTTTTTGTTTGGCAGCCGTAGCTGCCAGTAATTTACCATTTTTTTACGATTTTTTTTTTTACAGTGTTGGCTCTGTTTTACTTGAAGATGAAGGCCAAAATGTTGTTGCCTGCTAGTTCTATTCAATGTATTATTGAGGAGTTTCAAGCACTTCATGTTGATAGAATGCAGTACATGCTTGTTAGACTAAAGGAAAAGTTGTTGTCATCAACAGACATACCTTCAAGTGATGTAGACAAACTTCTCGATGAACTAGTGTCACAAGATTTGTTAACTTTGTACAATGAAGGTCAGTTGAGATCTGACCGAACCAGAAAGAACTTCTTCAAACAGAAGTTTAACTTTGTTGAGCCAAAACAGATCTATAGGTACTGAAACAGCTGGTAAAGAACGCTTTTGTCAATATGTGCCACTTAAAGAAACGCTGGCATCTCTGTTTAGGCAGACATCGATTAAGGAACAGTACAAACAGACAAAAATGCTTGGTTCTGTTAACAAAGTACTAGAGGATATAAAGGATGGCACATGCATTACGAAAAATTCCATCTTTCAAGAGCATCCTTCGTCATTATCAATTTATCTTATACCAGGATGCATTTGAAGTTGTAAATCCACTTGGCTCGGGTAGAAAGAAACATAAAATCTTGGCAGTGTACATGACACTAGGTGAAATTTTGCCACACAACCGCTCCTTAGTTGACCCAATGCAACTTGTCTTGCTCTGTAGAGAGGAAGACTTTAAACAGTTTGGTCAGCAGAAGGTCTTTGCCTGTCTTGTTGCTGATCTGAAAGACTTAGAGGAGTCTGGATTTGAGTCTACTGACGGCACTACTCTTAGAGGAGGGCTTATTGCCATTTGTGGAGATAATCTTGGGTCTCATTGTATTGGGGCTTTTCTGAGAATTTCAGTACCAACAAGCATTTCTGTCGCTACTGTTTAATTGACAGAGACACATTTAATCAGCAGCCTTTACATATTGGCCTAAAAATCACAAACCAAAAATATGAACATAGTGTTGAACAGCTCTCAACTACTGATCAGTGTATAATAGAGGGCATCAAATTCAATTCAGTTTTCAATTCCCTTACTTATTTTCATGTCTGTGGTGGACTGCCTCCATGCTTAGGGCATGATTTATTTGAAGGTATTGTGGCTGATGACTTTGCACTTTACATTAAACATTTGGTTTCAGTTGAAAAGCACTTCACCTACAATGAGTTGAATAGATCCATTGCACAATTCAGACATTTAGGAAGAGATTGTAACAATGCCCCATGTGTGATTAAAGCTGATGCAAGACGGCTTGGTGGTTCTGCTGCACAGAACTGGTGTCTCTTGAGGCTCTTACCAATTTATATAGGACATAACATGCAAAACGCAATGGACAGTGAGGTTTGGCAGTTGTGCCTTAAACTAAAGGAAATGGTTGAGGTGATTTCTGCGCCCAAAATTCATAATGAGATAGGCTACCTCAAGTTTTTAACACAAGAACGTTTCTTTAAGAAGTACCTTGTTTCATGGTAAAAATCAGAAAGCAAAACATCATTACTTGTTGCACTATGGAGATCTTATACTACATTTTGGCCCATTGATTCGCTCGTGAACGCTCAGGTTTGAGAGTAAACATTCATATTTTAAAAACTGTGCAAGGAAACTGCATAATTTTGTTCATCTTTGTAAAACTTTGGCAGAAAGGCACCAGTTGCTTCAGCCCTATCTAGCTTGTGGCAATTTATTCCCTCCTAAAATTCAGTCTGTTAGTGAAGCACATGAACACAATGACCAGTTATACAATACAGAAATCCAACATGCAATAAGGACAGCTAACTGTGTCAGTCAGAGTACTTCAGAGGTTTCAGGGGTTGTTTATAAAGGAACCAAATGGCCTGGTAGTTGTTGTAGCCCAGAGCAGCTGTGGGTTTGTCTTTGGAAAAATATCACTGATACTTATTAATCCAACCAATGTCTACTTTGTTGTCAAACTGTATGACTCTGTGCTAATGTCTGACCTTGGACTTCACTCTCTGCACAACACTGATCTCAAGTATGTGTGTGTTAATGCTGACATTCTCTTGAATTACTATCCCCTCCCGATGTATGAAGTGGCAGGCCTTTCTGTGGTGTCATTACATCACTCCATATGTTCTTTTTAACTTTAGATACTGAGCTGATTCAACAAAAAAATCACAAAAATTCTTCCAGAATTTGGTATTCCAAAACTTAATGTAGTAGTCAATCATCTCTGTTTTGTGGTGGGCGTTGAGAGGACAGAGGACCTTGTGCTAGTAGAGCTGACAGACCTTCAAGACATCTTACTTCCAATACAATGTCGAAAACTAATGATGGCTTTTAAACAAATAGGTAAGCCAAATCAATTCTGATCACATGTCTGTGATCATTATTTTCAACATCATATTCCATATATGTAGACATATATACTTGAATAATATGCATATTATGTACATTATATGTCTCACTTTCTTTTCCTGAATGTATTTTTCAAAGCATTGAGAGACCAAGTGGATGAGACGTCATTAGAAATAACATTCACCTCGTTACCATCACCAGACTTAGAACAGCCATCCACTTCTTACACTCCTTCAAATTCATACTGGCTCAGTATGTTTCAGATTCCTTGGAACCACATGCCTGCAGCCCTTCTTCATGCAGCGTCTAATAAGGAGAAGGCTCCTCTTGGACCAAGAAGAGAGTTTATAAGAGCTGTTGTAGCAGCCATAAGAGAATTTTGCCCAAACCCAAGCTTGGCAGACTTTGGGGAAGTGGCAAGGAACATTTTTTCCAAATTTCCTTTAACATTTGGAGACTTTACAGAGGAAGGGGAACAACTGGGGAAAGGCTATAGTTCACTTCAAAGACAGCTGAGAACCAGAGTAGAACATGTCAACAGAGACAATGTAGCACACCAAGAAGAACCAACACAGCTGATGAAGAACAGGACAACATAGTCAAAAAAGTTAGATGTAAAGTTGAGAGTTATGGATGCATTCATTGGCAACCTACCTCCATGCCAGATGGAGAGACATCTGAATCTCTTGAAATTAAGAGACAGACTTTATTAGAAATGTTTCAGTCTGGAGGCCCAAGGTCGTGTGAATTGTCTGATGTGGACAAGCTAATGAAAGAGACTTATATTGCTCAGCGCAAAATTATTCAGTCATGCCCCCCTCCTGCCATTAGTGACATAGCACTGGAATGGCCACATCTTTTCAGTAAAAGAGGCCTATGCAATCATTTTGAAACACTTACAGGTGTTGATCTAAGCAGTTGCTTGAGTGAATGCCAGAAAGGAAAATGCATACGGATTGTGAACTACTTTCAAAAACAGACGTTAAAATGGAATGCCGAGGTCCAGGCTCTTTGAAGCCACACCAGCAAGCACTGATAAGACTGCCATACCAACCATCCTACTGACAATGCAACACTTCAAAGAGAAAGAAAACTCTGTCTTCATTTTAGTAGACGTAAGTAATTAATACATTACATGACTACTAAATAAATACCTTGAAATAATAATTGTAGGCTTGGTTTCACAGATCATATGTGACACACCTGTATAAACATGGGCAAAGGTTTGAAAAAAAAAAAGTTGGATGAATGATGTCTGTCTGTGCTACATAGTACAGTCTGTTAGGCCTTGTCTGTTTGACAATTATTTTTGTATTATGGGCCTGTATGATGCTACACAGAGCATAAGTGCTTCTATGGACATTTCACTCTAAAGGGTGTGCTCACAAATCAGAATCAACCTTAGCTGTAAAAGAATTTTAACAGCTTTGTAATGTTTGGCAATTTTTTTTTCTGAGAAAACTTCAACCCAAATGTCAGTGGAAAATGAGCTCCGTCTACCAGTCACACCAAGGCTCGTCATGCTTGGTAAGTATGAAATAAATGATAAATAGTAAATGTGTTTGGCAGTTTTTTTAATGGTGAGTTTTATGGCTGTTTCAGGAGACAGTCTTCTAACTTCATCTAAGTGGATGGTCAGCATTGAGGGAAAAGTGACACATTGCATTGATGAGCAGTTAGATTTCTCTGCGGCACTCTCTGTGTTTTTCAGCGTGTTCTATGTTTTTAACATTGAATACCAAGAGTCAGCCAGTGCCACATTAGAACTCATTCAAAGGTACTTGTTAAAATTGTTCAATAATGTAACATGAGTTTGCCACAGTTGTGCATTTTATTTTATTATATATATATATATATATATATATATATATATATATATATATATATATATATATATATATATATATATATATATATATATATATATATATATATATATATATATATATATATATATATATATATTAGTATG
This sequence comes from Gobiocypris rarus, assembly GCA_023029165.1. Lineage (NCBI taxonomy): Eukaryota > Metazoa > Chordata > Actinopteri > Cypriniformes > Gobionidae > Gobiocypris > Gobiocypris rarus. Next base: position 6,383,059 of record CM040910.1, on the reverse strand, counting down.
ATGTTGTATTTCTGAACTGTTTAATTTGTTACTCCATTTCTAAAATAGTTGTTGTCTGATTTACTCAACAGGTTTTTAGTGAGGATTAATCCTGAGGGGACAAAGTGTGCTTCCAAAGCTGTAACTAGCCGTAAAACTGGGTCATCTGTTAAAAGAAAGATTCAAAACATAAATCCACATGTACATACATTTTTGCAGAGGCTCACCGAATTTGAGTGGAAAACAGGCAACTAAGTGAAAACATTTTTGTTAACGTTTTACTTGTTAGAATATGAGAAGGTCATTTAATTTATGTTAACTTAAATAACATGAGGGTCATTGGTGGCAGAGAGATTTTTGGGTGTTGTATCAAAAACAACAGGTTGTTTCTTTCTGTTTTTGTAATTCTGTTATGTTGGGATAAACACCTAAGTAATAAAGTGAATTTGTGTTTTAGAAAAGTTCTTTCTATTTTATTTTTTAAATTTAGTAACATGAAAGAATGCTTCGTAAGTTTAAGAGTACCACAATGAGTACTGCATTATAAATTATTTAAATGTATATGCAGTATGTTATTACTGTACTGTAAATAACTGAAACCACTGCTGCCAGTTATCAACTGTAATGCCTGATTTACGGTATAAAACTGGCAACAGTGTTGCCGGTTAGTCACTGTATTGGTATAGACACAGTATTATACTGGCAACACTGTGGCCAGTTAGTCACTGTAACAGATTCTTTACAGTAAATAGCTGGCAACAGTGTTGCCAGTATTTTACTTATAAAAAACCTGGTAAGGTTTAACAGTGCATTGAAAATGTCGGTAATGCTTTAGATTACGGCCCAGAAAGTACTGCATAATTAAAGCGAATTTACAGCATAACTTTCTGTAATTATAGTGTATCTAAAGTAAGTACATTTAGGTATATGGGAACAATGTGAATAAAGAGGTAACTATCAGGAAAATTAACAAATTATTTATACTGTAAGCATTTTTTTAATTAAGGGGTAATTATCCGTGTAGTTACAGGGTAAGTACGAATCTTGGGGCTGTAAATTAAAGTGGTTCTTGTTCCGCTTTAAATTAAATTTCACATTAGTCGCCAGCATGCTAACAAGCACATTCACAAAGACTATTTTCATACATTCAGGAAATACAAGTTGGACAAACAGTTGGTATTGATCCATCTTTGAGAAGTAACTTTTGTGCAAATCCTGCAGACCCTTATTTGCAAAGCAGCCCAGTGTACATTGATTCACACAAAAAAGTTCTGAAAAGATTCAGTAAACGTGATGGAAGGACCTAAAAAATTACATTCTATGCTGGTCCCTTGAAGGTCCAGCAAACGTTATGGGAATGTAGTGTAGAGACCACTGCAGTGAAAAATATATAATGCAGCGCAATCCCGAATGAAACGTCCCCATTTGACTAACAGGGAACCATAGAATAACCAAAATGGAACGTCCCCCTAAAGTCATATCGGGAACGTTATTATATGACCAACAGAGGATCATGTGGGAATGTTCTGTTACCATCCCAAATGTCATTTTTGTAACGTTGCTATGTGACCTTAAAATAACCAGTATGGATTGTCCCCCTACAGTCATATAAGGAACCTTGTGTACTGCAGCACTTTTATAACCAAATGCGGAATTTTAGTTCATGAACTGACTTATTGCAGAGGTGGCATCGTATCACAGTACCACGCTTCAATTCATTGAGCTCTTCAGAACAACCCACAAATGTTTGTAAATGCAGACTGCATGGCTAGGTGCTTGAGTTTATACACATGTGTATAAAATTATGCGGTGTGTCATAGGTTCAGAGTCTCATCTCCCATTCCCTTTAAAACCCAGTTGTGCTTGCACCACGGCGGATTCACTTTTTACATGGTGGAATTTGTTCTGCATATCTGCAGTTTCATCTACTACACACATACTGAAGTATGCGTAACACTCGTGGTGATTTCAACATCTGCCATCTCACTTACTATATGAGGGCATGGACACATGAACTATAAGAGTCACATCAAGAACATTTCTCCATATCATTTGATAAAACTATCATCATTCAGTTGCCTTTTTAATGTGTACCTTTTTAATGTGTACCCCTTAACATCACTACATCTTACATGATAGACACTTCACTTATGCCTTAAAAAAGTAAATTTTTTTACAGAGGAGTATTTGGTAACACTTTAGATTAAGGCCCAGAAAGTACTACATAATACATAAAAGCGAATTTACAGCATAACTTTCGGTAATTATAGTCTAACTATAAAGTAAGTACTTGGGCAAAAGGCAGGCAGCAAACAGTCGAATGTACAAAGTCCAGGCAAACACAGATCAAAGGGCAGGCAGCACAAACAGTGGTCCAAGGCAGAGTCAAACACAGGCAGATCAAAAACGGAATAAACACTCAGAAATGTAGCCGTAGCAAAACAAGACTTCGCAATGAGTGTGTGTGTTCAGGGTATAAATAGGCATAGTGATGATGATCAGGTGTGCAGTAATCAGTCCCAGAGTGAAGGTGCATGGGAAATGGAGTCCGAGTGAAAGTCAGTACTCTGGTGAGTGAGACCTCTGGTGGCTGACGGTGGAATCTTCTCCTGCGTTTGTGACAGAGCCCCCCTGGGACTGAGCTTCTTGCATGGTAGTCGCAGACGTAGATCCCTGGTAGACAACCACACCCACTGCCCTGATGTGTAATTCGGATGGGGCTGACGATGACGATTAGCCTGTTTCTTGACCCTGTTTACTGCTCGTTGGAGGTGTACATGGTTCCTCCCGGGTTTCGGCACCAATGTAACGAAGTTCGTTGTTGTGGGAAGGAAGGAGGTGGGAACCGGCGAACATTCAAACAGACTTTAATACAATGAATAAACAAAAGGAAAGTAAATCGCGGGCAGCCCCTCACGGACGACTGCCAACACACACACAACAAAACATAAACAAAACTCAACGTAAAGTCCAGGCCTGGTCCTCTCTCGTCCTTTCCTGAACTCGCCCGTCCTTTTATGTCTCCGAGCTCCCTCATGAGAGGACTTTGAGACCGGTGTGCCATGAACAGATGTTTCGCTCCCTCTAGCCAGTGTCGCCACTCTTCGAATGCCGCCTTCATCACTGCCCGGACCTTTCTTTCATCCATAACCACTCACTCTGGACTGATGACATATCCCATAAATGGAAGTAATGGTTGGTGAAACTCACATTTTTCTGCTTTGGCATATAATTGGTGGTCAATGAGACATTGCAAGACCGTGCAGACCTGTTCTTCCATGATGTCTGAATAGATAAGAATATCGTTGATGTATACCACGAGACATTGATTAAGTAGGTCTCTGAAGATGTCATTGATGAATGATGGGAATACGGATGGACAGTTGGACAGCCCGAAGGGCATGACAAGATATTCATAGTGCCTATTGTTTGTGGAAAAAGCAGTCTTCCATTCATCCCCTTCCCGAATGTGAATGAGGTTATAGGCAGATCGGAGGTCGAGCTTGGTGAATATCTTGGCAGTCCGAAGTTGTTCTAGGGAGGCAGGAACCAGAGGTAGTGGATACCTGAAATTAACTGTGATGTTGTTTAGGCCATGATAATCAATGCAAGGATGAAGACCTCCTTCTTTCTTTCCTACGAAGAAAAACACTGCTGCTGCAGGCGAAGTCTTCTGTAACAGACTCAGGAGGATTGGGATCCATTTGCAGTTTATTAAGATAACTCAAACTCACAGTATAAACAGGCGTTGATCGGTAAACCAGGATGAACAGCAATATCAGAGTCGACTGTACAAAGTCCAGGCAAACACAGTTAGGCAGCACAGAATCAGAAGTGGTAGTCCAAGGTAGTGATGAGACATTTGAACCGGGGCGTCGGAGCTTGTGTCGAGAATAAATGGGCGTGCCAGATGAAGCCCCGATTCGAAGCTTGTGTTGTTAACGGAGAAATAATGTGACCAATGACAAACAAGGCCTCAGTTTATGTGGAACACGGTTCAACCTTGTGTTTGTTTTGGCGTTTCAGAGAAGTGTCAGGAGTCGTAGAAGTGTGAGTGTCAGAGAGTTGTGTCATTGTCGTTATTATGGTTCAGATGTGTTAGGGCTATATACAGGTCCTTCTCAAAAAATTGGCATATCATGAAAAGTTTCTCTAAACGAGCTATTAACCTAATCATCTGAATCAACTAATTAACTCTAAACACCTGCAAAAGATTCCTGAGGCTTTACAACTCCCAGCCTGGTTCATTACTCAAAACCGCAATCATGGGTAAGACTGCCGACCTGACTGCTGTCCAGAAGGCCATCATTGACACCCTCAAGCGAGAGGGTAAGACACAGAAAGACATTTCTGAACCAATAGGCTGTTCCCAGAGTGCTGTATCAAGGCACCTCAGTGGGAAGTCTGTGGGAAGGAAAAAGTGTGGCAAAAAACGCTGCACAACGAGAAGAGGTGACCGGACCCTGAGGAAGACTGTGGAGAAGGACCGATTCCAGACCTTGGAGGACCTGCGGAAGCAGTGGACTGAGTCTGGAGTAGAAACATCCAGAGCCACCGTGCACAGGCGTGTGCAGGAAATGGGCTACAGGTGCCGCATTCCCCAGGTCAAGCCACTTTTGAACCAGAAACAGCGGCAGAAGCGCCTGACCTGGGCTACAGAGAAGCAGCACTGGACTGTCACTCAAATTTTGCATGTCATTCGGAAATCAAGGTGCCAGAGTCTGGAGGAAGACTGGGGAGAAGGAAATGCCAAAATGCCTGAAGTCCAGTGTCAAGTACCCACAGTCAGTGATGGTCTGGGGTGCCATGTCAGCTGCTGGTGTTGGTCCACTGTGTTTTATCAAGGGCAGGGTCAATGCAGCTAGCTATCAGGAGATTTTGGAGCACTTCATGCTTCCATCTGCTGAAAAGCTTTATGGAGATGAAGATTTCGTTTTTCAGCACGACCTGGCACCTGCTCACAGTGCCAAAACCACTGGTAAATGGTTTACTGATCATGGTATTACTGTGCTCAATTGGCCTGCCAACTTTCCTGACCTGAACCCCATAGAGAATCTGTGGGATATTTTGAAGAGAAAGTTGAGAGACGCAAGACCCAACACTCTGGATGAGCTTAAGGCCGCTATCGAAGCATCTGGGCCTCCATAACACCTCAGCAGTGCCACAGGCTGATTGCCTCCATGCCACGCCGCATTGAAGCAGTCATTTCTGCAAAAGGATTCCCCACCAAGTATTGAGTGCATAACTGAACATAATTATTTGAAGGTTGACTTTTTTTGTATTAAAAACACTTTTCTTTTATTGGTCGGATGAAATATGCTAATTTTTTTTAGCTGTATGCCAAAATCATCAGTATTAAAACAATAAAAGACCTGAAATATTTCAGTTGGTGTGCAATGAATCTAAAAGTTAAATTTGTATCATTACATTATGGAAAATAATGAACTTTTATCACAATATGCAAATTTTTTGAGAAGGACCTGTATTATTACATTACACTATTATATTACAGTATACTACATTATTACTATTAGGTTAGAGAGTTTTTCCCTAATAGAGTTTTCCTCTATTATTAGGTGTCCTTTGGCATCTGCTGGATAGCACAGTTGATCACAGATTAACAAGTTGCGAGCAACAATAATATAAAAATATCAATTCAAAATCACCTACATGCATTTTAGCTGCATATGATTGCTAGGGGTGTCGAAATTAATAGTTTCTTCGATGCACTGCGATACAGACGTGGACGATTCAGTATTGGTTCAAAATCACCTCCATGCATTATAGTTACATATTTATACTCGTGAACGCTTTTACTCGCTATCATGGCGCTTTATATCCATTTTAATTCATATAAATTATACATTTCAACCACTTGGTGGAATTGGCAAACGTTCCCTTGGGCATCAAGCGCAATGATAGCGGGTAAAAGCGTTCACAAGTATAAATATGTAGCTATAATTAATGTAGGTGATTTTGAATTGATTTCTTGTTGATTTTCAATGGTTACAATCTTAAAACTGATCGTAGTGTTTATATCTTTGTAAGGCTGTCGAATCTATAGAACAATGTGCAGAAAAACTAACTTTACCGCACTCTGAGAGTCCCCTAGTGGTCGGGAGCATTTTCGTTGTGTTGTGGCTTGTTTCAGTTGTGTTGTGGCTTGTTTCAGTTGTGTTATGGCTTTTTCGTTGTGTTGTGAGTCACATGCTATGGATCCAGCTGACTTGTTTCACACTACAATCATGGGTCAGTTACCTGTAACAAATGCCACTATTCAAAGGGAAACCCGTAATGACCCTACGTTGTCTAAAGTCTATGACATCACCGCTGGCCAAATCCTCTACTGATTGGCTTCGAATCTCTCGTGATTGGCTGTTGTTGTACGAGGACAGACAGAAAGCGGGAAGATGGGAATCGGATTAGGTCAGACAGGTTTATATCTACAGGGTTGCCAACTCTCACGCATTTGGCGTGACACACACACGCTTTGAGGCTCTATCTCACGCTCACACGCTTGCCCAACCAAATTGCCAAACCTGCTTTTAATATTAAACAAAGCTATGTTTTAAATTTTTTTTTTAAGTTTTAATGCAAAATTCAAACAATAAATAGCATGTTGGCGCTAATGTGGCATAATGTTAAAGCCAGAGGTGTTGAAGAACGGCGTTGCGCATGCTCTCATCTCCCGGCGCGCGCGGTCACGTGGTTCATGAAGCGCTCAATACTTCTAGCGCTGTGTCAGTGCATCTGAATACACAACAGCTTCACTATACAGATGATTGCAGCAAGTTTTGGTGAACAGTACAACATTGTGTGCATTGATTATTACGTCAACCATATTTACAGGATCGTTTTATTATGGAGAGTTATAGAGTCTAACACTCTCCATAATAAAACGATCCTGACTGTAAATATGGTTGATGAGATACAACATTGATAACATTAATGTTATTATTATTTAGCCCTCAGGTATTCCTTACTTATTGGTCACACTCACTGATGGTCAAATGTGACCATTCACCATAACTATTTTTTAATTAAATAAATGTTCTATATTTTAGTTCTTTTTCTTTCTCTAATATTTTTCTTCTAATATTTTTATTATTTATATTACAGTTATTAGTAATTAAGGTTAAAATAGAGAATTCCAATTCAAATTAGAGTCATTTTGTGGCTAAAAAATAATAATATTCATTTGTAATGCCATTACCCAGTCGGTGCCTTTATGGCTCTTTAATAAATATACACGTATCTAACCTAGTTGTATTGCAGTTTTGCATTTTAATAAATATTTAGATATGATCAAACAATAGATTTCTTTACATGTGCGTTAATAACTTGCATCCTAATATTTTTAATGATAATACTTATATAAGCACACACAAGTGAATATTAATGAATGCGGTTTACACATATAATTTAACCCAAGAAATGTTAAAAATAGTGCTAAGACAAACAAAAATTTCCTTATATCTACAGTAGGCTATATACTACATATGAATTGATACTGAACCACCCCCCCACCGCCCGCCCTAACATTAGCTGTAAGATGTTTTGTGTGTTTAAACACATATGTCTCTGATAATAACTGAAAATAAGTGGAAATACAGAACACAACAAGGCGTTTAAGGAACCTGTAGAGAGGTACAGGCCCTTCTAACGTTACTGTTGAAGGGAACGTTAGTGTTTCACAAAATGGTAAGTGTAGACAGCTATAGATATCAGATAGTTAAACAGATAGTCAACAGCATCCATATGAATTTATTTTGTAGATGAAATGCTGGCTGGGAATGCACAGCGGGTGCAGCAGAATATGGCCAGGTTAGGAAATTAATTGTACATTCAAATTATTATTACACGGCTCTCTGAAATGTTTGATTCTGATTTGTCAGTCGCATTATATGGCTGATAATTACCGTGGTCAGGAGCTTCATAATGACTGCTCATCTGGCCCTTCTTTCATGTCTCTTATTACACTTCAAATGGATGTGCTCTTGTTTTATTCAAAGCTAGTGTCATCTTGCTTCTCAGTTATCAACTATATTTAAAATGAAATCGGAGGAATTATTATTTTTTATTTTTTTTGTAGGTCTACAGGGGCGTTACCTCTGGGGTGGGACTGCCTCCTCAAAAAAAAAAAACGGATGAGAAAATCCATATTACAAAAATAAAACAATGCAAATATTACAAAACGTGACATTTAAGTAACACTGTCCAACAGCGACACCCGCAAGTACAGTGGGATTCTGCATTTCTCTTTCACAGGAGGCAATGAGATATGGTTGGTTCGTGCAATAAATCCCACTTCAGGTGCGCTAATCGGTCTGAATGAACATCGTCGTAAGTGGGATAATGTAGTGTAATAAGTGGGATAATGTACATCCAGCCGGAGGTACATGATCCCTTACATACTGACTGACTTTTGGCCTTAATATATTTATACACATTATTTTGTGTAAAAGATCTGTTCTTTTTTCATGTCTCGTGCATTTTCCACGTCAGAGCATTTCCTGGGCTTTTTAAATCGAAAGTGGCAAGAAAACTGGCCAGAAAAAAGGGTTGAAAGTCATCCCAATGCAGTTCTTCCTTCTGGATAAAAACCAGGATCGAACACCAAAAGCAAATGAAGATGCTATCCTCCTTCAGGCATGCTATCCTCCTGACCACTCAGAGGTAGGCCAAGTCTTATATTCCACCCAAAAATCTAACCATCTTGCCATCCCATCCACTTTCTTGCTTCACAACCGATAGGTGATAGGATTTTTAAAAAACGATTAATATTTTAAATGTGCAAGAAGTGATGGTCCTCTGTGCTTCTGTGCCGTGTCTCATGAGTTTCACACTGTGCACTTCACCGCTTGCATTGTGTAGAGGTTTGCGATCTTGAGATATGCAATGGATTACAGTAATAACTTTGTCCTTATTGTTACTGTTACTGTGTAACAACCAGTAATTAAACCTGTTTGCACATTATACTTCTGTTTGCACATTACATTATACCCATTGTTTGCACATTTTACTTATATATATATATATATATATATATATATATATATATATATATATATATATATATATATATATATATATATATATATATATATATATATATATTATGTTAACCAGTTAGTTATTTATTTTATCTTTTACTTGATTACTTATAATTCTATGTTGAGTACTTTTTATTCTATTTCTATTTTTAATTTCCTCCTCTTGTTTCTTGTAACTGTTATTTGCACTGTCTATGGTGCGGACCTGTTTACATTTCACTGCCAGTTATATATTCTGTATATAATTGTGTATGTGACAAATAAAACTCTTGAATCTTGAATCTAACATTATTCTAAGCAGCTAGTCCCATTCGCAGTGTCCATTGTCAGCCCAGCAACAAATAAATCCACTTCAGAAACGTCGTTAAAATAAAAGATCAAAATCTCCGGTTTTATTCCTTGGTTTCAGATTTACAAAAAAAGAATGTGAGTTGACAAATACACTTATTCTAACTAATAAAATAAAAAAACACCTAATATAAGTAGTTAAAAGTTAGCAGTTAGCAGGTAAGAAAACCGTTCGCTTCCACAGTTCTCAAGATCTGAATCACTTAACGAAAATCAACGTAATGTAGCCGGAGTGGACCTGTTCTTAAAGAGGCAGTACACTATTCTACCAATATGTACCAAATCCTATAAACACATGAATTTTAGTATGCTATTAACCTTTTAAGTATTACATGAACTTCTAAATGAAATTATTTACCTTTTTAACATTAATTCTTATTCACATTACTATGAATTGTACTATGGCCTCTACACATTGATTGCACTTTACAATGTAATGACACATAAACGTGTACTCGTATGACAGTTCGTCAGAAGCAAGGTTTTTTTAAAACACACACCTTTTGTTTTGCTTCAGAAGACATTGATTCATCCACTGGGGTTGAATGTAGTGGTCGACCAATATGGGATTTTTAATGGCCGATGCCGATATTGATAAAGCAATCTGGCCGATATGAGGCCAATTCAATACATGTGAATACAGTTAATGAGAGACATAAAGAACTGGTAAAACTAAATGAATATTTATTGTACATAATATTTAGGCAATATTCTTCAAAAATATTTACTTTAAAAAATATATATATATTATAATATATATATATATATATATATATATATATATATATATATATATATATATATATATATATATATAATATTATACCAATATTGTATGTACAAATAAAAATAAAGTTTTATTGCAGCTTCTCTTTGTGTCTGATAAATTAGTTGACCCTTCGCTAAGCCCCGCCCTCCTTAGTTACTGTTGCTGCGCCTGTCAAGCTTTCGCGCCTGGCCCGTCTATTACAGTATGTGTGTCAGACATTCCCAAGGAGATAATTAGTCATTTTTGGTGAACAGGTGAAATATCTGAGAGAGCAAGACAAAAGGGACTGCAGTATGCATTCGAGGGATATATCCTCGGCATAATATGCAACCGATTAGAGAATAATTTCATCAAAATTGAAGCTAAAGCCTTTAGGTCCCAGCACAGCCGCCTCACACACTGACCATTCAAATGGGAAACACACACACACACACACACTGAGGAGCAGCTGTTCATGCCCAGCAGAGTAAACCATCTAATAATTATAAATCAAACAGCTTATCCATAAGACTTGTGGAATAAACACAATACATTAGCCTGACCACTTTGCATTTAAAACATTCTTCCGCTTATATTTAATATATTTATTCTCCCACACTGCTTGATCCACAGCAGTCTGATGGGCTATTTTGCCCTGTGAAATCGCTTTCCCCAATAAGAATCCTCAGTAAATTTACACTGAATTATTTCACGTAAGTTAGTCACAAACGCTAACACGCAGCAGGATGTTTCCATGCGGCAGCATGGATTGATAGATATATAACGTTAGCTATAATTTTGCGCTACGGTAGGAAAATCTGACATTGTAGGACAAATCGACAGAACAGCGTCATTTCTCCCCTTGGGTTTTAGGTTTGGGGAAGGGAAAATATTCCACCCCCTGTCCAAATTTATAGGATACCGGGTATCAGATTGGCACAATCCATAAACACAACGCTTCGGCATGTTCCCCTCGCTCGAAAGCTTGACAGACCTTCTGCGCCTAGTTATGGTTGCTAAGCCATGATTGGCCTGTGGCGGTTTTAGGGCGTGGTTTAGCGAAGGGTGCATTAGTCATTAGTCGGATAAGACAAATTTGAACTACCCAAGGAACAAACACACAACAAGGAATATCAGGAAACAAAATACTTTTATTTTCATTACCACTTGCTCTTACTGTGTGTGTGTGTGTGTGTGTGTGTGTGTGTGTGTGTGTGTGTGTGTGTGTGTGTGTGTGTGTGTGTGTGTGTGTGTGTGTGTGTGTTCATGTTTTTCTGTCCCGGTGGGGGACCTGAATGCACACAGCCTCATGGGGACTTGTCACCTAAATTGAGGTCCCCATGAAGAAAACAGATGGCAGGTTTAGTGGTAGGGTTAGTGTAAGGGAATAGAACATACAGTTTGTGAGTATAAAAACATTACTTCAATGGAGAGTCCCCACAAAGATACTGAACTAGACGTGTGTGTGTCAGTTTTTTGTTGTTGTTTTTGTGTGTGTGTGTGTGTTGAAAGATGAGCTGCAGTGTGATTTCTTGCCAGCAGGTGGCAGCAGTGCTGTTCTCTATTATTCAGCAGGTGCCTTTCCATTTCTGTCCTCATGTTTTACATGTTTTAGTTACAAATATGTGTGTGTGCTAAATCAATGTCACATTTAGCTCTCATTTGTGATTGTGTGTTGCATAAAGATGTTGATGTTTTGTCAATTATTCTGTTTGTTAGTAAATTATCTCCTTGCTGTCTTTATTTGTCATGTTTTATATCTTTGAGAGATGCTGAAACACAAATTCTAAAATAAAATCAACACCATACATACTCCCGGCCGAATGCAGACGTCCTCAGAACATAAGCCAGCAAATGTTAAAAACCGGACCCATGCCTAGAACCGGCCTTACATGCCTTAATGTAGCCTCTCATGCGCTTAGCTTTTACAGTCATTTGTTTATCACACAGCCTACCGGGGCCATCAAGTAAGACTAACCATTGTTGTAAGCATTGTCCAATAGGAACACAATGATATTATCGCTGACTCTCTCGCATTCCAAATGTTTTACTTTATTAACCACTATCAGTCCAAAAATAAATATACAGTCAGTCAGTCAGTCAGTCACCTTCATTGATATATTTATTAATTCTTACAATGCCACAAGCAGCTTTTTACAATTGTTTCCAAGCAGCTTCACAGTGTTAACAGGACAATAATGCAACAGAGTTTGATTCGGCTGTACAGCCGCTCTGGTGAAACGGTGATGTCATCAACTAATTTCAATTATCATATAGTGTCAATGCGGGCAGGTCCCAACTGAGAAAGCCAAAAGCCAAAGGCAACGGTGGCAAGGAACCAAAACTCCTTCAGGGTCAGAATGGAGAATAAAACCTTGGGAGAAACCAGGCTCAGTCGGGATGCCAGTTCTCCTCTGGCCGACGAACAAACAGTGTATGATTATGATTCAGGCAACATTACAGGATTGGAGTCGTCACGCCAGAGACAGGTTTAATGAGGATGTCGTGTCGATGCAGCATTTACAGGAGGAGTTTAACTGACACGCTCTCTGCAGACACTTCAGGGATGTCCAGGCACAGGTCCACCATCTGATCTGGATACGGCCCGGATCCGGCCGACTGCAGTAAGCCTCGGGATAAACAAAGAGACTAACATTAGAATAGATGCCATTCTTCTTATGATGTAACGGGTACATTAGGTGTTAATGGGAAGTTTTTCCGGTTCGACTAACCCAATGCAGCCTAATAAGTATAAAGAAAAAAATTACTTCAACAATGCTACAATGATAAAATGATCCATGTGCCCAAGATGGTTATTAGAAGAACATTAGAACATTACAATATAGAAGCAGAAGTTAAAATCACTTAATTAAAAATTGGAATAAATAATAACAAAAGCACAGACTACATTTTAACTGGGAAGATGAATCTGAGCTTAGTAATTGGCCTACAGTATATTATTTGAATCACCCCATTACAATAATCCCTTTACAGTTATTGCTATCATAAAAAAATACATTTACTTGTTGGATTAAAATGATAAAAGAGGCACATCTAATGTCCTAAAACAAATATTTTAGCAAAATGTGTGTATGTAAGTATATGAACACTGATCAGGCAAAACATTTTGACCAACGACAAGTGAATAACACTGATGATCTCTTCATCACGGCTCCTGTTAGTGGGTGGGATATATTAGGCAGCAAGTGAACATTTTGTCCTCAAAGTTGATGTGTTAGAAGCAGGAAAAATGGGCAAGCGTAAGGATTTGAGCGAGTTTGACAAGGGCCAGATTGTGATGGCTAGACGACTGGGTCAGAGCATCTCCAAAACTGCAGCTCTTGTGGGGTGTTCCCGGTCTGCAGTGGTCAGGATCTATCAAAAGTGCTCCAAGGAAGGAACAGTGGAGAACCGGCCACAGGGTCACGTGTGGTCCGATCAAACAGACGAGCTCAAACTGCTCAAGAAGTTAATGCTGGTTAATGCCAACGATGGAAATAAAAGCAGTTACAATAGCAAAATATGTGGGAGAGCGTTACTATAGTGTGATGAGATTGTATTGCAATAGAGGTAGCACATTGAAGTTAATACCAAATCAAAACTAGTTAGCACAGTATTTATAATTAAAAGGGTTTAATGTCAATATCTGGTTATGGTTACACTTAGTTACAAAATAGATGTATGAGATGATAAAAACAGATACCATTAACGCATGTGTGACACATTTTGGCCTACATGCCTTGAGGACTATTGACACCGCTGTCTTTAGATATTCCAAATGGCCCTTGGGGTAAGAAAGATGAGGGTTGAGTAAAGATGTTTTTGTTCATTTTCAAATATTTTTGATTATTTTTAATCCTACAATTCCTCCCATGGCACCGTTGGCCACACCCATGGATTACAAAGGTGGCACAGTCCACAAAGACATGGGGCACGTTCAAGCTCAAACCGGTGTGCAACGCTGTGCTATGGTTTCTGGTTTGAACGACATGTTTCCTGGAAACGGTGTGCAACGGGTTTAAGATACGGTTTCTCTTGTTAGCTGGGAATGTCAAATGCCAGCCCAATCAGCAGCAACATGTATATAAACCATGTGGTGTTAAAGAGACACAATGGGTCCATAAAAATAACATTATATATTTTGATCTTGTATTGTGGAGTGATACTTTCATAAACTATACTCCTCTGATTATATAATGGTAAATATTACAATATCATAGCACAACAGTGATCAGCAATAATGATAATACTCACAATAAAAATAATACGATCATATAGATCATAACACAGTCTCGGAGGTAGGAAGTGGATTATCCTTCACCTGAAGTGTTTCTCTTTACATCCTGAAATGCGATGCACATGTTGGACCACAATAATTAGGAACCACAGTTTCCAAGGGCAGTGACTGTAACATTGAGCATGTTTTGCAGTATTAAACACGTATTTATACTGAACTCCTGCATCATCAGAACAGGGTGTTCAACGCAGCACTGCAGCCCTGCTTTATGTTGTGTGTAGATATCATCTTCAGACTTCTCATCCAGACTTGTTGCAATAGCAGCTGGTCAGTCTTCAGTCTGTTCTCCTTGCAGCTTTGCATAAGAAGGCTCCATCAAATGGTGTTGCACTGATCCTTGATATGCAAAATGTCCATTGAATACGTTCCACCTTGAGAACAGTCACTGAAGAGCAAACGCTTGTCCCTCTTTCTGAGGCAGGACACAGGATGGGAACTTGTGCAGCAGGGATCCTGTGATTTAAGAGCATAAAGCACAACAAAGAGCAAAAGCATGCATGACATTTATCATTGGTCAGAAGTTTGTGGTCAGGTTAAAATTATCCCTGGCAATAAGCCCGATAAAGTGGTCAAGTTTGAGATCTCACAAGCTCTTACACTGCTTCTGGAATTTTTTTAATAAACTGCATTAAAACAAAAACAACCAGTATATTAGTAAAGTATTAGCAAATTATTCAGTGTAACCAAATAAAGAGAAGCCAATTGGACAAAATACAAGAAATCAAATAATTTTCTTAAATGTTTCACATGCATAAATGATAATACAAATGTTTGTTCTTATGTAAGAATGAGAAATATTAACATACATTTTGAAATGTAACTTGGTGAGACAAATGATAAGTAAGTGATTTAGTAAATCCAAAGAAAAACCAAATAAACAATAACTGGATGAAATTCACAGTCTAGATGTAAAGACTTTAATAACATTGTATGCATATTTTGTGAGGCAAATATAGATTTTGTGTGTGAAGATCAACTCTATGTGGCTGCATTTGGCTGTGGCTATGCGTAAATGCGATCATGCCTAAACAAAGCTGAGGAGGGTTTACAATAGTGATGCAAATGTGTTCCTGTTGTTGTTACAGGGAGCCAGCACGAGAATGTGAGTGTGAGGCGTGGTCTGGCTCAATCTTTCCACACCAATGTTTTGTTAAGGAGCATGATAAAGTGCAAAGTTCAGAGTTACTGAATCCTGTCGTGAGGAAAACATGTTCATGGTTAATGCAATTTCACCCTCAGATCATCAGGCTTCTTCAGGTCCCCACCACCAGGCTCCGTACTATAGGAGACCGAGGTTTCTGCTCGGCTGCCCCGCGGCTTTGGAACCACCTTCCCAGTGAGCTGAGAGCAGTACAGAGCCTAGACACTTTTAAAGCAGAACTGAAGACTTTTCTATTCAAAAAGGCTTTTTTGTGTTGATTGTTTTTATTATTTTCTGTAGTTTACTTGTTTTTAGTCATTTTCCTGTGTAGCACTTTGAGATTCTTCATAATGAAAAGTGCGTTATAAATACAATCTATTATTATTAATAATAATTGTGAATCACATTGTAGCCATATGGCAATTCTGTGCTCCTGTACATGGTTTTACACACATGCAACTGCTGTACAATTCCAGTACAATTATTCCAGTTTACACAAAACACATGGCCTAGAATGCATAACATCAACATGATAAATACATATACCATTAATTGTACCAAGCATGCACCGAATGTTACCTGAGAGATAGAAAGGAGAGAGAGATGCTTTGGGCAATGTTCTGCTGGGAAACCTTGGGTCCTGCCATCCATGTGGATGTTACTTTGACACGTACAACCTACCTAAGCATTGCTTCAGACCATGTTCACCCTTTCACGTATTCCCTGGTGGCCGTGGCTCTTTCACAGGATAATGCTCCTGCCACAGAGCACAAATGGTTCAGGAATGGTTTGAGGAGCACAACAACGAGTTTGAGGTGTTGACTTGGCCTCCAAATTCCCCAGATCTCAATCCAATCGAGCATCTGTGGGATGTGCTGAACAAACAAGTCCGATCCATGGAGGCCCCACCTCACAACTTACAGGACTTAAAGGATCTGCTGCTAACATCTTGGTGCCAGATACCACAGCACACCTTCAGGGGTCTAGTGGAGTCCATGCCTCGACATGTTAGGGCTTTTTTGGCAGCAAAATGGGGGCCAACACAATATTATGTTATGGTGTGTATACCTGTTAGGTAACACTTTACTTGAAGGGGTGTGCATAAGACTGACATGACACCTTCATAATCATGACATGACACATGTCATGGATATCAAGGAGTTTTTATGCATGTTAATGACAACTGTCATTAAGTGTCATTCACTCAATTATGTCATTTTAATGTAAAGATGACATTATTTGAGATGTCTTTGTTATGACAACTTGACATAAAACAATACATCACAACCTGTCAGTGTCGTGACAGGAGGCGGAGTCCTCTATGGACTCGTGACAGGAGGCGAAGTCCTCTATGGACTCGTGACAGGAGGCGAAGTCCTCTCTGGACTTGTGACAGGAGGCGGAGTCCTCTCTGGACTCGTGACAGGAGGCGGAGTCCTCTCTGGACTCGTGACAGGAGGCGGAGTCCTCTCTGGACTCGTGACAGGAGGCGGAGTCCTCTCTGGACTTGTGACAGGAGGCGGAGTCCTCTCTGGACTCGTGACAGGAGGCGGAGTCCTCTCTGGACTTGTGACAGGAGGCGGAGTCCTCTCTGGACTCGTGACAGGAGGCGGAGTCCTCTCTGGACTTGTGACAGGAGGCGGAGTCCTCTCTGGACTCGTGACAGGAGGCGGAGTCCTCTCTGGACTTGTGACAGGAGGCGGAGTCCTCTCTGGACTTGTGACAGGAGGCGAAGTCCTCTCTGGACTTGTGACAGGAGGCGGAGTCCTCTCTGGACTTGTGACAGGAGGCGGAGTCCTCTCTGGACTTGTGACAGGAGGCGTAGTCCTCTCTGGACTTGTGACAGGAGGCGGAGTCCTCTCTGGACTTGTGACAGGAGGCGGAGTCCTCTCTGGACTTGTGACAGGAGGCGTAGTCCTCTCTGGACTTGTGACAGGAGGCGGAGTCCTCTCGGGACACGGGCTGGAGCCCTCTCTAGACTTGTGACAGGAGGCGGAGTCCTCTCTGGACTTGTGACAGGAGGCGGAGTCCTCTCTGGACTTGTGACAGGAGGCGGAGTCCTCTCTGGACTTGTGACAGGAGGCGTAGTCCTCTCTGGACTTGTGACAGGAGGCGGAGTCCTCTCTGGACTTGTGACAGGAGGCGGAGTCCTCTCTGGACTTGTGACAGGAGGCGGAGTCCTCTCGGGACACGGGCTGGAGCCCTCTCTGGACTGGAGACAGGAGGCGGAGTCCTCTCTGGACTTGTGACAGGAGGCGGAGTCCTCTCTGGACTTGTGACAGGACGCGGAGTCCTCTCTGGACTTGTGACAGGACGCGGAGTCCTCTCTGGACTTGTGACAGGACGCGGAGTCCTCTCTGGACTTTTGACAGGAGGCGGAGTCCTCTCTGGACTCGTGACAGGAGGCGGAGTCCTCTCGGGACACGGGCTGGAGCCCTCTCTGGACTCGTGACAGTAGGCGAAGTCCTCTCTGGACTCGTGACACATTCCGCAGCCCTCTCTGGACTTTGGACACGGGCCCGAGCCCTCTTTGGACTCGGGACACGAGCCGGAGCCCTCTCTGGACTTGTGACAGTAGGCGAAGTCCTCTCTGGTCTCGGGACACTTGCCGCAGCCCTCTCTGGACTCTGGACATGGGCCGGAGCCCTCTTTGGACTCTGGACATGGGCCGGAGCCCTCTTTGGACTCTGGACACGGGCCGGAGCCCTCTCTGGACGCTGGTCAGTGGCTGGAGCCTAGTGTGACATACCGTGTCCATCGTGGAGAGATGTGCCAGTTCAATAAAGTCTTGCATGTAGTCCTTGATCAGTCTGTCTCCCTGAGGGAGACGCATTATCTGTGCGGCTGAACTCATTTGTGGACGGACGTTCACTTGGCTGCTGGATCTGTGCATGGCAAAGTCTTCTGTAACGTAACTGCTCTGAGATTTAAAGGTTGGAGATCCAAATGCAGCTTTAATGAAGTGTAATCCACAATTGTAGTCAGAACAGGCAAAAGGTCATACACAAGCAAGCAGTCCAAACAGGCAAACAAGACAGGAGAGACAGGCAAACGGGTAATCCACAGAACAGGCAAGAAATACGAGACCAAGAGACATGAAACCAGGGAAATGCTCAGAAATGCAGTTGTTACACTAAACAAGACTTTGCAGTGAATGACAGAGTGAACATGGTATAAATAGGTAGAGAGACACAGGTGTAAACAGTGAGTGCTAAATAGTCAGGGCAAAAGATTATGGGCAATGTCCGGGTTGGATCTGGTGGTGATCACGGGCACTCACACTGGTGAATTGTGACTAGTGTACTTTTGAAACTAAATCTAATTCTAATTCTCTTTGTATACACTCTTTCATAGATGTCACATTTAAACTACATTTAAACAACGTTATATTTAATTAATTTCTTTATATTTAAAAAAACTGAGTACTTTGGATTTATATAGGCTACTATGTTGCTTACGCAAGGGGCAAAACATTTAAACATAGGCCTATGTTAAAATCACACAAATTTGATATTAAAACAATATACAAATATACAAAAAATCTAGTCTTTTCTTTTGTTTTTAAATTGTTTTTGACAAGTTATCCTGCAGGTCATAAAGAACTTTATTTTTCCACCTCCAAGACGAGGACGAGTGCTCTCCGTGATGTCTCCTTATTTACCTATATACCAGATAAGATGGGATTTTCCGAGGCAAAAAGCCATGTGTTGACTTTGAAACAGAGTAGACTTTACAATATATACATCTGTGGTGAAATGACTAGATTTTCGCAACAATACATATTTATTTTAATGCAAATGTTCCTTTAATTCAGCAAGTGCAGTACAGCAAAAATAGATATGGTGTGTAAACGATCACTGCACTGCTGCAGACGCACCGCTCCTGGAACGCACGGCCGGACCACATCCATGTGCATACGCACTGCAGAAGAAGTATGCGTGAAACAGGCATCTTGCTTGCTTGTGCTACTGGAGCAGCATGCCATGGAAAAGGGGAGGAGTTAGTGATGGTCGGAGGAAAATGTTGCAAGGCCTGTGAAGCCTGCGCCACTAGAGGTGGCAGCCTCGCGCTAGCATCTGCAACTGGAGATGGAGGACACTACGATCTGTGTCTTCAGGGACTGCCTCTGCCCTGCACGCCATGGCAATCCTACAAGTCCTCCAAGCCAAGGCGTTGAGAGACCTGCACAAGGGTGGTCCTGATCCAGATAAGATGCAGGAACTGCGTATGGTCACTTACTATGTCTTCAGGGCTACAAAAGTGATGGCACAGGTCGGGCGATGTCCACTTTGTTGGTCAAGGCCACTTAGAACCCCCTGAGGATTTCAAAACGATCCTGAGAGGGGCGACCCAGGAAAGGAGGAGAGGCTGCTGACCAGCTTACACCAGGACTGGGGTCAGCCTCATCCCCGCTGGAGGGACAGAGGGTAAAAATGTTTTCCATTGGCCAGATGCCACCATGAAGATAGCTACCACATGGTCAGTAAAAGAGCAATTTCCTTTTTCCCTTACACATACACAATGTTCATGACTCCCAGTACCACGATGGCCAGAACTCATTCAATGGCAGCACAACCTGTATGGATGTAAACAGCCCTTTAATAGCCCTTTAATAGCTCCGACCGATTCTGGATCTACAGATATTGAATCTGATCCTAAACAAGCTCCCATTCAAGATGCTCACCCAGAGACATATGTTAACATGTCTCAGATACCAGGATTGGTAAATGGCGAAAGACCAGAAGGATGCATAGTTTCATGTCTCAATCCTTATTGGCACAGGCTGTTTCCACGGTTCACCTTCCCAGACCGTGCATACCAGTAAAAGGTTGTTTCCTTGAGCCACTCACATCCCTGGCATCCTTAATCGTGCAACGGACTCGCTCTCACAACAGTTTATGCTTCTGGGGGAGTGGAGGTTCCCTGGCTGAGGCACAATTTGTCACCTGCGCCCAGACCTTTGGAACCTCCATGTGTGGTCCCTGTACGGGGCGAGGAGGAATTCAGAGGGCGAACTAAGAGGGCTATCACCAGCAGCCTGGCTATGTGCCTAAAGTTTCCACTAGCCCTTTTAGGGATCAAGTGGTAACCTTGCAAGCTTTCCCTCCTAATGAAGGAGAACCGGCCCTATCTCTGTTGTGCCCTGTGAGCTTTGCCTATTTACCTGGATCACACACAGAGCTTTAGAAGATCAGATCAGCTAATTTTTTATCTCCAATCAAAAAATGGATCCCACTGCATTGTGGATGCTATTTTCCTGGCTTGTGGATGCTGTCTAACCAAGTTTTTACTTAAAGGGGTCATGAATTGCGTTGTTTTATTTTGTTTTGTGATGTTTCCTGGGTTGCACTTATAATGTTAGAATGCTATTCATATCAATTTTTTTCATAATTTATAAATAAAAGGCATTTTCCTACCCTGATTGTGAAATTGATTGGAATAATATTTCTGTATTACATGGTCTGCCCGATGGGTCGATAAGCATGAACCGCACACACACACACACACGTGCGCGCACCCAGATCAAGAAAGGAATATTATTTCTGTATTACATGGCCTGCCCGATCGGTCAATAAGCACAAACCGCACGCACACACAAACACACACAGACACACACGTGCGCGAGCCCAGATCAAGAAAGGAATATTATTTCACTATTTGAGATTCATAGGCCTGCCGATGGGCTTACGTTTTGGTAGCCCGTAGCTCCGGGACTACCATTACATATAAAAAAGACGTTTTACTCACATAAGTTTGTTGCACCATTCCTGTCGAATCCAATATAGAAGGCACAACACTGTGTCTGCAAATCAAGCACCTGAGACTTGTTTACAAACGATTCCGCAGTGAAATGAAGTACATGTCACGTACATGTCTTCCCAAAGTGAGCTGGAACTTCATTAAAAATAAAGTTCAACCACTCATTCCTAATAGTAGCATCCGAAGGAATCTTATGCAGCGACTGTGTTCTTCCACAACCTGGCACAGAGCAATATATTACTTCACTCGCCATGATTACAGCTCTGTAAAGCCACTGTGGGCGGGGCTTCAGAAGCACTCATACATATTCATCAGGTGAGTTGTGTACATTTTGGATCAGGCATTAGAATGAACACAGTTACTTACATGTTGCATTACTGTTGAGTCCAGGCAGTATCCTCAACGGCATGTTTATTGCTTGGTAGTTCGATCTGGTTTAACACCACGTAGGCCTATGTTACTTACACTGTAAAAAATGTCCCTGTAAAAAAAAACGGTAATCTACTGACAGCTGTACAGTGTACCACATGGTTAAATTACCGTTAAATTACAGTTGTCTACTGTAGCGGAAAAAGACAATATTTAGCTTATTGCGCTCTAATAACGCAATATGAACAGCCAACAGCAGGGGCACTACTACGTGCAAAAAACAAACAAACAAAAAAAAACGTAGAAAGAAGAGTCGGCCTAGCCAGTTTGTGATTGGTTCCTGGATTGCCGGAATCAAATCGCCGGCAGAATGGCTAGCAGAAAACTTTAGGAGAAAGGTAGATGAGAAAAAGTTAAAGAAAAGAGGGCCAAGTCTCTCGAGACTGATATGCAGAATAGTGTAAAAAGCTCACAGAGCTCCACGGCCTCGTCATGATGAGGGACAGACAGAGTTAACTTCACACCAGTAAGAGGTCCTGGTAAGTGCCAGTAGTAGCAGGACACATTTTAATCAAAGCTGATAAAGATGCTTCACACAATAAATAGATCCAGAGGACAGAATCTATTAAATACGCATTTTCAAATTTTGCATACACTCCAATTAGGCACAATTAAATGTGTGCTGACTGATATTTCTCTTTTTTTTTTTTTATATGTAATGGAGTTGGTAACTTGTTTACTTTTGCTTTTGTCAGGTGGAATGTGTGTATTTAAGTACACAAATAAACAACATTTACATTCATTCAAAGTTTAAATCAGAAACAAATTTTCCTTTAAAACAAAGTGAGGAATGAATAAATATGTTTGCAAAGGAAATAGTTACAGACAAGTATTCACTCATTTGCCTGGTGTATGTACTGTAACAACTCAACTTTCAAGAACTTTCACTTCTTAGATCCAAAGGATGGTAACTGCCAAAGACCAGCATATGCGGTACAATATTCTGAATAGGGGTCAAAGAATGCTTTTTTTTAGTCATTAGATGTTGCTCCTGTATCCCAACTTTTACAGCACTGGAGTTCTGGAACTGTCGAAGATATATTGAACTTGATAATTGTAAACATAATGAATTACTGATAATGAAAGACTGAAAGAGAAACTATTAAGATGTCCCTCACAGTATAACAGGGTTGAACAGAAAGAGATGGACAAAGATAAATTCTGCAAATTCGCTTAAAAGAAACTACTTCAGAAAATAAAATGAAAACATTTTAATTTCAATAAACGCATTTTTTTTCATTTTATTTAATGAATAAAATTGTGATCGAAAAATGGACATGATGGAAAAAACTTTTCAAATAAAATTATGCATTGTAAAACGTGCTGTTCATTTTGCTGCTGGTTATATTAGTAGACACAGTCACACATTGATTCCCCCCTCCCCAGGAAGGAACCACGATGGAAATGTAATGTAAATTGAAATGCTACTTTTGCCTGCAGTGACTGAAATTTGTATATTGTATTTGTAAATTATGTATGTGACTTCATAGCCCTTAGTTTCAGTCCTTGGTTGTCTGTTCTTGATGTTGTTGTGTTGATGGTTTGGATCTCTTCTCTTCTATCGCCCTACAATCCATCACGCTCTCTAAGATCACTAAACTCGAGGCTTCAGGTCATTCCTAGGATATCGAAGTCCACAAAAGGAGGGAGGGCATTTTCACATTTAGCTCCTAAATTCTGGAAAAGTCTTCCTGCTATTGTTCGAGATTCAGACTCGCTGTCCCAGTTTAAAACTAGATTAAAGACGCATCTCTTTAGCCAAGCATTCACATTATAATTGCCTTTTATACTACAGTTAAATCGGATCAAAAGCATTAATATTCTGAACAGCAGCTATGCTAATTATTTCCCATCTGCTTTTCTGTTGCTATCTCGGGACTCTTGTTCTCCATTGCCCCGGCGTATGGCTATATCAAGTTTGTTTTGTGTTTTGTTTAAAGGGATAGTTCACCCGGAAATGAAAATTCTGTCATCATTCACTCTCCCTCAAGGTTTTCCAAACCTGTATGAGTCTCTTTGTTCTGTTGAACACAAAAGAAGATATTTTGGAGAATGTTTGTAACAAAGCAGATAGAGCAACCACCAACTACCATAGTATTTTTTTCCCTTACTATGGTAGTCAATGGTTGCTCTATCTGCTTTGTTACACACATTCTTCAAAATATCTTCATTTTCAGTTGAACTATCCCTTTAAATAAAATTACCGCCAATGCCCAAGCCCTGACAGAAGAATATAACTAACTGAATATGGATCTGCCAGCAATATGTCTCCTCCTCCTCACCCAGGGGGATCGCTCCCTTGAAGACCATACCCAGGATATTTTGGAACTGGCCACCCATTCTGCTGGCTCTGTCCAGTTCCTTGGCTCTGCCCCAATCCCTGTTTCCACCCAGCCCTTAGGCTCTGCCTCATCCTCCTGATACGCAAACGCTCCCCAGCCTTCCAGCTCCACTAGCACAACCATGGACCCCCAGATATTCTGTGGTCTTTAGAGTGGGGTCTTCCATCTTGACTCTCTAAACACAGGACTCTACCTCGACCATTCAACCCTTTAGCTCCATCATGGCTCTTATTTTCATATATTTTCATATGACAGAAGGCTTCCATTAGTGTTAATTAACTTTAACGAAAGTTAGTTCAACATTTTTTCTATGAATTATACAAGTCGATGATGAGACAACACCAACGTCATTACACGAAAACTACAATATCAACGTGGAATACTGTTGATGAAAAAAAGACAAAACTAAAATGTAGATACAAAATAAAAAACTTGACCAAAATCTCTATTTTTGTTGAATAAAAAGAGGATACAAAATATTACAGACTGCTTTGAACAAGCCTCTGTCAGCTTTCATGCTTGCGTTTGCCAGATGTCAAGATTTTAACTCCCCAATCAGAGCTTTTCTGTTAAAAGGATACATTTTCTGTCTGCTGTCTACACTGTGAAAGTGCCGCTGATGATCTGAAAACACAGAAAACACTGACAAGTAAAGTGAAGACAAGTAAAGGCTGGCCCACACTAAAATATTTTTTAAATGTGAGAGATCACAAATATGACAATAAAAAAATGATAGATTAAACAGTTTTGTAACTTAAGTGTGTGGAGTTGACCAAGACAGCACACACTTACAGATTTAATTCACAAACAACCAGAGTCCCGAATGTGAACTCGGGAAATCCCACAAAATCACAAACGTGACTGTGGCGAGCAGTGAGGCTGAGGGGCCGTGAGAGCGGGATGAGGCTGGGCGTTAATGATTATAAGCGACAGCTGAGTGCTACACCGACCTCTTGTCTCACGGAGGAGTGACAGGAGCATAAAGAAGATGCGACGACAGTGAAGGATGAGAGAGGACCAGGCCTGGAATTTACGTTATGTTTTTTTTACGTTTGTTATGTGTGTGCACGGCAGCCGTCCTTGAGGGGCTTGCCGCGGTATACTTTCAGTTTGTTTATTTGTATATTTAAAAGTCTTTTAAATGTTTGCCGGTTCCCGCCTCCTTCCTTCCTATAACTACGAACTTAATTACATCGATGTTCTGAAAACCCGGGAGGAAGGAGGAACATGCTGTTAGTCATGCTGTCAGAGCACTCGCTGCTGAGGGGGATTGCGGATTTCGGGCAGGGAGGATGATGGTGCTGGAGCGAGTGAAGACCGGTGGAGCGCTGGAGCGAGTGAAGACCGGTGGGACGGAGAGCTCGCTGCCGTTCCCCTGGGTCGAGGT
This sequence comes from Gobiocypris rarus, assembly GCA_023029165.1. Classification (NCBI taxonomy): domain Eukaryota; kingdom Metazoa; phylum Chordata; class Actinopteri; order Cypriniformes; family Gobionidae; genus Gobiocypris; species Gobiocypris rarus. Next base: position 6,357,575 of record CM040910.1, on the reverse strand, counting down.
GGGGTGGCTTCCGTCCTGGAGGTAGCGGAGGAGTCGCCCGCGTTCGCTGTTGGCCAGAGCCTGCTGCCATCCGCCATGATGGGGAGGAGCAGGGAGCGTGTGGGACTCACTGCCGGCTGCCCTCAACCGGAGGAGCCACCGCCATCGCATGGAACCGCGAGGAAGAGCCTCTCGGCTGGCTGAGGACTGAGCGGCAGTATGTCAGGGAACCGGACCAGCATTTTTTTTCCTTTCTTTTCTTTTCTCCTCTCTCCCCTTTCTCGTTCTGTCGCTCCTCATGCTCCTGGCTCCATTTCTCTCACCTCTGTCCTTTACCCCAGGTACCGTGGCTGCCGTGAAAGGTGATTTAAGCAATTCACACACAACCATTTCTAGGGTTTACAAAGAATGGTGTAAAAAGAGAAAAACATCCAGTATGCGGCAGTCCTGTGGCCGAAAATGCCTTGTTGATGCTAGAGGTCAGAAAATAATGGGCTGATTGATTCAAGCTGATAGAAGAGCAACTTTGACTGAAATAACCACTCGTTACAACCGAGGTATGCAGCGAAGCATTTGTGAAGCCACAACACGCACAACCTTGAGGCGGATGGGCAACAACAGCAGAAGACCCCACCGGGTACCACTCTTCTCACTACAAATAGGAAAAAGAGGCTACAATTTGCACAAGCTCACCAAAATTGGACAGTTGAAGACTGGAAAAATGTTGCCTGGTCTGATGAGTCTCGATTTCTGCTGAGACATTCAGATGCTAGAGTCAGAATTTGGCGTAAACAGAATGAGAACATGGATCCATCATGCCTTGTTACCACTGTGCAGGCTGGTGGTGGTGGTGTAATGGTGTGGGGATGTTTTCTTGGCACACTTTAGGCCCCTTAGTGCCAATTGGGCATGGTTTAAATGCCACGGCCTACCTGAGCATTGTTTCTGACCATGTCCATCCCTTTATGACCACCATGTGCCCATCCTCTGATGGCTACTTCCAGCAGAATAATGCACCATGTCACAAAGCTGGAATAATTTCAAATTGGTTTCTTTAGCATGACAATGAGTTCACTGTACTAAAATGACCCCAACAGTCACCAGATCTCAACCCAATAGAGCATCTTTGGGATGTGGTGGAACGGGAGCTGAATGTGCATCCCACAAATCTCCATCAACTGCAAGATGCAACTGCAACATTTCTAAAGAATGCTTTCAGCACCTTGTTGAATCAATGCCACGTAGAATTAAGGCAGTTCTGAAGGCGAAAGGGGGTCAAACACAGTATTAGTGTGTGTTCCTAATAATCCTTTAGGTGAGTGTGTCTTACAAATGTAATATATTGTTTATGTGAATGAGTAGGCACAATGATTCTCACATTAGTTTGAAGCAAAAAATTAAAGCAACAACACCCAATAGTCAAAAGTCTTGTGGACACATATCTATTGTGTGTTTTGTGGCCTTATTTCAGCGTCTTAATTTTTCTTTTCAGCCATCACACATAAACAATATTCTCTTTTAGAAATACAAGCATGTACATACATGTTGCTTACATATTATGGTAGCCCAGTTTGAGCTGAACATGGCGTAATGACACTTTTGCCAGGCCAGTGTTATTGTCGCATTTAGACACATGCTTCAGTCACCGGTCAAACTATTCGTATTTGTATTATTTAAGCTGGCTCAGGTAAAAAAAATAATAAATAAAAAACATCTTTGTGCTGTTGTCACAGTGTGTTTTTTCATGTTTTTAGGTTATCATGTTTCCTGGTTTTGTCATGTCTTTCTGTTTGTCATGTGATCCTGACATATGCTCCAATGCCATATATTCCCTAAGATGTGTTGGACATCGGCTGAGGCTGGATGCATCCGATGGGCGAGAGTAACCGCATGCTGGCGGGGAGGAGCTGCAAACGGAGACGTGAAGTCGGACACTTTCTGCTTCCCGTAGTGACGCTCGCGTTGTGTTTGCATACTTTATCACAGATGAAGTTAAATAAATTCAATATTTATCAAATACACAGATGTGTCAGAGAAATTTTCATGCAATACTTTATGTACTCCATAATACTGCATCTGTTTGTATAAGAATAAAGCTCAATGTTAGCTAATGAAGTGGGCTCTACGTTTTTATTTTAATTTACGTTTTTCGTTTTAATTTAATTAACATGACAATATAACATTGCGACTACATTAAAATAGTTTTTACCGTTATAAAAAACGTCTCGGTTACATATGTAACCTTAGTTCCCTGAGTAGGGAACGAGACGCTGCGTCACCGCTTTGGGAACGCCTCTGCGTGATTGCGTCGTGAAGCACGTATGCCATCCATCCAATAGAGAGAGAGTACGTCATGGCGGGTGACGTCATAGACCCGGAAACTATAAAGCACCCCGGCAAACACACGCCTTTAGCTTCTGGAGAAGGCCTGAGACAAGACGCTATGGCATGCGGGAGTATGGCTTGGTGACGCGGCGTCTCGTTCCTACTCAGGGAACTAAGGTTACATATGTAACCGAGGACGCCTTTCAAGGAACTCGAGCTGCGTCACCGCTTTGGGAACGAGAATACACGCCCCATACGAGTCCGGATGCCCGTCTGTGCTTCATGGTTGAGAGGCGAGCACCGAGACCCCGGAGTAGTATTAACATCCAGCTCATAAAACCGGATGAAGGTATGAGGCGAGGACCACCCTGCCGCATCACAAACATCCTGCAAGGAGGCTCCTGCCAAAAGTGCCTGGGAGGCAGCCATACTCCTAGTAGAGTGGGACCGAACGGCCATAGGGGAAGGCCGCCCGGCCGCATCATAAGCGAGTGAGATGGCCTCGACCACCCACTTGCTCATCCTCTGCTTTGACACTGGGCCCCCCCTCGAGGCGGCCCGTAACAGACAAAAAGCTGGTCAGTTTTCCTCCACAGGGCAGCTCTGTGGACATATGCGTCTAAAGCGCGAACTGGACAAAGCAGATTCAATCTCTCCCGGTCTGGCGTAAAGCGGATGCGGACAAAGGCTTGAAGGACAATAGGCCTCACCGGGTTAGTGAGGACCTTGGGAACATACCCGGGCCTCGGCGCGAAACGCTCTAGCCATACCCGGAGCAAATTCCAAGCACGAGGGTGCCACAGAGAGAGCTTGCAAATCCCCGATCCTCTTCAGGGAAGAAATAGCCAGTAAAACACTGTCTTAAGAGTAAGGAACTTATCCGTGACTTCCTCCATCGGCTCGAAAGGAGCCTCAGAAAGGCCTCGCAGGACTATAGAGAGGTCCCAGGCCGGCACCCTAGTACGTGTCACAGGCCTCAGCCTCAAGGTTCCACGGAGGAAACGGGTTACTAGCGGGTGTCGCCCGATAGACACTCCACTCAAAGGAGTGTGGTAGGCCGCTATGGCCGCCACATACACCTTCAGAGTGGAGGGGGCTAGCCCAGCAGAGAATCTATCCTGCAGGAATTCCAGCACCGCGCTCGCAGGGCAGTTAACTGGATCCCACAGGCGTTCTCGACACCATACGGTGAAGAGTCTCCACTTCAGATAGTACAGTTTCCTCGTGGAGGGAGCTCTGGAGTGTAGAATGGTCTCCACAACCTCAGTTGAGAGACCGGAACTTATGAGCTGGGCCCCCTCAGAGGCCAAGCCCACAGTTTCCACAACTCCGGGCGAGGGTGTACGAATACGCCGCCCGCCTGAGAGAAGGTCCTCCTGATCGGAATCTCCAGGGAGAGCCGTCGAGGAGAGATACCAGGTCCGAGAACCATACTCGACCCGGCCAGAACGGGGCTACTAGCAGAAGACGGGCCCCGTCCCGGCACACTCTCTCTAGAACTCCCGGAAGCAGAGCAATCGGGGGGAAAGCGTACAGGAGCAGCCTCGGCCACTCCTGCACCATCGCATCCAGTCCCAGAGGAGCTGGATGCGACAGGGAGAACCACAGACGACAGTGCGAATTTTCGTGCGTGGCGAACAGGTCCACCTGGGCCCTGCCGAACTTCTCCCAAAGGAGCTCCACCACCTCGGTGTGGAGTCTCCACTCCCCGGGCCTCGGCCCCTGCCTCGACAGGATGTCTGCTTCCACATTCTGGCTCCCCGGAATATATATTTCCCTGACTGACAACAATTTCCCTTGAGCCCAGAGGAGCATAAGGCGCGCCAGCTTGTACAACCGACGGGACCTCAAACCCCCCTGATGGTTGATATAGGACACCACCGATGTGCTGTCTGTGCTCACCAGCACATGATGGCCCCTGAGATGTGGCAGGAAGTGTTTTAGTGCTAGAAACACTGCCAGCATTTCTAGGCAATTTATGTGCCACGAACGCTGGTGTTCTGCCACAGACCCTGGGCGGCGACCACTCATGATCGCCCCCAGCCCGTCAGGGAGGCATCCGTGGTCAGAGACGCGCCGACACGGTGCCCCCAGGGACGGGCCTTGGGTCAGGAACCAAGGGTCCTTCCACATAACCAAGGCGCGGAGACATCGCCGCTGGCTTGATTACGCGAAAGGATTTCCCTCGGGAAAACCCCTGGTCTTGAGCCACCACTGCAGTGGCCTCATGTACAGCAGGCCCGAAGGAATCACGTTGGGCGCTGCTGCCATTAGACCTAACAGTCTCTGGAACTGTTTCACAGTGAGTGGCTGATCTAGTTTCACCCGTTCATGGCTGAGAGGATCGACCCTACACGAGGCTCTGATAAGCAGGCCTGCATAGAGACCGAATCCCAACTCACACCGAGATAAGTGATCTTTTGCACAGGAGACAGAACACTCTTCTTGGGGTTGAGCCTCAGCCCCAACCTCCTCATGTGTGCGAGAACAACATCTCGATGTTGAACGCGAGACGAGCTGACGTGCCATGATCAGCCAGTCGTCTATATAATTGAGAACTGACCCCTGCAGCCGCAGGGGACCAGAGCAGCGTCCACACACTTCGTGAACGCGGGGTGAAAGGGCTAGACCGAAGGAAGCACCCAATACTGGTACGCTTCTCCCTGAAAGCGAACCTCAGATACTTCCTGTGCTGCGGAAGGATGGAGATATGAAAATATGCATCTTTGAGATCTATCGTGACAAACCAGTCCTCGGACCTGATCTGAGACACGATCTGTTTGAGTGTGAGCATCCTGAACTTGAGCCTTGCCACTGCCCGGTTCAGAATGCGTAGATCTAAGATGGGCGCAGCCCTCCATCCTTCTTTGGCACTATGAAGTACCGGCTGTAAAAGCCTGACTCCCTGTCTGGGGGGGGGACCCTCTCTATAGCCCCCTTTTGCAGCAGAGTCTGTACTTCCTGAGACATCACCAGAGCCTGTTCGGGCCCACGACGTAGGCAGAACCCGTTGAAACTGGGGGGACGACATCTGAACTGAATGGCGTACCCCACCCTTATACATCGCAGGACCCACTGAGAAATATGCGGCAGATTTTCCCATTCCGACACAAAATCTACTGAGGGTACCAGCCTCTCGAGGCTGGCCTCTGATGTGCTCCGCATCGCGTGAGTACAGCGCCCTGAAGCGGCGAACCGGCAGGGAACAGCCGACCAACGGGCACCAACTCCCTCCGCGGAGGGTGCGGGCCATCCTCGGATGACCCGTGGGGCCTCCCCACGCCCCGGCGCTCGGGCGGGGTTGGTGGGTTGGCCCCGTGAGGGTACCGCGGACGACGGTGTACCGTATACTGCGGTAAGCACCGTCCGCCCGCGGAGGGGATCACCCTCACTGTCCTGGGCCCGCAGGCGTCAGGACCTCTTTGACGCAGCCTTCCTCGCCACAATGACCGTCCTCAGATCGGCCCTGGACTTGGAAGGCTGCGCCTGTGAGTGCCGCGCACCCGGCTGCCCTTTTTGTGGGGCCATACGAGTGGCGACACTCACTTTTTGCTGCACCCTATGGGAGGAGCTCGTACTCGGCGCCTGCTGCTCCCGCCCAGCAGCAGACGAGACCTGGGCCTTACGGGGGAGGAACTGCTTGAGCGCCGCCGACTGCTTTTTGGCCTCCAGGAACCTGTCGGTGACGTCAATACCGTCACCGAACAGACCTCCTGGAGCCAGCGGCGCATCGAGCAGAAAGCTCTTATCTCTCTCCCTTATCTCCGTAAGGTTGAGCCACAAATGTCTCTCCGAGGCCACCAGGGCTGCCATAGAACGGCCAACACACCTGGCCGTCTCCTTAGTGGCCCGGAGAGCGAGATCTGCTGTGGATCGGAGCTCAGTAATGACATCAGCTCCGATCTCGTGGCTCTCCCCCAGGTCTTTCAGCAGGTCAGCCTGGTATGCCTGCATAATGGCCATAGTATGCAGACATGCGGCGGCCTGACCTGCTGCCGAGTATGCTTTACCCACTAGCGTTGATGTAGTTTTTAGGGGCTTTGTGGGTAAAGCTGGAGCCTTTATGGCAGATGCCGATTCAGGCGAGAGATCCCGAGGCATCTGACCATAACCGTGCCTTTTCAACCCAGAGATGTTACTATAGACAGATGTGCCTGGGTTGAAAACACGCAGACACGGTCGCCTCCACGATCTCGACACCTCGGTGTGGAGATCGGGGAAAAACGGCAGACTCCTACGTGGAGGCTGAGCAGAGCGCGAGGGGAGAAAGCGCTCGTCGAGCTTACTTTTTATAGTAGCTCGCTCATTATGCTCATGTGGCCAGTCGATGTTTAATCTGGCCACAGCTCTGCTCAAAACCTCCATGAGCTCCTCACTTGCAGGGGATTGAAGTGGCGAGTCCTCAATCCCTGCATCGACAGTGCAGATATCGACCTCCTCGGAGGACGATAGCTGCAATGCCGCGGCCGGCCCCCGGGCGGGAGAAACCGCAGCGCGGGCTCCCGAACCCAGAGACGCGGCGCCGGATCTGGTGGGTGAAGGCTGAGATAGGGCGGGGCCCGTCTCAAACCCCTCCACCAGATCCATCTGCGAACCCCACGACATGAGCCGTCGCTGTGCCTCAGCAGCAGCGGGACCCGCGCCGCGGGGAACGCAAGGCGGAGCGCCCTCCTCGAAGAGAATTGCTGGCAGAAAATAGCTGATAGCATAAACGCGTACGTTTTTACACATTGATTTTTATAGGTTCACAACGAGGATAAAACCTATTGAAAACTCATAGCATAAACATATTGCATATAATTTAATGTGAAATTAGTGTTCTTAAATAATTATAATAAAAGTGAATAAAAGATATGTAAAACATGTTTTTACTATTTAATAGTGATTTTAACTATTTATTTTATACTTAGATGCAACCAGAACTGCAAAAGGTCTTGGCAGCAGATAAAAATGAAATACAATGATATCCTGTCCAGTAACCAGGGTCGACCCATCATGAATGGCATTGATGGGAGTGCATCCTCGGATCCAGGTGCTGGCTCTTCCAAACGGGATACATTTATACAGGGTAGATGTACATACATTTTGGTATTAGGGTTAGATTTTTTTTTAAAAATATTATTAGCTGTAAATTGCAAGCACTTGATGTGTTTTTCAGATGGGGGAAGTTCAGTTACCTTGTTGGAGCCAGCACACCCACCTACAGGGTCTCATTCAGAGGTAGTACCCAGCACAGAACATACCATGAGAACATGCTATTGCCATGCTAAATATGTATTTATTGCATTGCCATATTTGATTAACAGGGTGAAGCTTGTGAGGACACCATATCTGTGTGGTGGAAGATGGTATCCGGAAGATGGTATGTGAAGCAATAGTTGTGAATTAAAAGACTTTAAGAATGCACTAACTTTTTTTTTTTCCATTTCTTTCTTTTTTAAGCAATGTGAAAATCAATAAAACGATTTGACTCCCAAATTTGTACTGTACTTTTATTTGAAATCAATTGAAATACTGTTCTGTTATTGCATCTCAGTGCTCTGCCAGATGGAAAGTCCAATGTAATGGGGTCAGTTTCATCAGGGGGGAGTTGGTGGTTTGGTGGTGGCACTTTCTCTTTTCTTATAGTGGCTATATTGTGCAGTATTGCACAGGCAGCCACTTTCTGGGATGCTCTCTATGGTGATCTTCTCAGGCCACGTAGACAATTAAATCTTGCCTTCAGAATACCAAAGGTATTCTCAATTCTGACCCTGGTTTTCCTGTGGGCCACGTTGAATTGCTGCTGGGGCCTTGTGTCAGGGTCAGGGTAGGGGATCATTAAAAATCGCTGACAAGCATAACCCCTGTCTCCAACCAACAAGCCATCAAACATCCCTGTCAAGAAGCATAAAATAAATGATATAAGTAAATGCAATACTTCCATTTTAAGTATTTGTGAATCTCCCCCCTCCCCTCTCTTTATACCTTCCTCAAAGCGCTGACCTAACACAGATTCCCGAAAAATTCTGGAGTCATGTACCGAGCCAGGCCATCTATCATCCAAACTTGTGATCAAGTATTGATTGTCACAAGCCATCTGCAATTAACAGGAATTAACATGTCAGTATAACAGATGGTATGTCCATAGGTTAAAAATCATATGAGATTTGATAAGAGTCTAATCCATTAAAGATAAATGAGAAGGCATCTTGGACTGTACCTGGACATTGAGGGAGTGAATAGATTTTCTGTTCACAAAATCAGCCTCATGCTCACCCAGGGCTGCAGAAATTGCAATATGTGTGCAATTTATTGCACCAATGACCCTAGGAAATCCTTTTCAAAAATATTGGTTATGCAACTTTAAAGTCTTTAACATAAGATGAATCGTAATAGGTAACAGCATTTGAAATGATCTTATCAGCTATTCTGTAAAACCCCTCTTTAATAGCCAGCGTCTCTAAGTGGCCAGGAAAAACAATGAATACATCAATGTATTCCTGCAATGCAATGACCACTTTCCGTACTGCTCTGCAGGCGGTATGTTTGCTTATGTTTTCAGCATCACCCACTGCATGCAAATATGTACCACTAGCAAAGAACCGTAAAGCAAAACATATAAGTTGCGGTACATTAAGCGCGTGGCCTCGGCGTGTCATATTTTTAATGTGCGGCTCGAGAAGCCGGGATAGATAAACTATACTATCTGCCGAAAACCGATACCTTTCGTACAGATACTCATCGGGAAAAGCTAAGGGATTATGCCTATCCCTAAAATTTATTTCCCTGATTATCTGTGCTCCGATCTCCACAGGGTTTTTCAAAAACGGTGACGCCATTGCTACAAACTCTAAAGATTTGACTGTGATGTGTCATATTTATGTCACTTTACTCACTGCTGATTGGTCGTTTTGTCATTGGTTCTGTCAGTTCTGTCATTGGTTCATTGTTCTTTGCTCAAAGGTGCGTCTTGTCTAGTCATTAGTCCTTGTGTATTTAAGCCCTCATGTTTGCCATGGTCCTTGTTGAGTATTGTCTGGTGTTGTCAAGCTCAAGTCATCGTCTGTTTCTGTTCATGTGTTGTTCACTTGGGATTTATAAATAAAACTGCACTTGGGTTCCAAAACCTTGCCTCCAGTGGACCTTAAGACTTCATAATTTAATTATTACATTTTTGTTTTGGGTCCCACTTTCATTGTCATCCACAAAGCAAATATTGTTTGCTCACATTCCTAGATGTAGGTTTAAGCCAGGGGTAGGCAAGTAAAAGGTAAATAAAAAAAACAGCAATAAGCAGATATGAACAGGAGTGAAGAGTAAACACACATGATGTGTGTGTGTGTGTGTGTGTGTGTGTGTGTGTGTGTGTGTGTGTGTGTGTGTGTGTGTGTGTGTGTGTGTGTGTGTGTGCGTGTGAGAGTGATCATGTTCCTTCCACATTGCATTTGTGCTGTAGAACCAGGCCTTTGTTTATGTATGGAAATTTTCAGATTTATGATGGATTTATTGATTTTGATCAAAGCAGGTCATGTGACATACCTGGATATGTTTAAGAGTAATCAAGCGGATTACCACAACTTTTTGTTCCAAAAACGGAGGTAACTTTGAGGGTATGTAAGTAGACATAGTAACTCACTCTCTGAACCTTATCCAGAGCAGCTCATGTTCCAGGGTTAGTTTGCGTAAGAGGTATTCAAATGTGTGTTATATAATTAATATAGTTATATTAATATAAAAATGTGTTATATAGTTAGTTATATAATATTCAATATTATATATTCATTCTAAAGCACTATTATAAGGTAATATGTAAATATATTTATTTTATTGTCATCTCACACATGGATCTGTATTTAATTAATAAGCATCAAACATTTTCAGTGAATAAATATTACTTATTAAATGAAAAGGTAAAAAAAAAAAAAAACGATTGCACAACCACCAAATAGGTGGCAATGTGCATTAAGTAGGTTTTGTAAATCACCATTAAACAAAAGAAGAAGAAGTAACTAGAATGGTGTGCTATTGGAAAATTGTTTAATGCAGATGATTGTGCTTTATGGAAGAGGGGTAGAAATGTGTCGTATGTAGAAGAAAGCATGCAGAATGCTATTAAACAAGTAAAAAATGTGGGCCAATAATTAGGGATATATATTATCAGTGGAAATTAAATTAACGTGTTTTTCCAAAAAGAGAGGAAAACCCCATCAGTCAAATTAAAGTTATATGATCAAGAACTGAAACAAGAATTTGTATTCAGATTTTTTGATATTTGGATGGATTCTAAAATAAAATTTGCATCACAGTCTTTGAAAAGAATATACTGTGCACTTATAAAGTCTGCAGTAGATTATGGGATTATGATTTATGGAACATCATCAGCATCTCTGCTTGATAAAGTAAATAGAATACAAAATCAAGCATTAAGAATATGCTGTGGAGCATTTAAAACATCACCTGTGTCAGGTTGAAATGGGTGAGATGCTGTTGGAGTTTTGTTGGTTACAAATGAAATTGGTATATTGGGCAACTGTAAAAGGGTTCAGAAGTACATCCAGTTAAAAGAGTATTAGAGAATTGCTGGGAACATGAATATAAAAATCTTAATAGCTTTGGATGGGAAAAAAAATAAAGAGGCATATCAAATTAGTAGCTAAGTAACTGTGCTGTTTGCCCTACTGTAGTATTGCCAGTAACACCTCCATGACTATTCCCAATGCCTGTAGTTGACTTTCAACTTTTAGTGAGAATAAATGATAAAAACAGAGAAGACCCTAAAGAAACAATAGTAACTCGCCTATATACAGATGAATCTAAAGATCCTGAAACAGGACAAACAGCATCAGCAGTGTATATATCTACCAAGGTTTAGGAATAAAATAGCAAACATAGTGCAGGGCACAGACTCTTCATAGTTGTGAAATTGCTGTTTTGTTTTGCACCGGCAGTGATAGGGTTAACAAAGAGTTCAGAGGGGCGGAAAACAAATGCGGAAGAGTTAAAGGGATGCGCTTGTGTGACAGTGTGTTAATCTTCGTTCTAGTTAAAAGTTTCGGAAACAGAGCCTCCCTTGTCTGTAATTCGTCAGACATTACACAGGTGTCAGAAGTGGGATGTCGGAGTCAGGGCTTGCAAAGGAAAACAGGTGAATCCAATAGCGATAACAACTTGTTTATTAGATGTAAAGGAAGACAATAGTCACAGCATAAACAAGGCTCAGGTACAGTGCAGGCTCCAGAAAGGTCCCAGCAGAAAGACGGGCTTGTCACACAGATAAGGACGATGCAGACGGAGGAACCAGACAGGGAGACGAAGCAGGGATACAGCAGAGAACAAAATGCAGAGGAAAAGGAATCCGGAGTGAAAATTAGCGAACCCCAGAAACCTCTGTAGGGCCTTACGGGAATCTGGGTTTGGCCAATCTATCACAGCCTTAACCTTGTCAGGGTCCATGCGCATTCCCTCGGAAGAGACAATGTAACCTAAAAATGGAACCGACTGTGCATGAAACGTGCATTTCTCCACCTTGACATAAAGCCCATTCTCTAGCAACCTCTGTAACACTAGTCTGACGTGCTGGACATATTCCTGGAGAGAAGAAGAAAAAATCAGTATGTCGTCCAGGTAGACATAAATGAACTGATCTACCATATCTCCCAGCACGTCATTGACTAGTGCTTGGAAGACTGCAGGGGAGTTGGACAGCCCGAAGGGCATGACCAAATATTCAAAGTGCCCCCTAGGGGTATTAAATGCAGTCTTCCACTCATCCCCCTTCCTGATGCGAACCAAATGATAAGCGTTACGTAAATCCAGTTTCGTGAATATGGATGCTCCCTTCAACCTCTCGAAGGCTGAAGACATCAACGGCAAAGGATAAGTATTCTTTACCGTGATGTTATTCAACCCTCGGTAATCAATATAAGGTCGCAGCGAACCATCCTTCTTACCTACGAAAAAGAACCCCGCCCCTGCTGGAGAAGAGGAAGGGCGGATGAACTTGGAAGCTAGAGAATCAGAAATGTATTTCTCCATGGCCTCCCTCTCAGGAGTAGAAAGAGAGTATAACTTGCCTTTAGGCGGAGACTTGCCTGGCAGTAGATCTATAGCACAGTCATAGGGACGATGAGGAGGGAGAGAAGCAGCCAGGGACTTACTGAACACCTCCTTCAGGTCGAGATACTCTTTGGGCACGTTAGATAGATCCAGCGTCTCCTCCTGAAACACAGAACTAGATACAGACGAACGGGCAGACACAAGACAAGAGGCATAGCACTGATTACTCCAGGCTGTGACCGCACTGTGTCCCCAGTCAATCCTGGGGTTGTGTCTCTTGAGCCAGGGATGACCGAGGACCACAGGTGTGTGAGGAGAGTCAGTGAGGAGGAATTGTATTGTCTCTGTGTGGTTGCCAGATATCGTGAGTGTGATGTGGTCAGTGATGTGTGTAATGGTGGGTAAATTCTGTCCGTTGAGGGCGTGAACTGCAATCGTGCTGGAAAGGGAGGTGACGGGAATCTTGTGCAATAGTGCCAGTGTCTTGTCTATAAAATTACCCTCAGCCCCGGAGTCCACGAGGGCCTGGCAGTTGTAGGAACTGGTTGCCCACTGCAATCTTCCCGGGAGGAGAGTTGCGGACAAGGATTTCCCCAACGCAGCTACACCCGACAGTAGCCTCCTCCCTACTGTCGGGCTCGATCTTTTAACGGACACTGGTTGAGGAAATGCCCCGCCGCGCCGCAGTACAAACATAGTCCCTCTGATCTGCGGCGTTCTCTCTCCTCCCGAGAAAGCCGACCTCTCCCCACCTGCATGGGCTCGGGATCGTTGATGGGGCTGACCGTGTCCACTTTGAAGAGCTCCGTGGTTCTTCTCATGCGTGGATGTGATTCGAGACGGGAGTCAACTCGAAGTGCTAGCATCATGAGTCCGTTGAGATCAGTGGGTAGATCCAACCCGTATCTCTTGCTGGACACGATCAGCCAACCCATGCAGGAAACGGTCCCACTGCGCGGCCTCGTTCCAACCACACTCTGCGGCCAGTGTTCGGAAATCTATGATGTAGTCAGAAACAGATCTTTGGCCCTGATGAAGTTCGGCGAGTCTGCGCGCCACCTCGCGTCCTGCCGCGGATCTGTCGAAGACCCGTCTCATCTCCTCCGAGAGTGTGAGGAACGAGGCACAACACGGATCTTTATTCTCCCAGACCACCGTCCCCCAGACCGCAGTCCCTTCAGCAGGTTAATCACCAACGCCACTCGTGACGTCTCACTGGCGAACGAGGTGGGTTGAAGACAGAAAAACAATGAACAACTCGTAAGAAATGATCTGCACAGATCAGGCTCACCCGCATAGCCCTCAGGCGTGGGAATCTGGGGTTCGTGCGGGTTGATGTTAACCGCTGCCTGGGGAAACGGCGGCGGTGATGGTGGCGCAGTGGGAACACGTATTTGCTGGATCTGGGCCAAGAGCTCGGACACCTGCTTCGCCATCTCCTGCATCGCCTGGGCAGCCGCCGTGGTTTGTTGCTCATGGCGATCCATCCTCTGACTGTTCTCGTTGAGATATACTTGAAGTTCGTTCAATTTCGCTGGATCCATGATCTGGTCAGTTCGTTCTGTCAGGGCTTCCAAAGGAAAACAGGTGAATCCAATAGCGATAACAACTTGTTTATTAGATGTAAAGGAAGACAATAGTCACAGCATAAACAAGGCTCAGGTACAGTGCAGGCTCCAGAAATGTCCCAGCAGGAAGACGGGCTTGCCACACGGATAAGGACGATGCAGGCGGAGGAACCAGACAGGGAGACGAAGCAGGGATGCAGCAGACAACCAGATGCCGAGGAAAAGGAATCCGGAGCGGGGAATGATCCAGGAGTCCGGACGGACGCACGATCCTACCACCAGCAGGCCTGGAACGAACTGACAAGGACTGTCAGTGAGAGACTGGTATAAGTGGGGTGAAGTGATGAGTGTGGCAGGTGTGGGAAATGAGCCCCGTAATCAGTAACCACGCCTCCAACACAACTTCACAAACACAGAAAAGGAGACGGTGAATCCATGAACCGTGACAGTCGGAGCACGAATTGGAGCACTTCCTGTGCAATCTGAGTGGTCTCATGGAGGCGATACGAGACGATGTGCAATGCCACGGCAGTGAAAACCCTGCTCCGGCCGCGATGTGGACACCCGCGCTGAGGGAAAGAAAGGTGCCTGGAGCCAGTGCCCGAACTACGAGCCCGCGGGAGTGCCGCAATCGATTCCGTGATGGCTAAAGAGATCCATGCGAGTTGGAAGTGAGCCCAGATGAGGATGATACTCCAGCCAGTGAGAGTGAATATGCTGGGTTTGAATTGTTGAGGAGGCACCATCCTTCCATGACTGGAACTATGGGTGCAGCCATGGAAATTCTGCCAGGAAGGGAGGTGAACAGAGTTGAGTCTGGTTCAGCGAGGATCCATGTTAAGCTGCCCAGGTATGACGGATCTGTGCCACCTGAGCCCTATTTTGCACAAGTACAGCTGGCAGCCTGGCAGGCTGGATAGAGTAAGGAAGATTCTGCAGCTCAGCTGGCATTGGCACTGGAGGGGCCGGCATTACAAGTGCTGCTTGATCTTACACCAGCAGAGCAGAGAGACTACGAGACGCTTACTGGGGCGCTAGACCTGTGGTTTGGGGCGCGGCAAATGGCAGGGCAATGACGGGAACAGCTGGCTGGTAGACGGAGAAAAGAAGGGGAGAGTCTGGGTGCTTTGGCAGCTGATGTGGGGTTCTATGTGTGGAGAGGTTACCCGAAGTGTGCAGCAGCTGCACAGGAGGAGCTGGCTCTCCACGCATTCCTGCAGGCCCTGCTTCCAGAGAGGCTGCACCAGCATGTTCGTTTATCTGCCTCACAAACACTGGCTCAAGCATTGGCAGAGGCAGAACGAGCAGAGTCTGTATTCATGATGACATGAACAGCTGCCCCTTTTTACCACCCTCCTGCTCGAGTACGCCAGGCCGAGCATACTGACATTGACAATGCTGAAGGAATATGCTGTATGGGTGACTTTGTGCAACAGGACGAGTGCAGAGCATGGCCCCTGAACCAGCGAGGGCGTTCTACTCGATGGGATGCATGTTACCGTAGCAGGGAGGTGGGACATATGGCCCGTGATTGTCCCACCCCCGCAAGCCGGAAAACTAGGAGCGAGCAGCCGGGCAAAGAGGGACGGCCGCTTCCACCACAGTCTCCATGGAAAATGTTCCCTAGCCGGCCATACCCAGGGTTTGTACATGTACTGTGTTTTAAATGGCTATCCTTGCAGGGCCCTCAGCGACACAGGTCCACCATTTCCATTGTACGCCCAGGAACCCTGCCTGGAACAGAAGGGTCCATGCCAGCCAGGTGGTAATCTACTGTGATACAGATGAGACTGGGGAGCAGGCAGTCCTAAAAGGAGGGAAGTGCCTGCAGGTAACCGTAGGCACAAGTGTTTTTGTTCATGAGTTTTGGCTGGCAGACATAGAGGATGTTTGTATATTGGGACTGGACTTTTTTGCACTGAGTGGGGCCTGTATAAATGTGGCCAGAGCTTATATTCAGATCGGTCATTAAGTCATTCACCAACAAAAGGGGCAAAGGACAGTGGAGGTGCCCTCGGGTCAGGTGAGAGGAGAGGCAGCTGGTCAGGATAGCCGAGCGCCCACATAGAAAGTTACCCCTGTCGAGGTCAGCACCATGCCAGCCCAGTTAACCCCGACAATGCCCTCGCCATCAAAAGAGACCGTACCGACTGTTCAGGAACTGTGGCAACGATGCAGTGAAAGACTGACCCACAGCCAGTGTCAAAGGTTATGTGAGGTGCTTGACCAAAACCAGGATGTCTTCATGGTACGGGACGAGGACTGCGGATGAACAGGGCTAGCACAGCATGTCATTTATACCGGCAGAGCTCCGCCCATTCGCCTGCGACCCCACCAGCTAGCGCTGGCCAAACAGATCACAGCAGAGCAAAAGGAAATAAAAAAAACCAGGAGTAATTGAGCCGCCTTACAGCCAGTGGGCAGCTCCCGCTGTGCTTGTTAAAAAGAAGGACTCCTCTTGGCGGTTTTGTGTGGACTATCACCGCGAAAAGACTCTTATCCGCTACCTCGAATCAACAACACACTGGACAATATCGCAAGGTCACGCTGGTTCAGCTCCATTGACCTCTGGAGCAGGTACTGGCAGGTGGAGTTGGCTCTGGAGGCCAAACCAAAGACAATGGCTATAGCAGTTCAGGGTAATGCCTTTTGGTCTATGCAATGCTACAGCTACCTTCTCCCGTTTGATGGAGAAGGTCCTGGCAGGTCTCTCGTCGCTGTTGCGTAGTGTATCTGGATGACCTGTTGGTGCATGCAATGGACTTTGAGGGGGCACTGAAACACCTCCAGGTGGTTTACGCTGCTTTCTGCCGAGCTGGGTTACGACTCAATCCAATAAAATGCCACTTACTTCGGAGAGAGACAACTTTCCTGAGACATGGGGTGAGTGCCGCAGGGGTCGCCACCGACTCAGCTAAAGTGGCAGCGGTGAAGGGGTGGCCTGTACCAAAGAACATCGTTGAGCAAAGAAGCTTCCTGGGTCTGGCATCGTACTACTGGCGCTTTGTCCAGAACTTCTCCACCATCGCCAGTCCACTGCACCAGCTAACAGAAAAGGGCCGGCACTTCATTTGGGATGAGGCATGTGAGACTGCCTTCAACCACCTGCATGAGGTATTGACTAAGGCCCCATTGCTAAAATATCCTGACCCAGGCCAACAGTTCATCATCGACACTGAGGTAATGTTGGTATTGGTGCGGTGTTGTCCCAGGAAGGTGACGATAGAGAACATGTAGTTGCATACTTCAGTCAGGCTCTGAAGAAGGCGGAGAGAAACTACTGTGTTACTCGCAGAGAGCTGCTAGCAGTGGTACTGGCACTCCACCACTTCCGCCCTACCTGTACGGGAAGAAGTACCAGCTGGAGACAGACCACGCATCCATAACCTGGCTGTTAAGCTTCCGGAACCCAGAGGGGCAGGTGGCTCGGTGGTTGGAGAGTATCCAGGACTATGATTTTGAAGTGCAGCACCGGGCCAGTCAGCAGATAAGGAAACACGGATGCCCTGTCCCACTGCCCCTTCCGACTGTCGAAATTGTCGGAAGCTGGAAGAACAAGAAAAGGCCGCAGGCAAAGGTATGGTGCGGCAGATTCACGGAGGGGATGGGGCCTGCGACCCCTTTGGAACCTCATGAGTTGCAACGGCAGCAGGAAGCAGATCCTCCCTGAAGAGGCTACGGGAGTGGCCTAAGCAACAAGAGAGAATGGCTCTGGGAAGGGAAGTGAAATCCTATCACTCTCAGTGGACTAGCCTTATTTTCAGTGATCGTCTGTGAGGCCACCGTACTGCAACTCCTTGTCCCTTGTTCATTTCAGCGTCAAGTTCTGGGGCTCATGCATGGTTCAGTGGGGACGGGCCATTTTGGTGTGGTAAAGACCCTGCGGAGATTGAGAGGCCAGAGATTAAGAACCGTTATGTCCTAGTCACCATGGACTACTTCACTAAGTGGCCGGAGGTGTATGCAATACCCGACCAGAGTACAACCACTATAGCAGAAAAGCAGGTAGAGGAGATGTTCTGCCGATTTGGGGCCCCAGACGAGATCCACAGTGACCAGGGACGTAATTTCGTGGCCGAAGTGTTCCAAAAGGTGTGTTGACTACTGGGGAAACGCAAGATGCGCACAACTCCCATTCACAGAGCGATGGATTGGGGGAATGCTTCAACCGTACCCTGACTACTTAGCTATCCATCCTATCCAGTGAGCATCAACGCGACTGGGACTGACACATATCCCTGGTTCTCTGGCCCTACCGAACCGCAGTGCAAGAGTCTACAGGATGCACACCAGCTGTGCTCATGTTTAGCCGGGAACTACAAACACCGGTAGAATTGGTCTTCGGCGAGGTTGGAGTACTTGCAAAAGCTGCGAAACAGGCTCCATGCAGTGCATGAGGCGGCCCGGAGCTCCATCAGCCAAGCAGAATCGGGTATATGATGTCCATAGCAACGACAGAGACTTTGCTCCCGGGGACAAAGTTTGGGTTTACTCCCCTAAAAGGAAGAAGGGCTATTCTCCTAAGCTGTTCAATTACTGGCATGGGCCATGTGAGGTGCTGGCTAAGGTCTCTGATATTGTGTATCGAGCCAAGCAAGTTAGTTTCCAGACAAATTTCATTGTGAAGATAAGTTGTGAAAGGAGGTGGTTATTAGTGTTCATCAGCTATTAGTCTGATGATGCCCAAGGTCATTGCCTGCAGATCTTCTTACCCTGAACAATGCACAGTAAATGTTTGCTTTCTGTACAACCGATCCCAAAGGCAAATGTTTGACAGCTTGTTTGGATGGCATTCAAGATTTGCTTTACTAGATTTGATTTGCATTTTGTATTTGGAAAAACAATCCACTGGGTCTGTAATACAGAGAACATGAGAGAAAGTCAGATGACAGGTTTTAAAGGTATATCAGATTTCCTTGAAGCAGGGCCTTCCCAAGCACAGGGCAGGGCTCAGTGCAAAGTAAAAGAAGCCGGGTCAGTCTGTTCACTGTGGGCCCCCTCAAGTGTGGGGCCTGGTCCGGTCACACCGGTTGCACCGCTCTAAGGATGGCTCTGCCTTGAAAATATATTGTTATTTTTGAATGGTTATAATAGAAATAACTCAAACTAACTGTGTTTCTATGTTGTTTATCTGAGAACCATATCTGGGAACACTACTTTAACTAAACTGGGGACCACATATAAAAAGTTTCATGCCAGTTTTACCTGCCAACAGTTTCCTTCTTAGAAATATTTATTTTATTAAAGTTTAGTTATATATAGTTTATTTGATTGGTCAAATTCAGCTGATTTGTTTGTTCTGCCTTGAGCTGTGACTGGTCACACCCTCACACTCTTTTGTCATTGGCTGTATGTCAGTTTAAGTAAGAGAGAGTCAATGTCATCATGCACAATTCTGTCCTCTACTTCAAACTGATCACTGAAAAATCACCAAACCTCTTCACTGGATGAAGATGAAGACGACACTCGCTGTGCTCCTAATCCTGGAGCTCTACGGACTCTCCTCCAGTCTCATTAAACATTTCTTTGTGAATGAAAATAAGAAATGGGGTTGTGCACGACAGCACTGCAGAATTTACTATCATGACATGTCCACCTTCACTAATGAGAGCGAGAAGCAGCAATTTTTAACAGATGCAGTTGGTCAAACTTCTGATGCCTGGGTTGGTCTCTACAAAATATCAGGAGTCTGGAAGTGGACCGGAGGAGAATATTCAACACAAATTAGCGGGGGTAAAAATGACGACTGTGGTTTTATAGACAAAAATACTAAGGAACTGCATGATGAAAAGTGTGATAAAACCCATCCCTTCTTCTGTATGAGAATGGACTTTGCTCTGATGCTGCAGCGTGAGAGCTGGGAAGGAGCTGTGGAATACTGCAGAAAATATTATAATGATCTGGCGAGTCTGAGCTCAGTGAACAAGATGGATTCTGTTTTAGGAGAAATCACACAAGCTCAAACTGAATATGTCTGGACTGGTCTGCGCTTTCTAGCAGGAGAGTGGCTCTGGATCAATGGAGATGATCTTGACTTCACGGCCTGGTCTAAGACGGGAAAGCCCCAGTGTCCTGCCGGAAACCTTCGCTGTGGAGCCCTGGACAAGAAAACAAGGGTCTGGACACACAGAGACTGTGAGGAGAAGCTCAACTTCTTTTGTCAGTAGATGGTATGTGCCTTAAACGGATATTTTATGAGCACAGATTATAACTATATTAGATATGGTACCATTACGATATTTGGGCCATCTTTTTACTGTGACATTTGTTATCGCAACCTGTTTAACAACTGTTGAACATTTTCATTATTAATAAACATCAACACTTTTGCTATTACTGCTATCTTATGTATGTTTTTTTTTTTTTTTAAATAAGACAAACTGGATTACTAGTAGAATAGATTGTTTCAACAACAATTTCTTCTCCTCACTCAAAGCATTCAGCTCTACATTTCCTGCTCCACACTTACTGGAAAGAAGCCCTGCTCCGGGTTCACTGCATAAAGCAATGCTCTTCACTATAAAATTCCTACCCTGTAACAAACAAGAAATTTGTTTCAACGATAGGTGGAAAGTTCTAGTTTTTGTTTAATTTTGGCAGCTTTCATGCATATAATTTAAGTACAAAAAAATATGAATGTTCTTTTGTTTTATAACTTTATAGTATTTTAAGATCCACTTTATATTAGATGGCCTTTGACCTTTATGTACTAACATTTAAATGAATAATTTGATACAATGCACTTATTGTGTACATACATGTTTTTACATTGTACTTACAATTAAAATATTACCTGCATGTAATTAAATCTTTAATTAAGTTCTGTAGTTAAATTTATAATTACACTGTTGACACTTCCCTTACATCTAACCCTACCCTTAAACTTACCCATACCACCACACACCTGTCCCTAACTTTACCCTTAAACTTACCCACACCACCATACCTGTCCCTAACTTTACCCTTAAACTTACCCATACCACCACACCTGTCCCTAACTTTACCCTTAAACTTACCCACACCACCACACCTGTCCCTAACCCTACCCTTAAACTTACCCATACCACCACACCTGTCCCTAACTTTACCATTAAACTTACCCATACCACCACACCTGTCCCTAACTTTACCCTTAAACTTACCCACACCACCACACCTGTCCCTAACTTTACCCTTAAACGTACCCATACCACCACACCTGTCCCTAACTTTTACCCTTAAACTTACCCACACCACCACACCTGTCCCTAACTTTACCCCTTAAACTTACCCATACCACCACACCTGTCCCTAACTTTACCATTAAACTCACCCATACCACCTCACCTGCCCCTAACTTTACCCTTAAACTTACCCATACCACCACACCTGTCCCTAACTTTACCATTAAACTCACCCATACCACCACACCTGTCCCTAACTTTACCCTTAAACTTACCCACACCACCACACCTGTCCCTAACTTTACCCTTAAACTTACCCATACCACCACACCTGTCCCTGACTTTACCCTTAAACTTACCCATACCACCACACCTGTCCCTAACTTTACCCTTAAACGTACCCATACCACCACACCTGTCCCTAACTTTACCCTTAAACTTACCCACACCACCACACCTGTCCCTAACTTTACCCTTAAACTTACCCATACCACCACACCTGTCCCTAACTTTACCATTAAACTCACCCATACCACCTCACCTGCCCCTAACTTTACCCTTAAACTTACCCATACCACCACACCTGTCCCTAACTTTACCATTAAACTCACCCATACCACCACACCTGTCCCTAACTTTACCCTTAAACTTACCCACACCACCACACCTGTCCCTAACTTTACCCTTAAACTTACCCATACCACCACACCTGTCCCTAAAAGAGTTTTAAAATACAATATTAACACAATTAGTGAATTGTACTTATTTTTTGAGGTAGTAGTTAAGGCCACCTAATATTAAGTGGGACTGTATATTCAAAGTAAAATAAACAACATAAATCAATTAAACATAGTAGATGTTGTGTTTAGAGGTGCTGAATAGGGTGTGACAGATTTTACTTGTTTACCCTTTCTCTAGTTCTGTGACATTTTTAAATTGATCATTTAAATTCCATTCAGTAAAATTAAACCACAGAGGAAAAATATCTTAATGCTTATTTTTAATAACACATTTAGTTATTATTATTATTCATTTTGAATTGTATTTAATTATGCATTATAATTGTTCTCTTTTTCATGTTTTTAGGACATACGTATCTACTGTGCTGCACTATGCATTTCAGGTTTTAATGTAATGCAATGTAATGGCCATTTCATTTTTAAGTAGTGAAATATCTTAAAAACTGAGTATTTAAGAACCAAGTATCCTTAGAGACTTAAGTTAACTTGGAGGATTTTCCTAGATCGTTTTCTAATCACCATCAAAAGAATCCACATTGTCACTTAATGTATATTGAAATATGTGCTGACATGAGGATGATAAAAGTATTTGGATTAAAGTAAAGTACTGTATCCCTTTAAGTGTTTTACTTCATTGAATATGTAATTTTGTAATTATATTGAATAGGTCATATTTATTTTGCATTTAATGAAAGCATAAGCCTTATACTGTCCATGAAAAGAGGTGTTTTTTTTGTCATTTGTGGAAGAAGATTTGTTTTTATATTTCTCTGAGACTCCACATATCATGGGTGAAAATATAAGGGTATCTTAAAGCTGACTCATAGTCATGCGGCTTTTATAGAGATTTAATTTAACTAGGACACAGTGTGTGTTTTGCCAATTGAGTGACAGTGTAGATTAATAAAACAGTAAAACACAATAATCATATTTCTTTGTATGAAAGGAGTTTTCTGTTCCAGAGTGCTGAAAAAAAAACGTACATTATTTTACTTGAATACTTATTGAATACATGCACTGCTCATTCATATATTTACTAGAATGTGTTCAAATATAAACCATATGAAGCATTTATATACACTATACAGACCTTGCATTAAAGAAAATTAACCTAAGACATAAAATAATTTTCTTCATTTTCATAGGAACTGGGTCCTTATGTCATTAAATAAAAACTAAAAATAAAATCAATATGGTATTTTTATCTATGCACAAGACACAACAAAATGCAAGCCATTTTATCTGCTACAAGGTGTAGCTGTATTATATTTCAGCATGTCTCTCTTTCACCTCAAGCAGGGGGTGGAGCTGCACCAGGCTCAATTTTCACCAGCAATTCTGAGACAAATGGGAACATTTTGCTCCTGTATGTCTCTTTTTTGGCTTCCTATGCATGTACAATTGTTGACCATGTTGACAATGGTTCATTACTGAAAATGACTTGTGCTTTAGGGATGGAATTAACCCTCATAGGGTCTTTGAGGTCCATTCGGACTCCATTTGATGTTTCCTTCTTTTAAAAAAAACATTGTCCCTTCATCTCAGTTGCATGAGATTTTGTGACTTTTGTAACATTATGAACACTATGTAACTATTTTAACACACCCAAACACACACATGTTTGTTTTTGTGAAATGTGGGGACATTCCATAGGCGTAATGGTTTTTATATCGTACAATCCGTATTTTCTATCCCCCTACACTGCCCCTGCCCCTAAACCTACCCATCACAGGAGACTGCGCAGTTTACTTTCTGTGAAAAAAACCTCATCCTGTGTGATTTATAAGCATTTTGAAAAGTGAGGACATGGGGAACGTCCTCATATTTCACCCTCTTTTTGTAATACCTATGTCATACCCATGTCATTATACACATTTGTGTCCTGATATTTCACAAAAATATGCCCACCCAAAACAAACACACCCACACCCCCACACACACACACAAAATCAGTTGTTCTGAAAAAAAGTAGGGGTGTAAATGGTTGGAGGCTTAATGGATCCCACATTGAAAATGAAAAAAAAGTATTATAAAATGTTCAATAAAATCGATAAATCCAAGATAAATCTGAAAATATTCACACAGAAATTAAGACCTGGTACTAGAGCACAAATGTGGAATAAACATGCTTACAAACACACTGAAGGTGTACTGGCGTACCTTGCACTGATATGCTCGATCATTGAATGCAAAGCAAAGGAACGGTCTGTGTCGAGGGAGAATCAAGACATGAAAGTACGCATCCTTAAGGCTGATCACTGTTATGTTGTTTGACACTAGGTGTCGCTGGGGAGTTAGAAAAGAATAGGGAATGAAAAGAGAAGAAGAAGCGGAAGAGTTGAGTATAGACATGTTGTGCTGTTGCATGGAATGATTACAAAAGTATCCTGTTTCATCAGACTTTTCAGTGTCTAATTTCATCTGCACAAGACACAACAAATTTGATGACGAGGATGCTGAATGCCTTCACTTAAATATTGAAGAAGGATGTCTGCGGTAAATGCTCCATTTCCAAACCCCTTCCTTACATGCCCAGGGGAGCCGGCTATACCATTTAAAACTGGGGAGAAAATGTTTCAAAACTACCTACTAGTCAAGCGAGACAAGAGCTCTTCTACTTCACTGTCTTAGGGCAAAAAAATGTCTACACTTTTCCCGATGCAGGTGACATACTCGACTCTGCAATTGCTGCTTTGTAGACATACTTCAACCCCAAAATCAACGTGTTAGCAGAGAGACACGCATTTCGCAAACGTACTCAAGCCCCCAGCGAATCAGTACAACATTACGTTGTAGCTGTAAGAGACTTGCTACCGCTGTGGGTCTGAAAAACATTTAGCCAATGCACAAAACTGTCCTGCTGCCCATGCAAAATTTGCCCAAGTGTGTCGATCGGCTGACACCAGTTCAGTGCACAAAATTAAACTGCCTGAGTATACTGTTCTCTACATGCATGACCAAGCGACCACAAATAAGCTTGTGTGCCCTGTCACCATAAAGGCTAGTTTACCCTTGAGGCTGAGTTAATGATGGATACTGGCTCATCCGTCTCCATTTTACCAAAGTCTATATATGATGCCAACTTTAGTTCCGTGCCCCTTCAGCCACCATATGCTCGCCTGGTCACATAATCATGTGCACCAATCCGTGTATTGGGTTGCTTGCCCACCATTGTGTCTAGAGATATGATCACATGTTCCACAAAATTCTTCATAGTTGATTTTAGAACAGTTCTACTGTAAATGGATCTAATAAAAGCTTTATGCTTGCATTTCGATGGTCAACGCTTGCTTTCCACTCTTTCCCTTACTGGATCTCAGGCCCCTACTGCGGCTGTAAGATGCCTTTCAAACCCAACCGCACATCCGAGTACACTGGGATGAGCAAAAGGCTTTGTTCACAAAGTGAAGCTCTCAGGAAAATGTGGGTCCGGTCTGTCAAAAACTGCCGCTTACCGCTGTCTGTGCGTTCTGCTGTTTCCAAAGAATTGGATCACCTTCACAAAAGAGTCATTGAAAAATGTATGCGTCATCCTGGGTCTCTCCGATCATCTCCGATGGCAGTGCATCCTCAAAACAGACTTCTTGACCATGGAAAATGAAGGGGTGGCTGAGAGTGAGGAAGCAAATATAGTAGGTAAGTGGACAAAGGCCCATTCAAACAGGTTGTGTCACAACCTGCTCAAAGACGTGACAAATAAGTGGAGGACATAGTAAGATTGGTAAGGTTTCAACAGAAGTGTTTATTTACATAAAAATAAATTGTACTGGCATTGAATCCAGCAAGCTAAACATTTTACTCAATAACCAGTCTTGACACTGAAGTCGTCATTTAGATTTACTGAATAAATGTGTAAAACTGTAAAACAACATAAAACAAACGTAATACATAAATAAATTGTCACATGGTAAGCGTTGAATCCAACAATATACATCAGGAAACAATCATACAAAATGTTTACACAATACGAATACAGAACTATGAATTTCACAATGCTGCATTATTAGAACAATTACTTTTCCATGGACTCCCTCATAAGCTTACAAAATAAAGTAATCAAGAATAATTAACCTCTACTTACAGACAGTGCCTCGTTAAGAGTCCCTAATCTGATGAACTGATGGCAAATTCAAACATGCACATCCATGTGCTGAGCACGTTCTTTTCAACCTAACCCTGGAAACTAAATAAAATAATTATAAGCCACAGCAAATAAATTTACCAGCAGGGGGAGCAAAAATCCTAAATTAGGCAAAGCCACAACACTCCCCGTCTGGTATCTCAAGATACCATTTAAACTAGCAATTACTGAACTAAACAGCCTGATTTGAAGACAGGAGGTATACTAATTCAGAAATAGGTCTGTGATAGATTTGTGTTGTTCCGTCCTGAACGGTTTTCACCTCCACATTCATCACCATACCGTCTACACTGGGAACAGACTTCACAATTATCCCCATTGGCCACTCATTCCTTTTGACTTGTTTGTTTTTGAGAAGCTCAATGTCGCCTTCTTTGATGTTCGGATGTTTGTGAAACCACTTGCAACAGCTATTCCAGAATGTTTCTGCTAAGGTTTGAGCCTGTTTCCATTGACATAAGGGCATGTCTTTCTTGCTGAAATTTTCTTGTGGCGTTGGGACACTACCAGCTTTTTTGTGTCAGAAGCATAGATGGTGTTAGGATAAAGGGGAAGTCAGGATCTTTGGAGACTGGGACCAGAGGCTGTGCATTAATGATGGATGTGACCTCAGACATGAATGTCACTAAGACTTCATGAGTCAGCTGTGTGTACCTGTTTTTCAGGAGCATAGAATCCAGGATACGCCTTGTAATACAAATCATACGTTCCCAGGCGCCACCCATATGAGAAGAGTGTGGTGGATTAAATACCAAGGAACATCTTTGGTCAAGCAGGTATTCTCTCACTTGGGTTTGTTCTTTTTCAGTCATTTTAAGCTCTCTAGAGGCACTAACAAAATTTGTCCCACAGTCAGAGTGCAACTGCTTGGCAGCACCTCTAATAGAAAATAATCTTCTGAGACCATTAATGAAACTCTCAATTAAAAGGAGGTCATTGACTCAATCACATCTATGTGAACTCTGGTACACATACAAGTGAACAACACTGCCTCTTGCTATTCGCTTGGCTACCCCTTGTGCGTCGTAAGATCACTTCCCATGGCCCAAACACATCTAAGCCGACAAAAGAAAAGGGTGGATCCGTTTGCAGCCTTTCTGCTGGTAGGTCGGCCATCTGTTGTTCCTCCATCTTGCCTCTTATTTTACGGCAAATAACACATTTTTGGATAATACTGCTGATACATCGTTTATCCCCAATTATCCAAAAGCCATTAGATCTTAAGATGCCTGCCCTGATGCTGCACACATTCATGAAAATATCTGACCAGTAGTACTGTGATGTGTAGTACGATCTCCTAGCTCTGCTTGTCTGATGCGTCCACCAACTCTTAGCAAACCATTGCTGTCCATGATTGAATTCAACTTTAAAAGTGGACTATGAGAGGGAATATCACCCATGGAAGTGATACATTTCAGCTCATTTGAATACACCTCATGTTATACACTCTTGATGATGATCTCCTCTGCTTTCAAGAGATCGCTTACAGATAAGCCCTTTGGGCACAAATGCCAACCAGTGCACTGACTATTGCCATTTGTTCCGGTGAAACAATGAGCAATGTGCTGGAGCCAAGCTACGGCTCTGACGACAGTTCTCCAGCCTGAGAATTCTCAAATCTTTTGGTACCCAACTGATTCAAGTTGACGTGGGTAGACAAGGCTTTAACCTCTGCACGAACTTCAACATGTTCATCTTTGGTCAATGAGGTTGTATGAGCTTGGGCTATCAGAGAGCTGCTCTGGTGGATAGTGCAAAAATGATGGTCCTGTGAACCAGGTTGTGGCCTCAAGCTTGGCAGATGAAACAGAACGAGAGCCATGATCGGCAGGATTTTGCTCAGAGGAAACATACCTCCATTGTTCCGGCTGAGTAGACTGTCTGATGCGCTACACTCTGTTGCTCACATAAACATGGAAGCATCTTGACGCATTATAAATGTATCCTAACACTACTCTACTGTCCGTGTAGAACCCTATTCTATCCGGCTTTAGATGAATCTGTTCTGTAATGAGTTCAGCCAGTTCAACAGCTAGGACTGTAGCACATAGTTCCAGCCTAGGCACAGATAGATCAGGCTTTGGAGCCAACCTTGCCTTGACAAGAATAAAGCCTACCTCTGTGTTCTCATTCTGACCTGAGGATCTCAAATACGCAACAGCTGAGATAGCCTTCATAGAGGCATCCGAGAAAACACATTTTTCAGTGTATTCAGCTTCAGAAAGAGGAATGGATATGTACATGCGTGGAATATTCAGACTTCTCAAGTCTTGGAGCAAATGACACCACCGTGTCATGCAAATTCCGCATTCCCATGGCATTGGCACTGCCATTGGGCGTTTTCTAAGATCTCGAAGATGATTGGCTTCTAAGCGAAACTCCCATTCATCAGTCACTGACGTTACTCAGAGTAAATGAACGAAAGGGAACAACAAAGGCAATGCTGTGTTGAGTGCAGTGCTTATGTATGGGAATGGGAGTGAATGGGAATTTAATAAAACTCACTGCAACAGAGCAGTCTAGGGTAGGAAAAGTTAAGAATTAGTACTGTTTTATTTTGTGCAGTGCGCAGTTTATTGTGCTGTGTAGTGCTGGGAATATAGTGGCGCAAACTGCAGCACGGCAGTTTGGGGTGGGTGAAGGAAGGATTATCATTGAGAAACAGAATTTTGTAAGTGTGTTTTAGACAATTCCTCTTCAGCCTTGGAAAAGATCCTTTCACAAGGAACAGAGGATATATATGGAATTTTATTAGATTTTTCAAAATATATTGATTATAATTTTTCAAGAAACTACTGAAAATTTCAGAAGAGTAAATGAAACGTCTGGATACCCATTTGTAACTACAGATCAGTGAAAGAAAGAGGAGAAAACAGTTAGCAAAGCATGCAGAGTAGAACATTTTTCCTGCAATTTATCTTTTTCACTTTATAGTTTCATTAGTTTCTTGAAAAGTTACGTTCAATATATTTTTGCACAAATCTAATTCCATAATAATATAATAATATATGGCCCTAACACATATGAACCACAATAACGACAATGACACAACTCTCTTTGACACTCACACTTCTGCTACTCCTGACACTTCTCTGAAACGCCACAACAACCACAAGCTTCCTCGAGTTTCGAACCCGAAGCGATACTCAAACAGAACCGATGACGTATTCCACACAAACTGAGGCCTCATTTGTCATTGTTCACGTGATTTCTCCGTTAACAACACCAAGTTCATCTGGCACGCCCATTTATTCTCAACACAAGCTCAGACGCCTCGGTTAAAATGTCACATCACTAGACATACACTTTAATATACAAGCATTGTTTGTCCAAATTTACATTGTATGCTTCACTTTGCTAGCAGTCACCATGGAATGTGTACCTTTCATGTGACTGCCACTGGAGTAAAACAAACACAAAATAAAGATCTCACAAACTGCATTCATGTGGTTCTTTGAATTAGCACAAGTGCTACATCACACATATCCTGAACTTTTGGTTGATTAACCCAAACCTTTCTTACTCAAGATATGCTGGTTCCAAAAACATGTGCGGGAGTAAGTTCAACCAACCCTATGTTACCTATTAACACACAAGACATTTTCAACAGAGCGACGAATTGACGAGTCTCTATGAAAATGGAGACTTTCTTTTTCTTTAGTTTAATGCAGATTTGCATACTTAATGAATATCACCACCTGGTGGTTGTGCAGTCATTTTTCAATCCTTAATTTGATGATAATAAAAAGAAAGACTGTTTAGACTAAATAACAGTCTGTACTTGCAAAGATAACAGCTGTATACGTTTTTTTTAATTTATTTTTTTTAGTAATTTTGCTTCCATATTGCTTTAAATGTAAGATATATTATATTTTGTATAATAGAAATACATTATAGTAAAGAAAAACATCCTGATTGCACATCAACAATGTGTGAGATTTTAAAAAAAGGATACACCGATCAGGCATAACATGATCATCTTCCTAATATCTTGTTTTTCCCCCTTTTGCTGCCAAAACAACCCTGACCCGTCAAGGCATGGACTCCACTAGACCCCTGAAGGTGTGCTGTGGTATCTGGCACCAAGATGTTAGCAGCAGATCCTTTAAGTCCTGTAAGTTACAAGGTGGGGCCTCCATGGAACAGACTTGTTTGTTCCGCACATCCCACAGATGCTCGACTGGATTGAGATCTTGGGAAATTGGAGGCCAACTCGAAACCTCAAACTCGTTGTGCTTCTCAAACCATTCCTGAACCATTTTTGCTTTGTGGCAGAACATTATCCTGCTGAAAGAGCCACGGCCACCAGGGAATATTGTTTCTGTGAAAAGGCGTACATGGTCTGCAACAATGCTTAGGTAGGTGGTACATGTCAAAGTAACATCCACATGGATGGCAGGACCTAACGTTTCCCAGCAGAACATTGCCCAAAGCATCACACTGCCTGCGCAGGCTTGCTTTTTTCCCATAGTGCATCCTGTTGTCATGTGTTCCCCAGGTAAGCCACGCACACACACCTGGCCATCCATGTGATGTAAAAGAAAACAGGATTCATCAGACCAGGCCACCTTCTTCCATTGCTCCGGGGTCCAGTTCTGATGCTCTCGTGCCACTGTTCGTGTTTCGGCGGTGGACAGGGGTCAGCATGGACACCCTGACTGGTCTGCGGCTATGCAGCACAGTGCATCGCATTAAACTGCGATGCTCTGTGTATTCTGATAACTTTCTATTAGAACCAGCATTAACTTCTTGAGCAATTTGAGCTCCAGTAGCTTGTCTGTTTGATCGGACCACACGGGCCAGCTTTTTCGCTCTCCACGTGCATCAATGAGCCTTGGAACCTATGCCTATGACCTCAGATCCTTACACTTTCCCATTTTTCCTGCTTCTTACACATCAACTTGGAGACAAAATGTTCACTTATTGCCTAAATATCCCACCCACTAACAGGTGCCGTGATGAAGAGATCATCAGTGTTATTCACTCCACCTGTCACTCCACCTGTCAGTGGTCATAATGTTATGCCTGATCGTTGTATATATATAAAATAATAAATTGATCATTATCTTGCTTTTTTCTATACTGTTGTCTGAGGTCAACTAATGATGTTCGTGTGGTTTTTACATAAAAAAAACATCATAATGAATAAGTAATAGGCTATTTTCTACACTGGTTTTGATGGGCGTGCTGCACTGGAGACTTGGAAATAAACGCCCATGTCTAGGATTGGATAAGATTTGCATATTTAATGAGCTTCAGCTCCCCTGTCAGTTCAGTTCACATTAGGGATTGTTTTGAAAGCGGCGACCAGAATGATTTTCTCGATCACAGGGCTCATAAACGTCTTTATCAAACAAACACAAAGATTTATTTCTCATCCACCCGAGATTGATTGTAATAATATTTCTGTATTACTTTGCCCGCCCGATCGTTCGATATAAGCACAAATCGAGCACACACACACGCGCGCGTGCGTCCTTCAAATGTCAAGTCAAGACATTTGGCCCACACATGTCCGAGTCTGACCCCGAATCACAATAAACCAACAAATAATTCTCCAGCCTGTAATAGCGTGCTAAAGGTATGTTCTGTTAGTACACATTATCAAAACTATCTATAACAATACAATACTATTACATATAAAAAAACGGCTCGGGTTATGTATATAACCCTTGTTCCCTGAGAAAGGGAACGAGCACTGCGTCGGAACGACGATTTGGGGATGCTCCCTAAGCATCAGCGAATCTGAAGTCTGAATAAACACTAGTCCAATCCGATTGGCGTGCGTGATGACGTCACTGTGACGGCGTACCCGGAAGTATAAAAGGGGAGCCGGCGCAACATGGCGGCAGCTATTGCTCTGAAGCATGCGCCCAGGCGTCGGCGTGGCGACGCGACGCAGTGCTCGTTCCATTTCTCAGGGAACAAGGGTTATATACATAACCCGAGCCGCCTTCGAGGAACTCACACCGCGCCGGAACGACGATTTGGGGAACGCAGTACCCACTAGGCCACACCGAGGTAGCGCCTGCCCTAGTGTGAAGCCGAGACCGGGCACAGCTAGGACTGGAGCACCCTAGCGCCAGGCGTCGAGGGAGATGTAGGCTGTAAAACCTAATAAAGGTGTGTGGGTAGCCCACCGCCGCCTCGCAGATATCCTGCAAGGGGACCCCAGAAAGGAGGGCCACCGAAGAGGCCATGCCTCTGGTGGAATGAGCCCTCACGGCCATAGGTGAAGGCAAACTGCGCACCTGATAAGCCATGGTTATCGCCTGGACAATCCAATTACTGATTGTCTGAGTAGACGCAGGCAATCCTTTCTTGGGTGAGCCAAAACACACCAAAAGTTGTTGGGACCTCCTCCACTGTGCCGACTTCTCCAAGTACACTCTGAGTGCCCTAACCGGGCAGAGCAGGTGAAGCCTCTCCTCTTCCGCCGTCACGTGAGGCGGAGGATGGAATGCCTGCAGAACCAAAGACCTGACCACCCTTGTTGGGACCTTAGGCACGTAGCCTGGCCTAGGGTGTAAGATGGCCTTTACTCCACCCGGGGCAAACTCCAGGCAAGTTGGCGTTACCGCCAAGGCCTGGAGATCACCCACTCTCCTCAGAGAGGTAATGGCGAGGAGAAAAGCCACCTTAAGGGTCAGGTTCTTTGGTTCAGCCGACTCCAATGGCTCGAAGGGGGCATCAGCCAGCCCTCCGAGAACCACTGCCAGATCCCAAGTTGGAACTCTGGATTGAGCCACAGGCCTCATCCTCCGAACCCCACGGAGGAACTGTACAACCAACTGGTGCCTACCCAAAGGCCCATCACCCATAGGAGTGTGGAAAGCCGCAATGGCAGCCACGTACACCTTGAGTGTGGACGGGGTTAGACCCACTGAGAAGCGATCTTGGAGGAACTCCAGCACTGAAGCCACAGGGCAGTTAACTGGGTCCACCTCACGCTCTCTGCACCAAGTGGAAAATACATTCCACTTGAGGCTGTACAGTCTCCTTGTAGACGGAGCCCTGGAACTGAGTAACGTCTCTACCACCTCTGCCGACAGGCCAGCCTCTAGGTACCTGGCCCCTCAGGGCCAGACCCAAAGGTTCCAAATTTCGGGCCGGGGGTAAAATATTGTACCCGCCGCCTGAGACAGGAGATCCCTCCTCAGAGGAATCTGCCACGGATGACCTGCCAGCAGAGCTATGATATCCGAGAACCATACTGGTCGGCCAACAGGGTGCTACCAGAAGTAGGCTGACCCCTTGTTGACGGACCCTCTCCAGGACTCCCGGGAGCAGAGCAATCGGGAATGCGCACAGACGCAGCCTTGGCCACGTCTGAACCATGGCATCCAACCCAGCGGGGCTGTATGCGTGAGGGAGAACCACAGTGGACAGTGGGACGTCTCTCGAGACGCAAATAGGTCCACTTCCACTGGGCCGAACCTCTTGCATATGGCCTCCACCACCTCTGGGTGGAGCCGCCACTCCCGGGCCTCAGCCCCTGCCTCGACAGGATGTCTGCTCCCTGATTTTGGACCCCCGGGACATACATTGCCCTGATGGACAACAGTTTCCCTTGGGACCACAGGAGGATTAGATGTGCCAGTCTGCACAGAGGGCGCGACCTCAACCCTCCTGATGATTGAGGTACGCCACGACAGCCGTATTGTCTGTCCGCAACCAGGACATGTTGGCCGCGGAGGTCCGGGAAAAAGCTCCTGAGAGCTTTGTAGACCGCCAGCATCTCCAGGCAATTTATGTGCCAGGAGGAATGCCGGGCCTCCCACAGACCTCTCGCAAAGTGGCCGCCCATGATCCGCGCTTCAACCAGTAAGGGAGGCGTCTGTTGAAACGGATTTCCGGCAACAGGACGCTCCCAATACTGGCCCCTGGGACAGAAACCAAGGTTTCTTCCATATGACTAGGGAACGAAGGCATCTGTGCGTTACCCTGATCATACGGAAAGGATTCCCTCTGGGGGAAAACCCCTTGGTTTTCAGCCACCACTGGAGGGGTCTCATGTATAGCAGGCCAAAAGGTATCACGTTGGACGCTGCTGCCATGTGCCCCAGCACTCTCTGAAAGTGCCTCACAGTGATGCTGTGGCCTAGCCTTACTCCTGAGACCATCGCCAGTATGGTCTCGACTCGCGTGGGAGACAATTGTGCCCGCATCGTTGTCGAGTCCCATACAATTCCCAGGAACGTAGTCCTCTGGGACGGCGTCAACACACTCTTTTTCGTGTTGAGTCTCAGCCCCAAGCACTTTATGTGGGCCAGAACGACATCTCGATGCCGAACTGCCATCTCGTACGACTGGGCCAATATGAGCCAGTCGTCGATGTAATTCAGCACACGGATGCCCTGAAGCCTCATTTGAGCCAGAGCTGCATCCATGCACTTTGTGAATGTGCGTGGGGAGAGGGCTAGGCCGAAAGGAAGCACTCGATATTGGTACGCCTCGCCCCCGAAAGCGAACCTCAAGAACTTCCTGTGACATGGAAGGATGGAGATGTGGAAATATGCGTCCTTTAGATCTATCGTGACGAACCAGTCCTCAGACTGGATCTGACTCACGATCATGGGAATAGTGAGCATTTTGAATCTGAATCTCCTCAGAGACCGATTCAAATACCTCAGATCTATGATCGGACGCAACCCTCCGTCCTTTTTGGGAACTATAAAGTACCGGCTGTAGAACCCGGATTCCCTTTCCAGCGGAGGAACACGCTCTATGGCTTCGCCAGTAAGGTTTTTACTTCTAGTTCCATTACCCGAACCCGCTCCGGTACCACTACAGTCCAGTTCAACCCCCTGAACCCTGGAGGAGGATGACCGAACTGCAGTCTGTAACCGCTTACAGTACGCAGGACCCATGTAGAAATATTCGGAAGGCATTTCCATGCGCCGAGATAATCTATTCATTAAGGGAACCAGCCTCTCGAGGCTGGCGTTGGGTGACGAGCCTCGTTCCCAACCCCCTGAAGCGGCTGACCGGCAGGGAGTAGTTGGGAACGAGCCTCTGTGTGCGGACGCGTGAGCTGCCCAGCCGCAAGTCTTTTCAGAGGCGGCTGGAGCAGCGTGCGTTCGTGGGAAATCGATGTGGCCCGGCGCCATAGACGGCGGGATTACCACATCGATTTCCCCAGAGTGCCGCGGAAGAAGCAACCTCAGTTGCCCTTTCGCGGGAGGGACCGCTCTCAGAAGCCCTGCCGTGGCTAGGACTTCTTCCCTGCAGCCTTCCGCGCCTGAAGGACGTTCCTCAGATCACCCCTAGGCGCTGAAGGCTGCTGGTGAGAGCGCCACCTCTGTTGCCAAGCTCCCGGAGGAGGGGCTCTAGAGGCGACGCTCTCTTTTTGCACCTGCCGGTGCGAGGAGCTGGTGGACGGCTGAGGCTGCCCACTAGGGCCAGCCTTCCCGGGCTTTGAGCGGCAAGGGAGGTACTGGTGGAAGGCCGCGGACTGACTCTTCGCCTCCTGGTGCCTGGAGACGACGGTATTAACCGCGTCTCCAAACAACCCAGAAGGCGAGATCGGGGAGTCCAGGAGGAAAGCTCTATCCCTCTCCTTTATCCCCGACAGATTCAGCCAGAGATGTCTCTCCACAGTCACCATAGAAGCCATGGAGCGGCCGATGGCACGGGCCGTCTCCTTGGTGATGCGGAGAGACAAATCTGCGGCCTTCCGGAGCTCCAGCACATCCTCCGGAGAGGGACCCTCGCCCTCATCAAGCTCTTTTAGGAGGTCAGCCTGGTAGGCCTGCAAGATGGAGAGTGTCTGCAGGGAACTACCAGCCCGCCCAGCCGCCATATAAGCTTTGCCCACCAAAGATGAGGTGTCACGACAGGGTTTGGTGGGCAGCACCGGGGCTTTCAGGGACGATGCCGACTCGGGCGAAAGATAGCTCGCGAGAGCTCCCTCTACCCGAGGCATCGCCCTTCGCGTGCCCCCAGAACATTGGAATAATCCAACACCGGGGGATTGGAAACACGCGAAGAGTAGGGCTTCTTCCACGATCTGTACACCTCGGTGTGCAGATCCGGGAAGAAAGGTAAGCCCCGGCGTGGTGTTTGGACCCGGTGCGAAAGAAACCGGTCGTCGAGCCTACTGGGTGGCTGAACTTCCTGCGTCTCTTGTGGCCAATCGATATTTAATTTGGCACCGCCCGGGTCAACACCTCGACCAGCTCCTCATGGGCGGGTGGATGAAGCGTTATGTGTGCCTCATCCCCCGCCTCGATGCCCGCCTCCTCCGGCTCCTCGGAACTGGAGAGCACGAGCATCGGACCCTCCAACCCGGGGGAAGATGCCGCTGCCGGCTTCCACACGGGAGGAAGATCCTCGGAACTGTCAGAGGAGGATCGGGAAAGTGCCGCAGCAGTCCCAAAACCCTCTGACAAGTCCCGCTGTGAACCCCATGATCTGCGACGCCGCGCCGCCTCGGCGACCGCGGGTCCAGAACCATGGGGCTCACTAGGCTGGCCGGCCTCATCAAACACGGCCAGCCTGGAGCGGAGCAGCCTGAGTGTCAGCTTCTCGCAATGCTCACAAGCGGCTCCCTCGAGAGCCGCCCGAGCATGCTGAACACCCAGGCATTGTACACACAGCAGGTGTGTATCCGAGCCCGAAATGTAGCGGGGACACGGATGCACACACTGCCTGTACTCTCTCACTCTTCCCATACTTTCACACATTCGCAACTGGACAATACAACAGTAAATAGACAGACAATAACAGAGAGCGCTATGCTGAAGAGCAATAACTGCCGCCATGTTGCGCCGGCTCCCCTTTTATACTTCCGGGTACGCCGTCACAGTGACGTCATCACGCACGCCAATTGGATTGGACTAGTGTTTATTCAGACTTCAGATTCGCTGATGCTTAGGGAGCATCCCCAAATCGTCGTTCCGACGTAGTGTGAGTTCCCTCGAAAGGGAACACGTTTTACTCACATAAGTGTGCTGCACCATTCCTGTCGGCTCCACTATAGAAGGCACAGCGTTATGTTTTAATCTCAGTATGTCTGCAAATCCAGCATCGACCTGAGACTTGTTTACAAACGATTCCGCAGTGAAATGAAGCAAACACGTATAATGTCTTCACCACGTGATCTGGAACTTCATTAAAAATAAAGTTCAACCACACATTCCGAATATTAGGATCCGTAGGAAGCTTATGCATCGACTGTATTATTCCACAACCAGGAATAGCGCAATATCTTGCGATCTTCTTCGGCATGTTTATTGCTGCTGGGTAGCGCAATCCGAACAGCTCCATGAGTCGGTGGGTGGGGCTACTTAATTAGACGTGCTTATTATTCTGTAGAGGCTGTGTTTTGTCACACAATGACGTCAGGATGAAGCACTCTATCGTTTTATGGGCCTGGTGTCTATAAAAGCTTTTCTTTGACTAACAAGGACGTTTTCAGCTCTGAACCTTACAGGATATTCTCATATTACCATGACCTTTTATATATCAAAAGCTCAAGGGAAAGTTGATTTCCCAATTCATCACCCTTTAATACTGCTTTATAGCTTTATATATCAATGTAACTAAATATCAAATACTGTGCACAATGTCACACCCACTGAAGCCTCATCAATAGGGCACATATCCTGAACACCTATGAAGTAAACTAACCCTGGGAACAGAACCTGCTCCGGAAAAGGTTAGGTTCAGAGAGTAAGTTATGGCTGCTTGCATACTCTGAAAGTTACCTCCGGTTTTGGAACCAAGGCTGTTTGTCATCTATCAGCCTACTATGAACAGGTGCATTTGGTCGCACCCTACTTTTTTCCCATTTACATTCATTCACAGTTCACTTGAAAACCAAACCTACACCTAATCGTCTAAAACGATGTATGCAATACATGCAAAAATGTGTGCATGGTAATTCATTGATATTTTTTAGGAGCAACTTCTTAGTGCGTTAAGTATTTCAAATAATTTTCAGACTATCCAATGATGGCTTGGCTCTGATGCAAGTAATAAATAAAATATGAAGTCCCCAGTTTTGCAAGGTTAAAATATATTCTTTAGGACATTGAGGTAATTTTCAACATTTGAATACATCACTTTTACAAAACCACCCATTGTCAGATCCACATGACACTTTGAATAACTTAAAAGATTTAGCAGACCAATGATGCAAAAATTATTATTATTTGTTATTATTATAATTATTATTATTGTTTTACCTGCCCACAATTTCTTAAAATATTATGAGGTTTATTTGATTGGTCAGATGCAGCTGATTTGTCTGTTCTGTCTTGAGCTGTGATTGGTCACACCCTCACACTGTTTTGTCATTGGCTGTATGTCAGTTTAAGTAAGAGAGAGAGAGTAAGTTTCATCATGTACTATTCTGTCAAAAAAATCACCAAACCTCTTCACTGGATGAAGATGAAGACGATACTCGCTGTGCTCCTAATCCTGGAGCTCTATGGACTCTCCTCTGGTCTCATTAAACAACATTTCTTTGTGAATCAGAAGAAACCATGGGATTCTGCACTTCAGCACTGCAGAACTTACTATCATGGCCTGTCCACCTTCACCAATGAGAGCGAGGAACAGCAATTTTTAGCAGATGCAGTTGGTCAAACTTCTGATGCCTGGGTTGGTCTCTACAAACAATCAGACGTCTGGAAGTGGACCGGAGGAGAAAATGCAACACAAATTAGCTGGGATGCTGATCAATCTGAATATGTTGAATGTGCTATTTTACACAAAGGTCATAAGAAACTGCATGACAGAGATTGCACGGTTAAATATGCCTTCTTCTGTATGAACATATCAGAGTTTGTTCTGGTACTGCAGAATGAGAGCTGGGAAGGAGCTCTGGAATACTGCGGAAAACATTACAATGATCTAGCAAGTCTGAGCTCAGTGAACAAGATGGATTCTGCTTTAGGAGAAATCACACAAGCTCAAACTGAATATGTCTGGACTGGTCTGCGCTTTCTAGCAGGAGAGTGGCTCTGGATCAATGGAGATGATCTTGACTTCACGGCCTGGTCTCAGACGGGACAGCCCCAGTGTCCTGCCGGAAACCTTCGCTGTGGAGCCCTGGACAAGCAAACAAGGGTCTGGACACACAGAGACTGTGAGGAGAAGCTCAACTTCTTTTGCTCTGTGAATATAGTACATGGTATGTCGCATGGTCAACCTGCAAGCTCAACTCAGCCTGCAAACCCAACTCAGCCTGCAAACCCAACTCAGCCTGCAAACCCAACTCAGCCTGCAAACCCAACTCAGCCTGCAAGCTCAACTCAGCCTGCAAACCCAACTCAGCCTGCAAACCCAACTCAGCCTGCAAACCCAACTCAGCCTGCAAACCCAACTCAGCCTACAAACCCAACTCAGCCTGCAAACCCAACTCAGCCTGCAAACCCAACTCAGCCTGCAAGCTCAACTCAGCCTGCAAACCCAACTCAGCCTGCAAACCCAACTCAGCCTGCAAACCCAACTCAGCCTACAAACCCAACTCAGCCTGCAAACCCAACTCATCCTGCAAACCCAACTCAGCCTGGAAACCCAACTCAGCCTACAAACCCAACTCAGCCTGCAAACCCAACTCAGCCTGCAAACCCAACTCAGCCTACAAACCCAACTCAGCCTGCAAACCCAACTCATCCTGCAAACCCAACTCAGCCTGCAAACCCAACTCAGCCTGCAAACCCAACTCAGCCTACAAACCCAACTCAGCCTGCAAACCCAACTCAGCCTGCAAACCCAACTCAGCCTGCAAACCCAACTCAGCCTACAAACCCAACTCAGCCTGCAAACCGAGCTCAGCCTACAAACTCAACTCAGCCTGCAAACCCAACTCAGCCTGCAAACCCAACTCAGCCTGCAAACCGAGCTCAGCCTACAAACCGAGCTCAGCCTACAAACCGAGCTCAGCCTACAAACCCAACTCAGCCTGCAAACCCAACTCAGCCTACAAACCGAGCTCAGCCTACAAACCCAACTCAGCCTACAAACCCAACTCAGCCTGCAAACCCAACTCAGCCTACAAACCCAACTCAGCCTGCAAACCCAACTCAGCCTGCAAACCCAACTCAGCCTGCAAACCCAACTCAGCCTGCAAACCCAACTCAGCCTGCAAACCGAGCTCAGCCTACAAACCGAGCTCAGCCTACAAACCCAACTCAGCCTGCAAACCCAACTCAGCCTGCAAACCCAACTCAGCCTACAAACCGAGCTCAGCCTACAAACCCAACTCAGCCTACAAACCCAACTCAGCCTGCAAACCGAGCTCAGCCTACAAACCCAACTCAGCCTGCAAACCCAACTCAGCCTACAAACCCAACTCAGCCTGCAAACCGAGCTCAGCCTACAAACCCAACTCAGCCTACAAACCCAACTCAGCCTGCAAACCCAACTCAGCCTACAAACCCAACTCAGCCTGCAAACCCAACTCAGCCTACAAACCCAACTCAGCCTGCAAACCCAACTCAGCCTACAAACCCAACTCAGCCTGCAAACCCAACTCAGCCTACAAACCCAACTCAGCCTGCAAGCTCAACTCAGCCTACAAACCGAGCTCAGCCTGCAAGCCAGGAGACAACTGATCCTAACTGATTTTAGGTTAATAGACCGTGAACAATTTTTTATTCTTCTAGACACTGCATATTTTTTTCTGACATTGAAACTTAAAGGAATAGTTCACCCTAAAATTTAAATTCTGCCATCTTCTTCCAAAAAGAAGATATTTATAATAATTTCTGTAACCAAACAGTTGATGGACCCCGTTGACTTCCATAGTAGGGAAAAATACTAAGAAAGTCATTAGGGTCCATCAACTGTTCTTTTGTGTTCTGAAGAACAAAGACATCCATACAGATTTGGAACAACTTGAGGGTGAGTAAATGATGACAGAATTATATATATATAATTGGTTGTTTTCCAAAAAAAAAAAATATATATATACATTTTTTTTTTTTTTTTTTTTGGAAAACAACCCTTTTCAGTTTATTTATTTTATCATATGATTGCATTTTATTTTCAAGCATAGATTCCTAAGTTCAGATAATAGGTTTATTTTTAGCTAAATGAAAATTATTATGCTTATTATATTAATACAAAAATAAAAAATAAAAACGATTTCATGCTGGAACTGACATTGTGTTACAGTGCAACTCTTGATTATGGCTAAATAATAGAAAAAGTAAGCATTTAAAATAACCTTTTCATATTAAACAATCCAACATATTATTTTCTTATTTATGTATAATTGCATTTTTTATATATATATAACTATTTATTTCCATGTTTATTGATGTATATATATATATATTTATATAAACATTTATTTATTTCTACATTTATGTACTTCTACATTTCTTTGTCTGTATGCTGTGGAAAAATTCAAGATATGGGGCAAAATGTCCCTGCATTAGTTAAGCCGGGCGTATAAAGTGCAATTTTTGCTGTTGTACGAGCTCGCAGGCGATTTTTTTCAATCGCGTGGAAATCGTTGATGCTCGTACGGTCGCGGCTCGCAGCGTGTGAGAGGAACTACGAGATGAGCCGACCTTGTTAAGAGCACCTCCCGACCTCAAGATAATTTTTAAACATGTCGAAAAAGTTCGGGAGCTGTCGGCTTGAAATCGTGCCGTGTGCGCGGTTCATTGTGCCGATGTGTCGGTCGATCTGAAGTTGACCAATCAGGAGCTACAAAACCACAGAAGTATAGGTCTTGCTAGCTATAGTGAACTACCCTTGTTAATGCTCTCTGTGGCCGAATCCGAAATCGCCCCCCTCAAATTTTCCGGAGTGAATGAAAACAAGTGAGCGAATTCAGACAGCCGTTGTGTGTACATCAGCTGTACACTCGTTATTGCGGTGCAATATGTGGGATAGAATGAGTGCACTCAATAACGTCCACTATGGTTTCGGACACCACTACAAATGGTGTCCCCTCAAATAGTGGCCGGGACGATTTCGGATTCAGCCTGTCTCTCCGTCTCTCTCACACATTTTCAGCACTTTCCGGTGCTGAAAATGAACCTGCATTTGTAGCAAACAGTACATATTGTCAGTACGAGAGAGAGAGAGAGAGAATACACTGTCTTTCATATATTGCTTAAAAAAATCTGATCACCCTAAATAAATGGAGAAGGCATAGTTAAACAGAATAATTGAACGTTGTTCTTTTTTTCTGGTATTGTTTATACAGCACAAGATGTCCAAACGAGAATGCCCTGCCATACCCGTCTTTTTCTTTTCTTTGGTACTTTTTCGCAAGCTATTGCAGCCACAAAGAAAGCAATCTCTTTCTCTTCATCTGACTCCAAGTTTGGCGCGGAACTTTGTGCGTTTGCTTCTGAAATCGGCAGGTGGTAAAATCGTGTCGTATATCACTGCGTCCGTACGATTCTCAAAATGAACTCGCCCATGATGTGTGCGTGGACATACGATCTTCCGACCGTGAGAATTCGCACCGTGTACGCCCGCCTTTACAATAATATGTTAAAACGTGAAAAGCAAGCAGCAGATCTCTGCTGTCTCTGGTTCGTCTTATGCCTGGTTCAGATTACACGATATTTTTGTCTGTTACGATAGTCATTGTGTCAGATTATGCGATTTTGACTCCTAAAATCTTGTCGTGACCTGGACAAGAAACATGTCAGACTACACGGTGCTACGCTACCAATCATCGCTTGTTGTCATCGACTTCCAGAAACAAGAGTGTAAACAATGTCTGAAGCGGCGTGCTTTGTACTGGCTGTTTTATGTTTAGAAAAACGCAAAAAAAGAAAGAAAACCCGACCATGGACACGCTCCTGGCTTGCTGGAAGAGGACAGTAAGGGCTGTCAATCCTCCAAAAAGAACTTGAGGTAAAATATCGTTCTTTTTATATTAAATATTTTGTTATTATTAGTTGTGGCGAGGTGGACGAACGAGCGACATGGGAGGAGCGAGTCGAGACCGGTGTGTGACTGATAATGAACGTCACCTGCAGTGAGGCACACCGGTCTCGAAGTCCTCTCATGAGGGAGCTCGGAGGCATAAAAGGGCTGGCGATACCAGTGAAGGGCGAGAGAGGACCAGGCGTGGACTTTACGTTGAGTTTTGTTTATGCTTTGTTATGTTGTGTGTGCGGGCAGTCGTCCGTGAGGGGCTGCCCGCGATTTACTTTTGTTTTGTTTATTCAGTTTATTAAAGTATTTTTGAATGTTCGCCGGTTCCCGCCTCCTTCCTTCCACGAGCTTTACTACAGTAGTAAAAGCTTGCCATCACAACGTTTTTGTAAAACATCTAAGTCATAATTCCACCTAGCCGCACCATCATCACTCTTGCGTTTAGCCATGTTTGAAAGTTGTGCACGGAAAATGTCTGTACTCCAATTGGTCAGCGTCTGCACGTGACAGAACCCATCGTGAAGGACCGCAATAAAATTCAACATGCTAGTCTTTCTGTCGGGACATTGTGAACTATCGCAGACGCAGATTCGGTTGTCGTATACTATGACACACTATACGAGATGAAACGATAAATTCTTGCGTCCCGACGTCCATTGTCGTTCATGAATCCCTACGACACCTTGCGTTGAACGGATCGTGCCAAATTCGGGCTAATATCGTGTAGTCTGAACCAGGCATTATTTTATCCAGCAGATGGCAGCACTGCACGAATCGAGAATTGATTCAAGCTCTCAAATATTCAGACAATGGGAAAATATTGTTCATGGTGTCTATATTTTTATAAACATTTCAAATATGACAGCTCATTCAGGAGTTGTTTCATAGATAACTCTGCTTGGGGTCTGGCTGAGATCTGTGCATTTAATTTTCCATTGTCAATTTAAACCAATATTTCATTTCCACATAAGCCTGTTTATAATAAGTTAGAGAATGTATAATCAGTGTCTCATTACCTGGTAATAAACTTCTGGCTGCATATACAGCACAACCAAAATATGCGGATTTTTTTGACTACACACATTGCCTTAATAAAGTCTCCATAAAGAACTAAACAAACTGTACAGTAGCACAACTGCTATGACATCATTCTTTATCTCCCAATGTATGTCTATTAAAGAAATTGTTCATCCCAAAATGAAAATGTCATGACCTTATATTGTTCCTGAAAGTCACCGTATAACCAAGTTCATTTAGATCTGGTGAATGACCTGGTTGTTTTGAGAGCTACAGCAGATTTGTAGTGCAAAATGACTTACGTGTTAGTCTACCTCACACAAATCTATTCTATGGCTTCAGGAGACTTGAGTACAGAGCATTACTCATATGGGCTACTTTTTTGAAGCTCATCTACATCCGTGTCCAATCGTATTCATTCTGTGGAAAACACAGCTAGCCAGGATATTTCCTTTTATCATCCACAGAAGACAGGTTTGGAACGGCGTGACGGTGAGTAAATTATGGTGTAATTCTCATTTTGGATGAATTATTGCTTTACTATATTATTGTCAG
The DNA here is from genome assembly GCA_023029165.1 of Gobiocypris rarus. Lineage (NCBI taxonomy): Eukaryota > Metazoa > Chordata > Actinopteri > Cypriniformes > Gobionidae > Gobiocypris > Gobiocypris rarus. The sequence continues at coordinate 6,313,192 of CM040910.1, read as the reverse complement.
CCTTCAGATTGAGCAAATTCACACATTGCACTCTCTCTGTGTGTCACACACAAATGCTGTGTTTGAAAGGCAAATTTAGACTAGCATTATTTACATCCCCACAGCTGACCTTCCTCTGATCTCTCTCTTTCTCTCTCTCTCTCTCTCTCTCTCTCTCTCTCTCTCTCTCTCTCTCTCTCTCTCTCTCTCTCTCTCTCTCTCTCCTGTAAGGCAAAGTCAGCTCATGTGTTTTGGTGCGGAGACACGCTCCACCTTGCCTCAGGACAGCTGTAGTTCAGACAGACAGAAATAAAATAAATAAATAAATAAAAAGAACGAGCGAACCAACGAAAACCCAGCAGAACATGTCAGTGTAGACCAGGGGACATTTTGACTATGACCAAAGCCACCAATTGAAAATGGGAGCAAATGTATGTACTGTAATTTTAACATTTGGTCCTTCTTTACATTAGGTGCCTTTATGTACTTTCATCAAAATATGTAATTGTTATGTATGATGTACTTTGCAACAGAGTAGATGAATACGATGGTGGAGAGAAACCAAGTGCAGTTTATCTACAATAATGAAGATCCAAAATGTGAAACAAAACATAAACTATGAACTTGACAAACCTGGCAACAGCATGATGTTTTGATGTTTATGACAACTAGACAAGGCAAACATGAGGTCTTAACCTTTTACGGTGTTGAAAACTCTGTAACACCTTTAGTGTCCCCGGACAAAAATGAGGCCTACAATCAGTCAGTTTTAAAAATAAATACAAAACCTGTCCTAATTAAAGGAAAACAAGTTGACAAAAAGATTGAATCCAATATTTGGTGATAATATCGCATAACGAAAGATACATATATTGCCAACAAATTTTAATACGGAGTCGGCCACCCTTTGCAGCTCTAACAGCTTCAACTCTTCTGGGAAGGCTTTCCACAAGGTTTAGGAGTGTGTTTATGGGAATTTTTGGTCAGGCACTGATGTTGGACGAGAAGGCCTGGCTTGCAGTCTCCGCTATAATTCATCCCAAAGGTGTTCTATCGGGATGAGGTCAGGACTCTGTGCAGGCCAGTCCAGTTCCTCCACACCAAACTCGCTCATCCATGTCTTTATGGACCGACGCTTTGTTCACTGGAGCGCAGTCATGTTGGGACAGGAAGGGCCCCAAAACTGTCCCCAAACTGTTCCCACAAAGTTGGGAGCATGAAATTGTCCAAAATGTCTTGGTGAAGCATTAAGAGTTCCTTTCACTGGAACTAAGAGGCCAAGCCCAACCCCTGAAAAACAACCCCACACTATAATCCCCCCTCCACCAAACTTTACACTTGGCACAATGCAGTCATGCAAGTCCCGTTCTCCTGGCAGCCGCCAAACCCAGACTCGTCCATCGGATTGCCAGACAGTGAAGCGTGATTGGAAACTCTAGAGAACACGTTATCTAATGGAACTGCATTGCAAAGCGTTACCGGAAATTCCGGTAAAACTCTCAACAACAAAAAAACTCTCAAAAATATGACATTATTCCAGCTCCCATAAATGGCAATGCAGAAATCTTTTTGAGATTTCCAACAGTGAACACAGGGTGTGTTTGTGCCCATTATGAAATGTTGAGTATGCTTACAGAATGATGACATAACTAGCATGGACATGTGTCCTTCACGCATCATTACTGTGGCCATAGATCCCCAGCAGACAGCGCACATAAGACGTGACTCAGGAACTCAACAAACAAGAGTATGAAACATCTGACATGTGTGAAACCTGCTAATCTGTACATGTTCAGAACCTTCAATGCAAAATATTATGCTTTTGAAATAGCATACTGAAATATAGCTGCAACGGACGCAAATAAGGAAGCTAGCAGCAGACCAACAGCAAAAATGACTATTTGTACATTTGGAGACAATTGCAAGCAAAAAGGTTGAAAACCCATAAATACATTGAGTTGTATAGAGTCATTTTCATGTTTTGTTTAATAATAGTCTCACCACTTTTGTCCTCGGAGTGCCTCCATACTTAAGCGTGTCAAGTTTGGTGAAAATATCTCATTTTGTTAAGGAGTTATAGTATGTATGAGCATATACAAAAATAACCCACACCTGACTTTGATTGTGATTTTTTTGCCACTAACTATCAAAATTCGGACATTTGGTTATATGCTTTTAGTCAACCTGCTATGATTTCGATTTTCCTACAGTGGTTTCGTCTTGATCGAACTAACGGTTTCGAAGATATTCGCAAAAGTTGTTTTAATTCACAACACCGCACAAACCGTATGGTAAAACCTAGCATGTTTAGTATCGTTGGACTCAGCAAGGATTCAGGAACCTAAGGAGACAACTTCCATGAAATAAGTCAACTAAAAAAAGATATAGACATGTAACATTTGAGTATACCACTAGGTAGTGCTTCCCAGGCTCCTTCAGGACATCGGGCTGATGACCCAAACCGAGTTTTGTAATGATACGCTAATGCATTCATAAAAAACAGCATTTAACTCAAATTCAAAATGGCTGATGCCCAAAATAGCAGATATGGGTATCAAAATTAGATATCATTCAACTCTGCATGCCGCCCCCGAATCTAATAAGATCCTTTTATGATTGTTGGGCAAACCGTTCAGAAGTTATAAGCAAAAATAGCCCTTTTTGCTATCTCCGGACCAGTAGGTGGTGCTGTGCAGAAGGTCATGCTTGTGATGACATCTACCAAATATGAGATGGGAGGAAAAATTATGCTCTCACAAATGTTTGCACTCCCTGGAAACTTTGTGTTGGCTTGCAAACCTCTCAAACGGAATGTTTCTTGGGGGAGAGCAAAAGTTTTGTGAGCAAATGTGTATGTTTTTAAAAATATTTTTTCCTCCCATCTCATATTTTTTCCACCACCACGTCCCTCTAGGGGCTCCGTAAACTGTCAAGCAATATGTAAATTTCTTGGTTATCAGCTCTTTAAAGACTGAGCTCAGTACAGTTGACTTGACTGTGCGTGTGTGTGTGTGTGTGTGTGTTTTAGGAAAGACTCTTGCCAGGGGTGATGCCTGCCTCCAGACCAGCGTCCCCCTTCAACACACACAAAGTAGAAATGCTGCTGGGAGTTTGGGTCAGTTTCGACAGTTTGGGAGCAGTTCCTCCCCACAGCTCCACTTTAACCTGGCCTGTATGACCCCTGGTAGCGCTTCACACCAACTGCACATTCAGCCACTGCAGTCTAACACATAAAAATGACAATGGGAAAATAAAAATATGAGCAAGAAGCTCCATAAGTTTGAAGTAATGGACGAATGGTAACACTTTACAATAAGGGTGCACTAATATGCATTAATTCATGCTTAATTAACGCACAGATAATCATGAGTTAATGTATTACTAATGGTGAACTAACCCATTTATTAATGATTACTGCATCAGCAACTAATGAAGAGTCTACATGATTAATAGATTAAGTAATCATTACATTGTTATTAGTTAAATGTGTAATAATGCATTAATTCCTTAATAACATATTATATGAACTAAAAGTGTGAATTAATGTGTTAATTACCACAACGGGTCAAAGCCATGCATTTCAGCTTCCAGTTTTCTGCTTTAATTAATCATTAGCTAATGATTTACTAATGTGTCATTATGTTATGACTTTACTTGTTGGGGCACATGACTATTAACTAATTAAAAATTAATTCAAAACCCATAACCACAATTACATATTACTTAATCAATTAGTTAATAGTCATGTGCCCCAACAAGTAAAGTCTTAACATAATGACACCTTTATAAATCATAAGCTAATGATTAATTAAAGCAGACAACTGGAAGTTGAAATGCATGGCTTTGACCCGTTGTGGTAATTAACACATTCATTTACACTTTTAGTTCATATAATATGTTATTAAGGAATTAATACATTATGACACATTTAACTAATAACAATGTAATGATTACTTAATCTATTAATCATGTAGACTCTTCATTAGTTGCTGATGCAGTAATCATTAATAAATGGGTTAGTTCACCATTAGTAATACATTAACTCATGATTATCTGTGCGTTAGTTAAGCATGAATTAATGCATATTAGTGCACCCGTATTGTAATGTGTTACCGGACGAATTATACTATATCTTGATGAAGGACGGCACTCAGTGATTTTGCTTAATAAGTTTATTTGCACACTTTTAAGAGCCTCTTAAACATTGGTCACTGGTAAAACATTTATTTTACAGTGCCCGGTACACACATTACATATACTTACAAGTAAATATTCATAATTACATGCAACTAACCCTAGGCCAAACCCTAACCTAACCCTATAGTAAGTGCATGTAGTTCATTAATAATACTCAGTACATACATGTATAATTACACTACAAGGAAACATTAAAATAAGTGTAACCAAATATACTTAAGACAGTAACTTTAACTACAAGTGCATATTCAATAGAATTATTAATACACTTATTTGTAAGAGCGTATGAAGATGCATCATGTGCTTATTTCCTATGTGAATAAATTTAATGAGACACTCATTAAAGCATTACAGGTCATAGTTCTTGTCTTAGACCGCACTTGACCATTACTTGACCCCCTTCACTGTATGTGAATGTATGAATATATGTGTGCGTATTTATGTGTATTTATGTGTGTGCGCATAAAGGGCAAAGCTAGCATTTTAAGTTGTGTGTATGACCTCAGGGGGTGTTAATGTATGCAGGGTTCACTGCGCACTATGGTCCTGAGCAGGAGACATTCACTGCTATCGGCACACTGACATTTAAACACACATACGTGTGTGTGTGTGTGTGTGTGTGTGTGTGTGTGTGTGTGTGTGTGTGTGCAGGCAGATGATGTAGGTTTTGTTGTCTGTCAGTATGTAGAAGTGTATTGTTGTCTGACAGTTTTCATTCTCTGCCTTTGAACATTAAATCTGATTAAAGCAGCTTTGAATACTACAATAATACATTCTTCACCCAGAATGGGCAAAAACAAGAATTTAATACAGAGGTTATTACATAGATCATTCACAAGTGAAATACATCTGTTAGACAAAGAATATGAACATGAACAGTGAATGTGAATTTAAGGTTTGTGATTTTCAGTGGCGAGCGACTGACACCAGGTGGCGGTATTTAGCATCAGTGTAATTGCCCCTTCTTCCAAGACAGATACAGATTATGTTCACAAATACACATAGTGTCACTGTTTATGACAAGTTAAAGTCAGCATGAAATCAAAATGGTCAATTGTTGTTGTTTTTTTTATGCAATTTTGCAGCTCGTTATTCATGAAGTTATTCCTTAACTGCTAAAAGGTCTGCAAACCTTGTTTTTTTTTTCAAACATTTGTTTTATACTGCAGTTATATGTTAATGCTTGTAAAGTTTACAGAGAAGAAATGTTTTATGTCATATAGAACATGAGGTAATCATATAATTGAGTCATAGACCAAGCTTGAAATTGATTGACACCTGTACTACTATATGTAGGCCTACTGGTTATTTGAGTTAAAGGATTAGTTCAGTTTTAAATAAACTTTTGCTGATAATTTACTCACCCCAATGTCATCCAAGATGTCCATGTCTTTCTTTCTTCAGTTGAAAAGAAATTAAGGTGTTTGATGAAAACATTCCAGGATTTTTCTCCTTATAATTGACTCCCCAAACGGTTCAAGGTCCAGATGACAGTTTCAGTGCAGCTTCAAAGGGCTTTAAACGACACCAGACAATGAATTAAACGATTTGATGGAGGCAGTGCAAGTCAGCAGTGACTGCACGTGCTTGCTCATAAGCTGCGCGTACATGACGACCGCTTCGACTTCCATACCTAGAAAAGAGATCCTCTGCACAAGGGAGAGTTTGCTCTTTTCCCAGTTGACCCGAAGGCCCAGACGGGGAGGTGCTGGAGCACCAGATCTCTGTGTTTGCACACCTGATCTCAAGAGTGACTCAGAATCAGCCGGTTTTATATATATACTGTATATTCTTTCTGTAACTACATAAATGTCAGCTGATACTTACAGTAAAGATCACAGTAATAGACTGGGCAATATAAGGCTCATCAGTTGGAATGTTAGGGGAATGAATAGCCCTGTAAAGTGTGGCAAGATTCTTCTACACCTCAAAACTTTGAAAGCCGACGGGTTTTTTTCAAGAAACAAATTTAAAGAAGGGTAGCGAGAATAGATTAAATTCTGAATGGATTGCACAAGTGTATCAGTCCATAATATCAGTCCACAGGTGTGGCTATTTTGATTCATAAAAATATACCATTAGTTCCTCACAAGACTATCTCTGACACAAATGGTAGATATGTTTTTGTGTTCAGCACCATACATTCAAAGCAAATTACTTGAGTTAATTTATATGCACCAAATTCTGATGATCTTCTCTTCTTTCAGAATTTAAACTAATCCCCAATATCTCTGAATCAAATGTATTGATTTTTTTTTCTTCTGCTGGATTCAGATCTGTACCAAATGTATGCAAGTCACAATATCACAATATTATAATATCAGATCATGCAGTAGTTCGAGTCCTCCTACTACTCCGCCAGGAGGGGAGGGAGATCAGGAGGTTTGCCGGGAAGTTCCTGGAGACGGCCAAGGGGCTTAAACTGGGTGACTCTGCCCTCAAGCACCTTTTTAATTATGCTCTTGATGAGCCCATGGATTGGCTGCTCAGGAGGGCATATGATGGAGGCCCCTTTGAGGCGATGAGAGCAGGAGAGAGCTTTTAAGAAAGGGAGACTTTCTTCCGGTAGCCCCTGCTCCTGTGGTCTCTGTTTCAGTGGAACCTGTTCCGGTGGACCCAATTCTGGTGGATTATGTTCCTGTGAATTATGTTCCGGTGGACTCTGCTCCGGGGGACTCTGTTCCGGTGGTCCCAGTTCCGGTGCACTCTGTTCCAGTGATCCCAGTTCTGGTAGTCCCAGTTCCTGTGGTCCCAGTTCCGGTGGTCCCTGTTCTGGTGGTCCCAGTTCTGGTGGTCCCAGTTCTGGTGGTCCCAGTTCCAATGGACCCAGTTCCGATGGATCTAGTTCCGGTGGTCCCTGTTCGGGGGTCCCAACTGATCCAGACACGCCACCCAGGCGTATTGCTCTGCCCGAGCCACCTAGACTCCTGGTTCTGCACGCACCCACCAGGCACCTTGCGCTGGCCGTACCATCCCGGCGTCCTGCTCTGCCCGCGCCGCCCCGGCCGGCTGAACTCTGAGGGGTGCCCCGGCCGGCTGAATTCTGCTGGCCCCAACTGTCCCAAATTTGCCCCTCATTCCCAGCTTGATTTCTCCCCTTTATATATTCCTTGTGTTTGTCAGTCTTTGTCAGATCGTTGTATTGTCTAGGTTTCCTGTTTCCCCAGTTTGGTATGTTTGAATTTATGTATTTCTAGTTTATGTTTTCCCCCCTTGTGTCGTGTGTTTTTGTTTTGTATTTATGTTTATTTTCATAAATAAATCATTTGTTCTGCACTTGAGTCCTCGCACCAGTTTTCCTTAGTAGCAACCGTAACATTCACAGGAAGCTTCCCCGCATCTACTGTATGTATGATGCCAATATTGCTCTTATATCTAAACCAGGTCGAGACCGACTGCTAGTGTCATCATACAGACCAATTTCTTTACTACACACTGAAACAAAAATAATTGGGAACATCCTTGCAAATAGTTTGAAGAAGCATATTTTCAATATTATACATCCAGATCACACAGGCTTTCTGCCAGGTAGACATATGTTTTGTAATTTACGCTGCCTGTGTAATGTTTTGTATTCAAACCATAAAGGAGGAGCTGCAGTTATTTCACTGGACGCACAAATGGCATTCAAACAAGTAGAATGGAGATATATTATGTTGGTCCTGAACAATTTGGTTTTGGCCATGTTTTTAGAGAGTGGATAAAAACAATATATTGCTGTCCAAAAGCCTCAGTAGTGACTTATCATAATAACTCAGCAACTTTTTCAATCTATAGGGGGACAAGACAAGGATGTCCACTGTCCCCATTTCTTTTTGCAGTTGTGATAGAGCCCTTGGCTGCATACATTCGGCAACAGGCAGATATCCAACCTCTTACGATAGGTGGCCTCCCACAACATATTTCACTCTATGCAGATGATATACTGTTGTTTATAGAATAAAAAAATCCCAGAAAGTCTATTCCACATCTCCTTACTTCAATTACAATATTTGGGAATATATCAGGTTTTACTGTTAATTGGGAAAAAAGTAAACTGTTGACTATTATGCCACACGCTTGTAAGCAGTATGTAAGATCCACCCCATTCAAGATAGCAGAAAACTAATTTACTTACCTAGGTGTCATGATAACTAAAAATCCAAGAGACCTACTTAAAGACAATTGGCAAAAGAGAATAAACCAATTAAAAAATAATATAGATTTCTGCCAATTTCAATGGTGGGTAAGATCAATGCGGTAAAGATGGTGAGTTTACCAAGGTTCCTCCACTTATTTCAATCTATCCCTTCACGTATACCACAATCCTATTTTAAACAGCTAGACAAGATAATTATTTTGTTTTTAAAGAATTATAAAATGGTAATAATTAAAAAAAACAACACATTAAAATCTAAAGAAAATTTGGGTTACCTTTCTTTAAAGCATACTACTGGGCTGCACATTTGAATATATTTTCTTTGTGGAGAGTTGATTCAACAGATGGAAGTTGTGAACGGCCTGAATGGCTTAGAACTGAACAAGCCCTTTGGCCTAACTCTTCATTGCAGGCACTGTGCAACAGTCCAAGGAAGATTAGCAAGCTTATCTACAACAGCCATTTTGTAATTGGTCAGTCTTTAAAATTTTGGAAACAAATTAGAATATATATTAAAGCCCCTGATGTATATCTTGATAGCCCTATGAAAGAATGACTCCTTCATTCCTGCACTTATGCACTTGATATGTTGTTGTTTTTTTCACTCTGGAAACAGAAGGGAATAGGCTGCATCGGCTCACTATATATGAATGAGCAATTTTTGTAATTTAAAGAGCTCCAATCAAAGTTTGAGCTACCGAATTCTCACTTTTTTAAATATCTGTAAATTAGAGACTATTTCAGAAAGTATCTCCATGACTTTGAACAACTTAAAAAGCATGACAAATTAGAGGAAATAAGCAGATTTAAAGGAAACTCTAAAGCGGTTTCATATTTCTATACAACTACAATTAGGAAAGCATGGGAGGATTATTTAGGTTTCACTATTGAGGTTTCACTGCAAAATTGGAGGAATGCTTACAAAACTTACATGACTGTTCGATTAATACACAACTTAATCCAATTCAAATCTTTATATAGAGTATATGTAAAACTAAACTGCATAAGATTTTCCCTGAAATATCACCGGTATGTAATAAATGCAAGGTTGCAGAGGAGACACTTCTACATTCACTATGGACATGTTGCAACCTTCACAAGTGCTGGACTGATATTTTCGACCTACTTTCAAACGTGTATAAAAAAGAGATGGTTCAAGATCCGATGATTCCCATTTTTGGGGTGATTTCTGTACCTTCTTTTAGTACATTTAAAAAACAGTGTATTTCTTTATTTATGGTTCTTGCAAAGAGACTGATTCTTCAAAGGTGGGAACTGGATATTGTTCCAACATTCAATGTGCTGCTGAGTGAGCTAGTGAGCATTATTCTTATTGAGAAGTTACGATTTATTAATAATGGCAAGCTAGATATATTTTGGAAAATACGGAAGCCTGTATTAGATCACTTGGGAATGTGTTAATTATATATTGGGTCTTATACTGCATTACATATCTGTAACTCTTAATTTACCCATCTGATGGTACCACTGTGATCTGTTTGGAACCCCTCTATTTTATGTATCAGGAATACTTATCTGTAACTGGAGTTGCTTCACTTCTATGTATTTGGTATACCGTGCTATTATTTCCTTTTTGGACCTTTGTTCAGTTAAAAATAATTAAATAAATAAATAAACTACTGAAAAAAAAAAAATAATAATAATTATGTAAGGTAAGGTAATATTGTTTTATTCCTTGTTTCTTTAGGACACTTAATAATGAATTAATAATAATTAATTTTATTTGTAATGCACTTTACATTTCTGCAATCTCAAAGTGCTACAGAGCATCTAGAAGTACAATAAAATAAAATAAAACACAGTTAATTAAATACAAAAAAATAAGAAAAACTATTTAAAACACATTAATTGGAAAGCTGTAGTAAAAATAAATGTTTTTAGGTTTGGTTTAAAAACATCTGTAGTCTGTGAGGCCCTCAGGCAGTCCGGGAGGGTATTTCACAGCCTCGGAGCAGCCGATGAAAAGGCCCTACCGCCCATGCTGCAAAGTTTTGTTCTGGGAACTTGGATGGTGTTTGTGTTAGCAGAACGAAGTGTGCGTAGGGATGTTGGGTGGGTGAGAAGTTCCTGTAGGTAAAGGGGGGCATGTCTGTAAATACACTGGTGGGTGAGGAGGGAGACTTTATATTCCACTCTGAGCGACAGGAGCCAGTGAAGAGATTTAAGGATGGGGGTGATGTGTTCATGCTTGCGCACCCTCATCAGGATCCTGGCTGCGCTGTTTTGGATGTACTGCAGTTGCTGTATGCTTTTGCCAGAGATCCCGATGAGGAGTGCATTACAGTAGTCCAGCCTGGAGGAGACAAAGGCATGGACAAGCTTCTCTGCAGTGTTGGACGGAGTTTGGCGATGTTCCTGAGGTGGAAGAATGATGTCTTACTTGATGACAGACAGAAGAGAGGGATGCAAGTGTGGATTCTTACTGTAACAGAAGTATCTTACCTGTTTGGCCATCTCTTTTATAGTTAAGGACTACTGGACTATGGTTGTGGTGCTTGACAGCGTTCATATTTCAAACTTCAAATGTAAAAAAAAAAGTTTTTGCTGTTGGTTTAAGTTGGAACAAAACTTCAAGCCTGCAGTTATTGCTTTTTTCATAACCTTGTTATAATGTTAACTAGAACAAAACACCTTTTCAAATAAACCCATGTCTCAATAAACCCACATACTTTGAGGCACATCAACAAAACTTCAAAAACCACGCAAGTTGAACACGACAGTAACCAGTGGTGTAGCAAGTCCATATGCCAAATAAATTGTACTGGCCCCCCTAACCCCGCCCACCAAGTACATCGAAGAGACATTTATAGATGTTTACTGTAGTGTATCAAGAAAATATCATACCAAACAATACCATAAAAACACACTCTACCCAACCATTTTTCACAACCAGAACAAAAAAAACTAAACAAGTCTAAAACAAGCTCAGCCACTAGCCGCGTTTCCATTAGGCCTACAGATTTGTGAAAACCTTTTGCGATATTTTCTTAATGTCCATAAAACATATTGCAAAATGACAGCGTTTCCATTAACCAATGTTATGCAACTAAAACATATTTTTTGCTCTCGTGATAATTCATTCCAAAAATTATGTAAATTATGTGTATCCCAGCCACCGCACTAGCCATTATTTTTAATGTAATGTGTTATTCAAGCATTGATTAATATTAAAAGATGGTAAAATGCATGGTGGTAAAAAGTCTTTTGTTTTGTTTTGTTTTTACCATTTCGTTATTTTGGCTTGGAATTTCATTTGTTAGAAATATGAACTGAATTTAGAAATGCTTTTGAAATTAAAAACTTTGCGTTTAATAAACAAAATACATATTTGAAATGAAGACATTTGGAGTGGAGTGCAAAATAGTCCTTTGTTGGTATTGTGAGTGTTCACGAATAAAAGTAGACAGTTTATAGTTCATAATTATGGCTAAAAATGACGGAGTGTTGTGAGTTATATCCCCTGTCATAAAGGAAAATATCCATCAGAAGTGCTGGCGGCTTCATCTGCCATGGGTTAAAGAGACCGTGGCCTATTTAGTTTTAATAGTTAGGCTATGTTTAAATATTAGCCTATGATATTATTATTTTTTTTTTTTGATTATGAATAGTGAGCAGCATGAGCAAAAGGCTATAAAATGCGTATATGTCTGGAGACATGGAGTGGGGTCAGACATGATTTTAAACACTTCATTGAGTATTGTTTTGTAGAAAGTCTTTCTTTAAAGTAAATTTTGTTTTGTATAAATTGTATTTTAATTTTGATCAATATTTAATGAACTAATACCTTATGCCTGTACATATATTTAAAAAATAAGAAGCAATCCAAGAACGTCAGGAATGGTTTGATGTGCGTAGCGAACACACTGGCCTGTTTCCACGGCCTTTGAGTAAGACTGGAACTATAGAGTCTTTCTGTTTTTAATACATTTCTTGAATATATGTCTTAATTACAGTAGGGTAATTATATATGGGAGTAGGCTACAGTAATTATATATTGGAGTTTTGCAAAATTGATGTCAGGTGCAAAAAATAATAAACGTGAACACAAGAAATGACAGAGAAATTAGTCATTACGGAGAAACAAGAAATTACTACACATGACATGCATAGAAATATATATTCATTGTGGCCACTAATTAAAAATTAATTCCCTCGTTTTAATTAAAAGTTCCCCATTGGCGGGCTCCCTATTGGCCCGGGCCCATTTGCACATGCACACCCTGCATGCCCAGACGCTTCACCACTGACAGTAACCCATATGACCCCAGTGGAGGAATCAATGAAGCGAAACGATAGGTGTGTGTGAGAAAAAATATATTTATATTTTTGTAATGTATTCTGTGTTCCTTGTGGTTTTGTTTTGCTGTGTGGGCTTTTAGTTTCTTATTTGACCTGTCCTGTTCCTGTTTCCTTTTGTGATTCCCTGATTGTGTCTTTTTATGTCACAGTTTATGGGTACACTGACTCGCTCTCGCGTTGTGTGTTGGTCTGGATGCGTGAGTTGAGTGTGGGCATTGCCTTGTTAGTGCTTGATTGCGATCAGCGCCAGTGTGTCTCATTTGGGCTGCCTATTTAATGTGTGTGTCTACGTGTCCTGTTTGTCAGTCTGCAGGCATTCCTGGGGTGTGGTGGTTTCTGCCAGGTCTCGCTGTTCCTGGAGTTCTGTTCTGTTTCGCTCTGAGGATACCCTGGTTTCTGGGTGTGATTTCTCGGCTGTCTTCGTGCCCATTGCAGACCTGCGTCACCAATCCCACCACCAACCAGTTCCTTGCCCACCTGACGAATACTTACTGCTATTCTGAGTATACTGTTCTGAATAAAGCTGTTCTGTTACTCGCTATTGGATCTTCTGTGTTTTTCTGAGTTTGCAGCGTATAAGCCCTTGTGTTTCTTCCTCGTCGGGTCTTGTCCTTACATTACGTTTCACTGGTTTTGGTTTCCTTGTTTTCTGAGTTAGTTGTATCTTTGTTATATTATTAATAAATCACTGCATATCCTGCTCTCCTTCATCTGAGTCACGCTCAGTTACAATTTTTTTTTTTTTTGATGCGCAAGCATATCGGACTGTTTTAATTGCTGATGTTGCATAATTCTTGTTGAGTGTAGCTGAGAAACTATAAGTAACACTTCAGTTTAGGGTCCAGTTCTCACGATTAACTAGTTGATTATTAGCATGCAAATTATATTGGCTGTTTATTAGTACTTATAATGCACATATTAATGCATGACCTTATCCATAATCCTACCCAACACCTAAACTAAGCTAAACAACTACCTTACTATTAATAAGCAGTCATTAGGAGTTTATTGAGGCAAAAGTCACAGTTAATAGTGAGAATTGGACCCTAATTGTTACATATTAATGTTTTCCAAATATATGAAATCACATAAACTAAGGAATGGGTATGAGACACAAGCTTAACCCTTACACACAGTTCTGGGTTGGTGGCAGTGGGGCAAATTAAACCAGACAACAGTTCCTCATTCAATAAAGTGGGCTATATGCACACTTGCATCATTTTAACCTAACAGTTTTCAAAATAGCATCAAGCTTTGAATTCAGATTGAATGAATCTCAAATGAATGGTGAATATGCAGTACGGTGATGATGTTTGAAAAATGCATATCTAATTCATAGTGACTTTTTTATATAGTTAGATGTATCATTTTGACCTCTGTGTTATTGCATAGAGTAGCATAAAGTACACCCTCGTCACCCTCGTCTCATCTTACCCTACAGTGCACTATAAAAGATCTGTTGAATTTAGACTGGCCTGGAATTCAGCAGGATATTAAGCAGTTTTCTGCTTAAACATGGGGGTTTAACGTGTATTTGTATTATGCAGAGCTGTAGTGAATCAGCACTGACTCCAGCTCTGCTACAAACGGGCCTGATTATGTCAAAAGTACTTGTGCATGTTTGGTCATATGTGTTTTGAGTACAGATGAGAGCTGTTTTTTATGATACTGCCTCCTCTATATAAGTTCAGAGAGATGGAGACAGTAACAAATACAGAGAGAGAATGATAGAATATATGTGTGTGAGAGAGTTTGGTTTTGTATGTCATAATGAGTCATAATGTTTTCATGCTGTTGTCATTTGTCCTGCCTTTCACGCACACACTTAAAAACAACCTACTCTTTTAAATCTGACTCTGTCCAAAGATATATTAATTCACTAAAGTTTTATGGAATTTTGTGCAACTTTAAAGGAATTCCACACCCAAAAATTCATTCAGAGTTCTCTCATCATTTACTGAACCTCCTGCCGTCCCAAATGTACTTTATATGCCTTTCTTTCTTCAGATGAACACAAACGAAGATTTGAAGAAAAATAATCAGTTACAGAGTCTAACCCCATATAATACTAGAGTCTAACCCAAAAGTTGACACAAAGTGGACATGACGGTTATCCACGATAGGCGAGAGAAAAATACTAATACTGCTAAATAAATAAATAATAATAATAATAAAACAAGCATGTTGTGAAACAACAGTTTGCATCGATCTTTTTGAGTTGACTAATGAAATTATGTTTAACCAACATTGAGTTGAGAAACTTAAAAATGTGTACTATAAACATAACTTTTTTTTGTTAAAAATACCAATATATTTGTGTGGTCACCCTGGAATTGATTAATCTGATCTATTTCGGTTCAAATGAACTGCTAGCATGGTAAATGTGGTCTAAATGTAACTTATTTAGCATGCAAATTAAATATCACTTGTTACCGGTTGCACAATAATTGCTCATATGTGACCATGGAGCACAAAACCAGTCATAAGTATCACAGGTATGTTTGTGGCAACAGCCATGCTGAAATATATCAAAATGTATTATTTTAACTGTATTAATGCATTGTATTGGAAAAAAAATTAAATATAAAGATTTTTATTTTATGCCAAAAATCATTAAGATATTAAGTAAAGATCATGTTCCATGAAGATATTTTGAAGTGTTCTACCGTAAATATATCAAACATGTATTATTAATAGTATATGCATTGCTTCATTTTGACAACTTTAAACTTTAAAGGCAATTTTCTCAATATTTAGACTTTGTTGCACCCTCAGATTTTCAAATAGTTGTATCTCTGCCAAATATTGTCCTATTCTAACAAACCATACATCATGGAAAGATGATTTATTCAGAAAAATGACTCTTATGTGATTGTGGGGTCACATATGGTCAGTGTATTCAATAGTATCAATTACACACAATATTCAGTTCATGAAATGATCATCATTATTATGTTAACAGAACTTACAACAATGCTTGCAATTTGAAAGTTTTAAATAAATCAATAAATTAGAATTTATGCAAGTTGCAGCCATTCATTTATTTAAGTTGTGTTAATTTCTTTTTAGTGTGTACAGGAGGTGGCCTAATTTACCCAACTGGCTCATCTTACCCCACTCTCCTGCCTCTTTGAACACTTTGAGTGATTGATGACGGAACACAATGTCTGTGCTGTGTGAGTAAGTGTGTGTGTGTGTGTGTGTGTGTGTGTGTGTGTGTGAGAGAGAGAGAGAGAGAGAGAGAGAGAGAGAGAGAGAGAGAGAGAGAGAGAGAGAGAGAGAGAGAGGAGAGAGAGAGAGAGAGAGACAGAGAGAGAGAGAGAGAGAGAGAGAGAGAGAGAGAGAGAGAGAGAGAGAGAGAGACAGAGAGAGAGATAGAGAGAGAGAGAGAGAGAGAGAGAGAGAGAGAGAGAGAGAGAGAGAGAGAGACAGAGAGAGAGATAGAGAGAGAGAGAGAGAGAGAGAGAGAGAGAGAGAGAGAGAGAGAGAGAGAGAGAGAGAGAGAGAGAGAGAGAGAGAGAGAGAGAGAGAGAGAGAGAGAAGAGAGAGAGAGAGAGAGAGAGAGAGAGAGAGAGAGAGAGACAGAGAGAGAGATAGAGAGAGAGAGAGAGAGAGAGAGAGAGAGAGAGAGAGCACAGGTTTATTTATGAGTGGATGTGGCTAATATATTCATGGCCGTGTGTGAGCGAAGAGAGAGAGAATGTGTGTGTGAGCCAGTTTATTCATGATTGTGGTCTCTGTCACACACACAACCCTGAGTCACAGCAGTCAGACTCACATCAAGCAGCCCAGTGAGCAGATAAGTTTTAACACACACACACACACACACACACACACACATGTTGTGTTTCCATGTTTTATGGGGACATTCCATAGGCGTAATGCATTTTATACTGTACAAACTATATTTTCTATCCCCCTACACTGCCCCTGCCCCTAAACCTACCCATCACAGGAGACATGCTGCATTTTTACTTTTTCAAAAAACATCACTTAGTGTGATTTATAAGATGTTTTCTCATGGGGACCAAAAATGTCCCCACAAGGACAAAAATTTGATATTGCTATCTTTGTGGGGACATTTTGTCCCCATACCGTAGGGATTACCAGTCCACACACACACACACACACACACACACACACACACACACACACACACACACACACAAACACACACACTACCCATCACAGGAGACTGTGCAGTTTACTTTCTGTGATAAAAACCTCATCCTGTGTGATTTATAAGATTTTGAAAAGTGAGGACATGGGGAACGCCTCATATTTCACCTCTTTTGTAATACCTGTGTCATACCCATGTCATTATACACATTTGTGTCCTGATATTTCACGAAAAAACATGCCCACACACACACACACACACACACAGAGAGAGAGAGAGAGAGAGAGAGAGAGAGAGAGAGAGAGAGAGACAGAGAGAGAGAGAGAGAGAGAGAGAGAGACAGAGAGAGAGAGAGAGACAGAGAGAGAGAGAGAGAGAGAGAGAGAGAGAGAGAGAGAGAGAGACAGAGAGAGAGAGAGAGACAGAGAGAGAGAGAGAGAGAGAGAGAGAGAGAGAGAGAGAGAGAGAGAGAGAGAGACAGAGAGAGAGAGAGAGAGACAGAGAGAGAGAGAGAGAGAGAGAGAGAGAGAGAGAGAGAGAGACAGAGAGAGAGAGAGAGAGAGAGAGAGAGAGAGAGAGAGAGAGAGAGAGAGAGAGAGAGAGAGACAGAGAGAGAGAGAGAGAGAGAGAGAGAGAGAGAGAGAGAGAGAGAGAGTTTTCCTGTGTGTTCCATAGTGATATCTTAAAATGTATTGTACCTTTTTTTTGTTAGTGATGTCTAAATAAATAATAGTGGAAAGACAAAATCACCATATGGAGGGAGACGTACATATGCATAAATAACTGACATTTTGTCTGTGTGTGTTTTTACTTTCACATTAAGTGGATTCTGATATTTCAGGCATGTCCATTTTTCCCACTGTGATACTTTCATATTTAGTTTTTTTTTTTTTATATTAAAAGGATTAGGATCTTCCATGTCGGTTTCCATTTCTATCTGTTCTTTCTATATTTATAATTGCATATAGGGAATGTTAAATATCATGTTCATGTTCAGACTTATATTAAGTAAAAAAGTAAATAGCAAGCTGCCGTTTCATTTTCTTCCATGGAAATGTACACTGTAGTTTTTACACTGACAGTCCGCACCACCTTCAAGATCAGAAACACACAAAATCGACATTATCTTCAGCTGTTCATCTTCATTGACAAAACAAATCATGTCAGAGATTGTATCCATGCATTCTTGAAGGAAACATCATGCAGTATGGTTACTATGAAGAAAGCCTTGTAGCAAGCTGATGTTTCCCATAGGTGTTGTAGTGGTACCATGGCACTGAAATATTAGCATATTCATATATCATTGTACTCTTTAAAAAGAGGTAGCCTGCAATTGTTACCTTGATTTACGCTATAAAGATTACTTTTGTTGGTATAAATTCATGTAGGATATTTAGGCTGATTCAATGATATTAAACATGTTTGACTTCAATAAATCCAGTTAACTTAGACAGAGACTTTCACATTTTTTGAGCGTTTTGAAAAACATGGTACATTTCGTGCTTATATGACGCATTCTCTTAACATGTTGGCATGTGCTAAAGAATACACCATGTGATGAGTATGCAGAATTAGGCACACATTTGCCGGATCTGAAAACAAGAGCTAAAACTTGTAAAGAATATCGATTGACACAATAAATGAGTACAAGCCTATAGAGAGAAGGGAACAGAAAACCAATTCTGTTGAACGCGAACATATGTTTTGTAACGCTCGGATCATCTCTATATTCATGTATGGCTTTACATGAGGGTTTATCATCACAGCATCGTTCATCCACACTAAAACAGCGTCGCTACGTCAGGCAGCGCGTCTCCTCTCTGCGCGCAACCTCCGGCGCGCGTGCCAAAACCAATAGTTTCTCTGACAACTCTGGCACAGACGGTGCTATTCTGCCAGAGGTCACGAGAAGGAGGGACGGAGGGGAGTGTGCGCTTTTATATACATTTAAAGGAAAGGGAGTTTTTTTTTCTTGTCATACTTCCAAGCTCGCGTGTCACCATTTCCTCCAAAAACGAGCCGGACTTTTTAGCGCGAGCTTCCCGGGTGCTCCACAGCAAGAAAATAATTGGCGCGGTCGTGGGCATCGTCATGATCGTGGCGCTGGCCATCGCAATTCCGCTTCTGGTCCAAACCTCTGCGGTTTCAGCGCACTACGAAATGATAGGCACCTGCCGGATGATCTGTGATCCGTACAACCCCAAACCGAGCGCCACGGCGCTGGAGGTGATGCAGGATCTCAGTGCCATCCCACCATCTTTCGCTCAAGGGACTAGAGGAGAGCCGGGCCGTCAAGGCAAACCGGGACCCAGGGGTCCACCTGGCGAACCTGGTCCCCCTGGTCCAAGGGGGCCACCTGGGGACTCGGGCAGACCTGGATTTACCGGCATCACATCGGGCACGGCGAGGACTGAGACAGGAGATGTTGGTCCAGCGCTAGGGAACATCAAGATCGCGTTTTACGTGGGTCTCAAGAACCCTCACGAAGGCTACGAGGTGCTCCGGTTTGACGATGTAGTGACAAATGTCGGAAATCACTATGATCCCACTACTGGCAAGTTTACGTGTCAGGTGTCGGGGATTTACTACTTCACCTACCATGTGCTGATGCGCGGAGGGGACGGGACAAGCATGTGGGCAGACCTCTGTAAAAATGGACAGGTATTGGACAGCAAACACATGATGCGAATTAAGGCTAATCAAGACTTGAGTCACGCATGAAAAATGGGGTCAGAAAAAAATAAACGCTAGGGTCTTGAAGATTTTTTTTTTCTTCACATAGATATAGTGAAGATGCTCACTTTCGGTCATCACAAAAGCCGCTTTAAAAACAGCTTTTTCTAAATCGGACGGTAGGCTATATCAGTAAAACAAAAACCAAACATTATGCCATTATTTATCATTTTATTAAAGCCACTTCAAGGCAATGAAATATTTGCACACTTTAAATGAGTTTCATTCGGATGTTCAGTAGATGATCCAAACGCCTCGCCTGGTGGTTTGGGAATCAAACAGATGTGGATTAGGAATGTGACTGTATTCACACACGTTCTGCCCTTTTAAACATCACACAATGGTCAAAGCTGATCAAAATAGGTCTTCTTTGATTTTTAACTGCTGGAGGCTGAAGTACACTGGCTCTCTGGGGACAACAATTGTGCATCCCACAATAAAATACGATTTGCATTACTAGATAACGAGTAGTCGATGGCATAGATAGATTATGCATGAACAATAAAGGCATCGGTCAGCGAAGTGAATGCATAGGCTTCTATCATGTAGTAAAACGAACAATCAAAACATTTTATTTTAGTGTCCCTATACTCATTTGCATGTAGCTAGTAACAGTCAATTATGCATACTTACATGCGACTGACCCTCAACCAAACCTTAAACCTGATTAGTAAATAGCCTACATGAATCACTATTACTGCCAACTTAATAGCGTATAATTGCACTTCAACAAGAAGAAGGGTTACACTTTATTTTAAGGTGTCATTTTTACAGTGTAATCATATATTTACATAATGAGTAATACTAATTAACTACAAATAGGGTTATGGTAGGATTAGGGTTAATAGGGTGTAATTATGCATAATTTACTGTTATTACTGTACATGTAATTTATGTAACAAGGACACTGTAAAATAAAGTGTTATCAAATAAAGAATACCTACTTTAGCAGTCATAAAGTAGGCTACTATATATTATTATTATTATTATTATTATTATTATTATTATTATTACATTGCCCTTTTTCGTTCTTTCTCAATATATGCAAGCTAACAGGCGATTACAATTATTAAAAGCGAAATGAAATGTTTGTATTAGTGAAGAACACCTTTTGCTCGTTCACTACAGACTATCAGAAGCGCTGCGAGCTGAACGGCACTGAATGACACTCTGCGTTTGTTTGAACAGGTCCGCGCGAGCGCCATCGCGCAAGACGCCGACCAGAACTACGACTACGCGAGCAACAGTGTCGTGCTGCACCTGGACTCTGGCGACGAGATTTACGTCAAACTGGACGGCGGGAAGGCGCACGGAGGCAACAACAACAAATACAGTACATTCTCTGGCTTCATTCTGTACCCAGACTGAGCGTTTCCGACGGACAGTTCGTGAATCTCCTCTCTCCGCGCGACACGCATCGTCCTTCCTGTGTGTAGTGTCGCTGGGAATATAAGGATCATCTGAACTCAGCGCCTGTGTGAGAATTTGTTGTCTGAATTTGTCCCTTTCTGTTTAATGATGTCTTGTGTTTGGCTCTTATATACCCAATTAAACCAGGATGGTGATCAGGATGACACATAATTCGCATAAATGTACAGTTCTCTGCTCAAATGTAATTATTTTCCTGTAAAACTTCATTCACGAGCCCCTAGTGTGATGCTATTTCTGCTGTAAGATAAACTGGTTTCATCTAGATATGGACAAACTAACAGGTTTCAATCACTTCAGCTCCTTTTATTAATTAACATTCTGTCATTATTTACTCACACTCATGTTGTGCCAATCCTGCATGATTTTTTGGTTGCACTGTATTTTAAGATGTCCATGTTACAGTGTAATTATGAATTTAAGTACTGTCATTATAATTCAGTACATATAGGGCTAGGATTTGGGTTTGGGGTGCACTTTATTTTACAGTATGTGCACTTACGTGTACTTCCCTAAGAATGTACTGGGTGATATAAGTTAACTATGGGTTAAGCTTGGGTTTAGGGGTAGGGGTTATTGTAATCACTATAATCACTACATAGTATGTAAATGGGGAACAGGACTGTAAAATAAAGTGTAGTTATACTGTATTTTAAGGGTGTCATTGTTACAGTGTAATTATATATAATGATCATTACTTACTATAGGGTTAGGGTAGGATTAGGGTTTGGTTGAGGGTTCATTGCACACTCTAAAAAATGCTGGGTAAAAAACAACCCAAGTTGGGTTGAAAATGGACTAACCCAGCAATTGGGTTGTCTTAAGCAAACATTTAACCCAACCGCAGGGTTAAAACAACCCAAGTGCTGGGTTAGTCCATTTAGTATTTTTTAGAGTGCAAGTAATTATGCATGATTTACTGTTATTATATGGTAAGTACATGTAACTTATGTAACAAGGACACTGTAAAATAAAGTGTTACCTAAAGTGCTCACAGGTTCGGTTGAGGGTTAGTTGCATGTAATTATGCATAGTTTATAGTGATTACTACAGTAATGTAACATGTGTAACAAGGACACTGTAAAATAAAGTGTAAATTTTTTCCCCTAACCCAAAAAAAGATGCTTCCTAAAATGTCTCCCCATGCAGTGAAAGCCAATGGGTCCCAATGTTATTTGGGTTGTTTCTACGGTAGAAAGGAAGTCATGCAGGTTTGGGACAACATGAGGGTGAGTAAAAGTAAGGCATTTTTTATATATTAGCTGAATTAGCCAGAGCTCTACTGCGAATGGCTTTATTTGAAACCTATGACTGAGCAATGGAGCATTGCAGTGTGTTTTCAATTTGTATTCAAATAACAAACCAGCGTGTGTGTGTATTTTAATGAAGAGTTGTAGTTCGGCAGTGGACCCTGGGGCATGACGTTTGACCTCACGCAGGTTCTTCTGAGTCCTCCAGCGGTAACTGAGCGAAGCCACAGAGACAGAGAACATCAGCCAAATAAAGTTCATGTGAAATAATACTACATTTCTAACAACTGTTGTTTAGAGAATCAAACTGAGCAAAAAAAGAGAGTTTAGCTGCTTTTGATGGGTATTTGGTGCCTGTATACATTCAGATGTTTAAGTTCTGGTTAAAAGAGAAGGTTAATAAACATCCTCAAACAACAACAAAGTGTCTGTTAATCCATCTGACACTTGGCTTAACACACTTCAAATGTAATGCGCTCTCCATAAACGCCTGATTACACACTGCTGGCCATTAAGATCCAGCATGAGCAGATGTGCAACAAGAGTTGTGCTCTCACAAACATGCCTTTTGGTTTATAAACAGCCACGGGTTTGAATATCAGACTAATCTTTCATACATGTTTACCCAACACACACACACACACACACACACACACACACACACACACACACACACACACACACACACACACACACACACACACACACACACACACACACACACACTACCCATCACAGGAAACTGCACAGTTTACTTTCTGTGAAAAAAACCTCATCCTGTGTGATTTATAAGCATTTTGAAAAGTGAGGACATGGGGAACGTCCTCATATTTCACCCTCTTTTTGTAATACCTATGTCATACCCATGTCATTATACACATTTGTGTCCTGATATTTCACAAAAACATGCCCACACACACACACACACACACACACACACACACACACACACACACACACACACACACTCCCAGCAATTAAACGCCCCGGTGTTTGTCTTTCTAGCCCTCTGCTAATCTAGTTTGTGCAGAACACATCTCTGGCTGATCCGAAAGATTTACTGGCTTTGACAAAAGAGCCAAATTGTATGACTGTTCACACAACCCATGAATTCCAATGAATCCGGAGAACGCCTGAATTATTCGGGTTTTGTCTTGGATTATTCATTGGAAGTATTTGGCTGGCCACCCCTTTGTGTTCTGTGTCGTTGTGGAGTTTGGAGGAGTTTGTGTAGGAACATGGGCCTTGATAAGCTTTTATTAGTCCGTGTGTGTGCGATGTGCGAGTGCGATCTGATCCTCGTGATCATGTGAGGAGGCACAGCTGGTAGTTACAGAGTGAAAGAAAAATAAGCCAGGGGGCTCACATCACTTTTCTCTCTCCTTCTCACGTTCCCCCCTTGCTCATTTCTCTCAGTTCATCTGCCGCTCTTTACAATATAACAGCACACACACACTGGAGCAGCTGGGTAACAGACCTGTCACACATCGGAGGGCTTCAGGAAGCAAACACACACACACACACTCCAGTAATGACATCATTCAAAGCGTCTCCGTCACAGCAACTTTATTTCATCATTAGGTCTCACGGACAAACACTCCACTGACACTCTGTGCAGCGACATCAACCTTAACTGCTGATCCTCACACTGAGTCTCACGTCTCCTGCTAAACATGGCCAGAAGCTGCTCAGAAGAATCCAGTTTGTTTAGCCCTAATGTTCTGTTGAGATTTACCTTATTGCTTTTATGTTCTGGGCCCCAGAGATGAATGTGCCCTCCTTAAAGTAGAGATGAAGCAGTCAAGTTAACATAATTCAGTAAATGGATTTCTCTCAAATCAAAAAGTATATAACAAACACAATACATGTAACCATTTTTAAAGAAAAAATATATAGCTTTTGTAGCAAAGGCACTACAACCTTCCAAAGGGTGATGAAAAAATAGGCGAAACAATAATAAATCAGGGGTCCAGCAGGGATCACGTTTGGAGATTATATCGCATATGGAGTCCTGATTGGGAAACGTGGAGTCGGTAAGAAATATTTATTTTGTGGTTTGCATCAGCTTTTATCTCTGGCTCCGTTTTACACCTGGTATTAAGAAGTGCTTTGGTCGATCGGATCACAAGTGGGCGACTCTTAATACAGGTGTACACTGCTGAAAAATCCAGCTAAAACCATGAGATGGTCAGCCTGGTTATAGCTGGTTTTTCAGGCTGGTTTTAGAGGGGTTTTGAATTTTTTTTTTAGCTGGTCAATGTTGGTCTTAGCTGGTCAGGCTGGTCTTAGCTGGTCAGGCTGGTTTTAGCTGGTCAGGCTGGTTTTAGCTGGTCAGGCTGGTTTTAGCTGGTCAGGCTGGTTTTAGCTGGTCAATGTTGGCCTTAGCTGGTCAGGCTGGTCTTAGCTGGTCAGGCTGGTTTTAGCTGGTCAGGCTGGTCTTAGCTGGTCAGGCTGGTCTTAGCTGGTCAGGCTGGTTTTAGCTGGTCAGGCTGGTCTTAGCTGGTCAGGCTGGTTTTAGCTGGTCAGGCTGGTCTTAGCTGGTCAGGCTGGTTTTAGCTGGTCAGGCTGGTTTTAGCTGGTCAGGCTGGTCTTAGCTGGTCAGGCTGGTTTTAGCTGGTCAGGCTGGTTTTAGCTGGTCAGGCTGGTTTTAGCTGGTCAGGCTGGTCTTAGCTGGTCAGGCTGGTTTTAGCTGGTCAGGCTGGTTTTAGCTGGTCAGGCTGGTTTTAGCTGGTCAATGTTGGTCTTAGCTGGTCTTAGCTGGTCAGGCTGGTTTTAGCTGGTCAGGCTGGTTTTAGCTGGTCAATGTTGGTCTTAGCTGGTCAGGCTGGTTTTAGCTGGTCAGGCTGGTTTTAGCTGGTCAATGTTGGTCTTAGCTGGTCTTAGCTGGTCAGGCTGGTTTTAGCTGGTCAATGTTGGTCTTAGCTGGTCTTAGCTGGTCAGGCTGGTTTTAGCTGGTCAGGCTGGTTTTAGCTGGTCAATGTTGGTCTTAGCTGGTCAGGCTGGTTTTAGCTGGTCAGGCTGGTTTTAGCTGGTCAGGCTGGTTTTAGCTGGTCAATGTTGGTCTTAGCTGGTCAGGCTGGTTTTAACTGGTCAATGTTGGTCTTAGCTGGTCAGGCTGGTCTTAGCTGGTCAATGTTGGTCTTAGCTGGTCAGGCTGGTCTTAGCTGGTCAATGTTGGTCTTAGCTGGTCTTAGCTGGTCAGGCTGGTTTTAACTGGACTTTTCAGCAGGGTAAACAGGCTTTTGCGTCTTTAGCAGAAACTAAAGCTGATGCTCTCCGTGTGTTTTTTCCATCGTCTCCGGTCATGTTCATATGTAAATTGCGTGAGTTTATTTTATCCATTAGGTCGAAAGATTTGAAAAAGCCTGTACATTTACCCGCACATAGACCTTCCCCTCGAAGAAATCAGAAGTGGTTGAAAGTGGACAAAAGAGACGGATTAAAGATCCCGTTCTTCGTGATTCCATCTTTCAAACTTTAGTTAGTGTGTAGTGTTGCTGTTAGAGCATAGATAATTCCTGTAAAATTATAAAGCTCAAAGTTCAATGCTAAGCGAGATATTTTATTGAACAGAAGTTCCCTTTCAAAGCCTACAGCGAACGGCCGGTTTGGACTACACCCCTGCACTTCCTGCTTTAATGATGTCACTACAACAGTGTGTTGACTAAGCTCCGCCCACAAGAACACGCAAACTAGGGGGCGTGGTCTTGTTGCTCTCCCACGTCGAGAAGAGGAAGTGTTGTTTTTGTAGAGTGTGTTTGTCGCCATGTCATCGAGACGCTGTTATTTTCAGTTAAATCACTTTTGTTTGGCCTTCCAACGGACGCTGTACGTAGAGATCAATGGTTACTATTGATGTTTAACTCGGTTCCGGAAAATTATAATCACAATTTAAAACTATGTGCAGCACATTTAGCTGAGGACTGCTTCCTCAATCTCAATCAGTTTAATGCCGGATTCACAGAAAGATTATTCGTAAAAGATGACGCAGTTCCCTCTTTGTCTGGAGAAGGCGTTGTTTATGGACCACAACCGGTAAGTGTGTTTTAATATTTAAGTTGGTCCGTTTAACAGTTTATGTAACTCATTACACAAAGTGCAACGCTGTTTAGCTTTGTTAACTAACGTTAGATGGTAATTGAAACTAATCTGAAAAACTTTTTTAAAAAGTGTATTCAGACACCATCGATTGTTGGTGTTTGTAATGATCAGTTTAAATGATTTTTTTATTATATCTGTTGTTTACTGTTTAAGCACATGCTCGTTCAGCTGCAGCCTCGTATAATATAAAAGCATGACAACTACTGAATAGACAGCTTACCATTGTGAAACATCCTGCGAAAGTCTTTCCTGAGCAGGTTGTAATCGATCCGATATTCTCCGGGTCTGATTCCGGCTCAAATTGATAAGGCAATATAGACATTTTTGCAAAAACATTGAGCGCGCGTATCTCCCCGTTATGGTAAGAGGCGGGACCTTTCCGGTCAACGTGCGCTAAGCTGCTGTCCAATCACAACACGGGAACCGCTGACCCAATCAGAACTCGTTACGTATTTCTGAAGTAGGGACTTCATAGAACAAGGAAATCATCAGGCCGTTTTTAGGACAGAGAAAACAGCGGTGTACAGATAAGTAAAATGTGTGAAAAATACTGTTTTTTACATGCGAAACATGAACTCATGTTATATTGCACACTGTAAACACAATCAAAGCTTCGAAAACACGCGAAGAACGGGACCTTTAAAACACCAGGTGTAAACGGGAATGTGTCTCCCTCGTCCACTTGTGATCCGATTGACCAAACGCATCTTAATACCAGCTGTGAACAGGACATCAGTGTGATGTGGAATGACAAACGGGTGTTTATATGGTTCACTTTATTTAGGATAGTAATTTTGGCAACATATTGTAAAGCCCAATATTGAGTGGCAGTTGGACTTCATGTTGAACCAGTACTGTTCATCACTTCAGCCGCAGTTTATGAAAATGCTCTCTTTTGTCCTTTGCTTTAACACTGTATAACATCATGTTTACATCCAGGAGCAATGCAACAGTGGCACCTTTTATCTTCTGATGCCCTGTGGCTTCACAGGTTCCATCTTTAACTGTCTCCGTCTTTATGGTCCACGATCTGTCCTCCGCTGTCTGTCTTTAACTGTCTCTCTGTTGAACTCAGACAAGACAACCAACTCAGTGGAATCACAGATTGTAGTACTGCAAGATGGAGGTGCCCTTGCTAATATAAATCTCTTGTTGTTGTTCTTGGACTCTACTAAAACAGGTTTTCATGCATTAATGATATTTTCTCCATATTCTCCATTGTTGCAGCTCCTCTTTTCCCAGTAATGCTCTGTTTAGTTCCTGTCTTCTGAACAGCACGATGTGCTCTGATTGGTGGGCTGGAGCAGTGTGTTGTGACTGGTCAAGCACAAATGTCCCGCCCCATACTATAACCACCAGTTTGAACACACTACTAACTAACTCAACCAGGCCCGCCCCTTTATTCTGCATATTAATTATTATAATGAGGAATATTGTGACGTGTTGTTTCCTGAAAGAAACTCAATACTTCAATTGAGGCGTTTCAGGAGTTCAGAAACACTGACACTGATATAGAGAAGGGCTCCCGCTGGAGGGACTTTGAAACTTTGCAGAGGTTTTTCATGATTGAACAGTAACATCAGGGGTGGACTGGCCATCTGGAGCACCTGGAGTTTTCTCAGTGGGCCGCTGTACAATGTGTGCTGGCCCATTGTTACGTAAATATATATAAAGAATGAATTATAATACATGTACGTAGCATATCATTCCATGTTCCGTCAGCCCAGATGAATGGCCAGCACTTGAGTTCAAAACTCTTAATCAGTTTACTATGATCTGACTCAGTGCAGCTGTTTTAAACGAAAAAGCGCTCATCAATGTCAAAATGTTTAAGATAGTCAATCAAACAGAAGAAGACAGGATTTTTTGTTTTTGCCTTTTAGTATATGTTAGTCTTACTTTAGTCTATAAGCTAGCGTGCTCCAAAACAATGACACAATTCACATTATAAGCATTCAAAACTCACAGTCTCTCACTTCAGCCAATAAGCATCAATGATTCTGATGACATCACTCTGCACTTCAGCTTCTTATCAGATTTTCTGTCCAATCAAATGATCTCTAGAATCTGAAGCCCTGCCCCCTACATTATAAACAGACGCTGAAGCTGCAGCTAAAATCGCTCACTTGTTTTCACATTTACTGTTTTCTACATAGCACATAGTGCACTATATAGGGCATAGGGAACGATTCAGACAGTGCACTATATAGGGGATGGGGAACGATTCAGACAGTGCACTATATAGGGGATAGGGAACGATCAGACAGTGCACTATATAGGGGATAGGGAATGATCAGACAGTGCACTATATAGGGGATAGGGAACGATTCAGACAGTGCACTATATAGGGGATAGGGAACGATCAGACAGTGCACTATATAGGGGATAGGGAACGATTCAGACAGTGCACTATATAGGGGATAGGGAACGATCAGACAGTGCACTATATAGGGGATAGGGAACGATTCTGTCACATGCCTGTCCTGTCTTGTGTGCACATGTGGGTTTGTTAGTGTGGCCATGTGCCTCTGTCATTGTCAGATCCCACCCCCTTGTTATCTCGTTATTGGTTAATTTGCCCCACCTGTGTTTGCCTCACTCCCTGCTTGATTTCTCCCCTTTATAAGCTCCTGTGTGTTTGCAGTCCTTGTCGGATCGTTGTAATGTCTACGTCTCCCAGTTCCCCGTGATCTTTGTTGGTTGTGTAAGTCTTTTGTGATTCTTATTATGTGTTTTTTTTCCCCCTCGTGGGTTTTGTTTTGAGTTGGTTTTGTTTGTAATTAAATTCCTTTTTTCTCACTGCACTTAAGTCCTCGACCCTGTTTCTCGTTTTATGTTACGTGACAGAACGATCCGACCACCCAGAGGACTCAGCTTGAGGAGTTTTTGTTTGTGTTTTTTTCCCTTTTTTCCTTTTTCATGAAGTGGAGCAGAAGGTTACAGGTGATGCGGCAGGTAAACTCGCAATACATCCGTCAGCAGGGGACAGGTGTAAGAGAGTTTGCCTGCCAGTTCCTCATTAAGGTGCATTCACGAAGCTCCCTTCGTGATCGTTCCGGTGGTCCCAGCTCCAGTGGTCCCTGAGCCGGTGGTCCCTGAGCTGGTGGTCCCTGTGCCAGTGGTCCCTGTGCCGGTGGGTCGTGTGCCGATGGTCCCGGTGGTCCCTGTTCCGGTAGATCGTGTTCCGGTGGTCCCTGTGCCGGTGGATCGTGTTCCGGTGGTCCCTGTGCCGGTGGATCATTTTCCGGTGGTCCCAGTCCCGATGGATCGTGTTCCGGTGGTCCCGGTTCTGGTGGATCGTGTTCGGTTGGATCCGGTGCCGGTGGATCCTGTCCCCGTGGTCCGTAAGCGGAGGAGGAAAGGAAAGAGCGCTCGTGACTGTTCCGTGGTCCGTGTGCCGGTGGTCCCTGTGCCGGTGGTCCCTGTGCTGGTGGTCCCTGTACCGGTGGTCCCTGTGCCGGTGGTCCCTGTGCCGGTGGATCGTGTTCCAGTGGTCCCAGTGCCGGTGGTCCCTGTTCCGGTGGATCCCTGTTCCGGTGATCCCTGTTCCGGTGGATCCTGTGCCGGTGGTCCCTGGGCCGGTGGTCCCAGTTCCGGGGGTGCCGGTGGTCCCGGTGGCGGCGGACTCTGTGCTGGATGTGCCGCTCCGGCGCTCTGCTCTTCCCGCGGCGCAACGACGACTTCCTCTTCCAGCGCCGCCCCGGCGCCCTGCTCTGGCCGCGCCGGCCCGGCGTCCTGCCCTGCCCGCGCCGCAAAGACGCCCTGCTCTGGCCGCCCCACCCCGGCGTCCTGCCCTGCCCGCGCCGCAAAGACGCCCTGCTCTGGCCGCCCCACCCCGGCGTCCTGCTCTGCCCGCGCCGCCCCGGCGTCCTGCTCTGCCCGCGCCGCCCCGGCGCCCTGCTCTGCCCGCGTCGCAACGACGCCGTGCTCTGCCCGAGCCGCAACGACGCCCTGCTCTGCCCGAGCCGCCTGAACTCTGCTGGCCGCCCCCGGCCGCCTGAACCCTGCTGGCCGCCCCGGCAGCCTGAACTCTACTGGCCAACCCGGCCGCCTGAACCCTGCTGGCCGCCCCGGCAGCCTGAACTCTACTGGCCAACCCGGCCTGAACCCCGCTGGCCGCCCGGCAGCCTGAACTCTACTGGCCAACCCGCCGCCTGAACCCTGCTGGCCGCCCGCAGCCTGAACTCTACTGGCCAACCCGCCGCCTGAACCCTGCTGGCCGCCCCGGCAGCCGGAACTCTGCGGGCCGCCCGGCAGCCGGAACTCTGTTGGCCACTCTGTCCCTCCCGCGCCGCCCGGTCTGTCCCTCCCGCGCCGCCCTGGTCTGTCCCTCCCGCGCCGCCTGGTCTGTCCCTCCCGCGCCGCCCTGGTCTGTCCTCCCGCGCCGCCCTGGTCTGTCCCTCGCGCCGCCCTGGTCTGTCCCTCCCGCGCCGCCCTGGTCTGTCCCTCCCGCGCCGCCCTGGTCTGTCCCTCCCGCGCCGCCCTGGTCTGTCCTCCCGCGCCGCCCTGGTCTGTCCCTCCCGTGCCGCCCTGGTCTGTCCCTCCCGTGCCGCCCTGGTCTGTCCCTCCCGTGCCGCCCTGGTCTGTCCCTCCCGTCTCAGTGGAGCGCCTGCAGCCGCCTCCCAAGGAGGGGGTAATGTCACATGCCTGTCCTGTCTTGTGTGCACATGTGGGTTTGTTAGTGTGGCCATGTGCCTCTGTCGTTGTCAGATCCCACCCCCTTGTTATCTCGTTATTGGTTAATTTGCCCCACCTGTGTTTGCCTCACTCCCTGCTTGATTTCTCCCCTTTATAAGCTCCTG
>CM040910.1:6164624-6279624 GCA_023029165.1 Gobiocypris rarus | reverse complement strand
ACACACACACACACACACACACAGACACAGACACAGTGTTAGATCTAGTCTCTTCTAAATACTTTCAGCACTGAATAGAGGAAATTTGATAAATTTTTTGTCTAACACACTCTTGAGTGAATGGTGAGTCCAATGGAAGAATGTACGCGTGTAAAACTGCGTACAGTAGATGTGTGAATTACAGCATACATGCATATAAGTGTGCATTTGTCTGAATGTGTGAGTGTATGTGTATTGCGAGTAGGATGTTAAACAGGTTTCACACATTATAAACTGTTCCTGTCATCATGATTTTTACAGTTCATTAGCTCTGCTAGGGGTTTCCGTCATAGCCTCTGCATTATTCAGCATGTGTTCGGAAGATGCAAATCATGGAAGTGGCTTTTAAAAAATAAATAAATAAATACAACTGTCTTCTGGTGTTTTGCGGATCTTCATTAAATCTTACTCGCTTCGTCTTCAGATGAAGCTGGCCAAAAGTTGTTCAAAGCTTTGTATAATGAGACAAATTTGATGTTGAGCAGGCCGAAGATGTCAAGATGTGCCACACTGATAAACTCCTATCCAAACTAAGTGCTGTAATAAAAACATAGGGGGCTTCAACTAAGTATTAGATAATAATAATAATATATATTATTAGTGCACTTCATAGTTATGAAAGTGTCCCTCTATAAGTCAGACCTGCAAACTCCTCTGAGTAAAAAAGGTGACAGTGTCGCACATTTCTGAGCGTGACTTAAAGAGAATGACACATTTTATATTTAAAAACTGATTTTATTTACAACACGGAAACGCACAAATAGAGCGTCAGAACAGCGTTTATAGTTAGAATTTCTTGATAAAATGGACTGAATACTTAATATGTTCGTGTGGGAACTCCGATTGAAGTGTGTTCTGTGCTTGAAAAACAAGCCGAATGTGAACTGTTAAATATTGCACCCGGAAACCGCTCGGTAACGTTACACGCGTGCAAACAGTTGAAAACAGATCAAGCACATGCATTATACATGTCACAGCAAATTAAAAATAATACCAAATGAAGAATTATTCCTCAGAAGAATTAGTCAAATATGGCTCAAGATTGAGGCTTAAGTGGTGGATGCAAGAACATTTCATCATGAGACGGCTTCAGACTTACTGAAGATCAATTCGCACAACCCCCGGCCATTAACAGGACTTTTGGAAGATTTTAAACACACACACGCCCTCTAACGAGCTAATGAGGTCTGCTGTGTTGCAGTAAATGATGTGGTCATGTGAAGCTGTTCTGAGGCCTTTTATCTGCTAAGAGATGACAGCTGTCAATCAACAGGATCAACATCTCCATCCTCATCTGCAGAACTGTCAACAAGCAAAACAGACACAAAAGCCCAGAGTACGTAAGAGACTTTCTGCCATTTAAGCTTATCTTAAACTCAGTGTGTGACGTGTGTGTCTGAGAGAGACTTTGCTGAGTGTTTTTTTAGTTCCAGCTGACATTTACCTTCTAAAATCGTCTCATGTAATTTTTATGAGCACTTGCTACCCAGTGTTTGAGCTCTCTTCAGCTCTCCCTCTCTCTGTGTGTGTGTGTGTGTGTCAACATGCTTTGTTGTAGGTGTGTGTTTATGTTTGTAAGCATATGATTATGTGAGTGAGATAATGTACTGTATGAATGAGAGTTTGTGTGAACAGGAGTGTCATGTTTGTAATGAAACAAGTGGTTTGGAGAAAGGATGGATGGAAAATCTTGGTCTTTCACTCATATTTTCTTGCACAATACTATGTTATGACCTCAAAAAAAAAAAAATCTTACATAGTCAACTTTCTCAGTAGCTCACTTGGTACAGAACTGCACTTGTGATGTGAAGTGCTTGGGTACGAGTCCCGTCAAACATATTTTGGTTTGCTATGGTTGCTTAAGCAAATGTGTTTGTATCTCATGTGTGCTTTACAAACACAATAGTGCATTAACCTTTAGCGCCACTACATAAAAATGTAATCTCTGATATAAACAATAAAATGTTGACACGGTAATGTACATTTTTGGAGAAAACTAAACAAGCTAGGTCCACTCTGTCATAAACAACAACTGATGTAATAAACGTTGCCAGACTAACGTTCATCTGTTTCAGATACTGAACATGCTACTCACTTCACTGGACATTTCATTTTCAAAGTATCATGAAATGGGAAAGAGGCAACATATTTGGAGCTGGTGACTCGTGTTCGAGTCCTGATTCGTGTACCTTTCCCAATCCCGTCCGCCTCTCTATCCCACTTTGCTTCCTGTCTATACTATCATATCTCAATAAAGTTTATAATGTCACAGGTTGTTGTATATAAGTAGTGCACGAACACAAATAAATCAGGAAACAGTTTTTACTGTTACAAAACTCACCCAGACAACAGATCACACAAAACATAACATTGACGTAGACAGGACAAAGACTGCAGGAACACAGGAGTGTACTAGACTAAACGAATAACAAAAAGATGATTAATTAGACAACAGGTCAACTGAAAACACCAATCAGACACACTGAGAAACCGGGCAAACATGACAGATCCAAAAACAGAATATACATGTTTCAGTATGCCCCTTCCCGAAAATACGCATCCCAAAGATGTAGAGGCAGATTGAGCCGAAGGTGCAGGCAGGAAACCTTCTGACCAAGGCAGAACCGGTGGGACGAGGGAATCCGGTGTAGCCGTCAGGACGATGGCTTCCGGTGGAGCCAAGGGAGGGAGGAACCAAGGTGAAGCCAAAAGATCAACAGGCCGAGGTGGAGCGATGGGTCCTGAGGCTGGAGGTGGTCCAAGGGATGGTGAATGGTGTAGGAGATGCAGAGGGGCTGAAGGGAACCAGCAGAGGCAGGGCTGAGGAACTGGCTGTTAGAGGAGGCGGGAGAGGGAGGCTGGACGGGCACTCTGGAGATACAGGAAACTCAGGAAGCTCTGAACTGGGCAGGACCAGTGGAAACAGGAGATTTAAAGCTATTATTTCCTCAAATACCTCCAACAAATCCTCCAAATAATTTCCAGAGGCCATGTTATTGTTATTGTTATTGGAGTTTTATGTCCATTAAAACTCCCTCTGCGATGCCGTTTCTGGGCAGACTCTCTATAGTACTCAGACTCCAAGGCGATGTCCTTTCCTGCCCTCTCTGCAGGCTCGGGCTCATCCATTACGGCAGGCCAAACTCCATAGTCAGCGGTGGGCTCTCGCAAATCCGTTGTGCAGCTTGCGGGTGGCGGATGGCTGGTCTCTGAATGTGGAGTGGGGCTGGTGGGGTCCTCAGCCAGGCTGATGGTGAATAGGGAGTCATTGTTCACCAGCACCCACTCCATGAATGTGGTGAAGTCCTCCCGAGGACCATCCACAATTAGGCATACCTTGGAAGGTTGTTTGGGGAAGTTGGTGCAGCACACCAAGTCTAAAAATATCCTTGTGTGATCCTCAAGACTTTTCCCCTAATGCTCCAGACAGAGTAGCTGGACGGCTGGAAGGTCCATGAAAAAAAAGAAAAAAGAAGAAGGGGAAAACACAGCAAATAATACACTCAATGGTCCTGTCTTCTGTCACAGGTTGTGTATATAAGTAGTACACAATGACGAATAAATCAGGAAACAGTCTTTAAATCAAAACTCACTCAGAATCACTCTGGGAAACGGATCACACGACTTAACCAGGATAAAGACTGCAGAAAAAAAGAAGTATAAATACTAGACTAAATGAGGAACTAATGGGATAATTAGACAACAGATGAACTGAATACAACAATCAAACACACTGGGAAACTTGACAGAACCATAAACAATATACATGTCACATGCATTACATTATACATTATATTACATTATATTGCAAATAATAGTATTTCATTATTAACATATTTATTGTAGGTTATGGACCACTAATCTGAATAATGAAGGCACAATCTGTGTGGTAATTATACGGCACTGGACCAAATAAATCCAGCTTTTTTCCATCCTTTTTACTCTCTTGGTATTTAATTCCACACATCATGTGCTTTGTTCAGTTATAATCATACATCATGTGATTTGTGTGCATTTTTTTAATATCTGCTGTCCGGCGTGAGGCGTTTCCGCCTGAGGCAGCTCATCATAGCGACTGAATTATGGCTGATAATGCCGAAATAAATCTGAGATGCTGAAGCGCCCATCTTCTGTCCTTTTCTGCCTCGATCTTCACGGCTGCGGTCTGCCCGTCACATCTCTATTCATGAGGCTTTTACATAATGAGCTGTTATGGAGTTCTGGGTGATCTGTCATCAAGAGCAGCGACCCCCAGGGCTCTCACTGGACCACTAACTTCACACTTCACGCGCTGGGTAAGTGTGTGTGTGTGTGTGTGTAACCTCAGGAATTTCCCATCATCCTTAAACATCTTCACTGAAGCCCATCCTCAAGGAAACTCTTATTCTCTCTCTCTTTCCCTTTTAATCTTACTCTCTAGCAAGCTGCTTCAGTCAGAAATGTAGTTTAAATGTGTGTTTCAGACTTTAACGTCCAGCCGCAACTGATGCTTATTGCCAAAATCTGTTACAGGAGTCATTTTAGCTTTTTTTATTATTTTTTATCTGGGCCTCAGTGTTTCATGACATGATGATTCTTATGAAAGTGTCACGCTACATGAGCTGATTAATCTAAAAAAGACAAGATAACGTTTTTAAAAAGTCTAGCTGGAACATTCCTTATTCGTGTTAAATGTGTTAACATGAATACAGAGCCGGCTAGAAACAGTGAATTAATTAAATGCATATTAAGTGCTAATATTATGAGGAATGATGTTTGACTTGAGGTCAGATCTGAATAATAACCGAAGTTGCAACTATCCCATGTGAAAATGAAGTGTGCCTAATTCTAATGAATGTGCACTTATAGTGTACTTCAAATCTTAAAAGTATATATTTTTAAAAACTGTACTTGCAGATAATATTAAAGGAGACATGTTATGCTTTTTTATTTTACATTTCCTTTAGTGTTTGTGCATGTAAACAAACTGAGCAAGAAGTCCACACATAAAGGAGTGAATCTCTCCAATAGAAAACCCCTCGCATGAAACGCCTCATTTGTAGTCCTGCCATTTTTTCTGCGATGTAGCGACGTCACCATATAACTTATTTACAAAATCCGGCTGGCTGGCTACTCTGGCTCACCCTCAAACAAGGGTAGTTGTAAGGCCAGAGAGAGTTTATGTCGAGAAAACATTGCAAAAGAGAAACATTATTGCATGGATTTCCAAAAAATGTAAGGACCAGTGGTTAAAATCTATTTTAACACTATTCCTCAGCACAACCAAGACCTTTTGTTGTATTCTCACAATTTTTCTAACAACTGTTTCCTGAACTGTGCAGGGCTGCGTTTCCCAAAAGCATCGTAAGCCTAAGTTTATCATAATAACGATTGTACGAGTGATCTTAATATTAAGGTCTGTTTCCCAAAAGCATCGTAACTTAAGTAGCACTTGAAAATGATCGTAGATCTACGAGTGCTCTGGAGTAATCGTAAAGCTCCAAGTGTATCGTAAGAAGAGTTATGAGGTCACCTACAGGACAACCGGCAAATTACACCTTTAACTTGTGATTGTAAAGTGCACCTTTAAAGTGCATTGTGATAATACTACTAAGGTTTTGATTGTACTTTATTGTACACTTTTTTTATGAGGGCAGGTAACAAACAAAAAAATTATAAATACAAATCTGAATTAAATGACAGCAAAAATAAATAAATAAATAAATAAAATAAGTAATGTAGAAAATATACATAAAAGACTGGGAAAAATTGAGATAAACTCAAAAACATCTGTCAATGACTTGCTTATGTGCACAAAAACCAGCCATGTATTGGACATTTCTTGGTTGGCCAGCATGGTCACATGCCATCTTCGTCAGCCTCTTCCTCCTCCACCACCTCTAAAAGGATATTTATTTCGTCTTTTTGAAAGGTATCTTTTCTTTGTCAGTGCCTCAGCCTGTAGGTAGTTGCTTTATATACACGTGTTTTGATTGCTAATGCCTGGCTCACACTACAGGAGTTTTAAAATCCTATCCGATTGTAAAATCTTGTTGCAGCACACACTTCAGGAGAATCTTTGCAGATTTTCTTCCCTCAAATCTTAAACATGCTCACACTACAAGATTTGAAATTCGCGAAGCATCACACACTACAAAATGTTATTAAGATTATCGTACCAGAGGAAGCGCATCACGTGATCTACGCAACAGATTGGAATCGGGGAAAATGGGTACTGTAAACCAAAAACTTGCTCTATCAATAATGATCGTTTGTTGTGAAAAAAAAAAACAAAAGTGGAAAAATAAACGAGTGTGAATGAGAAAATATTAGTATCATAGTGTGCTAGAATGTTTACCGTTATAATATTGCCTGCCTAGTTCAAAAGCGATAGTGTCACCTTTTACAGTGTAGATTTGTGCTGTAATATGAAAATACAATTGATGCTAGTATAGTATGTATTATGAAATGTGTCTAAACCGCGCACATACATACACACACGCGCTGTGTGTGTATGTGCGCGCAGCGTGTTTGTGTGTGAGTGTGTGAGAGAGAGAAAGCTGCAAACCCTTGTTTCAAACCCTTGTCACACTATGATACACATACATACACACACGCACAAACAATCTCCTCTCTATCTATCTATAATTATTGTTATCCGTGTTGTCGGTTTCGCGGTCGCCATTTCGAAATGTCCGCGTCACTTCCGTCTAGTTGAAGACTTCTTGTTTCCTATTGGCTATTGTGACAGTACTGACGTTATTACAATCTTGCTCATCCCGATAAATATCAAACATGTTTGATATGATCGGGGAGAGCCCGATTTATGTGAGAGCAGATCAGGAGGGGCAAGATTTTATCTGTGAATGTCTCACATTACCAGATAATCAGCGCCGAACATCGGACCCGATCGAGGTCGTGGACAAGATTTTTTCTCCGATTCTCGGGAAGGGGAAATCGGGTGTAAATCGGTCTAAAACTCCTGTAGTGTGAGCCAGGCATAATCCACATCAGATGACAATTAATAGGTGAAACGTTCACAGGAAACGATTCCAT
Organism: Gobiocypris rarus; assembly: GCA_023029165.1. Taxonomy (NCBI): domain Eukaryota; kingdom Metazoa; phylum Chordata; class Actinopteri; order Cypriniformes; family Gobionidae; genus Gobiocypris; species Gobiocypris rarus. The sequence goes on along the minus strand of CM040910.1, from coordinate 6,272,550 downwards.
ATAAGGTTATAGGCTTATTTGAGATGAGCAAAATCTGCGCAGAACCGATCACCGGTGATCAGCGCGAGATGCATGCCGGTTAGAAATGTGTCCGAGGGCGGTCCGCCTTCCTCTGATGTCATGCTGACGTATGTCAAAGAACTCTCGCGAGCGAAAGGCGGATGTGTCGGATTCCGCAGTTGCTCTCCACCGACTGCGCTGAGCAAAAGCATGATGGGAAACCACTTACTGACGACACAGCTTAATGCTCATTGGTTTAAACAAACGTGACATGTGATTCTTTTTTTAAATGTTTGATTTTAAAACTCTGATATCATGTTTTAATGTCTATAAATTATGTGTGAATATTCCCAAACTGTGCGACAGTGCGACCTCTCTGTGTGTTATGTGATTGTTGTCATATTTATAAAAATATATAAAAACATGTATCTAATTAAAGTAAAAATGATTATAAACACGTCTTTCGAATGGAAATAAATAACAAAAACTTTGAGTGTCTTGTTCATAATATTTATTTTCATATAAAAGCAACAGAACTTAAATTACATCCAGTTTATCAGCAACGCAGTGCATGAGTGTGAATCCCGCGATATCCGCCTTTGATCTCGCAGGTGTCGGATCCACTACGAGAAGACAGAACTGTCCGTCTTGCCTGCACTTTTTTCACTCCTCCCTTCACTGCAGCCGCCTAGTCTCGCCATCATTTCAGGCGAGGCGAGGCGCATCTCAAACAAGCCTCTAATTTCAGCACTTCGCAAATGACCAGCGACTCTTAAGTAGCACTTAGAGCGCGTTCTCGCACGTTCATGTTAAGTACATTTTTGGGAAACGCACGTGGAATTGCTGCGAGTGATCGTAACTTCGCTCGTAGAACGCGCTCTTTAGAGCTAAGATACATCGTTATTGGGAAACCCGGCCCAGTTTGATGCAGGTCAGTGTATTAATGGACATATGGTTTTGCAGTGAGAAATGACATCACAACTGAAATTTAAGAGAGGTATAAAATAAAGTTACCACCGTGAAACATCCTGATTGCGAAGGTGGTTTGGTTGGATCAGCTTGCTCTTCATGGCTGTGGTTATCGGCTCAAACTGACATACAAGTTTCAATGGAAATTACATTAATATTAGTTTACCATAAATGCTTGAAAGTATATCCAGCAGTACACATTAACCAAAGACAGAAGTAGTAATAACGAAATTATGAAAAAATGCACTTAATTAAGTTAAAATGCATTGTAGCATATCAATTTAAACTAAAAAAAAAATATTTTATTGGAATTAACATGCAACTGTCTAAAACATTACATTCAGTTCACAATCAGTTCTTTTTTATTTGCACAAAAGTATGCTAGAGTGTGCAACTTTTTCACTATGGAATGCAAATTTAGCAATGAGATATATTGCAAATGAATTCGGAGCATAGCAGTGTGTGTGTGTGTGTGTGTGTGTGTGTGTGTGTGAGTGTGAGAGAGAAAGAAAAAGAAAGTTAAAAATAAATGTTGCCTGCAGACCCACAGACACTGATTCTGGTACCAGCTGCATCTCCCTGAGCACAGACTGACGGTGACACACACACACACACACACACACACACACACACACGTACATACGTCCTGTCCTTTCATTGTGACTTACAAAGTTTAGACACATAAGAACTCTATTGTAGACTTAGTTTCCTAAATATATTTCCTCTCTTTTTATAGAGCAAAACTGTAGAGGTCAGATGTCAGTATTTATTTGAGATTTATGTTTGTATGTGCATGATTGTAATTTTTGTCACGACTCGGAGCATTTAACATGGAAATTAGTATGATAATGTTGATGTTGTTCTTGATGGAATAGATCTGCTACGCTGCTGCTGTTGGATATTACTGCTGCTGCTGCACAATATTAGCCTGGATGCCAGCCGAATTTAGCCCCGCCCACAACATTTGAGGTCAGCAGTTCAGTCTGGACTTGCTCCGTTGTGGAGTAATTATGCCTGAACAGAAACTGTTCGAACCAATCAAAATGTCAAGGCGGGCTTTATACGATGATTGACAGATAACGCAACGTAATCATCCACGTCACCAAAGAGTGCTTGGGTTGAATTTGTTCTAATCCTAAATGGAGAACTTGTTCGTATGCATTCACCTTCACTATTTCTCTCAGAAATGATGATCGTGTTAGTAAATACTCCTTGTATCCTTAAATTACCAACATCGGCAAAGATTGTTTACCCTCATTGGTAACGCTTTAGATTATGGCCCGGAAAGTACTGCAAGTGAATTTACAGCATAACTTTTGGTAATTATAGTGTAACTATAAAGTAAGTATGTGTAGGTACATGGAAACAATATGTAATATTGGAGGAATAAAGGGGTAATTTACAAAAAAATTACAAATTATTTATACTGCAAGTATTTTTTAATCAGGGGTAATTATCCGTGTTGTTTCATGTAGTATTGTATTGTTCCCCTCTTGTTTCATGTAGTTACTGTCACGGTTCATCAATTCATTGTTTCCTTTTCTCTGTGCTTGTGAGGTTGTGTGGATGCGTGGTCATTGATTACGGTGCTCATCACCTCCACCTGCTGCACTCAATCACCAGGCTTTATATGCAGGTCTGTCACCCACTCTCATTGTCAGATCGTTTCAGGCTTCCCTCGTGTGTGTTCGTCTGTGTGTTTCCGGTTCCCTCTGTGTGATCTCCGTTCCGGTTCCTGGACTCCGCAGTGCTGTGTTGCCCACTGCGTCCCTGCTTCGTCACCTGTCTGGGTTTGCTCTGTCTGCACCTGCCTCTCTCTACTGGGATCTACTGGGACTTGTCTCCATTGCTTCTTTTATGACTGTGTTCATGTTCTGTCTCAGTCATACTGACAATAAATAAGTATTTACTTTATCACTATTGGATCCTCCTGTCTCTCATTCGCAGCCGTAACAGAATGATCTGACCATTGATATGGATCCAGCAAGGATGACCGAGCTCCAGAACTATCTCAATTAAAAAAACCTGAGAATGGATCGACAGGATCAACAAGTGACTGCTACGGCCCAGGCAGTGCAGGCTATGGCAAAGCAGGTGTCTGAGCTCTCGACCCAAGTCCAACAACTAAGAGTTCCCACTGCGCCCCCACCAGTTCCCCAGCCATCTAGTAACATCAGCCCGCACGAGCCCCGGATCCCAACGCCATAACGCTATGCGGGTGAGCCGGACCTCTGTAGATCATTCCTTACGAGATGTTCATTATTTTTTTAGTTGCAACCCACCTCGTTTTCCACAGAAGCATCCAGAGTGGCGTTGGTGGTCAACCTGCTGACAGGACGTGCGGCGCGCTGGGGAACGGCGGTTTGGTAAAATCAAGATCCGCGTTGTTCCTCGTTCCTTGAACTCTCGGAGGAGATGAAACAGGTCTTTGACTGAACAGCCGCGAGATGTGAGACAGCCCGTAGGCGCGCCGAGCTCCAGCAAGGCAATAGACCCATTTCAGACTACATCATTGACTTCCAGACCCTGTCCGCAGAGTGTGGATGGAACGAGGAAGCGCAGTGGGACCGATTCCTGCATGGGCTGGCAGACCGTGTTCAGCAAGAGGTGTACGCTTTGGACCTGCCTCCGGATCTCAACGGACTCATGAAACTGGCGTTTCATGTGGATTCGCGTCTGGAGTCACTGACCTAACGCACACGTATGAGAAGAACCACGGATTTTCGCGAATTCCTTGGCGTTAACACGGTCAGCTCCACCAGCGATTCAGAGCCCATGCAGGTAGGCAGAGCTCGGCTTTCCCGGGAGGAGAGAGAGCATTGTCGAGCGGGTGGACTCTGCCTTTACTGTGGTACATCTTACATGGAGATGGTGGTCCAGTGGGTTAAACCACCTAACTGACAAGCAGAAGGTTGATTGTCCCTGTAATTAGTGCACTGTAAGTCGCTTTGGATAAAAGCGTCTGCCAAATGCATAAATGTAAATGTAAATGTAAATGTGGTGCGACGGGGCATTTCCTCAACCAGTTTCCTCAACCAGTAAAAGATCGAACCCGGCAGTAGAGAGGAGGCTACTGTCGGTGGAGCTGCGTTGGGGAAATCCTCGTCCGCGACTCTCCTTCCAGGAAGACTGCAGTGGGCAAAAAGATTCCACGTCTGTCAAGCCCTTGTGGATTCCGGAGCAGAGGGTAATTTCATTGACTGTTCACTGGCACACCAACTCAGGATCCCCATCACCCCTCTTTCCAATACCATTGCCGTACACGCCCTCAACAGCCAGACATTACCCACTATCACTCACACCACTGACAGGATTACACTCACCATTTCTGGCAATCACTCAGAAACCATCACGTTCCTCCTCACGGGCTCCCCTCGTTCACCCATTGACTCCGCCTAAGGGCAAATTATACTCACTTACTACTCCTGAGAGGGAGGCCATGGAGAAATACATTTCTGATTCTCTAGCTTCTGAGTTCATCCGTCCTTCCTCTTCTCCGGCGGGGTTCTTATTCCGGGGTAAGAAGGATGGTTCTCTGCGACCTTGTATTTATTACCGAGGGTTGAATGGTCGAAGGTCAAATCAGCCTTAGAAGGGGTAACGCCTCCACCCGGTGAACCACTGAATCGATTATTTGTACCTGAGGGAGTTCGGTCTGACGTGGTACGATGGGGTCACTGTTCCAATGTAGCTTGTCACCCAGGGGTTAATAGAACCACATTTTTGGTCAAGCAACGATTCTGGTGGCCTGGTATGGCTCGTGACATCCGAGATTTTGTTTTGGCTTGTTCAGTCTGTGCCATGGGTAAGACATCTAACTGCCCTCCCTATGGGCTCCTTCAACCGCTGTCGATTCCTTCGAGACCCTGGTCCCACATTGCGCTAGATTTTATCACCGCCCTCCCACCCTCCCAGGGCAAGACGGTCGTTTTAACCGTTGTGGACCAGTTCTCGAAGATGGTTCATTTCATCCCCTTGCCTAAATTACCCTCTGCCAAGGAAACAGCGGTAGCTGTCGTCGATCACGTCTTTCGTTTACATGGCCTCCCGATGGACGTGGTTTCCGACAGGGGACCCCAATTTGTTTCCAAATTTTGGCGTGAATTCTGCAGATTACTAGGGGCGACGGTTAGCTTGTCTTCGGTTTTTCATCCCCAGAGCAATGGCCAGACTGAGCGGGCTAACCAAGACCTTGAGAGAGGTTTACGATGATTGGTTTCCAAGAATCCTTCCTCCTGGAGCCAACGCATCTCATGGATTGAGTACACGCATTTTCCCAGTCTGGAATCCGAATTCGCAGTCCCCTCCGCTCACGCTTTCGTCCAGAGGTGTCGCGACACATGGAGTAGGGCCCGTGAGACTCGATGGGGCAGTGAGAACGAATGACTCGAACCCGAAGACTCGAGAGCTGAACTAATCAATTCTGTTTTCGGGACTGCACGCATTGCTTATAGGGCTGTCATGGCCCGGATCAGACACTGATGACGGAACTAACGATGTTTGCATAAGATGTGTTGGGGAATTTAACATATGACATTTTAATTATATTCTGCTGAAATGAACGAAATGACTTCCCACTACTATGCGTCGCTCAACATACGTAATTTACTCCATTGCTTTGATTGGTTGTAGGTCTATCCAGTTGAGGTCTTTCCTGGTTCGGTTGAAACACGCCCCAATAATCACAGTCCAAGGGAGCCGTATCAGACTCATATTCTGACTACAATTGAGTATGACCACGTCAGGCTAGCACAATATAGCATACGTAGCAGATCTATATAATCAGCTGTGCCATGTGATTGATTGAACGATGTGATTGCAAGCAGATTGAGTTAAGGACCAATCAGCCAGCGCCATCTAGAGTTTAATGACAGAACTTTGTATCCTGGTGGAGGACAGAAACAAAATTCGCAGTGATATTCCATGTAAGGCTTTAAAGGAACAGTTCACACCAAAACTGACATTCATGTTGTTCCCAATAGTGGCTTTTATTTTTGTTGCAAGCTGTAAGTAAGGGCAAAAATAATAATAAAATATGAAAATGTATTTAACTGTAATAAATCTATCCATCCATCTATTTTTATACTCTTATGATGCTTCAGGAAAACAAATGTGGTGAAATGTAAAATGGAAAACATAATCTGAGTCAATCACCTGGGCCGTAAATGCCATATGACTGATAACCCTGGTGCCGCAGGGCGATGACATCATGCGATGCTGATTGACTGACGGTGACAGAAGAACACGCACAGTCCCAAAGCCTTCACATCTGAGTTGTGACGTTGAAGACAGCAGAAATGCATTGCTTTTGGTACCTCCAAAAGTAATCTGTGACTGGTTAAAAATCTACTGTAATATAATGAAATACTTATAATTAATATGCAAAAGTAATTTGAGCCTGATGAGTGCTTCGAACTGCAGGGTTCAGGTTAGCGGTGTGGCTTCCCTGTTCACTTGACCTGTGAGGATTAACAAAGAAGATGTTATGCATGTTTTGTGGAAAAATACACTTTAGCACATTTAAAAAAAAGAGTACTTAAGGAAATAACATACTTTTTAATAATAAACTTGAGTTTATAGAAATGTATAGTATGTCATGAATTTAACTATATTTGTAATTAAAAAATATATTAACTTTAATGTCAAACAACACATTACAGTTCAAATTATAATCATATATAATAATATAATGTGCTTTAGTATGTTAGTCAACACGTCAAAATAAGTGTACTTTAAAGCATGACAAAAGATTATTACAACATAATGAATTAAATGTATGTGGCAAGCAGTCGAGGCGGAGGGACCGTGGGAACGGAGAAAGGCCGGTGGCGTGAGTGATAATGAGCGCCAGCTGCACGCCGCACCCGTCTCGTGTCTCACGGAGGAGAACGGATGCATAAAAGGTAGAGTGATGACAGTGAAGGACGAGAGAGGACCAGGCCTGAATTTTAGGTTATGTTTTGTTGATGTTTTATTACTTTCAGTTTGTGTTTATTTATTTATTAAAGTGTTTGAATGTTCGCCGGTTCCCTGCTCCTTCTTCCCATAACAACAAACCTCATTACATTAGTGCCGAAACCCGGGAGGAAGGAGGGACATGCTGTCAGAGAGCCCTCGCTGCTGAGGGATGGCAGTGCTGAGGAGGTCGGGCAGCGCGGAAGAGTGAAGACCGCGAGTGGCTGCCTGAGGCTGTGGTGCTGGAGCGAGTGAAGACCCGGTGGGACGGAGAGCTCGCTGCCGTGGTCCTGGGTCAAGGTGGGGTGGCTGCCGTCCGAGAGGGAGCAGAGGAGTCGCAGCAGTTCACATGGACTCCACTAGAACCCTGAAGGTGTGCTATGGTATCTTGTATCAAGATTTTAGCAGCAAATCCTTTAAGTCCTGTAAGTTGTGAAGTGGGGCCTCCATGGATCGGACTTGTTTGTTCAGCACATCCCACAGATGCTCTATTGGATTGAGATCTGGGGAATTTGGAGGCCAAGTCAAGATTCATCAGACCAGGCCACCTTCTTCCATTGCTCCGTGGTTCAGTTCTGATCCTCACGTGCCACTGTTGGTGTTTACGGCGGGGGTTAGGGGTCAGCATGGGCACCCTGACTGGTCTGTGGCTATGCCGCCCCATACGCAACAAACTGCGATGCACTGTGTATTCTGACAACTTTCTATCAGAACCAGCATTAACTTCTTGAGCAGTTTGAGCTCCAGTAGCTCGTCTGTTTGATCGGACCACACGGGCCAGCCTTCGCTCCACACGTGCATCAATGAGCCTGGGCCGCCCATGACCCTGTGGCCGGTTCTCCACTGTTCCTTCCTTGGAGCACTTTTGATAGATCCTGACCACTGCAGACCGGGAACACCCCACAAGAGCTGCAGTTTTGGAGATGCTCTGACCCAGTCGTCTAGCCATCACAATTTGACCCTTGTCAAACTCGCTCAAATCCTTACGCTTGGCCATTTTTCCTGCTTCTAACACATCAACTTTGAGGACAAAATGTTCACTTGCTGCCTAATATATCCCACCCACTAACAGGAGCCGTGAAGAAGAGATAATCAGTGTTATTCACTTCACCTGGTCATAATGTTATGCCTGATCGGTGTATATATATTACACTACAAGTGCATATCCCAATAGAGTTAAGAGCACTTAAGGGACTGCATGGACGAATGGCTGACCAGCAGTCAAAGCAACAGGAGATCTGATCGTCTGTTGTAAAATAAGGCAAGCGTTCCTTAACATTGGATGAACGACAAGTCCGCCCGTCTTTAAGGAGAAATGCCAAACTGAATTGATGAGAGCAGTGATGAGATCCATGAATATCAGGTCAGGTGCACGTCATTATGCACAGCCATCAGCCCTGTTGCCTCATATTGACCAATTACACCCATCATGAACCTGTTCTTGCCCTAGTGATTAGGAGGAGGCTGATCCTCTGTCTCAGTATGCATGTGTCTGTGAAGGTGTGCAGAGTAAAGACTGGCGTGTGTATGTGTGGGTTTGTGGAAGAGGGGTTTTGGGGGCATGCTGTCAATCAAGATAAAGGAAGAGCTATATGAATTATACATGTACTTAGAGCTGAACCTTACAGACCCCCCTCTCCAAATCTCACACACACATATAGTTTCATCTATATGTGTGTGTGAGAGTAGCTGATCTGTCTGTCCCTTAATGCCTCTGTCTCTCTCATTAGCTAAAGGCCACTTACAGCTGACCTCTCTTAAGCTCAATAAGAGTTTCATTATGGTAATTATACACACAAGACGTGTGTGTGTGGCTGCAGACACCTTCACACATCGAGCATTAAAAGTAGCTTTAGTAACTATGCAGCTGTTCTGCTTCATTGTCTTGCAAAAGTGTTCACAGATTATTATGTCAGGTAAAGATATCAGGACACCTGTGCATTAGTGACCTCCAGGGGATTGGGGCATGAGCTGCTGTGCCTCAATGAAATCAGTAAAACTTTTCTGATAAATCCTTTACTGACCTTCATCAATAGTTTCCATCATATAAGTCGTAAATGCTGATTATTATGCTGCGTTCAATTTGACTCAGAAGTCGGATTTCGGAGCTAGGAATGACGTCAAACCAGAGTTTGTGTTCAAGTACACAGGTCAGAAAACAATGATGTTTTCTGTGTTCATACCTTATGTTTAGACAAACCTTTGTTGCGCTTGCTCTTTTGGATACAAACACATACAAGGCTGTATTTTGCACAGATAATGCTGAAGTATCATGGCCACAGAGGTTGGTTGGTATTGTGTGCACCACTGCGTTTGAGACACAGATAAGCAGAAGTGCTAATAAAGAATATGTTACTGCTGTTTCGGATGATTCTGAAGTAAGAGTTGTTGTTTCTAAGTTCACTTTTCTAACATGTCCTGAAAAGTGAAGCCAAAACATGTTGATCGCCCTCAGGTGACTGGATGCAGTATAGCTCATAAACCCCGCCCTCTCCATGTAATCTAACGGGACGTGAGAACAATTTAACAATCAAATTACACATAATTTTTTTCCAAAGATGGTTTCTGTCATTTTAAGTAGTTTATAATCACTCTTGATGTAAATTCAAGTATTCGTTTTTTACGATTAGTTTTAGTTAGTAATTTGATGCTATAAAAATGGCAGTGTGACATCATGATTGACAGCTGAGATTGACAGCGTCTCTGAGTGTAGTCACTGAGGCACTAACAGACTTCAATTTGAATTTCTACATATAACTGTTTATTTCACACCAACATAATGTGTTAATCTGCAGTAAACTGTGCTAACAGATTCTGCGGGAGTGTGGGAGGCGCTCACTACTGCGCAGACTCGGGCTCCAAGATGTCAGCGCCATATTGGGACATTGGCGGCTTCCAGAGGTGGAAAGAGTAACAAAATATTCTACTCAAGTAAAAGTACTGTTACTTCAATGAAATTTTACTTAAGTACAATTAAAATTACTGATCTAAAAATGTACTCAAGTAAAAGTAAAAAAGTAGCTCATTTAAAATGTACTCAGAGTAAAAGTTACTTAGTTACTTTTTTTACCAGTGTGGGGGTCGGGGACTCTCCCCTGTGATAGAATGAGATTTTCACGATATGACAACTATCTCAGAAAACATCATGGTTTTAAACAATTATTTAATAAATAAACTGTACCTATTATTAAATTATGGTTAGTTAAAATGATGTTAAATGAATGAAGATGATTGGTCTTCTTTTTTTTTTGGTTGAACAAATGCTTTATCATAACAAACTTAAAACCATTTGTTTGTTTTGTTTAATACAAATTCAATAAAACATGTCTAATAAACTAAATTCAATAAATGATTATGAATTAGATTAACAACTTAATTTTATAATTAATTCATTAAAATGTTTAAGAATAATAGAGTCCTGTTTGTAGTAGACGGAGCAGCTCATCCACAGAGACTGAACAAGCAGATCATATATTCATATAGCAATGTTTTGTGCTTTAATATTTACAGACCATTTGATTTATTCTTTCAAGTTATTTGTTCATCCATCAGTTTGTGTATATGACGTGAATTCTACGTTATAATGTAAAGGTAATGTTCATGACTGGATACCGGGATTCCCTCTGCGTCACAGAAATCATTCGGCCTTAAGTTATAAACATACCTTTATCTGCACAGAGCGATGTTTGCCCGAACATGTTCTATGTGTTTCTTCATTTGCATCCACATTTTGTGCACATTTGATATCCTCCAACACCACGTTATTTTTTTCAGTATCCAAAGTATTTCCATCCTGGCCAGGGGCTCACGACGGCGTTTTGCTTTCAGCTGGGTCTGCGTCACTGACGTCTGTCCTGTTCGTCTCCATCTGATATTTGCGCGCTTGTTTTCTTTCGCGTCCCGCGCCCTCTATTCAATATAGTCATTTCCGGATCGCGTTTTTTTCCTCCCCTTTGCATTAATGATTTATTTTTACTCAGTAACGGATGTGGTTTAAAATGTAGCGAAGTACAATACTTCAATCAAAATGTACTTAAGTAAAAGTAAAATTACAGCTTTTTAAAACTACTTAAAAAAGTAGAATTACACAGAAAAACTACTCAATTACAGTAACGCGAGTAAATGTAATTCGTTACTTTCCACCTCTGGCGGCTTCACACTTCTCTGCAATGGAAGATGATAAGGTGCGTCTTCCATCCAGTCTATGGGTGTAACAGTTAAAAGTTTCTACTGAGAATTTGCAACTTCCGAGTAGAAATAGAACCCCGCTTTACTCCAGCTGAATTGAACACTTCTGCAGCGGTTAGCTATCCAATCATATACATCTGCCCTCTTAGGCTCCTCCTCCTTTACATTTGGTTTCTTCAGAGTCTCGTATTGCTCATGGTGTCTTAAGCCCTAATTGGACTAGGCCGTTTGTTATAGCAGGGTCAAACGTTTGCCTTATTTAAATAAATGGTTGGATTCATTTATATCTGCTAATTTCCACATTTTTTAAATGACATCCATAATGTGGAGAGATAAAATGCAAGACAGATAATGTATATATATATACATAAAATCAAATCATATCAAATCACCTTTATTTATATAGTGCTTGTTAACAGTCCAGTTGTTTTAAAGCAGCTTCACAATGTTAACAGGAAAATAATGCAACAGAATTTGTACAGCCGCTCTGGATAAAACGGTGATGTCATCAGCTAATTTAAATTATCATATAGTGTCAATGCGGACAGATCAGTAATATAGCTGAAATTTTAGTGTTCCCAACTAAGCAAACCAAAAACCAAAAACCTAAGGTAACGATGGCAAATGTAACCCCTCCTGTTCAATCCGCCCGCTCCAAGCGGGACTCAAACCCGGGTCCGCCAGCATGAGAGTCGGATGCTCTAACATGGAGGCTGAAGGCTGCAACCCCTCGCGTCAGTCGCTAGAGCGTCTCTTGAGGACACAGGAGTGAGGTTTTACTTGCTCAGTGACTACCATTACACAAGGAACCAAAACTCCTTCAGGGTCAGAATGGAGAATAAAACCATGGGAGAAACCAGGCTCAGTCGGGATACCAGTTCTCCTCTGGCCGACGGACAAACAGTGTATGATTATGATCAAGGCAACATTACAGTTCAGAAGTTATATAAGATAAATAGCTATTCGTAAGATTGTTTGAAAGAGACGGGTTTAATGAGGATGTCGTGTCGATGCAGCATTTACAGGAGGAGTTTAACTGACTCGCTCTCTGCAGACACTTCAGGGATGTCCAGGCGCAGGTCCACCATCTGATCTGGATACGGCCCAGATCCGGCCGACTGCAGTAAACCTCGGGATAAAGAAAGAGACTAACTATAGTGCATCGATAGGATATTCAAATAAATGTTGAACATGTCTCTTCGTAGGATAACCAAACTCAGGGTGTTTACACAACAGCGTTTTCAACTGAACTTTTGGCCATTCATTTACACAACTACTAACCTGGCAATACAGACTTTTTAGACATTTTTCACAGATCCGTGTGAATAGGGATCCTTTTGGCAACATTATCGTCTGTTTTTAGAATATCGTTGTCATTTAAATATACCCTCAGATTGTCATATGAACACATGAGTTTTATTCAGAGGAGCCATGTTAAGTTATTTTATTTTACATGAGAAACAGTTACTGTCTGAAAAGTAGTAACTGTTTGTCACAGATGGCTGCTATAAACAAGTGCACAAAGATGAAGAAACAACTAATCTTTGATACAAAATCCAACGAATACAGAGAATAATCTAATGAGATGATTAACAGTACAGATGAACATAATCATTAATAAGACACACTTTGAAGCTGGGTCAAATAACAGGCACAGTGTAAACAGAACCTAAACACAATGAAAACTAAATCAAAACAGAGCATATACACGTTACACCATTTTGGTAACCAACCCATTTGGGAAACCATTGAAGTCAATTATTAACACACAGAGATGGTAAATGAACTCGGAAGCAGTGTTTATTGTCGGTAGGTGGTAAACACAGGAAAAACATTCAATTCATAAAACAAGGAGAGCACTCAACTTGAGAATACCCACATGAAAAAATACTATAGTATATTATAGTAAAATTACTCTAGTAAATACTATAGTGTTTTTGAACCATTCTATAGTAAATATACTACAGTAAATTAACAAAGTGTAGTAAATACTATAATATTCTACAATATACTACAATTTACTGTAGTATATTTATTTGTAGTGTATTTACTAGAGTAATTTTACTGTAATTTTACTATAGTATACTATAATATAATATAGTATTTTTTCATGTGGGTAACATCAGTGACTTTACAGGAAGAAGTCTGATGGCCAGATTGAGGCAGTATTAAGAGGCAGATTTGAGAAGTAATAATTTAAATAAAACCTGGAATAGTATGAAAACATTGATTGGGTCTAATGAGAAAGCCAACAGAGTTGTCTTGGATCAACATGGCATCATGACTTTGCGTAAACATACCCGCCAGTTTCTAAAGCCAAAAATTGAGCTATCCGCGTGTATGTCTACGCCGTGTGTTTTCTGTGTGTATGTGTGCGCCGAAACGAACCATCATCTCCGCGTGTATGTCTACGCCGTGTGATTTTGCGTGTGTGTGGGGGTAGGTTTAGCGGTAGGGGCAGTGTAGGGGGATAGAATGAAACGGCATAGACAAACACGCTAAAAAGCGATTATGCGTCTTGATAGCACGCCAAAATGGCATACGAATTGGCGTGTCATACATACGCCATTTCATGAGATCAGTCTGCTTGGATGGTTTTTCATCTGATAAACATTTGGCTGATGAATTTAATGTATTTTATTCTCGATTTAACAATTCAGATTTTGATGATGAAATGGAAGGCATCAGGGCTATCACACAGGCAGCTCCATCCATTACAGTTCAGTAGTACTGAGGCTAACATTTTCAGGCACCCCAGATCAAAAAGTCCAGGGCCAGATTATATTTGTTGGCAATAATTAAGAACATGTGCTGATCAACTCTGTCATATCTTTCAGTATATTTTTTATTTGTCCTTCTCACTACAAAGAGTCCCTAGAAGTTGGAAGCATTCTATTATTGTGCCTATAGCCAAGTGCAGCTCCCCAAAATCCTTGAATGATTTTAGACCTGTAGCCTTGACCTCATTGGTAATGAAAAGCTTTGAGATAATTATCAAAGAGGTTGTCCTACAGCAGGTTGGAGATCAGTTAGATCCACTGCAGTTTGCATACAGGTCTGGCAGGGGTGTGGAGGATGCTGTGATCACACTGCTGCACTTTATTTTTAGCCATTTGGATAGAGCAAAGACTCATGTCAGACTTGTATTTGTTGATTTTACTTCTGCTTTTAACACCATTCAGCCCTTTCTGCTCGCTGAGAGACTGATTGCGGATTTTAACCTTGATTTGAATTTGGTTATTGGATCTTTTAACAGACAGATCCCAAAGTGTGAGGGCCAACAGCACCCTATCTGAAGTCACTTTTACATCCACTGGTTCCCCCCAAGGTTGCTGTCTATCTCCTCTCCTGTATATCCTGTACACAAACCAGTGTCGCAGTTTGTACCAGGATAGATACATACTTAAGTTTGCTGATGATTCTGTTATTGTCAGCCTTCTATCAGGGAATGAGTCCTTAGTGACTTTTTAGAGTGGTGCGATAGTTCCTTTTTACAGCTGAATGTATCTAAAACTAAGGACATGGTCATTGACTTGCGCAGGTCACCACCTCCCTTTACAGTCACGGTTATTAAAGGCACTGACATTGAGTTCGTGGAGACATACAAATATCTTGGAGTCATTTTAGACAACAAGTTGTGTTTTGAACCTTTGGTTGACGCGGTCTCAAAGAAAATCCAACAAAGACTGTACTTCCTTAGGAAAATGAACACTTTTAATGTTTCTCCAGAAATTATGACTGTTTTATCGTGCTTTTATTGAATCGGATTTATCTTTTTGTATAGCTGCTTGGTCAAAGTGGCAAGCAATATTTCCAGGAGAAGTCAAGCTCAACCAGGGGAGTTATACATAAAACAGGTCCAGAGGAAAGTTAGAGTCATAGCTCATTCACAGAATCATCCCCTAAGAACAGAGTTTGAGCTTTTGCCCTGTGAGCGGCGCTATCGAGTTCCTAGCTGCAGAACAAAGAGGATGCAAATATCTTTTATTCCGTCAGCTGTGAGGCACCTTAATGGCACTTAGCACTTTATAATAACTTGCACAAGTTGCATTTTTGCACCTGATCATGTTCTGTATTTTATTTATTTATTTGCACATTATGTGCGTTATTGTGAATTCCTTCTCTGCTGGCGGGTCTTTGTCTTTGTTGGGGAGTGTTGTTGTATGTTTATGTGTTTTATGTGGAGCATTTGCTGCAAATTCAATTTCCCCTTGTGGGACAATAAAGGTACTTTGACTTTGACTTTGATCATCTCAGGGTGTATTGCAAGGAAACGGATGATTTCATGGGCTTTGGAACAGTAGAAACTAGGGCCGGGACTTTAACGCGTTAATTAAGATTAATTAATTGCGTGACTTTAACGCGTTAATTAAGATTAATTACGTAAAAAATAGATAACAATTTTAACTTATTTTTCCACCGCGGAACGTTTTTTAATGAATGAGTTTCGACGGACCGATTATACTGGAACACCAACTAGCGTTCTTGACTTCTGAACACAACAAACCACAGTGAACATGAACGAAGAAGCTGACGAGACTACTTTGCTTGGCCCCGTGGATGGGAAATTTAGTTTTAAAAAACGAAAGGATGGAAACGTCGACAAGAGCATGGTTGTGTGGAATCTATCCAACAAGGAATTGCATATCGAGCCTCAAATATCACCTCAACGCAAAACGCTGGACATAAATAAATAAACAAAATTTTGTTGATTAAGCTTATGTATTCAGTCATTATTCAATGGTATACTAAAAATCCATGTGAAAAAAATTACTTCTCACTGTTCTCAGGTCAAATATTTATATGCAATTAAAATGCGATTAATTTCGATTAATTAATTACAAAGCCTCTAATTAATTAGATTAATTTTTTTAATCGAGTCCCGGCCCTAGTAGAAACATGAAAATCATGATCCTCCCTAACAGTACATATTAATATCCCTTGAGAGTGATACAGTATGGCTTGCTGCGCACAATGGAAATAAAAAAAAAAACAGCTTGCTGTCAGGCTGATAAAATGTGTACTTTCTACTAAGCAAGTCTCGTTTTAATGGATATCTGACACTGGGATTCAAATGGATCAGCGGTGGAAAAGTCACTGAGTTTGTCCAGTTGACACTTCAGTTCACCTCAACTTACACTGCCTTCACTGCATGTAAACTTAAATGTATTCATTCATTACCATTCACTACAAACTTGGTGCATTGTGCATTGTGGTGCATTGTGCAATGCCTCAAACACATCCCTAACAATGTCACAACTCGGCAACTTGTGCAAATCATGTAGATTTTCCCAGCTGATTTCAGAAGAAACAGAAGCTAAAACAAAACTGTCAGCATACCCTGAATACGAAGGTCATTTGTTTTAGAGAAATTGACCTAATAAGCATTTTAGCCACCAAACTTGTGCTATTGACATATAAACAGTCCTCATATGGTTTTATATTTCCAGTCTTAAAAAAATAAGCCTTGAGTTCAACCAGAAATGTATTTAAATGAACTGAAGAAAATAGTGACTGATTACGATTATGAGTACATTTTATAATATAATGTTACAATAATTATAACTACAAATACTTATTAATATAAACATATTAAAATGTATCTTTACTAACCATGCTGACTCGGCCAATCGTGGAGCAGCTGTGTCGTCATCAGAGCTCATGCAGTCGCTGTGGAGAAGCTGCCCAGAATGCACCAGCCGGCTGCTCTCCAATCGCTCTCGCGGCACTTTGCTGACATACGTCACAGTCACGTGGCGTTGGCGCTGTCTCAAGTCGGGACAACATTTCTAACCGGCATGCACTGCTTCGAGTCAGCCGCACGTCGCTGCATGAAGTTGAACAAGCCTGTTATGTTTGGTGTGAGCACATGGCTTGTCTTGTGTTTCTTTGTGCCATGTGCTCTCATGTCTATTGTCTAACCCCTCCCATCTTGTTATCTGATTATTGATTCATTTGCTCCTAGCCTGGATGCCAGCCGAATTTAGCCCCGCCCACAACATTTTTGCTCAGGCAATTCATCTGGACTCGATCCATAAAGGAGTAATTATGCCCGAACAGGAACTGTTAGGACCAATGACATTGCCAGGGCTTTAGACGGTGATGGACAGATGATCAACAGTAACGTAATCATCCACGTCATCAAAGGCGCTTGGGTTGAATTTGCTCTAATCCTAAACGGAGAACTTGTTCGTATATGCATTCATCGTCACTATTTCTCTCAGAAACGATGATCGTGTTGGGAAGTACTCTGTGTATCCTTAAATTCTTTTATTACAACACTGGCAAAGATCGTTTACACTCATCTTTTTCTTCTAACGTTACTTAATCCAGCGTGCGTGCAGACAGGGTTGCCAAGTTTTTTTGCAATATTGCGCAATTGCTACTCAAAACTATAGCCCAAAAACTATATCTTTCCGGGGGGGTTTCGCCGAAAAAAAATGGCATTGGTTGGCAAAATATGTTAATTTGGCATGGTTGCCTGCTGAAATTCACATTCCTGGGTCTATATAATCACATAATTGGGGTCGCTTCAACGCGCGGACATGGAGAACAACCCGCGGGAAGAACACAGACTTGACAACACAGTGCAGTTGAGTTCTGCTGACATTTGACAACTAACGTTACGCGTCGCTCTGTTGCTCTGATTGGTTGTGGGTCTATCCAATTGAGGTCTTTCCTGGCTCGGTTGAAACACGCCCCATAATCAAAGCTCAATGGAGCGGTACCAGACTCATATTCTGACTAGAATTGAGTATGACCACGTCAGGCTAATTTGCTCGACCTCTATTGTTTAAATGTGAAAAATAGTATGTTCTGGTGTATATGGACACTAATCCACTAATTTCATGTTTGGTTTTGAAATCTTGAGAGGTTTTTTTTTTGTTTGTTTGTTTTTTTATGAAGAAGAGGCATGACCACTACAATACTTCCATGAAAAAATAGCATTACATATTCTACAATTGACCATTCACTGACCAGCCAAGGGACGATCCTTTCTTTGGACTGTGAAAGGCTTTGACATTCAGCAACCTTTCAAAATGTGTGCTGTCATGAAATGTCAAAAATCACAGTCTGAGAGTTGAGCTGTTGAAGCCTCACATTACTTTACTGTGGATTGCTATACAGTCACTTAATTCATGAACAACAGCAACTCTCATGATGGCAGCTAATCAAGGTCTTCAGGATTACTAGAAACAAAGCCACTGGAAGACAAGCCTGCAACCTTTAGACAAAAAATAGCATAGTGGCTAAAGCTAAGGCTCCGGCTTTGGCGGTACGCAGGGAAGGAGAAAAGAGGCCGTTAAAAATTTTTTTATATCATTGGAGGAGAGGCTTCACTATAGTGAAATATTGCTTTTGTGTGGAAATAACTGATTATTTAATGAATTGACGGAACGGAACAATATTTTCGTTGGGAAAATATATCCCGATATAAAACATATCGATTTTACCTTGATAAAAATGTTATAGAGAAGGCAGAGAAGGGAATGTTGCGACAGCTAGGACTCGGCATTACATTTACAGCATTACCACCAGCAGAAATGTGTAATAATAGGCATTTTGTCATATTGAGTGATATTGTATATTATACAATATTAATGTTCCCTTTTTTAAAATACTATGGGGAAGCGTCTCGGCATGACCGGTTTCTGAGAAATGTAAAATCAAGGCAATCGTATTGGCCGGCAATAGCCTATGACATCATACCAGTGCAACCAGGAAGTATATAAGGGGTGCATATAGAGAACATGTCATCCTCTGTTTGTTTGAAGTGATTGTTCAAAATCACACTGTAAATTATTTCCAGGATTTCACAATATGTAACTGTAATATTTCACAGTACATTATTATCACTTTAAAGGCTTTAACTGTAGTATTCACAATATAATGCCGTAATCAGAATTTCACTGTAAAAAAATGCATTACAGGAAACTACTGGGAATGCCATATAGGCTTTTTCACGCTGTGTCATCTGAGCTCTCGTCTCCTCCATGGTCTCATCCGGATTCAGCAGTATGTGTTTAAATGTCAATTTTTTTGATATGCTAATTTGAATGTACAGACGTTGGTTGTAGTGTGTTAGTTGGAGGCATTCATTTACATTAAGGCCTCCACTCTTTAAAGTCTCAGGTTGAGCTTTGTAGGTCGCCTCACCATTGGTGAAGAGCCATTATACATTCTGTGTCCTCAGCTCCCTATAGAAAGGAATAAAGGGGGCATTTATTCATAATATTATATTTTATATTATATTATATAGGGACATTTAAACTGGGGCCCTGGAGCTCCCATTATTAAGGAAGGTTATCATGACACCCTTACTATGTACCTCCTCTCCTCTGAGAGTATGTTTTGCAAAGTTTTTTACAGAACGAAAATTACCTGTAGTGAGTGGTCTGGCCTCCTCTCAAATTAGAGAGACATTTTACTAAGGCCGCTGCTCATTTGAGCTACCCGATGTTTCATGTTTTTGGCCCCTAGGGCCACCTTGATAATCATTCTGTGCTGAGTAAGCTGGCTTGCTCGTGAGAATCATTCTGTTGAAGCAGTTGCTCTATCAAGCTCCAGGCAAGTTCATGATTTCAAGTGTATGGTTCTCTGTGAGGCCTTTTTGATAACCTTCCTAGGTTGTGTTAAGTGATTTCCTTTCACTGAGAGAGTAAAAAGCACAATGCTGAAGCCTCCGCTCCCCGAGCTTCAGATAGATCATGACTTTAAGTGTCGGCCTTCTGTGGGCCACCTTGACAATCACCCTGTGGTGAGTGAGCTGGCTTCCTCTCAGCCAAGAGTCAATCTGTTGAAGCTGCTGGTTAATAATGCGAGTTGCAGGCCCTGCGGCCTCCTCCATCTGCATAGGTTGAGCCGGACTCCTCTTGTTACTAGAGTAAAAAGCGATATGCTGAGCTATAGTGGTGTTAGGCACAAATGAATAGACAGGTGTTGCAGGCTATTTCTGAGAAAGCTTCCCCTGTGGATATCCTCTGGGTGTTGTTAGGTTTCTTCTATCTCCCTGATATGCTGAAGCCTCCGCTCTCTAGAGCTCTGGTTAGTAGCATTATCTAGCAGGCTCTTCTGTGAAAGCTTCTTGATTTTAACCATCAAGTCACGGGTTTGAGTGTCCAAGGTCTCTTTTGTTGGATTGCATCCCGTCAAGGCCTCCACTCCTCCAGAGCTTAGCTCAGACAGCAACCTGGCTTGGAGCAAAAGTCATTCTTTGTTCAGGCCTCCACCCTTGAGCTTTTTTCTGAATTTAAAAAAAAAAAATGGTGACGGCATGCACATAAGCATTACACGACCACAACGCAGCCCTGAAGTGTAAGCAGGAGTCATTGTCCCCTCACATTGACACACATTGAGACTGTAATTATTACATGCATGAATACTACATAAATCATGGCCTTTTTTCAAGTCAAATCTGCAAAATTAGACAAAAGTTTATTAGTTTGCCTGATTATTTTTGTTGGTCGTTTAACATTTCTATCCTAAAACAGCTGTCAAATATAAAATGATCAGTTTATCTTATCTCGCACTTTATGACCATTTACTGATGCGTGGAGTTGCACGCTGGAGTTTGGACTCAGCAGCTTCTGTTCTGTGAACATAAAGCCCGCCTACTTTGATTTGATTGGTCATCTCAAATATTTTGACATTGACAAGTGGTGACAGGCTTCTGATCTTGTGCTGTGTGCAGTATCCTTTCAGTATTAAAGTAGAGTTAATACTATATTAGGCAATTATTTCATAACCTTTTACAACTCTGGAAAATACAGAGGTCCGGACCTCGGGGACCTCATAGCTGGCTAGGGCCATGTCTGCAGCATTTTGTGTTCAAGGCTGTTTAAGCTAAATCAAACTCCTTCCCACTGAAACACAGTCCAGCACAACCAGTGGATATCGATGCCATTACCGGACTCATCACGTCTCCAAGTGGATGAAATGTGACTGACAAAAGAAACTCAATCACTTGCATTTTTCAATCTTACACACTTTACTTCATTATCAATTCATGGTATTCATTTACTAATTCTATCTTTTTGTTCATAAAATCCCTTAATACACGTGTGTCTTTCTTGTGTTGATAATAAAGTAAGAAGCTCTACAAGTTAATGATATCTCACAAATTCTTCAGTTTGGGCAGATGACAAACTCCCTCCAATTTACACACAGAAGTGAATAGCATTGATTGTATCATAAACTGCCAAGGGGTGGGATTCATTAGGCAGCAAGTGAACAGTCAGTTCTTGAATTTCATGTGTTTGATGATGGAAAAATCTGTGACTTTGACAAGGGCCAAAAAGTGATAGCTAGACCAGGGGTTTTCAAACTGGGGTCCGGGAATAAAAAGACAAAGCAAAAATGGATAAAGTCTACCAAACATTCAAACTGTTTCATTTCTAAAGGTTTCTCTAATTTCCTGCCATACATATATTTTCTAGAATTGTAAATGTTTGCTTTGTTTCTTTGTAGTCCCCTTTATCATGCACACTGTGGTTGTAAGACAGTATTCTTAAAGAGCACCTATATGGCATTTAAAATGTTCCAAATATTGTTTTAGAAGTCCCCAACAACAGTTTTGCATGCATGCAATGACAAAAAAGACTTTAGTTTTCTTATAATATGCATTTATTTTTACCTGTTTTGACAGCGATTCTCAAATGATTTGTTTAGTGATTCACTTTTCAAAACCCCACCTTTACGTGACGCTAATCTGCAGTGATTGGTCCGATGACCCGGTCAGTTGTGATTGGTCCGATGACCCAGTCAGTTGTGATTGGTCCGATGACCCGGTCAGTTGTGATTGGTCCGATGACCCGGTCAGTTGTGATTGGTCCGATGACCCGGTCAGTTGTGATTGGTCCGATGACCCAGTCAGTTGTGATTGGTCCGATGACCCAGT
Source organism: Gobiocypris rarus (assembly GCA_023029165.1). Classification (NCBI taxonomy): domain Eukaryota; kingdom Metazoa; phylum Chordata; class Actinopteri; order Cypriniformes; family Gobionidae; genus Gobiocypris; species Gobiocypris rarus. The sequence goes on along the minus strand of CM040910.1, from coordinate 6,250,541 downwards.
CAGTTGTGATTGGTCCGATGACCCAGTCAGTTGTGATTGGTCCGATGACCCGGTCAGTTGTGATTGGTCCGATGACCCAGTCAGTTGTGATTGGTCCGATGACCCAGTCAGTTGTGATTGGTCCGATGACCCAGTCAGTTGTGATTGGTATAGTCTGTGCAGATATATCACCATGTATGGTTTTCGGTTTAACAAGTTTAAACGCGTATAAAGTGTATGAACAAACATGGCATCAATTTTACCCTATCAATTTGAGCCTAAATATAAAGGGGAAACGTCTGGAGATGCGAATGATCAACAAACTCAATGGCAAACACCACGACTGGAGCAGGATATTTCTCAATGGTAAGCATCAATGTAACGTTAGTTGTCACTTCAGGGCAATGGAGCGTTAACTCGATGCATAAACATAACGTTTTTACCCAAAAATAAATAAAAATGCAGTAACGTTACGTTACTACGAGGAGTCTATTCTTAAAGAAAACTCCGAAAACAACAACAAACAATTCACATATCTCAATACAATTGTCATTGAAGACCTAGAAGCTAAACGGAGCTTACACAACAAACCAAACAATTATTAAGCATGCTACATAAAACATAAAAGCAACAATTATTAATAACACTTACAGTTAGTGATACGGAGGAGGAAGCTGATGCAAATACACTTGGAACTGAACCTTCCTTCAATATCAGCCGGCTCGCCAATCCAAGTTTAATTGCATTTAAGTTGGTAAAGCAATCGTCTTCAAAATGGCGTGAACAAAGCACAAGGCTCGGACTCCTGTGGTACAGTTGTATATATGAATTGTAGCCACTTAGTCTTCAAATGCTCAGATGAAAAAGGTTTGCTTTTGAGTCGCACTTGAGAACACAGCGTCTCGTCTCATGATGTTTTCTAGTTTTCACTGGCGTGCTCAATAAGTGGGCGTATCGTATTCAAATAACTTGACAAGTTGACGTCATCTAGTCAGAGAAAAAGTCAGCCATGCAAGGCGCCATCCAGCTCATCGGGAGCAGCTGGGGTTAGGTGTCTTGCTCATGGACACCTCGACACTTGGTCAAGAGGAACCACCAACCTTCCGGTTTGTAGACAACCTACATGAACCACTGAGACACTGCCGCCCAATAAGCACGTAAGCTGCTTATACACATTTATTGTGAAAGTTGCTTACACAAATAATTTTTAACTGAAAATTCAGGTTTATACATCCAACATTAATATAGCCAATTTAAGTTTGGAAACAATATGTTGTATTTATAATGTCACACTTACTATGTATCTAAGTTTTTTCATACATAAAATATATAGATGGATTTTAGGAAGAGTGTCCCTCATAAAAGGTTCATCATATTTGGGGGTCCTTGGCATCATAAAGTTTGAAAACCCCTGAGCTAGACGACTGGGTCAGAGTATCTCCAAATCAGCAAGTCTAGTGGGGTGTTCCCGGTCTGCGGGAACTCACTAAAGGTACTCACTAAAAGTGGTGCAATTAAGGATAACCAGTGAAACAGTGCATCACAGTTAAGTGGGGTTGCTTAGCCACAGACCAGTCAGAGTGCCCATGATGACCCCTGTCTATCGCCGAAAGCACCTACAATGGGCACGTGAGCGTCAGAACTAGACCATGATGCAGCAGTGGAAGAAGGTTGCCTGGTCCGATGAATCATGCTTTCTTTTAGATCAGGATGGCTGTGTGTGTGTGTGTTGTTTACAGGGGGAAGGGATGGCAGCAGGATGCACTATGGCCGGGTTTCTCAACTCTTTCCTGCAGCGTATTGCTTCCACCCTGGTGAAACATAAATGAGCTAAGTATAAGCATCCAGACTAATTATGAGTATACTTTAAGTGTGTTCATGATTATTTAACTTCATCAAATTTTGTACTTAGTAAATTTTAGTTGTAATTAAATAGTAGTAAAGCTTCATTTTAAATTTGCTGCACTTTTATGTGGTAAATTGGAACAACAAGTATGGAGGGACTAATTACATGCATGATTAGTGATATTAAAGTGTACTTTATTAGTGTTGTAAGTACATTACAAATGTATTATGAGTGTCTTTAAAACACAATCAATATACAGTGATTATATAATTTTACATGTAATTGTATATGCTTCTAATACAAAAAAAGGACATGTCGATATTGTTTCCAGTACAAAGTCAAGCACATACATTATATGTATATATACACAGTTGCCAGGAAAACAGGACTTGCCTGACTGCATTGTGCCAAGTGTAAAGTTTGGTGGAGGGGGGATTATGGGCTGGGGTTGTTTTTCAGGGGTTGGACTTGGCCTCTTAGTTCCAGTAAAAGGAACATGTCATTAAATTCATGTGCATGTAAAGTCAGGCGGGCATGTAAAGCCTAAACTTTTGGCAATATAGTGTACCATGACCATGGCTGGACCTGGGCCATTGGGCTTGACTGGGCTGTGGTCCATGGGCCCCGCCTAGTAGCCCTTATTACACTGCTGTCGCTCTTCTTTCCCTGCTGTTTATCAGATTTACTTTATTTGGCACACAAACCATATACACAAGTGCAACAGTAGGTGCAAAGCTTTGGTGCAGACAAGACAGCATAATCAGCTGAGGGGTTCACACAAAATGGCTGCCTTGGTGTGAACCCCTCAGCTGATTATGTTGTCTTGGTCATCGTATGTCCCATGTCTTGTCACTATGCTGTTGGAACGGAGTAAGAATACCTACTGTTGAACTTGTGTATACAGTTGTGTTTTTGTTGTCATATGTCTCATGTCATGTTACTATGTTGCTGTTAACAGACATAACCGACTATGTTTATGTAAACTTTGTTTATTTTAGGAATAAACTTGTGTGTATTTGACAGTTTAAGCACAATAAGACGTGAAAGAGAACTTAGTTTAATGCTCACAGGACTCTCCGTCTGACATCCATGCAGATAATAAACTTGAATGATGATGAAGAACTGCAGTGTCACGTGAATGTGACCGCCATAGAGATGATAATCAAAACCAAACAGATATTTTAGTTTTTGGCAGAGTATCCGAGACACGAGCTGTACAGGCTCCGCCCTTTTCTGGATAGGGGGCGGGGAGCAGTAGCTCATTTGCATTTAAAGATACATGCACTAAAACAGCATGTTATATTGCCAGCGTGTAAAGTATCCCTGACAGAGAACACCCCTGTCTTATACCACAACATACTTTAAGAAAGAGGCACATACGCCACCGTTACTCTCAATGTCATTGTATAACATTTTATTATAACCTATAAAATCAGAACTAAAACCAAATGCCTGTAAAGGTTTCCACAGATAGTCATGTTCTACACCATCAAACACTTTCTCCTGATCTAAGGAGATCAAACCCATATCTACACCCATTATTTTAGAAACATCAACTAAATCTCTAATTAATATTATCAAAAATATATCTTCCAGGTACATAGTAGGACTGACCAGAGTAGATTGCTGTCTCTGAAACCCTTCCTAGTCTAGTTTAACACTTTGAGAGCAATTTATAGTCATAACAAAATAAATATTCAGGAGAGAGAGTGAGAGAGATAGAGAGAGAGAGAGAGATAGAGATAGAGAGAGAGCTCAACACCCTGTTCTGTTTGTCAGGATAATTAGAATGACCTGTTTCCCTCACGGACAACAAATCAAACATTATCAGTGGAGAATGTGCCTGAAAATGCAAAAGAAAAAAGGAGGGGTGTATTTTTATCTCTTTTTGTTGCTTCCCTTTAAAGTGAACAGACAACGTGTCTAGCAAACCGTTTTGTTGTGTCTCTTCTGATCAAGTTGTTCAGGTGTCAAACCGGTGGTTACTGTGGAGAAAGGGTGCATGTGACATTGTTTTATTGGCAGTGACAGCTGCAGAATGTAGTGTCGGTCCCAGGCATCAGCTAGACCTCAATCAAAGCTATAAAACACACCTTACTCTGTCACACACACACACACACACACACACACACACACTCTCTCTCTGGCTCGCTCTCTTTCGTAGAATGGTTATTGCATGTGATTTAACGGTTATGGAGGGACCTGGAGAAGAGAGAAAATGTAGGATAAAGAGAGGAGTGTAACATAATATTGTCCGCTTTCTTCTCCTCTAAAACCTCCACAGCTTCCTGTTGACCAAACGGCTCAGATAAATCTGATCGCTCTTTACACAAACCTGCTGCGAATGACTTTGCGTGTGTACGTGTGCATTTTCACAGAGCCCGTCAGTGTCTCTTTACATTCGGTTTCTCACTCTGACCTTGTCCTCTGTCAAGATCTTCTCCTGCTGATCATCTTAAACACAATGGCACACCAGGCATGATTAATAATGAAGAAAGAGAGGGGAGAGAGAGAGATCCCACAGGAACGCAGAAGGGAGGGTTCTTAAAAATAGTTTCAAATGCTAAAACGATAAGAGGCGAGACTTTTAGGTTGTGAGCTATTTGTGCATGGAGGGTTGCACTTGTCTTTGAAGAGTAAAAGCACAGTTGTCCTCCGGTAAAACTGCAGGATAACTTCTCGTAGGATATTTCCAGCTTAGGGGCTCTAGAGGGACCATGATGAATGTCCAATAGTGTGACTTAGCAGAACCAGCAGGTCCCTTGTGAAAAAGTACTCTTTAAAAAGAAATTATACTTTCAATAAATCATAGTTACGTGTTTTTTTTTTTTCATTACTTTAACTCATTTTACCAATTTTTTTTTTACATATACACTCAAAAAAATGATTCTGACCCCTTGTAAATGTTACATGTATTTATCTGGTTAATTTCACTGATTTTAATGTGTTATTTAATCCTACTTATTTTTTATTATTAATTTTTAAATTCACTGGAATTGTTTAAAACAAATTAATTTAATTCAATTAAAAGTAATTAGAAAAAAATATGTTTAATTTAATTTCCACATACTGTCCTGTCTGCGCATGTGCAGACACATACCGCCATTTTTTTCTGAAGGCGCCAAGGAGTATTTTGAAGCACTCTTTTGAATGCTGCATCCAGCTCTGCATTTTCGGTAAGTAAGCAGTTTATAATCATTGGTGTGTTATATTGTGTTTAGCTAATACTATAAGTTTGGGCTTTTTAAATATAAATTACATTAGCTAACGTTACAGCGACTAGCTTAACGTGAGTTGTGTAAGGTACGTTAGTAAGTTAACTTAGCTTAAGTCTAACTTAAATGCGTGGTGAATGTAAATTAGTGTTTGTCTTGTTAGACTTATTTATTCGTTTGTGAAAGCCAAATGAAAGCAAAATAGTTTTTACGAATGTTAACGTTAATTGTACGTTAGCTTCACCTTCCTTGCTGTCTTGTATGTTAGACTGGCCAAGCTTATCGTTACCTTAACGTTATTCCTGACTGGCTGTAAGCCAGTGATTTTCTGTCTGTGTGTTAACATTAGGACAAAAAACACCTGTGAAATCATGTTGGTAAAAGGGTTAATGTGCACTTACGGCAAGAGTTTATGCTTCTAAGTTACATAATGGCAGTCCTAGGTAACATTATTTGCCTGATTTGCCAACGTGAAGTTAATTCAAAACACAACGCGGAGCGGGGCAGACAGCAGTAACGCTAGCAATTGAGTTAAGTCTTAAGTATTTGTCGTGAGTGGAGTTCAGGAATGCAAAAATAATCACCAGATTGTGTTTTATTAAGTATCAATGAATAAAAGTCGTGGGTTGGTAAGAAGAACTTGATACGTGTATGTTTTAATATTAACGTTGAAGTTATACGGGTCCTCTCCGTATTCCTCTCGTTTTTTTTTTTTTTTTTACATTCCGCGTAGACCCGCCCCTACTCTGCCGCTGACTGACTATTTTTTTACAGTCTGTGCTCTCTGTGGCACTTAACAAAGACTTGCGAAACCATACCAACCAACCAAACCAAAGAATGCAACGATCACTAGCCAATCAGAGGCAGGTCTTCGCAGGAACAAAATAAAATAAGCTTTTCTTATTGAGAATGAGGAGATGTCGTCACGACACAGAGCCCCGCGCCCAGAAATCACTGCACCTCCTTCTTCCGCCATTTTGGGAGGCTGGCCGCCAAAACCGTTCATTCATTGTTTGTGTTTTTAGCAGAGGAGGTTGTCGCGCTATTTTAGAATGCCTGGATTTATGTATTTAAGACAATGGTCATTTTTTTCCAAGTTATACACTCCATCTTATTAGGACACAAATAATACAATTTAATGTGTTTAAAAAAAATAAAAATAAACATCACTTTTGATTTTAATGTTTTTATTTATAAATAAATAAATATATATATATATATATATATATATATATATATATATATATATATATATATATATATATATATATATATATATATATATAAATAAATACATATACATATATATATATATATATATATACACACACATATATATATATATATATATATATATATATACATAGTTAATATTCATCTCAATTATCATATATCATTAATGTTACTTTTCTATTTTAATGTTTATATTAAAATAGACATTCTGCTGCGGCTGGGTGCATGTCTTGGTCATCTACAAGCCCACAAACTGAAAAAAAACATTGTACTCATTTGGTACTCACTGCAGAGGTAAGTTGCTTCACCTTTTGTCAAGTCAAAATTTTAAGTCACCTTTATTTATAAAGTGCTTTTTACAATGTGTGTATGTAATAAAGTAACATTAATGACGTATGAATATATATATATATATATATATATATATATATATATATATATATATATATATATATATATATATATATTCATACATCAGTAATGTTACTTTTTATTTTAATTTTTATATATATATATATATATATACACACACACACACATACATATTGTAAAAAGCGCTGTGACTTGACAACATTTTTTTTTGACTTGACAAAAGGTGAAGCAACTTACCTTTGCCAGTACAATGTTTTTTTCACAGTTTGGGGGCTTGTAGATGACCAAGTCGTGCATCCAGCCGCAGCAGAATGTCTCGTAGCTTTCTAGTGATTTCATGCTTTTGAATTATTGCATAGTGTAAATTGTTAATTACTTGGTTTTTGGCATCTGGTGCCAAAAACCAAGTAATTAACAATGTCTATATAGGTGCAAAGTGGTAAAGAGTCTAGGTCTCTATTCCATTCTGCTGCAAGCAGCTCGTATGGGTCAATGTCTTTTATATCAGCCAGCTTCTCTAAATACCTCTGCTTGGCACTGGTAATAAGTTTATCCCTATAAGGGCCCTTTTCTTTTGCTGCCACCTTTTCCATTTCTTAATTTGTTTTTTATTAAAATTTTCGCCTAAATCTCGTGTTTCCTGCTCCGTCTCTGTATATCACTCTTACAATGTTGCCCCTGGCAACCGGTAGCGTAGGATCCCAAAATGGTGGACGGGCTCAATTCGTCACGTGACAGCGAGCAACCATCTCCTCATTCTCAATTTCTTCGCTTTGTGGTAGTGGCATGGGTTGCAGTCATCGTGGAAGGTATCCGTCTCGCCTTATCGAAACTTAAAACGTGAAGGTGGGGCTGAAAGTACATGTAGTAGAAGCATACAAATGCTTCATAACTAATAGCAGGAGCTTTGCAGATGACACGAGAGGACCAGCTAGTTGATAAATAAAATATTATTTCCTGAAAATGAAGTCATTGTCTGTCTGTCCACTTCCACCCTCTTAATCTGCCATTTGTTAGAATTTTTTATGCATATATATTATATAGTAATAAGGTATTATTAAAAATTTAACCTTGGCCACGAAAAATTGTCTGTAGTGATCTGATTTGAGTCATTGGATCTAACCGTTTTGTGCTGACACAAGTTTGTGATTATTGAACAATTAATTTTTTTCCTCAATATGCTTACAATTTATATTTTTAATTCCTGCTCATTTTTATTTCTGTTGCAGGTTATTCTCATATCTGATTGTGTTGGTGTGATGTGACCTAATTCTTAGGGGAGCTCATATTGTTTTGGTAAGTGCATTTAACAACATTTTAGACAGTGCATTTAACATGCATCCTAACAGCAAGAGTTGTAACGGTATACCGGTATGGCAGTTTATCGCGATATTGAAATATGTGATTATCATATCTTGAACATTTTTGCTTATACACGGTTTTGGAAACGTGACTGCTAAGACTCCACTTATACATGTACAGCTGAAAAAATGTCAGAGCCAGAGGGTACAAATTCGAATAATCTCTCAGCCGAATAAAAGTTAAAATCTGCAGTATGGGAATAGTCTGGGTATCCAAAAAAACGAACACGGGGTTGTTCTTGAAGGTGGTTATCCAGTTTGCAAGAAATGTGAATGAAGAGGGGCGGAACAAGGATGAAATACATTGAACATGTTCTCATATTTGCGTCCACCATCCCTCCGTGAAGATAAAGTTATGTTCTGTTAATAACATAAGGCAATTTTATTTCCGTGATGCAGGTTGAATCCTGGAATCCAGTCATGAAAATGGAATTTAGGTATCACGCAGATGTCACATATGCGTGATTTGATAGATGAATGAATAAATGAAAAATATAGCTTTGCAATAAATCAAATTGTGATATGCGTTTGTCTATGAATATATAGCGCAAAAGACTGCTATATACTGTAAATCTATATTCTGCTTGTTGTGCGTGTCTAAGATATTTGTGAATGAGCTGCGCCGTTTCGTCTAGTACATACTCAAGTAGGCGTGCACTTGAGTACCGTCATGGTGTTGAAAAGCGTCAGCCATCTCACTCACTATATGACGACGTGAAGACATTAATAGAGCTGCTCTGAGAGAACTTAATGAGCATTTCACAATTTTATAAAGAATAATCACAGAATACACTGACTGATAATAAACCTTATGTTCAACCAAAAAACCTTATCCATTTTCATTTCTTGAAGGGTCATTGTAGTTGATGATTATAACGATAATAAACAGCAAAATAATGATTGTTTAATACCGTATACCGTGAAACCGTAATATTTTCTGAGACGATTATCATACCGTGAAAATCTCATACCGTTACAACCCTATTAACACAACTATAGCTATACTGATCATAGCAGTGCTGCTAAGGAAAAATATAAAAATGTTCTGTTACCTGTGTGGTATACATTTTGTTCTTTATTTATGGGGGGATCTCAACACTGTTACTTTGTCATCATATAATTCATAGAGAAGTGCTGCTATAAAAGTAGCAGTACACACAAACATTTTCTTCATGTCTACCTTCCTGCTAGGCATGCTTCTGTGTATTTGTTCTTTCTATAACCGTAATGACTAACAGCAGTGCAAAGTAAATCTGCCACTGATCATGTGTAGACACTTTTACTCTAAGGGTGTATTCACACTAGGCTCGGTTGCCTTATGTTGAGGCACGGTTAGCAATCACATTAGATGCGTCTCTTTGCGGCTTAACCTGTGCCTGGGTCCACCTCTTTAAGGCCTTTTCATATAAGATTTTCGCAACTTTAAAACCAGCGGACAGTTTGTAATAACACAATAACCATAACGCGTTGTTCATTATAAATGTGGGATTATGAATTATATTGAGAACGTCATACATAGAAAGCATGCCGTAATTTAACTTACCCACTTTGAACAATTATTGTGCACTCGTGATTTTGTAACTTTTGCTGCTAAATTATTCACTAATCTAATTTATTCACCATCTATAGTAGTAAGCTATTTTTGTCATAGATTGTGATTTTATATAATTTTTTAATTTGTTGTTTTTCTTTATAATGAAGTCTGTATTTAGTTGATTGTGTTTAACTCACAAAAGAGTGATTTTCAATTCAACACACTAAGGTTTTGAAATTCTACATAGATTTTTTTAAACAAAACTGCATTGGTATCGGATCGGTTTAGGATCGTTATTGACCGATACTCAATTCTGAAAAAATGGTATCGGTCCATCCCTATTTATAACACTTTTATACTGTGAATGTCGCCATATTTGCTTTGGAACAATTGCCAGTCTGTTTCCCACCGCCACAGTCGCTTTCTATTCCAGTGTTACTTTTAGTAACAGTTCTACCTAAGTGTCTGTCCAAGCAAAGAAAATCTCTGGTATTGGTCTTCATCTGTAGTATACTTTTTTCTTTCGCCAAATCTTCAGTAACTGCGGAGTAGAAGCAGACGTCATGTTTACACCGGCATGCCCAATGTACTTGAATGGCCAACTGATGTTAGTTTTGTACAGTTTTAATATAGGCTGAGATCAAATTTGATAAGCAGCTAAAACACTGGTGTGGATGGAAATTGTATGTTTTCAAATTTGTTTTTATTTTATTTTTTACATAGTTGTAATCAGTGAAGAAGAGACCATTGCTCTCAGTGAAACTTCCCTGAATAAGTAGAAGTTACAATAGTGCTATCGCCCTACACATTCAGACCTGATATTTTAAGAAAATCACTTATTTTTGTCATTTATTTTTGAGTTTACCACAGATTTGAAAAATTTACAGTTTCAAGATTTTTTTAAATTAATTATTATATTTTAATAGTTGTAATCCTTTTACACAGGCTAGAAGTGACATCAATCTTAAAAGGGCAGCAGTCATCAAGGCACTTTGCATCTACCTTGGTGAGGATGATGGACATCTCATTCAGGAGTATAAGGCAAGTCATTGTAATTTCATTTGTCAGTCAGATGTACTGTGTTGTATTATAGAAAATGTTTTAAGATCCTAATGTCACTAACTCACTAGTTAGAAGAAAATGGCTTTCACAATGTGATTTAAATGGGCACCCACCAAAAACAAGCCTGATGCATAACAAAATCAGTGTGTGAACACCACAACTATGGCACCTGTAGTCCTATCACTGTCTACATGCTGTCGTGTTTTGGGGTTTAGAGCTATTATTGTGTGTAAGCCTGCTTTTTATTTAAATCAACTAATACAAAACTTAAAAAAATGCTCTAACATGAACAAAGGATCATACTGGTGTTTTTATGTTTTAGCCCATTGATGACAAATGCATTAACATTAGCGCTGACCATTTTCCAAATTGGCTCAAACATTTTAAACTATTAGTTTGGTTCTTGACACGATAAGCCAGGCTTTATTCGTTATTTTTCTTATTTTTCAGTTAAAAGACCTAAAACAACAATGTAATGTGTTAGTCCATCTATTCTGACTTCTGTGTCTGCTCCATTTGCAGAAAATTTTGGATATTTTCCACAATGCCATAAAAAAAAAAATCTGTGATTTAATTCACATGAAGCTTTATTTAACTGACAAAAATATTTTCAATAATTTTACTGACCAGGATAATTATTATATATTGTAAATATAAAGAAATGTAGAATTTTCAGGTCATTAAAATCTATTTCATAAATTCATGTTTTGTTTTTTTGTCACCTATATTCAACAAATATACAGGACATTGAAGGGGATGACATCCTGAGAGACATGCAGAAATCCACCATGGGCATATATGTCATCAACAAGGAGGGTGAAGAAATTGGAGCTCATGATGACATTGGCATTTATGTTGAAGGAGTAATCATTCTGGACAACATTGGATCTGTAGCTCAGGCATGTGCAATGATGCTTGGAGTCATCTATGTACTGAACATGGTTTAAAAAGCTGAAATACGTCTATGAATTCATTCAAAAAGTGCTCTTGAAAATGGATGGGGAGAGGCTTTCCTCCAAAGTCCTTGGACTAAAGAACCAACATTCAATGCTGGACTATGATTTCCTCAGCTGCTATTATGAACCCATTGTTATTGTGTTTACGGAGTGATAAAGCATATTTAGTATGATGTGAAATGCAGCTGTAGAAGATGTTCCAAAGTGAGTTATGGACCTTAGGAATGTGTGTGGCTATATGTATACAACCACAGTTGTTAACATTTAAATCTGTACTAGGTATGTTTTGGAGTATTGACTCAATATAAGTGTTTGCAGTTTAATGCAATCTCACACAAGTTCATCAGTGTTTGCTGTCTTTCAGCTATTCTGGATCAATTGTTTTTGTCACGAATGGCACAATGTGAAATGAATGAAAATTAATGAAATTAATGTATTTTATGTTAATGGATGATACTAGGGTATTTTGTTCTAAGAAAGCAATTTGAGAAATGGTGACTACTGAGTTACATTACTGGCACTCTTGTTTGGGAGAGCAAAAATCTATCTCTTAGATTAGAAAAATAAAGTTACAGTTGAAAATATCGGGTTTGCTTTATTTGTCTGAATATTAATGAAAATACAATAAGATATTTTCAAAAACTATTGGATTAAACTTAATTTTACTATGTATTTTAGTGTACTGAACATAAAATTTCTTAGTAAATTCTACTCATAAGAATTTAGGTAAAATTATGAATATAATTAATCTGAAATTACTGAAAGTTTTAATACATGCATCTTATAAATTATAAGTAAATTCAACTTATAAAATATACGTAAATTCAACTTATAAAATATACGTAAATCCAGCTGATAAAATATACGTAAATTCAACTTATAAAAAATACGTAAAGTTAATTTAAAAAATATATCTGGATTTAGACAAATTTATTTCGTGCAACCACTTACCACAATAAAATTAAGTAAAGTCAACACAACATTTTTTTCAGTGTAGAAGACTTTTAGCCATTTTTTTTTTTTTTTACAGTTTACTTAATAAATAAAAAATGTTCCCTTCATCTAAATGGCATGAGACTTAATGGTTGACACTTGCAAGCGCTACAAACAAACAAAAATTAAATTGGAATGATATCTGGATTTATGTTAGCGTGAAAAAGGATATTCGGGGTCTCCCGAGACCTAACACTGAAAGGAAATTCAAAAAATGAATACTTTTACAATACTTTTATATTTGTCAAATCAAAAAAACTAAATCAGCCACAACACAATGAATACACAGAAGTGAAGTGGCAGCACATCCTCTATGTGGAAGGCTCGTCCTCACACACACACACACAAACACACTCCGCTCCACCCCCCAGAAATCACCCATAGACATCAATGGGAGACTATAAAAAATGCTTTTTGCTTCATACTTTGTCAGAAAAAAAACCCCGCTACAACGCAGAAACACACAAAATGAAGGGGCGATACCACCCCTAGCACACCCCCGATGGAGTAAACACACACACACAGTACCACCAACCCACAAAATCACTCATGAGAAATGAAAAATGGACCGCCATGAGTTGCTCTCTGTTACATAATTTGTCAAAAATAAATCAGCGTTGATGCAGAAATGATGGAGTGACATCACAACACATCCACGATAGAGAACAAATGCAAACACAACATATTTTGCATCTGAAATTATGTACATTCAATAAAATCCGCAGCAAAAAAAACCCTGTCCATGCCTTTTCAGCGCTAATTTATCACTGCGTGTCTTTAGTAAATCCTGAGGTTTTTTAAAGCCAAAAGAGAGTTTGCACCGGTGTAAACTGTTAGTAAATCTAGTAAAAATGTTTGTGAATTTTACATAAAAAACTGAAATATATATATATGCAAATAATTTTAAAAATAAATAAAATAAAACTGCACAAATGTAGAGTAAAAACATTAATACTGTGAGTGTTATTACATTTGTTAAAAAAACAAAACAAAAAGGCAGTGGCTATTTGCAATAAAGAAATAGCATATTTTCTTAGCGATAGATGACATTTACTCTAAGTGAAATTAGTGATGTATTCTATTTACACCATGTAAAAATAGCAGTTCTGTGCAATTTGTGTAAATAATAACCTAATTAGATGCTATTTTTACTTTATTTTGACATACTATTTGCATCTTAATATTGTTGTACATTAACAGGATGCAATAATAACTGTGTAAATTATTATATTTATTAAAACACTGAATTACAAGCGTCTTTTTTTAGTCTTATTTGGGCCAACCAGGCATAGTTAGGCGGAGCTAGTGCAAACAGCACTTGACAACAAGCCACGCTATTTGCACTTGGTGTAAATAGACACTCTGTAAAAAAAAAAAAAACCTTTATTATGTTACAAAGTCACATTTTATTGCCTGGATAGCCCATACGAATTTAAATCCCATTAATACTTGCATTTGTGCAAGTATAAAGCGCATCACATGTGTGACCATTACAAAGACCATAGTACTAGTTGAGAAGGTGTGCAGGAAGCAGTGCACAGTGTGTATTGATGTAATACTACTTCCACCCTTATCTCCCTCACTGACGACAGTAAAATGAAGGAGAATTCAGGTTTCTCCATTAAATTGTAAGACTTAGTATGTCCTAACATAAGACTTGTGTAGGAACCCCTAAATATGCAGCGACTGCAGAAACACACTTGTGTATGTTTCACCACACTGTACTGTGTGTGTTCCTCATGAGAAAGCAGAAGTACTGATGGGTTGACCTTTAGGGGTCATCGCTGAAAATGACCTCTCATCCTCAAGTTAACTCCCCTATCCTTAATGAGGAAGAGAAAATCCAGGATTTCACCATCTAAGACAAACAAGTTGTGCATCAAACTCAGCTTCCTGCATGATTTTGTTAAATCAGCAGTAGTTTTATTTGTGCTTATTAAGTGATTTTCCTTCTTTAATCACAGCAATGACAACTAAATGTGAATTTTAAAGATCTAAATGTCCCATCCATGTGAGGGAGGGGATACTTTGTGTTAGTTTCTTGTAAATCGTCAGACTTTGATGTGAAGGACAATCGTCTGTGAACAGCACAAAACATAATTAAGCTTTTAATCTTCTGGGCAATCAGTGTTTCCTCCAGGTGTGTGATGCTTATTTACCCAATAACTGCAGACAAATCCCAAGCAAATAACCCAAACCCTATTTTACACCCTTTATTTTTAATTGGTTTATTATTTGTACCCATCATGTTTTTGCAAGACTAAACATATGAATAATGAATAACACACCGATCAGGCATAACATTATGACCACTGACACTGATGTGAATAACACTGATGATCTCTTCATCACGGCTCCTGTTAGTGGGTGGGATATATTAGGCGGCAAGTGAAAACAAATTCCTCAAAGTTGATGTGTTAGAATCAGGAAAAATTGGCAAGCGGAAGAAAAATTGTGATGGCTCGATGAACGATGGTCAGAGCATCTCCAAAACTGGACCGAAGGATGGCCCGTGTGGTCTGATCAAACAGACGATTCAAGATTCAAGAGTTTTATTTGTCACATACACAGTTATATACAGAATATACAACTGGCAGTGAAATGTAAACAGGTCCGCTCTAAAGACAGTGCAAATAACAGTTACAAGAAAACACAAGGAGGAAATTAAAATAGAAATAGAATAAAAATAGAATAAAAAAAGTACTAAACATATGTAGAGTTATAAATAATCAAGTAGGAGATAAAAAATATATATATAAAGTATAATGTGCAAACAATAGGTATAATGTAATGTGCAAACAGAAGTATAATGTGCAAACAGGTTTATAACAGGCTGTTACACAGTAACAATAGAACATAAAGTGCAGTGCAATGACAGTATGTGGATGTTAATGTTAAACTGGATGTTTATGTGTGTGCGGGTGAAGTGCAGTCACGTGACTGAGTTCAGGAGTCTGATGGCCTGGGAAAGAAACTCCTCCTGAGTCTTTCAGTTTTTGCCATCAGGCTCCGAAAGCGTTTACCAGATGGCAGTGGGGTGAAATGGGATTTTGCAGGGTGGTTAATGTCTTTGATGATATTAGCAGCTCTACCTCTGCAGCGTTTGGTGTAAATGTCCTGCAGAGGCGGAGAGCTGACCCTGAGATGCGCTCGGATAAGCGCACAACTCTTTGCAGGGCTTTGCAGTCATGACTGGTGCTGTTCCCGTACCACGCTGTGATGCACTGAGTCAGGACACTTTCTATCGCCCCTCGATAGAAAGTTTTCAGGATAGCTGGTGAGACCCTGAATTTCCTCAGCTGGCGCAGGTGGTACAGTCTTTGCCTGGCTTTTTTCACCTGAGCCTGGATGTGTGCAGTCCAGGTCAGGTCCTCGGAGATGTTCACACCCAGGTACTTGAAGCTGTTCACTCTCTCTACCGGTGTCCCGCTGATCATGAGAGGGGAGTATGACCGTTATTAAGTGATTTTCCTTCTTTAATCACAGCAATGACAACTAAATGTGAATTTTAAAGATCTAAATGTCCCATCCATGTGAGGGAGGGGATACTTTGTGTTAGTTTCTTGTAAATACGAGCTACTAGAGCTCAAACTGCTCAAGAAGTTAATGCTGGTTCTGATAGAAAGGTGTCAGAATACACAGAGCATCGCAGTTTGTTGAGAATGGCCGCTGACCAGTCAGGGTGCCCATGCTGACTAGCCTGGCGTGGCCATTCTCAATTCTAGTCAGAATATGAGTCTGGTACCGCTCCATTGAGCTTTGATTATGGGGCGTGTTTCAACCGAGCCAGGAAAGACCTCAATTGGATAGACCCACAACCAATCAGAGCAACGGAGCGACGCGTGACATTAGTTGTCAAATGTCAACAGAACTCGACTGCACTGTGTTGTCAAGTCCGTGTTGTTCTCCATGTTCGCGGGTTGAAGCGACCCCAATTATGTGATTATATAAACCCAGGAATGCAAATTTTAGCAGGCAACCTTGCCAAAATAACATATTTTGCCAACCAAACGCCATTTTTTTCTGGAGAACCCCCCGAAAAGTTTTTGTTTTGGGCTATAGTTTTGAGTAGCAATTGTGCGCGACATTGCAAAAAAACGTGGCAACCCTGTCTGCACGTGCGCTGGATTAAGTAATGTTACAAGAGTTACAAGTGTTGTAATAAAAGAATTTAAGGATACACAGAGTACTTCCCAACACGATCATCGTTTCTGAGAGAAATAGTGAAGGTGAATGCATACGAAAAAGTTCTCCGTTTAGGATTAGAGCAAATTCAACCCAAAGCGCCTTCGATGACATGGATGATTACGTTACTGTTGATCATCTGTCCATCATCGTCTAAAGCCCGCCCTGAGAATTTCATTGGTCCGAACAGTTTCTGCAGTTCTGCGATTCCAGACCAAATTGCCTGAGCAAAAAATGTTGTGGGCGGGGCTAAATTCGGCTGGCATCCAGGCTACATGCTGACCCCTGACCCCCGAAAGCACCAACAGTGGCACGTGAGGATCAGAACTGGACCACAGAACAATGGAAGAAGGTGGCCTGGTCTGACGAATCACGTTTTCTTTTACATCACGTGGATGGCCGGGTGCATGTGCGTGGCTTACCTGGGGAACACATGGCACCAGGATGCACTATGAGAAGGTGAGCCGGCGGAGGCAGTGTGATGCTTTGGGCAATGTTCTGCTGGGAAACCTGCCATCCATGTGGATGTTACATTTACATTTATGCATTTAGCAGACGCTTTTATCCAAAGCAACTTACAACTGAGGAGTACAGGAAGCGATCGGTCATGAATAGGCGAAGAAACGCAAAAAGGGCCTTAAATACCAAGTTTTGGACATTAGAGTAACCTTAAGCTAGAATAGGGAGGGAATAAAAGAGAAATAGAGGAAGAGAAGAGGTTTTTTTTATGATAAGATTAAGTGCTCACGGAAAAGATGAGTTTTTAGCTGTCTTTTGAATGATGACAGTGATTCTGCCATCCGGATGGAGGTAGGAAGATCGTTCCACCAGCCAGGAACTGTGAATGAAAAAGTTCTGGAGAGGGATTTCATGCCTTTCTGTGATGGTACCATAAGCCTACGCTCCTTACATGAGCGAAGGCTTCTGGTAGGGGTGTAGACTCGTAGCAGCGAGTCGAAATATGCTGGTGCCGAGCCTGTGGTGGATCCATAAGCCAGTGTCAAGGCCTTGAACTTGATGCGGGCAGCGAGTGGCAGCAAGTGCAGAGAGATGAAGAGAGGTGTGACATGGGCCCTTTTGGGCTCATTGAAGACAAGACATGGCGCAGCGTTCTGAATCATTTGAAGAGTTTTGATTGCACACGATGGAAGACCGGCCAGAAGCGCATTGCAGTAGTCAAGCCTAGAAATTAAAAGGGCCTGGACGAGAAGTTGTGTTGCATACTCTGTAAGGAACGGTCTGATCTTCCTGATGTTGTGCAGAGCAAACCTGCATGATCGAGCTGTCTTTGAAATGTGGTCTTTGAAGGACAGCTGGTCATCAAAGATTACTCCAAGATTTCTGACCGACCCTGAGGGGGTAATCAGAGATGAACCTTGCTGGATGGTGAAATTGTGTTGTAGAGTCGGATTGGCAGGGAAGACGAGAAGCTCAGTCTTTCCCAGGTTGAGCTAAAGGTGGTGTACTTTCATCCATGCTGAGATGTCTGCCATACAGCTTGAGATTCGTCCATCTACTGTGGGATCATCTGGTTGAAATGAAAGATAGAGTTGAGTGTCATCAGCATAGCAATGGTATGAGAAGCCATGTGCCTGTATGATGGGTCCCAGTGATGTAGTGTAAATGGAGAAGAGAAGAGGTCCCAGCACTGATCCCTGAGGAACCCCCGTGGTCAGTTAATGTGCTTTGGATACCTCCCCTCTCCAGGCAACCTTGAACAACCTACCTGTGAGATAAGACTCAAACCAGTGGAGTGGAGTCCCTGTGATGCCCAGTGATGAGAGGGTGGGCAGAAGAACGGCGAGGGCAAAAACAGCCGTGGTTATAATTCAAATGCAATTAGCTTACACAGTACAATTATGACAAGGTAGATAAGTGCAAAATCGAAATGTATCCTTCTTCTAGCACGCAGTACACTAAGTAATACAACAAAACTGAGTATTTACAAAAACACTCACATACGGCTCGCGGTTCTTCACGGACCTGGACGCTTCTCCTAATGAGCAAGTGACTGACCTGACTTATATATGTACAGTCCGCCCTTGTAATTAGCCCAAAGGATCAAGGCAAAAGCCTGTCAATGGCTCGAATCGAAACGAAAAGTATGACTCACTACCTGTGCTAAAAGCCAGCAATAACAATAACGATTGACTGCACAACGGCGCGGGCGAAAACAGCCGTGGTTATAATTTAAATGCAATTTGCTAACACAGTTCAATTATGACAAGATAGATAAGTGCAAAATAGACAGCAACGATACATAGATTACTTTGACACGTACCACCTACCTAAGCATTGTTGCAGACCATGCACACCCTTTCATGGAAACAGAATTCCCTGGTGGCTGTGGCTCTTTCAGCAGGATAACGCTCCTGCCACAAAGCAAAAATGGTTCAGGAATGGTTTGAGGAGCACAACAACAAGTTTGAGGTGTTGACTTGGCCTCCAAATTCCCCAGATCTCAATCCAATGGAGCATCTGTGGGATGTGCTGAACAAACAAGTCTGATCCATGGAGGCCCCGCCTCGCAACTTCCAGGACTTAAAAGATCTGCTGCTAACATCTTGGTGCCAGATACCACAGCACACCTTCAGGGGTCTAGTGGAGTCCATGCCTCGATGGGTCAGGGCTGTTTTGGGAACAAAAGGCGGACCAACACAATATTATGACAATGTCATAATGTTATGCCTGATCGTTGTATATTAATAATATTAAAAAGAACATTCACATGTATCGTTGCTGTCTATAATTGATGGAATATAATATTATGATGGAGGGAGTAAGGAGAAAAATAAGGAAGGCATTTTGGTGGGGTGACTGAAAAAGCATGATTATATGGACATGATGCTAATGTAAACCTCAACACACATGCAAATGCACAGACACACTGAGCAAATCTAAACATGTTGACGGTATTTTACAGTGCCGAATATAAGTGCCTCCGAGGGTAAGAGATGGAGAGAGCGTCTGATACACACTGACAGGGTCACACAAGGTCATCAATCACCCTAAAACACATACATCAGCAACTGAGTGGTGTGGTCATCAAACAAACAAATAAACAAAACACTGAGTACAGTAAACAAGGTCATTCTGTCAGCGCAGGTTAAGTGTGAGCAGAGAGGGCTGTTAGAGCTGATCTGAGGTCAGGGGCGGCACTGCGGTCCTGTTCAAAGCTCTCCGTCTAAACAGATGGCCTGATCACCAACTAGTTTACCCAGCGACAGGAACACACACTCACACAGAGCGAGAGGTGACCGGTTGTCATTTTTAATGGAAGGACAAAGGCATATGCACATTCTCAAACACTGAATACACAACTACTTGCACACACACACTCACACATGTCTGGTTCACTATCTTTGCGGGGACTCTCCATAGACGTAATGGTTTTTACACTGGACAAACTGTATATTATCTCCCCTTACACTAACCCTACCCTTGTTTTGTATATTTTTAAGCCATTTTAATTACAAGGACTCATAAACCACATATACTTTGTAATACTAGTTTAATACCATTTTACAAATTTGTGTCTTCATAAATCATATAAACAAGCACACTTGTTTAATTAGCTTTCCATAATGAGGACAGAACTTTTGTGTATATAATCAATATAATTATTTGCATGTCTATTTATAAATACTGACTGACCATCGTGCCCAGATTATGAATTTTTGAAAATTGCCTTTCATATTGTGCATAAAACAGTTTTAAGTGAATGAAAACATCCTGTTATTGTTAACGCTGTTATTGATACAGTGCACTATAATAAATTAAAAACACACAAAAATTCAATATTCAGTAATATTATAATATTCAGTTTATTTAAATACAATAAGCTGAAAGAATACAATTCTTAAGTTTTTTACTTAATTGCCATTTGCGCAAAATTTATCACATTAAATAAAATAAAATGTGTAAAATGTTAAGTTAACCTAAACTATTTGTGTTGAGACTACATGAATCATTTCTGTTGCACTGCCTGAAACTGAGCAGTGGATTTCTAGTTCCCAGCATGCTTTGCATAGGGATAGATCCGGAGAGTAAATGTTAAAATGAAGTGCTGTTTAATGTGTAAATGGGTTAACCTCTAAAGTAAATGGGTTATGGGTTAACCTCTAAAGTTTGATGTAATATTTGACATTTAAAAGTTATGTTATTTTTTAGTTGATTTTTGAGGTTACCATTACGCTGAAGTGTAGAGCTTGTGGTTCCCTTTCAGTCGGTCACGTTTGACGTACGTTGGAACTGACGACAATTTGGGATTTGCTTTCAGAGACCAATCTGCTTCGAGTGTTTCTAAACGAGCCAATTGGCATTGGCATGTGGTCCACGCTCTGCCCGCAACGCGGGTATAAATACGGAAGTGAAACACTGCATACTAGCTTTCTACTTCGGAGCCAAACATTGAGTTTTTCCAGTGTTCCTGTGAAGAGTGTAAACGACTACGAGTCTACAAGAAGGAGCTCTTTCCGGCTGGAGTTATGGCACAGTTCAGCGGTGGTCGCGAGTCTGTGGAAGAAGACAGCTGTTCTGACAGCTCGCTGGGCGCTGTGTGCTCGCAGTGGGCTTGCACCCTCTAAACTACTGTGGGCAGCGGCCATCTCCCTGTGTGCCTCGGCACGAAAAGAGCGTTTCCTTTCTCTTAAAAGAGCAACACAGTTTGACCCTGCGTCTTTATCAAGATGTCATTCAAACCGTGTGTTTCTGGATGCAGCCGGTTTGGAACCCTCGAGTGGAACCCTCCACTGTGTCCCGAGCCCTCACGGCTGGACAATTGGTACTTCGGGACGGCCCGTGCTGGTTTTCAGTGCCCCGCCCCGGTACCTTTCTTTCCGGAAGTGCATCAGGAGCTCACGAAATCGTGGATGGCGCCCTACAGCGCCAGACACCAAGGAAGTGGCTCCTCCGCCCTCACCACCCTTGACGGTGGCGCTGCTAAGGGGTACGTGGCGATCACGCCAGTCGAACGGTCGGTTGCGATGCAACTGTGTCCAAAGACCGGTACCGACTGCCGTGGAAATCCGCGTCTCCCCTCCAGGGCGTGTAAGTTCTCGTCCACACTGACGGGCAAGTCTTACGCCACCTCTGGAGAAGCCGCGTCTGCCTTGCATGCCATGGCGCTTCTTCAGGTCCACCAGGCCAAAGCACTCAAGGACATGTACGAGGGTGGGCCTGACCCAGCAGTTCTACTTCTTACTGCGTAAGGACGAGGCGACTTCGCTCTCCGAGTGACGAAAATCACCGCACGCTCCCTGGGTCGGGCGATGTCCACTATGGTGGTCCAGGGACGCCACCTATGGCTGAACCTGGCAGATATGCGTGAGACCAACAAGGTGTGGTTCCTCAACGCCCCTGTCTGCCAAGCCGGCCTTTTAGGCGACGTCATCGAGAGCTTCGCCCAACATTTCTCGGCGGCCCAGAAGCAGACGGAGGTGATCCGAAGCATCCTGCCCCGATGGCCTGTTGCTGCCCCCACCCAGCCATCGGTAGCAGCGCCTCCGCCAGCTCGTCGCCGAGGGCGCCCTCCTGCGTCCGCCTCCGCCCCTGCGAAGCCCAAGCAGCAGCCTCCACCCGGGCAGCAGGCGGCCGGGCGTAGGAGCAGCACCCAAGCCCAGGGAGAAGAGAAGCTGCTCTGGGGGAGATGGTGTCAAAGCTTCAGGACCTCAGAACAGCTCTTCGTCTGCTACGGAGGCCAGCAGAAGGGAAAGGCTGTCTCCAAGCAGAGGTTAGCCCACTGGATAGTGGATGCTATCGTCTTGGCTTACCAGTCCCAAGAGATGCCTTGCCCGTTTGGGTTGCGAGCACACTCCACAAGGAGTGTTGCCTCCTCCTGGGCATTGGCTCAAGGCGCCTCGCTGACAGATATATGTAGAGCTGCGGGCTGGGCGACACCTAACACGTTCGCTAGATTCTATAGCCTCCGTGTGGAGCCGGTATCTTCCAGTGTACTTGCCCCCGGTGGCCAGTAGCGCGAAGTGCCCGTTCTAGTGTCAGCTTGCAACGCCACTCCCGCCACAGGGGCTAGATACGTGCATCTATACTCTCCAGTTGTGTTCCCCAGAAATGGCTAACCCTGTGAGCTCCTCCGCTACCCCTAGGGGTCAGACGTAGCGGCCGTCTGATGCCAGGCCTGCACCCATATGCTTGTGGAACTTGTGTGTATGCTTAGGTTCCCTAACGGCAACCCCATATGTGTATTCTCCACGGTACCAGCTACCCAAATTGGCTAGCCCCGTGTCTTTCCCTCGACAGAGCTCCCTCTGTCGTTCCTGGAGGTGCTCTTCCCCCCTGGGACCAGGCTGGAACCACCCCAGGGACTGCCAGACAATACAATTATAAAACATATATGGACCTTTTATATGAAATATATAATCTTGCACGTAACATCTTAAAGCCATATATATTTATATTTATCAAAGCAATTATTTGCCATATGTTGCACTACCCTGCTAGGTTAGTCCTTATGTGTATTTCACCACCTCTCCTTCCATTGAAGGACGTGGCTCCGCAGCGTGCCATCTACTCGAGACGGGCATGCTTTCCCAGCATTATCCAATAGTCACGCTGAGTGGGTCTTGCAGGAACAGCAGTGACTGTCCTTCCCTGCCGGGAGCCCTGACTCCCACTCCAACATAGGAGTGGTCCAGTGAGCTCGGGCAGGGCGCTGGAAGGGCCAGCATCCCCGGCGAGTTGGAAGGGATCCCAATTCATCGGTCAGTTCCGACGTACGTCGAACGTGACCGACTGAAAGGGAACGTCTCGGTTACGTATGTAACCCTCGTTCCCTGAAGGAGGGAACGGAGATATATGTCCCGTCACCAGGTATTGTGCTTCCGCTGAAGGACCCGCCACTAGTTTGGCTCTTCAGCAGAAAATGAGTATGCAGTGTTTCACTTCCGTATTTATACCCACTTTGCTTTCCATACGTAACCGAGTCGTTAGGATGTGGGTGCTACATGATCTATGCTGTTCTCAATGAGCTGTCACGGTGATTCACATGTGATTCATCAGACCAGGCCACCTTCTTCCATTGCTCCTTGGTCCAGTTCTTATGCTCACGTGCCACTGTTGGTACTTACGGCGGTGGACAGGGGTCAGCATGGGCACCCTGACTGGTCTGCAGCTATGCCGCCCCATACGCAGCAAACTGCGATGCTCTGTGTATTCTGACACCTTTCTATCAGAACCAGCATTAACTTCTTGAGCAGTTTGAGCTCCAGTAGCTCGTCTGTTTGATCGGACCACACGGGCCAGCCTTCGCTCCCACGTGCATCAATGAGCCTGGGCCGCCCATGACCCTGTGGCCGGTTCTCCACTGTTCCTTCCTTGGAGCACTTTTGATAGATCCTGACCACTGCAGACCGGGAACACCCCACAAGAGCTGCAGTTTTGGAGATGCTCTGACCCAGTCGTCTAGCCATCACAATTTGGCCCTTGTCAAACTCGCTCAAATCCTTACGCTTGACCATTTTTCCTGCTTCTAACACATCAACTTTGAGGACAAAATGTTCACTTGCTGCCTAATATATCCCACCCACTAACAGGAGCCGTGATGAAGATCATCAGTGTTATTCACTTCACCTGGTCATAATGTTTTGCCTGAAAGAAAAATGTAATTTATTCCTGTGATCAAAGCTGAATTTATCATCATTACTCCAGTCTTCAGTGTCATATGATCCTTCAGAAATCATTCTAATATGAGGATTTGCAGGTCAAGAACAGTGTTGAAAGAAGTTGTGCTTCTTCATATTTCTGTGGAAACCGTAATACACTACAATTCAAAAGTTTGGGGTCAATAATATTTGAAAAGAAAATAATAATTTTTATTCAGCAAGGATGCATTAAATTGATCAAAACTGACAATAAATAAATTTATAATGTTACAAAATATTTTGAACTTTCTATTCAACATTTTTTTCAGCATTGATAATAAGAACTATTATTCATAATTGAGCAACAGTGATAATTGATAATAACTGAGCACTAAATCAGCATATCACGCAATAAATGTGAGCAAAAGCTGTGAGTTTTCCTGTTTAGTTATTCGTAGAAATGAAACAAGAAGAGCAGTTTATCCTCAACATACTACTGTAGTCAACACAACACGACACAACTTCCTTGTTCTTGACAAACTCATTGGAACAATTTCCGCTGCATCTCTTTTGTCAGATGACTGATGTTTTGATGAGCCAGCATATGTTTTTTTTTTTTCTCTCGGTTTTGTGTTTTAATCTGTCACTGAGCTGTGCACCGATCAGTGTGTGTGCAGTGACTGATGGAGACAGAAGTGGACAGGATTGAAGGGAAGGCCTCTCTATTCAGCCAGGCAAACCCTCTTTATGACAACCACATGAAGCTCCATGAGGCCGAGCACTATGACTTCCAGCACAGTGGTGAGTTTAGGACAGAATGACACGGTTCACATTCAGATATGCTTGTTTCTGAAATTTTGTGACATTCAGCAGTCAGATATTTCCTAATATTGACTATGGAAATACTGTTTATTGTAACTCAAAATGGTGCTCAAAATTTCATGTCCCTAATATCAGTTTCTGTAGTTGAATCCAGAGTTCTGCATTGTTTGTTATAATAGAGCTAATGACGAGTAAACCAGTGAAGAAGCGTCACTGTATTGTTGTGCTCGTGGTGTTTGTCCTGCTGCTGCTGATCGCACTGAATTCTGTGCTGGCCTATAAAGGTGAGATGAAATAAATTCACAAAAGCACACAAAGTATACATTTATAAATGTCCTTACATTAGATACAAAATATAGAATCAAGTGGCATTGATTTGGAGGAAGAAGGATGCTTTTCCAACAGGTTTTTTAGGGTTTTAAATTATACAATTATAAATATACCAAACATCA
Source organism: Gobiocypris rarus (assembly GCA_023029165.1). Taxonomy (NCBI): domain Eukaryota; kingdom Metazoa; phylum Chordata; class Actinopteri; order Cypriniformes; family Gobionidae; genus Gobiocypris; species Gobiocypris rarus. Next base: position 6,224,933 of record CM040910.1, on the reverse strand, counting down.
TGAAGAGGCTGTGTGACCTTTTGTGGTTGTCAGATTCTTTACAGATGTCACAAGATATTTTGTTATATAATGCAATGGAATTTGTAGATTTTTAATTGTAGCCTTAAGGTTCTGTCACATTTTCCATTGCTTGGCAAATTTTCATGGGCAAAACTGAGTCATTCCAATAGGAATCGGGTGCAAAATCGGGTGCAAAAAAAAAATTCCCCATGCAGATTTCCCTTTTTTTAAGTTGGTCACTTGAATTCACTGCTCTGACCAATAGAAAGTTTTGTAGTGAGAACACTTTTTGTGACATCTGTACATGAATATTTCACAGCTTCACGCTAGCCATCACCTTGTTTCTGTGCTTCCATGATGTAATCTGCTTTGTGTGATGTGTATTGTATGCAGTCTTCACTCTGGAGGCTTGGGTTCACACTCATTGCACATCAGCTGATGACAGAACAGAAGAGCTCAAGTCTTCTGAAGGATTCAAGCTGGCCAGCTCCAGCTCAGATGAGGTACATACACACGTCACACCATCATTCATGTGTGCCATACAAACACAAACTCGCATAGAGAAAGGCCGGTTTTGAGAGAGAGAGAGTGTGTGTGTGTGTGTGTGTGTGTGTGTGTGTGTGTGTGTGTGTGTGTGTGGACTGGTAATCCCTACGTTATGGGGACAAAATGTCCCCACAAAGATGGCAATATCCAAAATCCTTGTCCTTGTGGGGACATTTTTTGGTCCCCATGAGGAAAACATCTTATAAATAACACTGAGATGTTTTTTGAAAATGTAATGCAGCATGTCTCCTGTGATGGGTAGGTTTAGGGGCAGGGGCTGTGTGTGTGTGTGTGTGTGTGTGTGTGTGTGTGTGTGTGTGTGTGTGTGTGTGTGTGTGTGTGTGTGTGTGTGTGTGTGTGTGTGTGTGTGTGTGTGTGTGTGTGGACTGGTAATCCTACGGTATGGGGACAAAATGTCCCCACAAAGATGGCAATATCCAAATTTTTGTCCTTGTGGGGACATTATTTTGGTCCCCATGAGGAAAACATCTTATAAATCACACTAAGTGATGTTTTTGAAAAAGTAAAAATGCAGCATGTCTCCTGTGATGGGTAGGTTTAGGGGCAGGGGCAGTGTAGGGGGATAGAAAATACGGTTTGTACAGTATAAAATGCATTACGCCTATGGAATGTCCCCATAAAACATGGAAACACAACATGTGTGTGTGTGTGTGTGTGTGTGTGTGTGTGTGTGTGTGTGTGTGTGTGTGATGGGTAGGTTTAGGGCAGGGGCTGTGTGTGTGTGTGTGTGTGTGTGTGTGTGTGTGTGTGTGTGTGTGTGATGGGTAGGTTTAGGGGCAGGGGCTGTGTGTGTGTGTGTGTGTGTGTGTGTGTGTGTGTGTGTGTGTGTGTGTGTGTGTGAGATGGGTAGGTTTAGGGGCAGGGGCAGTGTAGGGGGATAGAAAATACGGTTTGTACAGTATAAAATGCATTACGCCTATGGAATGTCCCCATAAAACATGGAAACACAACATGTGTGTGTGTGTGTGTGTGTGTGTGTGTGTGTGTGTGTGTGTGTGTGTGTGTGTGTGTGTGTGTGTGTGTGTGTGTGTGTGTGTGTGTGTGTGTGTGTGTGTGTGTGTGTGTTTAGCAGGAGTGCCTGTCCGATCTGTGTGGGAACGATGGGACTCTAGAAAAGCTAAGGACTCAACTAAACCAGCTCAACGTTAGTGCACACGGAGGTACATACACACACACAAGAGACATCCTATCGGTTGACCAGGCCCTATCTTGAGAATCTTCCATGATTTCAATTGTTAAAGGGGTCATGAAATGCATTTTCAGATCTTTACTTTATATTGAGTGTCTTTGGAGACTGCATGTACATACATGTTTTTACACTGTGCTTATGTTTAAAACCTATTAACATGTAATTACAGCTGTAATTAATTTCTGTAATTACACCTATAATCACACTTATCTCTTAACCCACCCTTAAACTACCCTAACCACTAAACCTGTCCTAACCTTCCCCGTATCCACCTCAATATCAGCACAAGTGGGTTCTATTTTTTTATTTTAATGCAAGAACATTGTAGTTAAAGACACCGGGAATAAAGTGTGACCTTGCTTGCTAAAGTCTTTGGGCCAGATTTACTAAAAAGGGCAAATTACTGAGAGCGCAATTTCATAAACGCGCCGATGTGAGTGGAAAGTTCTGCACGTGATCTACTGAGAATATGCACATTAATAAACAGTATACTATAGTATATGATAGTAGAATTACAGTAAAATTACTCTAGTAAATAACTATAGTGTTTTTAAACCATACTATAGTAAAGATACTACAGTAAATTGTAGTATATTATAGTATTTACTACACTTTGTTAATTTACTCTAGTATATTTACTATAGTACGGTTCAAAAACACTATAGTATTTACTAGAGTAATTTTACTATAATATACTATAATATTTTTTCATGTGGGTTTCCATCATGACCAGCGCAATCTACCCGTTAGATTGACAGATTAGATTGATGGCTTCTCTGAGAGAAGGATTCACTGAGGCACCAACAGACTTTTTTCTGAATTTTTGGGAGGAGATTGGAGCTTTAGTTTTAATGTATACATTCCATAACTGTTTATTTCACACCGACATAATGAACTGTTCTGCATCTGTGTGGACGGGCTTTTAATATCACGGCTCTACTTCCTGCTCCCCTATGAACAGACTCCAGTCCCGAGTTCACTACTGCACAGACTCGGTCCCAAATTAGCGTAATATGTCAGCGCCATATTCAGAAGTTGGCAGCTTCACTTTTCCCCAATGGTAGGGTGTGAAGACACGTCGTCTATATTTTTTACGGTCTATGTGGAAAATTGTTACATCACGAATGGGCTGATTTCAGAGTGGAAAAGCAAAACTCCTATTTTAAACTAGGCAGTCATCTTTAAGTTGTTTAAGTTGCAGTATGATTTTATTGTAGCGTGACATGGAAACATCAAGAACATTTTGATTTTCCATTTTATGACCCCTTCAAAGCAGGAGACACCATAAGTGTGTCATTGAGGTAATTATGTTTCTTATTTTATAGCCATGGTTTGTCCGCCTGGTCCATCTGGCCCACCTGGAATGCCTGGACCACCTGGATTACAAGGTAACTGTGTACTTTCAATCACGTCTGCACTGTATGAGGATCCATGCCTTGAAAATTTTGTCATTTTGTCACCTTCTCACTCCAGTTTTACAATAGTAAAATTAGAAGAATTAAATATTTAGGCTATAACTAAAAAAAGTGTATTATTCATGATTTATTTGTACAACGCTTGACTTTACTTAAATTGGACACTTCAAAAAAAGTTTACAATTTAGTCAAACAAATTATAAAGAAGTTATTTGAAATTTAGCTATTTAATAAAGTTTAGATTTTTTGAGAGATGCTAATGTAACCGGTCCTACTCAAACCTCTATATCAACTAGGACATGTAAAAGCACTGCCTCTTGTGAGCCTCTTCAGGTTTTACCTGCACAGCTCGTAGCTGGCCTCCACTACACTCACCCCCCTAAACCTTACTCCCCTCCGGGTCATGGCACCACTCCTACTCGCATCATCAACTAGGATGTTTAATACCACTGCATCTTGTGCATCTCTAGAGGTTTTACCTGCACATCTCTTACTCTCACTCACCCCCCTAAACACTACTCCCCTCTGGGTCACAGCACCAATGTAACTGATCCTACTCGCACCGCTCCGAACAGGTTTCAAACCAGTGTCAACCGGCATGGGAGGGCAGAGGATTTAGGTTTTACCTACACAGCTCTTACTACCTGGAATCCAGAGGGATACAAAATATCTGTAAGGCACCCAAAATCTCTGAGATCATGTCCCCTGTTTAGGGGTGAAAAGGGGCTTGTTTTGATTGATCTCATCTTTGGAATCCAGCAGCAGAGCTCAGTGACCAGAATAGAGCCCAACACTTTTTGCATGTTCCTTCACAATCTACAGTGAGGAAAACAAGTATTTGAACCCTGCTATTTTGCAAGTTCTACCACTTGGAAATCATGGAGGGGTCTGAAATTGTCATCATAAGTGCATGTCCACTGTGAGAGACATAATCTAAAAAAAATAATCCAGAAATCACAATGTATGATTTTCTAACTATTTATCTGATGATACAGCTGCAAATAAGTATTTGAACACCTGTCTATCAGCTAGAATTCTGACCCTCAAATACCTGTTAGTCTGCCTTTAAAATGTCCACCTCCACTCCATTTATTATCCTAAATTAGATGCACCTGTTTGAGGTTGTTAGCTGCATAAAGACACATGTCCACCCCAAACAATCAGTAAGAATCCAACTACTAACATGGCCAAGACCAAAGAGCTGTCCAAAGACACTAGAGACAAAATTGTACACCTCCACAAGGCTGGAAAGGGCTATGGAGAAATTGCCAAGCAGCTTGGTGAAAAAAGGTCCACTGTTGGAGCAATCATTAGTAAATGGAAGAAGCTAAACATGACTGTCAATCTCCCTCGGACTGGGGCTCCAAGCAAGATCTCACCTCGTGGGGTCTCAATGATCCTAAGAAAGGTGAGAAATCAGCCCAGAACTACACGGGAGGAGCTGGTCAATGACATGAAAAGAGTTGGGACCACCGTTTCCAAGGTTACTGTTGGTAATACACTAAGACGTCATGGTTTGGAAATCATGAATGGCATGGAAGGTTCCCCTGCTTAAACCAGCACATGTCCAGGCCCCTCTTAAGTTTGCCAGTGACCATTTGGATGGTCCAGAGGAGTTATGGGAGAAAGTCGTGTGGTCAGATGAGCACAAAATAGAACTTTTTGGGGCGACAGTGGCTCAGTGGTTCATGTAGGTCTTCTACAAACCGGAAGGTTGGTGGTTTGATCCCCGGTTCCACTTGACCAAGTGTCGAGGTGTCCATGAGCAAGACACCTAACCCCAGCTGCTCCCGACGAGCTGGATGGCGCCTTGCATGGCTGACATTGCTGTCGGTGTATGAATGAGTGAATGAATGGGTGAATGTGAGGCAAGATGTAAAGCACTTGGGATGGCCATGGGTCTGTTGAAAGTGCTGTATAAATGCAGTCCATTTACCATTTACCATAATTCCACTAAACGTTTTCGGAGGAAGAAGAATGATGAGTACCATCCCAAGAACACCATCCCTACTGTGAAGCATGGGGGGTAGCATCATGCTTTAGGGGTGTTTTTCTGCACAGGGCGACTGCACTGTATTAAGGAGAGGATGACCGGGGCCATGTATTGCGAGATTTTGGGGAACAACCTCCTTCCCTCAGTTAGAGCATTGAAGATGGGTCGAGACTGGGTCTTCCAACATGACAATGACCCGAAGCACACAGCCAGGATAACCAAGGAGTGGCTCTATAAGAAGCATATCAAGGTTCTGGTGTGGCCTAGCCAGTCTCCAGACCTAAACCCAATAGAGAATCTTTGGAGGGAGCTCAAACTTCATGTTTCTCCGCGACAGGCCAGAAACCTGACTGATCTAGAGAAGATCTGTGTGGAGGAGTAGGCCAAAATCCCTCCTGCAGTGTGTGCAAACCTGGTGAAAAACTACATGAAACGTTTGACCTCTGTAATTGCAAACAAAGGCTACTGTAACAAATATTAACATTGATTTTTGTGTGTTCAAAAAGCTATGGTGTTCAAACTTATTTGCAGCTGTATAATACAAATAAAAAGTTTTTAGATCATGTCTCTCACAGTGGACATGCGCCTATGATGACCATTTCAGACCCCGCCATGATTTCTAAGTGGGAGAACTTGCAAAATAGCAGGGTGTTCAAATACTTATTTTCCTCACTGTATGTGTTTTTAGCTTCCCCTGCTGGACTCACAACAGACTTTAACTCTGAACTGAACTTAAGCAGTAATTTGACCTTTGATTATTTGTTCTGGTATTTTGACCTTCATTGATGTGTGTATGAATAGTATTTTTGTCATTTTGATGTCACAGCTTTGTGCAGTCAGTATTTATACGTTATTCTGTATCAGGTCCTCCTGGAATAGAAGGGATCCCAGGACAGAAAGGAGACCTTGGCTCACCAGGTTAGTGCATTTTTGTGCATCTGTAAGAGTTTGTATGCATATGTGTATAGTGTGCATGCTCTTGAAAAACATGTGTAAGTATTGTGCTCTGTGTTATTTTTATTTACTTTTACTCTTTCAGGTAAAGTAGGTGAGCCTGGAGCTCCAGGTGAAAAAGGACTGAGAGGATACCCAGGTGTTTCAGGGCAAAGTGGTCCGCCTGGCATCCCGGGTGCACCTGGTAATCGCCTCCTCGCTTTCACACATCTGTCACCCCATATGGAACAGTATAGCAGATCCAATTCTCTCCCTGACTTTATTTATTTCTGTCTCCAGGTGTTTCAGGCTTGAAGGGGGATCCAGGAGAGAGAGGAATACAAGGTGCCTTATTATTATGATCAAAGGCCACCTTAATAATTCATACCATAATAAAACAGAAAATATGTGTTGTGGAAATGCCTTGCACATTTTTCCCATGCTGTAAGAGTTTTACTACTGCTCTAATGACTACTGCTCTGTGCACACAAGGTTTACCTGGGAATGATGGTCGTCCAGGTGCCAATGGAAGGACGGGTTTTCCAGGAATACCAGGGGCCCGTGGAAATCCAGGTACTTCTTGAAAGATAAATCTGAGCCAAATTATTTAATAGATTGTCTAGAGCAATATTACTACTACTACTGAAAATAACAAGAAAAATACATTGCAGTGCAGTTCAGCAAAAGTAAAACTACTTTAATCTGTTTAATCTGAACAGTAGTAATAGTGATGCTTCCATTATTAAACAACATTAAACGTAAATCTCAGCCATTACCATACTTGACTGTTCTACATTTGGCTCTGACACCTTGTACTTGTAATTGAAATCTTTTTTTCTCAGGCCCTAAAGGAGACACAGGTCCCAGTGGTGAGCGAGGAGAGCAGGGGCCTCCAGGTGTAAGCGGTAAGAAAGCTTGTGTACAGAAACAATACAACACTATAGCTCCGATCATTACCCAGACTGACTTCATGCCATTTAGAAGGGGCCAACCTCATTTCCAAATTGTCAATCTCTTCGTTAAGATTATGAACACATGGTGCGCTCAAGTCATGTTGGAAAGATCATTTTTATCAGCGAGTTTAACGTACGGGTTTAACCCACATGAACACCACCACAATTACGTAAATACAAGTGGGAAGCTCAGGATTATCTTTAAGCCCAGAGTTCTTTGTTTCCTAGAAGGAGAGTTTAAAAACCTTTCTGTATTTTGTGTAGTTAATTAACAAAAGGTACACCACCATCTTGCTCCGACCAAAGTGACTTGAACCACTTGACGCCGTAAACATGACTTCCTAACTCATAAATACGAACTTCCCAGGAGGACTTTAAAGCAGCAATAGCCAGATTTATGACAACTGTCTTAAAATTTGGTCTACATTGGTTTATCTGAAATGGCCGATACCACAATATTGGATAAAACTCATTTCACTGCAGTTTCAGTCCAGAATCCATTATAAAGGAAATACAAAAGTAATCAGGATAGCATATGTGTAGAGTTTCAAAGATAATAAGTCTTTCCTAAAACTCCAGATTATTTCACAGAGAATATTTACTTCCAAGTCACAAAACTCTGTAAATATTTCTGAGATTTCATAGACTTTTATATCACAGTGTCATTGTTACATATGTTATTATAGTAATATCTATGAAGTAATCATAATTACATGCAACTAACCCTAAACCAAACCAATCCCTAATCCTTACTCTATAGTAAGAACATGTAAGGTTAGGGTTAAGGTTAGTTATTATTACTTAGTACATAAATGTGGAATTACAGTGTAACAAAGACACCTTAAAATCAAGTGTAACCCCACTAACTTGGCAACTTTGGCAAATACAGAGCTTATAGTTCTTCCTCACACGTGCTCATTGTATATCCTGGTACACTGTATATGTGACTTTGTTTTCTAGCAAAATGGTGCACCCATGAAGTTTCGTAATTCATGTGTGCCCTAACCTGTGGTTGGTTGTTCTTTTAGGCCCTCCTGGTCCACAGGGACCTTCTGGTCTGCAAGGACCATCTGGAGAAAAAGGCTCACCTGGACCAAAGGGAAACAATGGCCTTGGTATTCCAGGTATTGTATGGGTGCTAAGAACACATGCACATAAAAGATATATATGCTGTTGTCAATAAATTGGGGTCAAATTTTTTTTTTCAGGGCTCCCAGGTCAGCAGGGGCAAAAGGGAGATAAAGGCTTGCCAGGTAAATAAAAACAAACAAGAAAACAGATGATAAACATTATATCATGCAGCCCTCATTTGATTCTGATGCTGCATGTAGGTATTCCAGGATCTGGGGGTCAGAATGGAGAAAAGGGCAGTAAAGGGGATTCAGGTGAGTTTATTAATGACTAGAAAAAGACATTCATCTGTTTCTGTTTCTTGACTTTTTTTCTGTCCTCTTACTCTTTTTTCCCTGTCTCCTAGGGCAAAGGGGAATTCAAGGTATGTTTGGCTTATTTTGGGTGTATCCACGATATCTGTGAGTGCACAGCATCTATGGTATTATTAACTTGTTTTGCAAGTTAATTGATTGTATGGTCTTAAACAGGTCAGAAGGGTGAGAAAGGTGATGTAGGACCCAAGGGTGAGAGCGGTCCTGCGCCTGGTAATTTCCATAAACACTGATCCATCTCTCTGTACTACTGTGTGTCACTAGCTATGTTTCCATCCAAAGTTGTAAATTTAACTTGTGTGCAAAATTGTAATATGGCATAAAACAAAGTTTCCATCCCATGTGTTCAAGAGAACAAAGCGGTCACTTCCTGTGAAATTGGTGCAAATTATCTGTAATAAAAATGGAAGTTGCTGCAATTGGGCTTTCCCTCCATCATAAATGAGTTCCGTCTCAGAGCGGCAGACGAAACGCAATAAAATATTGTTGGGTTTTTATAGGTTTTACTCTACAAAATAACAGTCACTTTTGCATGACATATACTATATTGCCAAACGTATTAGGACATCCCTCCAAATCATTGAGTTCAGGTGTTCAATCACTTCCATGGCCACAGGTGTATAAATCAAGCACTAGGCATGCAGACGCTTCTACAAACATTTGTAAAAGAATGGGTCACTCTCAGGAGCTCAGTGAACTCAAGCGTGGGTTAACACCTGTGCAATAAGTCAATTCAGGAAATTTCCTCATTACTAAATATTCCACGCTCAACTGTTAGTGGGATTATAACAAAGTGGAAGCAACTGGGAACAACAGCAACTCAGCCACAAAGTGGTAGACCATGTAAAATCAAAGAGCAGGGTCAGCGCATGCTGAGGGTCACAGTGTGCAGAAGTCTCCAACTTTCTGCAGAGTCAATAGCTACAGACCTCCAAACCTCGCGTGGCCTTCAGATGAGCTCAAGAACAGTGCGTAGAGAGCTTCATGGAATGGGTTTCCATGGCCGAGCAGCTCATCCAAGCCTTACATCACCAAGTGCAATGCAAAGCGTGGGATTCAGTGGTGTAAAGCAGTGGTTCTCAGCTCATTAGTAGAGACTGCAAGATCTGAAGTGGGTGTGTCTGATGAGGGAGACTGCATTGTGCCAAGTGTAAAGTTTGGTGGAGGGGGGTGTAACGTGGGTTTGTGTGGGTGTAGGAAGGAAGAAGACGTAGTCGGCGAGACTAGGACTGCACTCTTTATTGCTCAAAATACTCTCAAACATAAAGTACGCACAATGGCGCTTTCACTCTCATATACTCAAACACTGTAGGCAACGTTTCTCTGGTAATCAGCTTCGTTTCACTAAACAACAGCGGCAACAGCAACAGCAGTCCCAGTCATGGTCTCTCTCTCCCGACTCTCTCGCAGCAGCGGCTTAAATGCTGTCTCTCCACGCCAATTACTGCAATCAGACACAGGTGATATTCATCTGCACTTGACCTACTTACTCACCGCTCTGCTCTGCTCCCACTCTCCTCGTACAGATCTTGCAAAAGCACGCCCCCTCCGCCACAGGGGGATTGTAGTGCTGGGTTGCTTTTCAGGGGTTTGGCTTGGCCTCTTAGTTCCAGTGAAAGGAACCCTTAATGCATCAGCATGCCAAGACACTTTGGACAATTTCATGCTCCCAGCTTTGTGGGAACAGTTTGGGGACGGCCCCTTCCTGTCCCAACATGACTGCGCTCCAGTGCACAAAGCGTCGCTCCATAAAGACATGGATGAGCGAGTTTGGTGTGGAGGAACTTGACTGGCCTGCACAGAGTCCTGACCTCATCCCGATAGAACACCTTTGGGATGAATTATAGCGGAGACTGCGAGCCAGGCCTTCTCGTCCAACATCAGTGCCTGACCTCACAAATGTGCTTCTAAAAGAATGGTCAAATATTCCCATAAACAAAATCCTAAACCTTGTGGAAAGCCTTCCCAGAAGAGTTGAAGCTGTTATAGAAGCAAAGGGTGGGCCAACTCCAACTCCCTACGGATTAAGAATGGGATGTCATTAAAGTTCATGTGCATGCAAAGGCAGGCATCCCAAAACTTTTGGCAATATAGTGTATCAATGCCTAAACATGTAGCTAACAAAACTAGCTAAGCACAATATACATATACTATACTGCAGCTGGAGACAGTCTAACAGTGTGTCTCATATATGTGTATTTGTCTTTAGTGGTTCGTTTAGTGGGAAGCGCCACCCGTGGAAGAGTCGAGGTGTTGCATAATAATGTCTGGGGAACGGTGTGTGATGACAGTTTTGACACTGTGGATGGTACGGTGGTGTGCAAGATGTTGGGCTTCCAGAGGGCCACCCAGGTTTTCACGGCCGGTTCAGGTGATGTATCTGTCTATGTTTAAGGGTTTTTAGTTCATAGTTCATGGTATACATGCAATGTTTCCAAACCCACTCAGGACAATCTGCTGTGTATCTGCTGCAGGAGCTGGAAACATCTGGCTGGACGAGTTGAGATGTACTGGAAATGAGAAGAGCATTTTTGACTGTCCACATGCAGGAATAGGAGTTAATAACTGTAACCACGCCGAAGATGTGGGAGTTAGCTGTGCTTGAATAAAACAAAGAAAATGCTTCATATCTGTGTTTTGCTGATTTTTAGTGGATTTATAAAGTCCAGTATAAAGGTTAATGTTCTCCTCACACAGATCAGATTAATTATATTCTTTTAATGTTTGAAAGTGTTGTATCGTGTGAAACCAAATTTCATGTTTTAAAAGTGTGCTTGGTGTCATCAAGGCATTGATATTCATGCATTTTTTAAATGGGACTTGTGTGCGTGCAAATATTGCTCTATGTATAATATGAATGTATAAACAAACTCATCCATGTATACTGTGCTATCCTAAAACTGTCCTAGCTCACAACACTTATACAAAATAAAGGGGTTAAAATAGCTTTTGACTCTAAAATGTGTCTTGTTTATGTTTCTTCTGTACACCCTTCCACACGATCATTCTTTAACTAGCGCTGTCTTGCATTTTGGATCTAAGAGACACTAATCTACGATTATCATTCAGAGGGCTTCTCTGCTCCTGTTCTCCTCTCCAGGGACCTCCTCTCTCCAGTCCTTCCTTTCTCTCTCTGTGTCTGTCTGGCCCCTCATTAGCTGTGGGACCCTGGGTAAAGGAAGGGTGGGCTTGGGAGTGAGGTCCTCTGGAGGGGTAAGAGGCCGCACTAATAAATAAATGATCCAGTCGGTGACAGTAATAATAATGAGAGAGGAAGGGATACGGTAGCATTTATAAAGAGCTCTAGTCCACTGGGAGCAGTGATCAGTGCTCTTTTAAACTGAAGCCAAATCTGAGAACTGATCAACACCAGCGTGTATTACAGACAATAATTACTACAATGGACTTACAATGGGAGCAAACAGGGCAATATGTAGCACGGTAGACACAATTTAATTCATGTTTGTTTTAAAGACGTAAAAGTAACAATTGTCAATTACCAGCATATAACAGGCAGGATCAGAAGACTACTTTCACTGAGCTTCGTGATGCACTTCCATTTTCAAATAGTACAGCTCGCTAGTATCCGGTTATGCATATTTTACCGTGCTATAGCCACCTAGGCTCCAGGGTAACACTTTAGAATAATAGTCCGTTATTAATAAGTAACTATGCAGGATGTGATGCAGGACTAATAAGTAGTGCTACTTTAACACTTCAGCTACTACTATTAACTAATATAGAAACATGTGTAACCGATCAGTAAGTAATATCAAATTTAGGAGATTGTTCCTTGTTAAGCAATCAATAATGACTGAATGAGATTGCCATCACTAAGAACTAATAGGTAACTATGACAAATGATAAACAATTACAAATTAATTACTGATTTCAACATTAACATATCTTATCACAATAGAAATATTAAAGGTGCCCTAGAATGAAAAAGTGAATTAACCTTGGCATAGTTGAATAACAAGAGTTCAGTACATGGACATCACATACAGTGAGTCTCAAACACCATTGCTTCCTCCTTCATATGTAAATCTTGTGCGTGAAAAACACCACGGAAAAACAGGCGAATCTCAACATAATACCAACTGTTACGCAACAGTTCGGGATCATTAATATGTATGCCCCTGACATTTAAGGCCAAGCGGAACTGCACAGCTGAATCGGGAGTTCTGCAGGTATTGTGAAGAAACAAGCGTCACGCAAGGATAGCGAAAATGGCAGATCATGGAAATAAATGTTATGTTCCAGGCTGTGCAGAGGATGTGAGGACTTTTCATACCCTTCCCACTGAACAAAACTGTCAACAGGCATGGCTGATGTTTAACTGTAACTGGATACCGCAACAATTTAATTCAAAGATGTTCGTTTGCTCTGCCTATTTCACCACGGACAGTTTGTCTAACCTGGGACAATATCAAGCAGGATTCGCTCAGTGCAGAAGCGGCAATTCAAACTATGTTCCCGCAAGCAGTAAGTAGTGATTTTATCCACTTATTGAAGACAACATTAACTATGATATCCCATGTTGTCTAGATCCAACGCAAGATGCTAGTACAGTAACATCAAACACAGTAAAAGACATCAAACATGATGGAGAAAGATTGAACTGTCATGCGTTCATTCATTTGATCATTAGCAGCTGAATCTGTGCAAGATGTTGCATTAATAGCTGAGAATTAGCGCTGCCACCCGTCCCGGTTTTCCAGGGATTGTTCTCTTTTTTGAGCGACTGTCCCTGAAAATGTATATTCTTTCCTGGGATATGAATTGTCCTGTTTTTTTTGTGAAAATGTACTTCTAAAGTAGAATTTCCTGGCTTCAAATTAAACTGTTTCCTTATACTGTTCATAAGGAAACAGTTTAACAGTTCATATTTCTTCATATTATGGACTTCAATGGAGCCCAAACGGTTCAAGGTCCAAATGACAGTTTCAGTGCAGCTTCAAAGGGCTTTAAACCACACCAGACGATATCAGATGATGAATAAGGGTCTTATCTAACAAAACGATCTGTCATTTAAATACATTTTTTTTTAAGTTTAAGTTTTATAAGCAGAAATGTTGGCCTTGCTCTGGCCTGTGATGTGTGTTCGTGCCGTCACGTGATACGCAGTTACGTTGGAAAGGTCACGCTTGCCGTAGGCGGAAGAACCGAGTCAGTGTTGAACGTGCACATACTCAGTCAAACGCCGTTTACAAAAAGGAGTTAAAAGGTAAAACAGCGATGTCGAACGATTTTGAATCCTCCTTCTGCTCATTTGTAAACACTGACTCGGTATTTCCGCCTACGGCAAGCGTGACCTTTCCAACGTAACTGCGTATCACGTGACGTCACGTACACACATCACAGAACGGAGCAAGGCCATTATTTCTGCTTATAAAACGTAAACTTTTTTTTTTAAAAATTACTTAAATGACAGATGGTTTGGTTAGATAAGACCCTTATTCATCATCTGGTGTGGTTTAAAGCCCTCTGAAGCTGCACTGAAACTGTCATTCGGACCTTGAACCGTTTGGGCTCCATTGAGTCCATTATAAGGAGAAAAATCCTGAAATGTTTTCATCAAAAACCTTCATTTATTTTCGACTGAAGACAGAAAGACATGGACATCTTGGATAACATGAGGGTGAGTCAATTATCAGCAAAAGTTTATTTAAAAGTGAACTAATCCTTTAAGGTTTCCAAACATAGTTATGAATGGATTTTGATGGATCATTGTGGTCTTTCTTTGTTTCACCCACCACTGCTGAGTTCCTGAGGAATTGTTATGGCAGTCACAGACCAGGACATTAGGGATTGGTCTCTAGGTGGGTGAAGGAAAGAAACTGCATGTGGACCAATGAGAAGTCCTGGGCTTGGTACCAGAGGTCTTCTTCTTGCCCTCTAAGAGGTGTCTGGCTGTTGTCTAGCATCTTTATCTGATGGCGTTGGACAGTTTGTTTGTGTTAGTCCAAAATTAAGCAAATCTTTGTCCACTGTTATGGGCAGCGAGGGGCCCGGAAGTTAACTGGGCTCTGGAATGTGCTGTCCACTACAGTTACGTTTTGCAGGTCTAACTGAAAATAAAGACTAAACTTACCACTCAAAAGTGTCCATTTCCAATCTCAAAACAATTGGTTGTTCCTCAAAATCTTTATCTTGGTCAGAAACAGGATCAAACATAAGGTTGGATGCATAATCTCTCCATTGTCATGATGGACAGTGTAGCGTAGATGTGTTTCTGTCACTGAAGGTACTGATATTAGCGCACAGTGAAACAACCAATCAGAGCAGAGCTCCACATTAATATTCATGACCCTTCCAAATAAGGCAAAAACAGACCATTTCATTCTAAGGACAATTTCTGGGGTTGTAAATGGACCTGTAAATTCGTATCTGGACAATTTTTGCCATTAAATAATATACACTCCATGTATATATCTAAGACCAATTTAAAATATTGTTTCAATTCATTCTAGGGCACCTAAAATGCAAAATGGCTAAAACGCATTTCGGCCATCAGCCTTCCTGTGTCAGGTACAAAATGATTCACATGTGTAGATTAGGAGAAACTAGGGCTGCGTCTGAAATCACATATTTATTTTGAAGCAATTACTTTTGACTGTTAAAAAGGTATGCTCTAGTATGAATGTGTGTAGTATGACAGTAATCATATAGTAATTATAGTAATAAAAAATTCACCATGTTGCCCTTATCATGTTACCAGTCTCAGGTGCGTCACTTCACCGACATTCACAAATCCTCTCCCGTGGCCTGAAACTTCATAAAAACGTGTTGCCTCGCTGCCTTAGGCAATGACTTCACAGGCAGCGTTTGTGCATGAAGGTACCTCACAAAATCTTTGGTGATAATAGTCATTTATTGCAAGAAATTATATCAAACGTGGAAAACTTTGGTCAAAAACATACATTTACACTAAGGGTGTAACGGTTGTCTGTATAAAATCAAACCGTGCCGTTCTCCACCCACGGTTCAGCACGCGCTTGCACCGCGGTTCATCTCAAATCTGACGACACATCTATAATATGGTTTGTAGAAAATAACGTGTGAAACAGACAGACAGAGATCAGCTAATGTATGTTTCTGTCAAAGGATACACATTCTGGCTTCCCAATTCTTCCCTCTTGTGTGCCGTCTGCTCGAACACGACCCAGTCATTTACACCGTCATCACGGGGTGTTGATAGCGAGCGAGCGCAGGTGAGACCTGAATGGCACACGTTGCTATTTGTGTTTAAACTAAACTCATTTAAGCCTTGCCTTTAAACATTCAAGAGCAGGACACGAAAGAAAACTTGTGCATGCTGAGAGTTGGGGTGTGTGTGTGTGTGTGTGTGTGTGTGTGTGTGTGTGTGTGTGTGTGTGTGTGTGTGTGTGTGTGTGTGTGTGTGTGTGTGGTTCGAGTCTCGCAAATATTGAGTTCTCTTTACAGTCTTGCACTTGAATGGACAAATTCACACAAAAATGATGTCAACCTGCTCGTCCTGGTGAGTATCCTAGCAAACATAGTAGGTTACATCTGAACCCCAAGTAGATTTACACAAACTGAGAAAGTCAAAAAGCGTTGGGTTGTGCCCCGCTCTCCCCTACATCTACGCTGGTGGATGATTAGGATGGTGTACGGGGTGGGGCATATGTTTATTTTGCCCTATAAGGTGGTCAGCAGGTGGCGTAACTTCCTGACGTTTGCTTCCTTCCCATCTCCTTCCAGTGTTGTGACCCTGAAGTGCCATAGCGCGGTAGGAGCACGGTATTTTAGGTGCTGTAGGAGCTTGCATAAGGATGTTTGTTTCTTATGATCTATCTTATATTGTAGAGAGAACCGAGAACCCCTTGATGCAAGACTGTGAGTGCGTGTGTGGTATACGATCATATGCAAGTTGGGCATGCCGTGTTTGCAGTGTTAGCAACAAGCCGTATCACGCAGCGCCGTTAGTCTGCGCTATTGCGCCACGTTTCTAGTTCATTCTTGGATTACGGCAGAGGTATGTCTGTATTAGATGATTAGGTTTATCATTATTATATTTGTGTAATTGAGTGATTTAGAGGATTGTGTTTTGAGTGGCCATGTTTTAGGTGTTGATGTATTGTTTATTTTATTTTTATTTGTTTTGAAGAATATGTTTTTGTTTTGTGTTTGACAGATTTTCCTTTGTGGAGTTCTATGCATATGGACTCTTGATGTCTAGGCCCTGCTGTTTTGCTTATGATTTATTGACTTATTTTTTCATAAGTTTCAAGCTGATTATTATGAATTGTTTGTTTTGAAATTATCTATTTTTGTATTTATTTTGTTACTTAGGTTTTGTTTGTACCAATCGCTGGGAGTCTACGTGTATGCGTCAAAGGGGAGTTTAACCCATATTTCTGTTTTCTAGGAACCAGCCTGTGTGGAAGTGTTTCTTCCTGGGTCTTTTCTCAACTGCATGCAACGTGAGGTTTCCAACACTGCATGGGTATTGAGTGTGTAAAGTTATTTGCAGTATTCACTACACCTTTTTAAATTTGTTGGTTTGTGTACACGTGTGCATGTGCGGTGTGTGCTTTTGAGGCTGTGGGTCTTTGGCCTAGTGACTTTTCCTCTGCTCTTTCCGCAGGCTTGGCATACATACAGAAATTGTGGGACCTGATTTTTATATTTTTAACTACTAGATATCTTAAAACTTGTGATAAATGTGCTGCTTATTCATATAGTTTAGTCCTGATTGTTAATTAAAGCATTGCACTTGAAGGTCACGTCTCTGTTCTTCATCCACTAGCGAGAGAACTTGTGTTGCTGTTTAGTTATGTCCGTGGGTATCAAAACCCCAGTGGCATAGTCAGACCAACTGAGATCATTTCCTGTCGTTCGGTTACACTACCTTGAAATGCATCCTCCGAAGGCTGATCAAACTGGTTCTGTACAGGGGGACCTATAATATCATTAATCATTATGAAATATAATATAAATATCACATCAACTGACAGTCCTAAAACAGTAAAACTGTAATCTGTGTTCTCATGAGTAACTGTGCTGAACGATGCTACCAGAAATTCCTGAGCCATACAAGCAGAATGTGAAACTAGTTGTGCAAGTATTTACTGAACATTGAGCATTAAAACTTGTGCAACAGGAATAGGAAAGCAATTTGTTTATTTATTTAAAAAAAAAAAAAGTTATTCTAGAGAGTAAATGAGGAAGTGTAATTGCTGAGGTTTCTGTAAAATGTGCAGATGTGTGTTTGTAAATAACATGGCAGAGCTCACCAGTCTGTTCAGAATTGACAAACCCAGCAGAGCTGATGTTCATGCCCTGTGTCCTGGAAGTCAGCTATTCATATATAATGAAATGAGCATTCACAATAGCTAATGCTTAACAGTAAACTCCGAATGAGAGATACATACGGTTCAACAGAACACCTTACCCAGATAGCATGGTGACATTGAAACAGTGTTGAGTTTTGATCCAAACCATCATTTTGGTTGAGATTGAAATGTCAGTGTTTAAAGTGTGTTAGATCAGCAGACAGTGACATCAAACTAACAGTGATTTGTAGATGATGAGCACAAGATCATGCAGGTGTGTGTCTCTGCAGAACACTAGCGTGTGTTTCACAATCAGCGGGGCGTTTTCAAACACGTTCCCCGATTTGCTCTAATCCACTGGGGGCTTGGTTTAAGGGTGGCCCTTCATGGTTTTAGCAAGTCTGTTGGAAAATGTTTGAAAAACTTCCATTGTTGTTTGAAATTGAGACTTACTTATGTAATAATTTCACTCGGGCCCACCCGGGGACGCCAAGTAAGGTAGTGATTGGTACTCACGTCACCGCTGACGTTGTGATTTTCGGATCACACGTCACTTAAGGTGTGGTTATGAGTACATCAGATGACCACCTTCCCGCTCTCTTAGTTTGGGTAAATAGTCAAGGTCTTTTACCTTGACTGCATGAGAGCACTCCAGACAGGAGCTGTCCAATCATTGAGAATGAATGTAAAGTGAGGAGAGCTGGTCAGCTGATTTATCTGAAAGATTGGTGAGATTTCTAACTTGTAGAGCCTCTTCTGTATTATCAGCACAAGGGAGACACAATTGTAATAAAATAGATTTTATTAACAAAAGATAAACAAGAATAACACACAACTACTAAATGAATACAATGAATGATAAAGGAATTGTCACGTTAACACAAAGGAAAAACTGGTGCGAGGACTCAAGTGCAGTGATAAGGGGGATTTATTTACAAAATAAAACATAAACACAAACAAAAACCCACAAGGGGGTAAAACACATAATCAAAAACACAAATAGACTCAAACACATACCAGGTAGGAATATCACGGGGAAACGGGAGACGTAGACATTACAAGGATCCGACAAAGACTGACAAACACAAGGGCTATATAAAGGGGAGAAATCAAGCTGGGAATGAGGTGGCACAGGTGGGGCAAATGAAACCAATAATCAGATAACAAGGGGGGAGGGATCAAACAATGACAGAGGCACATGGCCACACTAACAAACCCACATGTGCACACAAGACAGGACAGGCATGTGACAGGAATAAAGTGCATAAGATGCATAAAATACATGTGATTAAGTTGAGTGTGGCTATGGAAGAGTTACGTTATCTTCTGGAAAGATAAACTGCTGTTTCTCTGAAACTAAGGTGAAGAACCTTAGTATGCATCAAACAAATAAACGAATGATTGTTTGTTATTAAATAGCATCAGTTATATTACCTCTAATGTAAATTAGGAAATCATAGGCTGATAATATACAAACAATGCCAAGGTCTCTAGAAAGAGGTTTGGTTAAGTGATATTTACGTTCCACATGGTTGAGTAAGCAGTCCGATGGCGATGACTTCTTCCACTGGTTGTGCTGGGTGACAAGGCAGTGGGGAAAGGAGCTGGAGTCCGTTTCAACAGTCTTTAACACAAAGATCTGTGGGATGCCGATCTCCTGGAGCACCAAAGGGTCCTAAAATCTGGAACACGCAGATGAGGCCCTGAAGAAGGTGCAGAAGGTCCTTAATCTGGAACACGCAGACGGAGGAACCTTGAAGTGAAGGTTTGCTCTCCTGAGCTTAACCTTGTTGCAGATGTCTCTGTGTGTCTTCTGCCTCTTTGGGTCAGACACTCAGAAGTTGGTCAATCCGCTCTGGTCTCTCTAGCATGGAGACTCGGGGCGTGCGGTAGTCTTCTCGCTGGACTAAAACTCTGAGCGTAGTGTTAGTTAATGTCTCTTTCCTCACAGGCTGGAGGCTCAGAGCGTTGTCATATCCGTTGTTGCCTCACAAGCTGTGGACTCAGATCCTCGGATCTTGTGTTGTCTCCCTGGTTAAACCAGAGGCTCAGAACTTGGTTGCTCTGTCACAGTCTAATCCTCGCCGGACAGACTCAGAACATGGTGAACTGTTTGTCTCTCCCTAGGGGGGACTCAGAACTAGGAGTCTCTGTTGAAAGGATACCTTTATCCGTTTCCGAATAGGAGGAGATTGCAATTTGGCGCTTCTCCATTCCAGTGTTGCGATTGGCTGCTGGCATGAGGGGGGCACACCGTGTGGCCCACCTTTCTCTCCCCTGTGGAACTCATTTGCATACTGTACACACTTAGAAGTCTTTTAAAGTGTCTTTAAAGTTTACCAATGTGTTTCTCACTTTCCAAACCACCATCAGAATACCCTTGGCAATATTCTAAACAAATAGACATCAAACATGATGAAAAATGATTGAAATGTCATGCGTTCATTCATTTGATCATTAGCAGCTGAATCTGTGTAAGATGTTACATTACAGCTGTCACTGAGAATACTGACATGGATGTATGTAATTTACATCAGTCTTAAGGTTTCCAAACATGGTTATGAATGGATTTGGATGGATCATTGTGGTCTTTCTTTGTTTCACCCACTACTGCTACACTTTCAGTGGAAGGACAGAAAGCTCTCGGACTAAATCTAAAATATCTTAAACTGTGTTCTGGAGATGAACGGAGGTCTTACGGGTTTGGAACGACATTAGGGTGAGTCATTAATGACAGAATTTTCATTTTTGGGTGAACTAACCCTTTAAGAAAATTTCCCATGAACTGTAAATATCCACAATAATCGATATTGAGATTAATTGAAATCTGAATCGAATCGCAAGCTTGTGAATGGAAATCGAATCGTGAAATTTGTGTCAATACCCAGTCCTACTTCTCAGTAGTCTAAAGGCTTGTTCGAATTCATGCAGCGCTGCGCAGACCGATCAGCGGCTGACTATTTTGTCTGACTTGAGACAGCACAGATGCCACATGACTGTGACGTATGCCATGAAAGAACCGCGAGAGCAATTCGAGAGCAGTCGGCGGGTTCATTCTGTGCAGCACTTATGGATACAGTAACAGTCAGAAGTGAGGCAAAATCTCATGATAAAATACCATTAAATAAAGTTGCTACTTATCAGATTGAGTTTTATTAATCCCTACACTTACCCCAACCCTAAACCTACCCTTACAATAATGCAAATACAGTAATTAAATGGCACAATATTGATGTGCGCATGCCCAGTGGCTGTAGCTGTATCCCTTCTAGTCTTTACCCTGTGCAGCTTCTCCAGAGCGACTGCACGAGCTCTGATGATAACACAGCTGTTCCACGATTGGCCGGATTCACCACATGACAGCGCGTTTATTGTAAAACCTTGCCTGCTTCAAGGGCAGATAGGGTGGATAGTATGCACATTGGGATGTTTCACTAATGCTCACAAAATCTGTTTTTATAACAGTAAAACCTCTTTTCATGTAGTCGTGATGTTATATTGTGTCATGTTTATCAACATTAAACTGATTTTAAAAAATGTAGAACCCACTTCATTGATTGTATAGAAGAATATAATGTCATCAGCATGCACTAGTAGTAAACAAATAGAGCAAGATGAATCACACTTAGGTTTTTATGTGTGCTGAGAAAAAGAGGAAGTGAAAGAGGAGAATATGGATGCGGTCATGGCTAGGGAAAAGAGGCCAACTTGGCACGCCAATCTTGCATATGGAGCTTGAAGTAAGTAGTTTTAAGTTTTAGCGCCATGTCGCAATGATCAATACGCCATTTCATGTTGCATTTCTATTGGCTAGTCATTAGACGTAGGTTGTAGCAGTAAACACACTGTGAGATGATCATGCTACATTTCTCCCACTGTCAGAAAATTATCGCAGGCTATCTTTGGTCGCAAGACCGGGATAAAGGCCGTCTTTGAACCTTTCTCACTGTATGACGTACGACCACCATTCAGGAGCCACCCCCACAGAAATCGCCATGACTGGTAATCTTTATGTCTGGGATAGCCCAAAATTGTACAATGTGTATGGGGCATATGGCTGAGCTGTCAGGTGACAGTGTATCAAATTAAAAAAAAAAATCTAGAAGAGCTGAAGGCCACTATCAGAGCAACCTGAGCTCTCATAACACCTGAGCAGTGCCACAGACTGATCGACTCCAGGCCACGCCGCAGTGCTGCAGTAATTCAGGCAAAAGGAGCCCAAACTAAGGCCCCGTTTACACGATGGGAAAACGCAGATATTTCCCTTCGTTTTGACCTGTCATTTACACGAAAACGCCGTTTTTATCCCAGAAAACGATTATTTCTAAAAACTCCGGCCAAAGTGGAGATTTCTGAAAACGCCGGTTATGTGTTGGCCATGTGAACGGGGAGAAACCGGGTTTCAGGTTCTCAAACGTCACATTATGCGCCAGAAAATGCTTACGTCATGTGAGCGCTCTATGTTTACAGTTTATTTGATCATGGATGCTGTTAAGGTGGTACTCATTTTTACTTTTGTGCAAACGCTTTTGGCCTACTGTAAACTGCTGTACTAACACGACATTTAGCAGTAACTCCACTTCGCTGTCTGTCCACACGAATGAACCTCGCGCCATGTCTGGTGTTTTGAAAGGAACAGGAAGTCGCTCGTGCTATTCGTTGTTGTCGATTTTGAGGATTCTGATTGGCTTGCATGGCTTTCTCCTTCTCCCTACACTGCCACCCATAGGTTTGGCAAAGTTATGATGGCGCTCGGCGGCGTATTTATGCGGGTTGATGTAAACAACAACTTTTTTGAAAATGATGTTGTGTGCACGATGTTATTTTTGAAAACGGAGGCGGGGAAATATTTGGTTCTCTAAATACTCGGCTATGTGTAAACGTGGCCTAAGTATTGAGTGCTGTACATGCTCATACTTTTCATCTTCATACTTTTCAGTTGGCCAAGATTTCTAAAAACCCTTTCTTTGTATTGGTCTTAAGTAATATTCTAATTCTCTGAGATACTGAATTTGGGATTTTCCTTAGTTGTCAGTTATAATCATCAAAATAAAAAATAAAAATAAACATTTGAAATATATCAGTCTGTGTGTAATGAATGAAGATAATATACAAGTTACACTTTTTGAATGGAATTAGGGAAATAAATCAACTTTTTGATGATATTCTAATTATATGACCAGCACCTGTACATTCATCCAAAGTCCTTACAGAAGCAGCTGACTTATTGAGCAATAACTCTATAGATATTAACCACGCTGCAAATGTGGCTGTGGGCACCTTCATCTGCAGTATGACGGACATCAGCAAAAAATGCTCAGAAAGAGTAACCTCTGTCCTTTAGCAGCCGCATCCCATTGAAATCTCCTTTCTCCTGAGCTAAATGTATGACAATATGATGCTTCATGTCCTTGATGTGACACAAACACAATGGGTTTTCTAAGGGTGCTGTGCAGTGATATATGAGCACAGTAGGTACAGTATGTGAACAGCTTTTACTAAATTGTGCATTTTGAAACAACAGTAATGTTGTATTGATGAGTCAAAATCCAAGATTGAAACAATCCATTTTATACTACACTATTATTTCACCATTTTTCAGTGCTCTTGACCCGTTACTGCTCTGAAATGTCATGTTGTACTCTGTAACATATGAACTTGGGGAAGGAGCTATATATATTTAATTGCATGACTCTTCACTGTCATTTTTATCAGTGTTTGTTTTGTTTTAAGATAATGGTACTTTTTGGTATACTGGTAAAAACTTGGTAGCTGTTTTTCTCTGTAATCTGAGGACCACAGAAGTTCTGTACCACAGAACTAATAAAAATGTCAAAACTTAGTTAAAGGGGGGTCTAATGCTATTTCATGCATTATGTTGATTCTCATGCTAAACATGGCCAACATAAAATTAAAAAAAAAAAAATAGTTATGATATTTGTGCCAAATATACTCCTTCAGGATTCAAACAAATTAGGGAAAGTTTTCTTCTGGCATTTTGTTTTTAGACCATGAAATGTCACTAAAGAAGTGTGTATCTGCTGTGAGGGAAAGATCTCCTTGTTCAGCTTCCCAAATAACCCAGCGTTAAGGAAACAGTGGATGTAGTTTGTGTTTCTGGAGTTCAGCAGGTGTGTGTGTTTGTTCCTGGTCATGAGTGGAAACCGCAGGCGGTGAGTGAAATTGATCAAATGTGTGTGTTTTGTTGGCAATCGATGTGTAAGTGCATATAATGTGAACAACACCAACGTATAGAGAATCTAAAGTTATCCAGGGATAATGACATGATTTATTGAGTGTGTGTGTGTGTGTGTGTGTGTGTGTGTGTGTGTGTGTGTGTGTGTGTGTGTGTGTGTGTGTGTGTGTAGGTTTAGGGGCAGGGGCAGTGTGTGTGTGTGTGTGTGTGTGTGTGTGTGTGTGTGTGTGTGTGTGTGTGGACTGGTAATCCCTACAGTATGGGGACAAAATGTCCCCAAAGATGGCAATATCCAAATTTTTGTCCTTGTGGGGACATTTTTGGTCCCCATGAGGAAAACATCTTATAAATCACACTAAGTGATGTTTTTTGAAAAATTAAAAATGCAGCATGTCTCCTGTGATGGGTAGGTTTAGGGACAGGGGCAGTGTAGGGGGATAGAAAATACGGTTTGTACAGTATAAAATGCATTACGCCTATGGAATGTCCCCATAAAACATGGAAACACAACATGTGTGTGTGTGTGTGTGTGTGTGTGTGTGTGTGTGGACTGGTAATCCCTACGGTATGGGGACAAAATGTCCCCACAAAGATGGCAATATCCAAATTTTTGTCCTTGTGGGGACATTTTTTTGGTCCCCATGAGGAAAACATCTTATAAATCACACTAAGTGATGTTTTTTGAAAAAGTAAAAATGCAGAATGTCTCCTGTGATGGGTAGGTTTAGGGGCAGGGGCAGTGTAGGGGGATAGAAAATACGGTTTGTACAGTATAAAATGCATTACGCCTATGGAATGTCCCCACAAAACATGGAAACACAACATGTGTGTGTGTGTGTGTGTGTGTGTGTGTGTGTGTGTGTGTGTGTGTGTGTGTGTGTGTGTGTGTGTGTGTGTGTGTGTGTGTGTGTGTGTGTAGGTTTAGGGGCAGGGGCAGTGTAGGGGGAAATATTGTTTGTATGGTATAAAAACCATTATGCCTATGGAATGTCCCCACAATTCACAAAAACAAACGTGTGTGTGTGTGGCTCAGGGAAAGCTGCCATGTCTCTCCTGTGCTGATCACTCTGTCTCTCACTCATTTCTTAGGAACACTGCACTCAGTGAGGACATCGTCACCTTCACAGTAAAGGCAAGACTGCAAGTTCTTCCAACCAGACTAAACCTTTCCATCTGGTTTCCTACAACCCAGGTCCCTCAATGTCTAAATCACAGCACAGAACAGATCACGAGACACTGCCACACATCCTGAACGGCTGCCATGCTTACAAGGGAATGTACATAGCTCGCCACGACAGAATAGTGGACCTTATAGTGAAAGACATATCTCTCACCTTCAGTAAACATATATAAACACTCTAGCATAAAAGCATCCCTGTTCCAGCATGGCATTAGTAACTCTGATGCTTTCTCACATCTGTCTGCTAACACACCAGATGTTATTGTGGTTAATGAGGAGCTCGGTTAGGTGTTCGTTCTGCATCTTTGACTCTAGTTTGGAGGAAGCCTTTATGACCAAGGTCATTAAATACCAGCCACTCTTAAACACCATCTCAGAGATCGGTTATCGGGGCAGACTACTCGTGTTCATATTCGGCAGCTTAGGACACACACATAGGCTGGTGGTGAGAGGGCTTCAACAACTTGGGATGCCCAAAAAGAGGGCCAAACGGCTAGCGAAGTACTGTGCCCTGTCTTCTATCATAGGCAGCCGCCACATATGGAGGAGACACTGCTACCCACACTTATACCCTTTAGCTCCGCCCACTGTTTTCTGAAAGAATCGGTACAGTGTATCTGTCTTTTATAAATATGACAAAACTAAAGACTCTTCTGAGATATGAAGGATGCAATACTATTCTCTAGGTACTCAAGATTAACACATGACTGGTAGAAACTGTGTGTGTTATGTAGGCCTACCCTTTAACTCATTAACATTTGCTCTGTTGCTTCCTGAATGTACTGATTTATTCCTTTCCTCTCCCCTTTGGCTCAGTCTTGACAGTAACAGTAATCAGTCAGGAGTTCACTCAACCTCTCAATAATGCCTACAAGCTCATCTATACAGTTATTTTCGGCATCTTGAATCTGCATGACCTCTTAATAGGATTTTTCCCCCCACCTTCATTTACATCAATGTGAATAGTTTTCTTTTGAGAATGTCTATCTGTACAACAACACCACTATTAATATATTTAAAAGTCTTTGTGGGGCTGTTAGTGGTGTAAAAATGACACAGTGTTACTAAATATAAAGGTCTTATTATGTAAATGAAAGTTTCATCACATGTATTCATGCAACAGTACACTTTTATCCAGAATGAATGACTAGCAAATGAGAATGATAAAAGCAGAAGTTATTAATCCAAAGTTAAAAACACTAAAAGCAGTATGCCATACAATATTATCAAAAGTTTAAATGCAGAACATTTTAAGTGCAATTAAACGAGTTGCTCAATTTCACAATCATCCCAGTGGAAGTGAATGGAAGTTATTATAACATGCACTAGGGATAGTTAAATATACTCTTCAGCTGTGCTAAAGATGTGCCGATGACAGATTCTGAGATATGATGCACATGTATAGGCTAATGCATCCAATTACCATATTTAATCAACGGCTGTACGGAAAAGAGCTCTTGTTTTAGGGAACGTTTTAGCCATGCTAATTTAGATGACATTGTCTGAGTTGCTGAACAAGACAAAAGCTTTAAACAGACGTCTGCAAATGAATATTATCCTGTCTTTCACTGCCCCCTTTTGGTGTTTACGGACAGCATATAGTCCATGATGAGCCAACTATAGCCTATTAAATACTGTCCATGTGAATGAGTTAAACATCATGTGCATGTCATGGACTGTGACGTCTGTTCTCTGATAGGTTTTGCATTAATTGATTATGACTAAAAACACTCAATCATAAGGGATATACGGCCCAAAACACATTACTAGATAGGGTTGCCAGGTCTGTGTAACAAAACCAGCCAAAGGTCAATCAAAAATAACCCAAAACCAGCCCATTCACCCCATCCAAATATCAAAACTCAACATTCGCCACTCCCATATCTAAAACAGCCTATTTTACAGTCACTGTTATGCACAACTTTAACTTGAAAATCACTAGTAATCATAAACAGTCTGTTTTCAGTCTGAGCCCCTCACACACAAAATTCATAAGCT
Source organism: Gobiocypris rarus (assembly GCA_023029165.1). NCBI lineage: Eukaryota > Metazoa > Chordata > Actinopteri > Cypriniformes > Gobionidae > Gobiocypris > Gobiocypris rarus. The sequence continues at coordinate 6,197,765 of CM040910.1, read as the reverse complement.
ATTACAGTTTTATCATTGGTAGAATATATTTTTGTTGTTGTTGTTAACTTTTATTATCCCCGTGGGGAAATTGTTGCAATTTGTTTCAAAATGCGTGTACACGAAACAAACAATTTACATACAACAATAAAACATCCCCACCCTCCACACACACACACACACACACACACACACTTCCTCACGACTGAGACCTGCTCAATAAACACTACTAAAAGCGCTATCTTCCGTTTTAGCATTTAACTGCATGTGGCAGGAAGGATTTTTTCCCCCTACACTGTCAGAAAAAAAGGTACATTGCTGTCACTGGGGCGGTACCCTAAGGTACAAAACCGAAAAGGTACTAATATTTAGCTTTAAGGTATTAATATGTACCTTTAAGGTACTATTATGCACTCTTAAAGTACTGATATGTACCATTTAGGGGTGAGTAAGGTACAAAGATGTACCTTTTTACTTTTGTACCATAGGGTACCGCCCCAGTGACAGCACTGTACCTTTTTTTCTGACAGTGTATTTTTAAAAAACACTGGCATTCTGAATCTCCGACCCGATGTTAATCTCTCAAACTCATTAAACGAAGGATGCCTATTATCTAATATAACTTTCATGGCTTTGCTTAGGCATCTTGTTTGGTATATTTGAGATACCACAGGGGTATTCCAGAAAGCAGGTTATGTGACATACCCGGGTATGTTTCAGAGTAAGTAAGTGGATAACCTCAACTTTCGGTTCCAAAAACAGAGATAACTTTCAGGTAACCTGAAAGAGGGATTCAGATACATGTTATATAATTAATATAGTTAATAAATTACTAAATGTTTTATATAGTTACAGTTATAATATACAATATTATATATTAATTCTAAAGCACTATTATAACAAGGTGATGTATGTTAATCCAATTCAAAAATATGTATTATTTATTTAATTGTCATCAGACATGGATCTGCATTCAATTAATTAGCATCAAACAAACAATGTAATCCTTATTCTCAGTGAATAAAGATTACTTATTAAATAAAGAGATTGAAAAAATGATTGTGCACTAAGTAGGTTGTGTAAATCACCATTAAACAAAAGAAGAAGAAGGAAGTTGAATGGCATGCTTTTTCTTAGCGTCTGTTTCCATGGTGAATCATCGATTCGGTTAACATACTCTGGGTTGTCAGAACTTACTCATGGACGCGTTTTTGGAACCAGCATACCTCGAGTAAGCAAGATCAACCAAAAGTGCAAGGTACTGTATATATGCTGGTAGGTTAACCTTGCTTTCTGGAATACCACCCAGGCACCTGTTTCAGAAAGGAGGTTAAGTGAAAACTCTGAGTATGTTAACCCTGAAATGAGGGAAACTCTTGAGTTTTCGGTTTCAGGATGGGAGGCATATCAAACCTGAGGAAGCAGGGTAAGTCAATCCCGTTTCTGAAAGAGAGGAAACTTATCAGAGAATTCAAATTTCCTTTAGGATTTCATCTTTATTTCCTACAAACACTTTATTCTTTTTCCTGTTGGATTTTAATATTCTTCCTCATCTCCTCTTCATCTGTCAGTGGTGCTGGTGCAGGTCCTCCCCCCATTTTGCGAGCCTATGCCTTTTTGCTGTTGGCTGGCCTGAGTAGAGGTCAAATGCTCATTTCATTACCCTAATTCAGAAATGTAACCGGTGTTGTTCAGCTAGCTTCATGCAACAGGCCTCTGGGTAAGCCAACTCAGAGTTTCCCATCTCAGAGTAAGCCAACTCAGAGTTTCCCATCTCAGGGTAAGTCAACTCAGAGTTTCCCATCTCAGAGTAAGCCAACTCAGAGTTTCCCATCTCAGGGTAAGTCAACTCAGAGTTTCCCATCTCAGGGTAAGTCAACTCAGAGTTTCCCATCTCAGGGTAAGTCAACTCAGAGTTTCCCATCTCAGAGTAAGTCAACTCAGAGTTTCCCATCTCAGAGTAAATCAACACAGAGTTTCCCATCTCAGAGTAAGTCAACTCAGAGTTTCCCATCTCAGAGTAAGTCAACTCAGAGTTTCCCATCTCAGGGTAAGTCAACTCAAGAGTTTCCTATCTCAGGGTAAGTCAACTCAGAGTTTCCCATCTCAGGGTAAGTCAACTCAGAGTTTCCCATCTCAGGGTAAGTCAACTCAGAGTTTCCTATCTCAGGGTAAGTCAACACAGGGTTTCCCATCTCAGAGTAAGTCAACTCAGAGTTTCCCATCTCAGGGTAAGTCAACTCAGAGTTTCCCATCTCAGGGTAAGTCAACTCAGAGTTTCCCATCTCAGGGTAAGTCAACTCAGAGTTTCCTATCTCAGGGTAAGTCAACACAGGGTTTCCCATCTCAGAGTAAGTCAACTCAGAGTTTCCCATCTCAGGGTAAGTCAACTCAGAGTTTCCCATCTCAGGGTAAGTCAACTCAGAGTTTCCTATCTCAGGGTAAGTCAACTCAGAGTTTCCCATCTCAGAGTAAGTCAACTCAGAGTTTCCCATCTCAGGGTAAGTCAACTCAGAGTTTCCTATCTCAGGGTAAGTCAACTCAAGAGTTTCCAATCTCAGGGTAAGTCAACTCAGAGTTTCCCATCTCAGAGTAAGTCAACTCAGAGTTTCCCATCTCAGGGTAAGTCAACTCAGAGTCCTATCTCAGGGTAAGTCAACTCAGAGTTTCCAATCTCAGGGTAAGTCAACTCAGAGTTTCCCATCTCAGAGTAAGTCAACTCAGAGTTTCCCATCTCAGGGTAAGTCAACTCAGAGTTTCCTATCTCAGGGTAAGTCAACTCAGAGTTTCCTATCTCAGGGTAAGTCAACTCAGAGTTGGCTGAACCTCCTTATTGAAAAGGGCCCCAGTCATCTTGCTTGCAACCTTGAACCAGTTTTTTAAAATAAATTGGTTCAAATATAATGTTTAAAGGGCAGCTCAATCTGATCCTGGAGTCCTAATTTGATTTTTAAAAGATGTGGAGTTTTTTATGTTTTGCTTTCTTGTGATTTTAAATGTACAAGACGACCTATGAAACTTCCAATGGCAAGCTCTGGAGTTATGGAAGCTGATTATTCATATCATATGGAATAATCAATATATTATCAGCTCGTAAATCCGTTTCCTTCCCTGATTTGTTTAATAAGAGCATTGTTTTTATTTCAGATTTGGTAAATAATAATGGAGACTTTTTAATTGAACTATATGGTATAAATGCATCAAAACAAAACTACTTTAAGCTTATAAAGACTATCCCGGAGAATCTGTTGTTTTTGGTGAAATCTTATAAAGCATATTGTAGTTTGCTTTTGAATATCCCTCAACTATTTATACAAGTGGTTAAATGTGCAAATCAGTTTTTAAGGAACTTCATCACTGTTAAAGTTAAGGTTTTCCCAAATGTTACATTTCATAAGGAATGGACAGTGCCGAACAAATTCTTATTTAATAATACAATAAAAGAAATCCATCTAAAAATTATTCATCGTTATTACCCTTGTAATAAATATTGAAGTTAATTTAACCGAAATGTTTCCCCATTCTGCTCTTTCTGCCTGTTCTACTTCTGTTCTTATTCTAACAGAATTTGGCTTCAAATGTCGGCTTCCTTAACTCTTGTATTTCACCAGCTGTGTAATGGAAAGTAAAGAGCTAGATGATTTCTTGAACGTTATTTGTATGATGGGTAGATATCATATTCACAAAGCAAGACACCTTGATTTCAAAACTAACTGCAAAGTATTTTCTTATCATTTACAGTTATTATTATCATCTCTTCAAAAAATCCCCTCCAATAAAAAAGCTTAGAAAACATCCTGTATTATAGAACAAATTTTAGGTAAGTTGACATTTATTTAGATTTTCTTCTTCTCTGTATCCCCACATTTGTGTTCATTGTTCTGTATTATTTCTTTTTGTATTGATTTATAATTATGCTTTATTTGTTTTTATCTTCCTTGCGATACTTAAAACATTTCTGAGTGAACTCTTTTCTTCCGTGACATTTGACTTTTCCAAACCAGCAGGTGATACTAGTATTGAGACACCATCTTCCTGAGGAAGTGTAGAGTTTGTTCAGTCAATCTATCTCACCTCAGTTTGTGATCAAGGGCAACCCCAAGTTATTTATACTCATTACACCCTGAAAATAAAATATATCAATACACACATTTCCATTACAATTTACACAACTGGGCAACTCTGCCACCGGAAGCATTTGGTAATGGTTTTAAATGGTTAACAGTTGATGGTTTGTAATGGTTTTTGTAGGAAACCATTGGGATTTCTGAGATGGTTGCGTTTTCTGTTCCATGTTTTCTTGCAAAATCACTGAAAATATGATGAAAATACTTAGGCTACAGTTAGGCATTGTCGATCAAAAATGCATTAAAACATGCCCTTTTGTCTTTGAAAAACGGTGAAAGACCCATCGAAATGTAGATCACTGCAGTTGTCCGACGCTTTTTTCTTTACCTTACGAATTAGCTCAGCTTGTATGCCTTTTGTGTCGTCATCAGTTCATGCATTACCTCCGGTTCAACAGTGGCGTCACTATATAAACCGGCCACCAGATGACGCAATATAACTGCAGCTCCTCCGGATTGTTCATATTCATCCACCTCAACTATATGCAAGCCCAACAAAGATGCTAATCACATTTAGGCTGATTATTGTTTCACTGCAAGCAGATATTTTTAGCTAAAAGTGATATTAAAACTCATCTTACAATCAGGAGATTTGGAAACGTTTACGAAGAGATTATCCCCAAATGGTTAAGCCTTAAGTCAAAGATTCTATACTATAGGCCTATAGATATACTAATTGTTATTAACTATATTATTTTACAGTAAAACATGTTAAAAGGGTTTAACACCAGATGCCCTAGTTGACGTTAAAGTTTTTTCATAAAGAGATTTTGGCATTGTGCTTTACTTAAATATGGGAATCTGAACTTTTTTGACATCATTAAAAAATGACCAGCACAAAATAAGATGTCGATTTTGAATGTCAAAGCAAATGTAAGCGAGTAATAGCCGTCATGTCACCGTCTCGGTTAACGGACCCGGTCCAGTCCCACCCCTGGTCAAAACAACCTTGAATTGTGTTAATTGACTACAAGGTGTTTGGTTTCATTTCTTTGACATGTTGATGTTCTAGATGACTCTTTTGGGCTATGTTGGGATGGCTATTAGACGTCTTGTAAATGCCAAATTGCTTGCTGGGACGGGGCTAAAGGCTCCAGGGGTGAAAGGCATTAGGTTTTATAAACTAAACCACTAGATGGCACAAAAACTTTTTTCCGGACCTTTTCAAAACATCCGCTTTTCAAGATGCTCGTGGAAATGTCGCCGATTGGTTGATTCTGCGCTTATTTGATCAAATATTAGATGTTTTTTAAAAATGTTGTAGATTTTAATAACAAATGAGAATTGCTATAAAAAGATAAAAGACTATGTGACTAGGCTATATTTTGAGACAAAGGTCTTGTTAATGATTTTCAGTTTTGTTCAAGATAATTAAAGCAACAGTTTCTCAATAATGGATGCACATGTAAAAGTATGGGATTTGCGGTCAAAGACAATAATTAACATGATAATAAACACCCGCTGACTTTAACATGTGTTGACATGGCATGCTTAGATTCAGATGGGAAATATCACATATTAAGTTGGGGGTCCACCTTAGATATAATCACCATATTTATAATGTCATAATTAAAAAATATGATATTAATCATATCATACAATATATGTATTTGTCACTATACTGAAAAGTTAAATTATAATGGGATCTCATTTAATGCTTTCAGAATCTTAATCTTTTTTTAAATAATTTTGTTTCAGTATTTCTTTTTTTAAATGGCCATATTTCAATGCCAGTAGCTATTTAGGCTATTGAACAAAAAAATTTTTTTATCAAAATAAACTTCCTGTGATTGTTTTGAAGAAGCATTACATTTTAACTTTATTTCCTCTGCAGTGTGTGTATCAGTACTTCTGCCCAGTGTGTCTGTGTCTCATTTATAAGATTTTAAATCAAAACGAAACACTTTTATTATTTATTTTCGCACAAAATCTGTTGCTCTATCAATGTTCAATACAAACACACATTTTTAGTGTTTTTAGTATACATATATATTGATTTCTGCGATGATCAAACACTATGTGAGTAGTGGAGAGCCCGTTGTACCGGAGGGATATGTGCAGGTTTGACGGATCCGCATCTGTTCCGCAGCAAGAGCGCATTCTTCACGCGTGACTAACGGCAACACTATCTGTGATGTTACTTTTACACACCTTCACTGACATGATCCAAATGTCTACGGCAAGAGTGTGTGAGAAAGCCTCGCGCCTCGTGACCGTGCCATCGCGCGTTGCAGGTCACACCAGGCCTGATTTGCATTTACAGCGGAATTTAGAAGAAACATGTCTTATATTGTGTTTCAATACCATAAAACAAGAGAATAACGAGTTTCCTCGAATTTTACCCGGAATGTCACATCTGTCCTGATGTTTGTGCTGAGTGAACTGCAACTTAAACCAGGCCCGGTTTAAACTGTCCACACCAAACACTGAGCACAATGTAGCTCAGTCTAATTGTTGGACTATACCCAGGGGTCGTTTACAATGTGTTTAACAATGAAAAAAATACATTCATCATATTTTCACAAAAACTCTGCCATGCGAGCGATAAAATTAATCACAGGGCGTTTAGCTGTCAGTTCAGCCATTTATGCAAATAGAGCTTTTTCTACTGTGTGTGTGTGTGTGTGTGTGTGTGTGTGTGTGTGTGTGTGTGTGTGTGTGTGTGTGTGTGTGTGTGTGTGTGTGTGTGTGTGTGTGCTGTATTCACTGTTGTCTGTGTGATGAACGCCCGACTGATCGCGTTGAATGCGCGCTAATTAAAACCTATAAATTATGTCCTGCGCGCGTTCTTGATGCGCGTCCTGCGCGAGAGATAGCGGACTGTCCGCCATTATACGCGCCTCTCAGTGAGTCAGTAATACGGGCCTAATTAGAAATTAATTAAGTGCAAAAGCGATAAGTGTTTCAGGGACTCGGTGTGAGGCTATATATTACATTCTGACTTTCAGTTGTCCTGAATGAAGTCTAAATTAAATGTAACGTGGTGTTTGTATGCCTTACGAATATTAACAATTTTGGTAAAAGTGTAGGTACGTAACCATTTTTTTTTGTGATTGATTAACATTTGTATAACCAGTTTTACTGTAAACACCATGGTTACATTGGTTAGCCATTGTTAATTTGTGGTTACTATAACCATATTTATTTATTTAGTAAAGCCATGGTTAATTTTCGTAAGGAATACAATGAGTACAATATGGTGTGGTTATTGTTTTAATAAGATTTAGCCTATTTTTATTTACATAGCCTAATTTATATAAATTAAAGCTTTTAGGAGAAACTCGTGTCCACTTGTCAAGCACATTTGGCTTTTTGAAAAAAGGACATTTTCGCAAAGTATTGTTTATGCAGTCGAAATTTAGATTTAAAATGTGTGTTTGTTTTTGTGATCTTACAATCAAATTAGGCTAATATGGACATTATTTTTAACTAGATAAATCTGTAAATGGACAGATATATTTGAACGCATGTTTTCAGGTTGAATTGTCTCGATGGTGGGTGAATTTGCGCGTGACAGGAGGCCGACTGGAGCGCGATCTCCGTGCCGTGTTTGGTATCTGTGCGCACAGGCGCGGGACGGACCCACGTGGCGTATCGCTCCTTTGTCATGGATAGGCTCCCCACTCATCTATGTGATCTGATGTGTTTCCGGTTAGTGGCCACTAAGAGTGGTTGTGCACGAGTAGAGTTCCAGAAAAAAAAGAGGTGTCAAACTCGGGTCTGGCAATGCGGAGGGTGCGAAAGCCGCGCGCTGTCAGTCCTCTCAAAACGCGCTCGAAGTGACAGGCAGCGCGCGAGCGCTATGTCAACAAGTTGACTTACAAAATGTACTCACTTTCGCAGGGAATTTGCGCGTTGGCACGGATACCCAGATAACGTTGTCCTGTTATATTTGGAGCAGAGCAGGAGCGGATATCAGCTGTTATGGATCAGAGTGAAGATGACAGCTCTCCTCCGGCTGCGCACCACGCACACACAACCACCAACTTCTTCATTAAAGACATCCTCAGACCGGACTTCGGCTGCAGAAGGGAGCAGGGGTCAGGCGCGCGCGCATCGGGCAGGGGAGTGCGGGGTGTCGCTGTCCGCCGCGCGCCCTGTCCGGTTTCCATCTGCAGAAGCGACGGTGTTTCCTCGTCAGCCTCGTCCGCCGTTTCGTCTCCGGTCGGCAGGCATTTTAAGAGAGACGGGGCCGACAGAGGGAACGCAGCGAAAGGTGCGTCGAGTAGCCCAGGGGAAAGCTCCTCCTCGCCGGGTAAAGACAGCCTGTGGCCCGCCTGGGTCTACTGCACGAGATACTCTGATCGGCCTTCATCTGGTGAGCTTTCGAACTAACAAAAGAGGCTAAATGCTTTCTTACTTTCCAGTCCAAATATCTAAAAAAAATCTTAAATCAAGATTCATTTAGTAATGAGTAAAATGAAAAAGTATTATGACTTTTTTTCACGGGGGAATAGTTTTTGCTGAAAACAGGATTATTTTCCTCGCCCCGCTGGCAGATCATTTAGCTTGTTTTAAGCAGAAACTCACTTCATTGTGTTTTGTTTTTATGCCTAAAAAATATGATTTTATGCAATTTACTCATCTAGTGTGTGCATCTTGATGTGTATTTCCTGTATTGGCAAAGCATTCTTTAATTACCTGAGCTAACAGCAGGAGAATCCACATGGAATGTCTTTTCCTTTTACAACATCGACCCAGAACTAATACTGCACTGTAATGATGGCTTTCCATTTAAGACAGTATATGTTTAGTTATTAATTTAATGTAGCCTAATTAATCTTTAATTTATTATTTTTTAAATGTCGTATATGCTTTAGAATATTTGCATTAATCGATGAAATTAAGGAACCCAATGACATCGATCATAATAATAATAATATAATAATAATAGTCTGGATGTTAAAAATAGTTAGTTAAATTTAAGACTGAAATTTTAAAATGACGACGACAATAATTTCAATAATTATCATCGTCATCTTGGGAAATGTATTGTCATGACGCATTAAATAAACGTCCTGTAAACGTGCAAAAACTAAAGCATTGTTAAATAAAAGCGTTCAAATCGAAGAAATGAACTAAATCATCTGTTTGAAATGCGCTCGATCGAGCTGGAATTTAGCTTTCCGCTCGGGACTTTCAGGCTGATTATTGAGATTATTTATGATTATATATTATTATTAATGATTGTTTATCAGATTTAGCCTTTTCGTTTTAATTTCGTTATTTTCGAATCCGATGCTATTTTCTATATCTCTTTTATTTGACCGTTTACACGTTTAAAGTGGATCGTGATGTTCATGTGAAGCTGAAAGTCGCGTTAAAGCGGTTTTGCTTTTGTCGCTGTGGTGAATTTTGCATTGATGACCAGTTGGAGAGCACTGGACGCCATAACGAATATCATTTCAGTGAACGTCTTAAAAAAAAAATCTTAATGTGAAGAACATTTTTAATAACAAAAAATCTAAAGAATCTTTTGTCGAGGTTCCATGGAACCCTAAAGAACCTTTACTTTTAAGAGAGAATGTGCTTCTAAAACAAGATTATGCCTCAGTATGTTTTATTTGTAACGCCATGAGCATCATAAAAATATAGTTCATATGTTCATATGTGTGTAGAAGTTAAATTAATGTTTCCAAAGCAACGATCCTGATAATATCGATTCTGAGGTGAAGGAAATACTACAGAAAAACTGAATGTCTACCCGAATCAAATGGAAGAATAAAAAAGTTTTCTTGGCTACTCAATTTAAGCGTGTAGAAATTAAAGCGTAAATATCACCGTTATAAAACTGAATAAAATCCTGCACTGGGGCATGAATAATTAATAAGGTTGCATTTGTCACTGTTTCCAGCTGTATTTCCACTGTTTTATTGCTTGTGTTATGTTGAGTAACTTGCGGTTTTGTGACATCTGGAGTTCATTTTCTACTCAAAATGACATCCAAGTTATCGATTGAAAGTTATCATTATTATGGATAGGTATTGCGCTCTCTGTGTTCGGGTGGGCTTTACTTCTGTTGTGTTGTATCTAGTGCATTTTTACTTCGATGTTCTTAGTAAAGCATGCAGTTTAAAAGCATGGCTTGACTCAGTGTTGTGTTGTTTGAGTAAAGTGTACTTGAATCAGACATCCACGTAGAAATTAACTGGTGAAAAGTCAAATGCACTTTTTTGTTAATTTTACTTAATGTAAAATTAAGTAGAGTTTGCTTAGCTCCATATATGAAATTCACTGCGTGCAAACACTTGCAAATTAAAAATTAAGTACATTTTCCTAAGTGATGTTTGAGGAATTTCTAGCTACTGGTGCATTTATTCCAGCCATGAAAACAACACCAGTGCCCTATTGTGTGTGCGCAGTGCAGAATGGCTTTGACACTTAATGAGCTGGTTGGTATTCATGGATTCCTCTCATTGTTGTCTCCACACAAGGCCCAAGGACCCGGAAATTGAAAAAGAAGCAGAGCGCCAGTGAGGACAAGCGAGGCAGAACGGCGTTCACGGCCGAGCAGCTCCAGAGACTGAAGGCCGAGTTCCAGCAGAGCCGGTATATCGCGGAGCAGCGGCGGCAGGCGCTGGCGCTCGAGCTCGGCCTCAACGAGGCGCAGATCAAGATCTGGTTCCAGAACAAGCGCGCAAAAATCAAGAAGTCCAGCGGATCGAAGAACGGCCTGGCGATGCAGCTCATGGCGCAGGGACTGTACAACCATTCCACCACCACCGTCCAAGAAGAGGACGGACACTAGCAAACACAGCGAGGACGGGAGATTATTCCTACTGTATCAACCTTTGGACTGGCGGGTCTCAAAAAAAAAAGAGGGATTAATGAAAACGCAGCCCTCTGATTTTGAGGATGCGGTTCAGACCCGTACGGATCGCGTTTTGTTGTTGGGAATCGTCACGTGCCACTATCGGTCAAATGGCACTTCATCTAAACTCTTGTGTTTTTATGCTGTTAAAAGCAATATTTCTTCGTGCCAAAGATGTTATGCGATTCATGTCTCCAGATTACAGTATAGCCTAGGCTACATTTTTAATAGTTTTCTTTCCTGGTGGGACTTGGGATAACGGGAGACTTATCTGATAACAGATATTATTCTTTAAAATATATTTAATACTGTATCCAAATAAAAACATTTTGTACCTGCAAAACGTGGCCTGGACTGGAATAATTTTCTTACACCGGGAATCAAATTTGTTTCGCTATTATAATTTGTTTGATCTCGTTTAATTAGGCGATACATGACAGTCTGCGCAGTTTAATCAAATATAACACATGCACACAGACAGTGTGATTACTTCACCCATAGGCTATCCGATGCATTTAAAATCAATAAAGCACCAATAGCCTAAACGAGACAATATGTTTACTAGACTATAAATGCATATAAATATTTAAATATAGACTGAGATCAGGATAAAGAAATGCAAATTAATTTTATATAAGATGGTGCAAAAATCTATTGTTAACTGGAAGAGTATGTGCGTAATAATAATAATACGTTTGAACAATAATATTTTAACTGAAGGCAAAGTAGCTACGGCTTGATTGTAAACCATATCCCATGTATCGCCGCTTTATGTTTCGCTGTTGTGTGTCTCATGGCTCCTGGAATGTGAGAGCAGGGGCTGACAGACTTCCTCGCCGTTTTGTGGGCATACCTTGGCTTTTTTGTAACCGATTAATCAAAGCCGTGAACACCTCATCCAGATGGGAATCACTGTTTGTTTTCTGAAGCTCTGTGCCCGGGGCCACAGTTTGCAGATCTGCATTGAACACACACACACACATGATTGGGTTCTCACCTTCATCTCGTGCTCTCTGTGGCCCTGTGCACGAGACGCGCCCGGACAGGCTCTCTGAGAGCAGCAATCAGACACTGTCAAGTTCAACACTGACTCACACTTGATTGAGATCTTGGCGTGTATTTAAAACCACAATCGAAATATCCTTCAATGTATGATTTAGAAATAATAGACTCCTGCCTATAACTCGAATGTCGTTCTGCAGGAATCTCTGCCACGCTAGTTCGTTTGAAGACCCAGAAATCGCAACAAAGTTTGGCTAAATAAAACTTGTGTTAACAGTTGTTGAGCCGAATTCCTTCCCCCTGCCAGATTATTACCCCCCTCGTGTTGTGGGGGAGGGGTCAGGATTAAGGGTTGGGTTAAGATTAGGCAATGGGGGGGGGGTATTTGGCAAGCGGTCGAAATTCAGCACAACCTGTCCTGTTAACAGATCCCGTAACGGGACACTTTGCTGTAGTCACTCACCAGCAAATTGATTTTGTGGAGAATTCGGAAACGAATATGAGCAAACGAGTCGAGATGTTGCTGGCAGATGTTATTCCATCAGTCACTGCTCTCTGTGCCTCGCCATTGAACCTAGATTTGGTGTCTATATTCAACAAAAAAATACAAATAATAATAATAATTTGTTTCTAGCCAAATCCTTGGTTGAGCCTTTGGGTCATTTTTTGGGGGGTTATTTTTTCAGTGTTTGGGTAGTTTGTGTGTAACCCAGATCCTGGATCAGACGTAACAACCCAGTGTTTGGGTAGTGTTTGTGTTACACAGATCCTGGATCAGACGTAACAACCCAGTGTTTGGGTAGTTTTTGTGTAACCCAGATCCAGGGTCAGACGTGACAACCCAGTGTTTGGGTAGTTTTTGTGTAACCCAGATCCAGGGTCAGACGTGACAACCCAGTGTTTGGGTAGTTTTTGTGTAACCCAGATCCTGGATCAGACGTAACAACCCAGTGTTTGGGTAGTTTTTGTGTAACCCAGATCCAGGGTCAGACGTGACAACCCAGTGTTTGGGTAGTTTTTGTGTAACCCAGATCCAGGGTCAGACGTGACAACCCAGTGTTTGGGTAGTTTTTGTGTAACCCAGATCCAGGGTCAGACGTGACAACCCAGTGTTTGGGTAGTTTTTGTGTAACCCAGATCCTGGATCAGACGTAACAACCCAGTGTTTGGGTAGTTTTGTGTAACCCAGATCCTGGATCAGACGTAACAACCCAGTGTTTGGGTAGTTTGTGTGTAACCCAGATCCTGGATCAGACATAACAACCCAGTGTTTGGGTAGTTTGTGTGTAACCCAGATCCTGGATCAGACGTAAGAACCCAGTGTTTGGGTAGTTTGTGTGTTACACAGATCCTGGGTCAGACGTGACAACCCAGTGTTTGGGTAGTTTGTGTGTAACCCAGATCCAGGGTCAGACGTGACAACCCAGTGTTTGGGTAGTTTTTGTGTAACCCAGATCCTGGATCAGACGTAAGAACCCAGTGTTTGGGTAGTTTGTGTGTTACACAGATCCTGGGTCAGACGTGACAACCCAGTGTTTGGGTAGTTTGTGTGTAACCCAGATCCTGGGTCAGACGTGACAACCCAGTGTTTGGGTAGTTTGTGTGTAACCCAGATCCAGGGTCAGACGTGACAACCCAGTGTTTGGGTAGTTTTTGTGTAACCCAGATCCTGGATCAGACGTAACAAGTTATTTAGCTATGCTATATCCAGCTTTTTGCCACCTCTTCGGGAGAGAGCAGTGCAGCTCCGGTATTGTCTTCAGTAAAATACAGGTTTGTGTACATACCTTTATATAAATTCGTTATTGTGCCGTATATAATTTAATTTTATGCAAATCAACACAGAGGGGCGCGATGTGAGTCACCTGAGTGTCTACGCCTGGTTCCTTTCATGGTAGGCCTATACAGAATAGAAATACTCATGATGTTAAAATAGGTTATCAGAACTGTATGCTTATTGTTTATGGACACTAGGTTATGGAGCAAGTCACCGCATATGTCAGCTAAGCTAAATGCAGGGCGGCGGTCCGAAGTGAGAAGTTCCCCCGCGGATCACGACACAAGCTCCGGCACGACATCCAGCGCCGTTACGGGACAACAGAGACTGCTCGCCTACACGTCAATTACTGCTGAAGGATTTACTTCTAATATTTGTTAAACGAGCTTAATTGTTGGCAGTATGAATTAAAAACTATAGCATATGCTATACTGTAAAATATGAACGAAAATAGGATTTATCATGTAAGATAGGCCTATGGTTGTGTAGATAGGCCTATAGTTTTTTAGAGGATTTAAATTAATCCGTAAAAAATACATAAATAAATCTAGTAGGCCTAATATGATAAAAAAACAACAAAAAAAAACATCTCTGCTGGGTTAAATCAACCCATTATGCTGGGTTAAAAAATTTAAAAATAAATAAATGTGATGGGTAAAATTAACCCAACATGTGTTCAGTCCTATATTTACCCAGCCCTTGTGTTGGTTTTTATACATTTAGCAGACGCTTTTATCTAGATTACTTACAACAGAGGAAGATATGTTTTCATCATTTTTAGGCTACATTCTAAAAAAATGCTGGGTAAAAAACAACCCAAATTGGGTTGAAAATGGACTAATCGCTGGGTTACCCAATTACTGGGTTAGTCATTTTCAATCCAAATTGGGTTGTTTTTTACCCAGCATTTTTTTTTTGAGTGTACCTCTGAACTTGTAAAGAGAACATTAAGTCCCCCTTCCTTCGCCCCTAATACACACACACACACACACACACACACACACACACACACACACACACACACACACACACACACACACACACACACACGTTTGTTTTTGTGAAATGTGGGGACATTCCATAGGCGTAATGCATTTTATACTGTACAAACCGTATTTTCTATCCCCCTACACTGCCCCTGCCCCTAAACCTACCCATCACACACACACACACACACACACACACACACACACACACACACACACACACACACACACACACACACACACACACACACACACTACCCATCACAGGAGACTGCACAGTTTACTTTCTGTGAAAAAAACCTCATCCTGTGTGATTTATAAGCATTTTGAAAAGTGAGGACATGGGGAACGTCCTCATATTTCACCCTCTTTTTGTAATACCTGTGTCATACCCATGTCATTATACACATTTGTGTCCTGATATTTCACAAAAACATGAACACACACACACACACACACACACACACACACACACACACACACACACACACACACACATTGTTGTGTAATATTGTGACGAACTGCTTGAGTCAGACTCATTATGTGAGCGTGCTCATAATTCCGCCGAACAATAAAACCAGCAGTTCAATCAAGTTTCTCAACCACGTTTCCATTGCTCTTGTGTCTAGATCTTCGCAGTTGAACATTTCATTATTGCCCAAAATGCAATCTTAAAAAAGAACAAACAAAGCCCATATTTTTAAGAGTAAATTTTAAAACCAGATTCTCATATATTAAAAATAAGCAGATTGTCGGAAATCTACTCGGGCATATATTCCGAAGTTCTAAAAACTTGAACTCGGAGTTTTTAAAGTGAGCTGGATTAATTAGCCTAATTATAGTTGAAATATTGGCCCATACACTGTTGTGTATGTTTTGTGGTTCTAATTCACCTTTTTTTCCAGCATGCACTTTATGAGTAATGCATATTGTTATTCTAAAATGCTTATTTTTTTACAGTGTTGTCATCTGTGTGTATTCAGGTTGAAGTCCCCACCGGGATAGAAAAACATGAACGCTCACACACACACACACACACACACACACACACACACACACACACACTTTCTCAGATCTTCCCGCTGAACACACGCATGCACACACAAATAACCCAGCAGCCGTCCCTGCTATGCTTAAGCACACATTAAAGCGAGTTTGCGAAGAAAGGGGGCATCTGGTCTTCGAAAAGTGAAGATTGCCCCCCCGGATCTTCAGCGATAGCGTAATTAAAAGCTATGAACTGAAATGTATATTTTGAAACTCCATTTAATAGATCGAAGAACAGAATGCACAAATTATAGCGCATCTGTGAATGTATTTAAACGCCATCGCTGTTAACCTTTCTTTCCACCCGAGCCTATACAAGATGAGTCGTCAGAAGTTCAGGAGGCTTGTCAGGTCGTGGATGTGCATGATGTCGCTGTTGCGCACGAGCCATATTTCAGTATGACAGGTTTCATTGCCACTGAGCGCAGGGCTCGCGCCGCAGGTGACCCCCAGTGCACGCGCACATGTCCCATCTGTGTGTGGAGCTTGGGTGGGTTTGGGTTTCCACAGACAGTATTTTTGGAATGGAGTTCCTGTCGGACCGTGGATAACGCGTTTAAACGCGGTCACAGCGCGGTGTGTGGTCCGGCGCGCGCATCAGTCCCTCGCGAAGCTCGCATTTGTTTATTGTATGTGAATACAACGAATCAGTTTATTTTTAAATGATGATATATGGGTGTATTTGGCTTATGTCCTTCGACGAACATGACTGTCTGTGCGTAGATGGACCAAGTGTTTTAAACTGTGGAAAGAATGTGCCGGGACATTGCCTAAATTATCATAGCCTATATGCGCTACTGAGGAATAAAACAGGGATATTTTAAATACAATAATATTTTACATTTTCATGTATGAAAATTTTGTATTGAACATTTATGGAGCAACAGAAAATAAATCATAAAGTGGTTTGTTTTGATTTCAAATCTTATAAATGTAGGCCTATGAGGTGGTGAGGGGAACATATAGCCTATACCCCACAGACACACTGTACTGATACACACACTGCAGATTAAATCATATGCTTTTAATATAAGTTAAACAATCACTTTAGAAAGTTTGTACTATTTTCTGTTTATTTTGATAAATACAATAATACATTTTTGTTTAATAAATAATTATATAAACATATATAGACTATTTAAAAAATACAGAAGCAAACATATTTTAAAAAGTAAAGATTTTGAAAGCATTAAAGGAGATCCCATAATAATTTGATTTACTGTAGTAACAATACATATATTTTATTATATAATATGATTAATATATATTCTTTAATATGGTGGTTTTGGTGGGCCCCCAACTTAATATGTGATATTTCCCACCTGAATCTAAGCATGCCATGTCAACACATGTTAAAGTCACCAGCTGTTTATTATCATGTTAATTATTGTCTTTTACCATATACCATACTTTTACATATGCATCCGTTATTAAAAAAACTGTTGCTTTAATTATCTTAACAAAAATTATGAAAATTATTAAGAAGACTTTTGTCACAAAATATAGTCAATGATTTTAGCGATTCTCATTTGCTACATAAATCTATAACATTTTTAAAAACATCAAGAATTAGATCAAAATAGCGCAGAATCCACTTTACTGCTGTCAGCCAAATTTCCACGTGCACCTTGAAAAGTGGTTGTTAAGAAAAGTGTTGAGCTGAATTTTTGTGCCATCTAGTGGTTTAAAAGAGAATAAAGTCAAATGCACCTTAGATGAACAGGTGTTGTGCCGAATTTCGACCCCTTGCTAAATTATTACCCCGCTCTTATGTCGCTACCTGATTGCCTAATCCTAACCCAACCCCTAATCCTAACCCCTCCCCCACACACCGCACCTAGTCCTAAACCAACCAACAGGAGTGGGGTAATAATCTAGCAGGGGGTCAGAATTTGGCACAACACCTGTTTAAAGAGTTTATGTTAATCGGACATTATTTTAATGTTCTGCCACCTAAAAAAAGTTCCTCCATCAAGAAAAAGTTACCTGGATAATTTCTGGGAACATTCTGAGAGCGTTGGGAATCAAAAAATAAAGTTACTAAAAATGAACTCATTAAAAAAATTATTGGAAGCGGTACTACACTAAAACACTAACTTAATCCTACAAGATCGCAGTAAATATTGATTTAAAGGAGTCACTTTATATTAGGTGGACTTAATATAAACTAACATTTAAATTAATTATTAGATACCATGCACTTATTATGTTTTTCCATTGTACTTACATTTTAAAAATGACCCTTCCCTTACACCCACACTTAAACTTACCCATACCTCCACACCTGTTCCTAACTTTACCCTTAAATTGACCCATACCTCCACATCTGTCCTTAACTTTATCCTTAAACTTACCCATACCACCACACATGTCCCTAACTTTACCCTTAAATTTACCCACACCACCACACCTGTCCCTAACTTTATCCTTAAACTTACCCATACCACCACACCTGTCCCTAACCCTACCCTTAAACTTACCCACACCACCACACCTGTCCCTAACTTTACCCTTAAACTTACCCATACCATCACACCTGTCCCTAACTTTACCCTTAAACTTACCCATACCACCACACCTGTCCCTAACCTTAAACTTACCCATACCACCACACCTGTCCCTAACTTTACCCTTAAACTTACCCATACCACCACACCTGTCCCTAACTTTACCCTTAAACTTACCCATACCACCACACCTGTCCCTAACCCTACCCTTAAACTTACCCATACCACCATCTGTCCTTAACTTTGCCTTAAACTTACCCATACCACCACACCTGTCCCTAACCCTACCCTTAAACTTACCCATCCAACCACACCTGTCCTTAACTTTACCCTTAAACTGACCCATCCCACCACACCTGTCCCTAACTTTACCCTTAAACTGACCCATCCCACCACACCTGCCCCTAACTTTACCCTTAAACTTACCCATACCACCACATCTGTCCTTAACTTTACCCTTAAACTTACCCATACCACCACACCTGTCCCTAACTTTACCCTTAAACTGACCCATCCCACCACACCTGTCCCTAACTTTACCCTTAAACTTACCCATACCACCACACCTGTCCCTAACTTTACCTTAAACTTACCCATACCACCACACCTGTCCCTAACCCTACCCTTAAACTTACCCACACCACCACACCTGTCCCTAACTTTACCCTTAAACTTACCCATACCACCACACCTGCCCCTAACTTTACCCTTAAACTTACCCATACCACCACACCTGTCCCTAACCCTACCCTTAAACTTACCCATACCACCACACCTGTCCTTAACTTTACCCTTAAACTGACCCATCCCACCACACCTGTCCCTAACTTTACCCTTAAACTGACCCATCCCACCACACCTGCCCCTAACTTTACCCTTAAACTTACCCATACCACCACATCTGTCCTTAACTTTACCCTTAAACTTACCCATACCACCACACCTGTCCCTAACCCTACTCTTAAACTTACCCATACCACCACACCTGTCCCTAACTTTACCCTTAAACTTACCCATACCACCACACCTGTCCCTAACCCTACCCTTAAACTTACCCACACCACCACACCTGTCCCTAACTTTACCCTTAAACTTACCCATACCACCACACCTGTCCCTAACCCTACCCTTAAACTTACCCACACCACCACACCTGTCCCTAACTTTACCCTTAAACTTACCCATACCAACACACCTGTCCCTAACCCTACCCTTAAACTTACCCATACCACCACATCTGTCCTTAACTTTACCCTTAAACTTACCCATACCACCACACCTGTCCCTAACCCTACCCTTAAACTTACCCATACCACCACACCTGTCCTTAACTTTACCCTTAAACTGACCCATCCCACCACACCTGTCCCTAACTTTACCCTTAAACTGACCCATCCCACCACACCTGCCCCTAACTTTACCCTTAAACTTACTCATACCACCACATCTGTCCTTAACTTTACCGTTAAACTTACCCATACCACCACATCTGTCCTTAACTTTACCCTTAAACTTACCCATACCACCACACCTGTCCCTAACTCTACCCTTAAACTCACCCATACCACCACACCTGTCCCTAACTTTACCCTTAAACTAACCCATACCACCACACATGTCCCTAACTTTACCCTTAAACTTACCCATACCACCACACCTGTCCCTAACTTTACCCTTAAACTGACCCACACCACCACACCTGTCCCTAACTTTACCCTTAAACTTACCCATACCACCACATCTGTCCTTAACTTTACCCTTAAACTTACCCATACCACCACACCTGTCCCTAACTTTACCCTTAAACTTACCCATACCACCACACCTGTCCCTAACTCTACCCTTAAACTCACCCATACCACCACACCTGTCCCTAACTTTACCCTTAAACTTACCCATACCACCACACCTGTCCCTAACTCTAAACTCACCCATACCACCACACCTGTCCCTAACTTTACCCTTAAACTTACCCATACCACCACACCTGTCCCTAACTCTGCCCTTAAACTCACCCATACCACCACACCTGTCCCTAACTTTGCCCTTAAACTTACCCATACCACCACACCTGTCCCTAACTCTACCCTTAAACTCACCCATACCACCACACCTGTCCCTAACTTTACCCTTAAACTAACCCATACCACCACACATGTCCCTAACTTTGCCTTAAACTTACCCATACCACCACACCTGTCCCTAACTTTACCCTTAAACTTACCCATACCACCACACCTGTCCCTAACCCTACCCTTAAACTTACCCATACCACCACATCTGTCCTTAACTTTACCCTTAAACTTACCCATACCACCACACCTGTCCCTAACCCTACCCTTAAACTTACCCATACCACCACACCTGTCCTTAACTGTACCCTTAAACTGACCCATCCCACCACACCTGTCCCTAACTTTACCCTTAAACTGACCCATCCCACCACATCTGTCCTTAACTTTACCCTTAAACTTACCCATACCACCACATCTGTCCTTAACTTTACCCTTAAACTTACCCATCCCACCACACCTGTCCATAACTTTACCCTTAAACTTACCCATACCACCACACCTGTCCCTAACTTTACCCTTAAACTTACCCATACCACCACACCTGTCCATAACTTTACCCTTAAACTTACCCATCCCACCACACCTGTCCATAACTTTACCCTTAAACTTACCCATACCACCACACCTGTCCCTAACTTTCTTAAACTTACCCATACCACCACACCTGTCCCTAACTTTACCCTTAAACTTACCCATACCACCACATCTTTCCCTAACTTTACCCTTAAACTTACCCATACCACCACACCTGTCCCTAACTTTACCCTTAAACTTACCCATACCACCACACCTGTCCCTAACTTTACCCTTAAACTTACCCATACCACCACACCTGTCCCTAACCCTACCCTTAAACTTACCCATACCCCCACATCTGTCCTTAACTTTTACCCTTAAACTTACCCATACCACCACACCTGTCCCTAACTTTACCCTTAAACTTACCCATACCACCACACCTGTCCCTAACTTTGCCTTAAACTTACCCATACCACCACACCTGTCCCTAACTTTACCCTTAAACTTACCCATACCACCACACCTGTCCCTAACCCTACCCCTTAAACTTACCCATACCACCACACCTGTCCCTAACCCTACCCTTAAACTTACCCATACCCCCACATCTGTCCTTAACTCTACCCTTAAACTTACCCATACCACCACACCTGTCCCTAACTTTACCCTTAAACTTACCCATACCACCACACCTGTCCCTAACTTTACCCTTAAACTTACCCATACCACCACACCTGTCCCTAACTTTACCCTTAAACTTACCCATACCACCACATCTGTCCTTTACTTGACCCTTAACCTTACCCATACCACCACACCTGTCCCTAACTTTACCCTTAAACTTACCCATACCACCACATCTGTCCTTAACTTTACCCTTAAACTTACCCATCCAACCACACCTGTCCTTAACTTTACCCTTAAACTTACCCATACCACCACACCTGTCCCTAACTTTACCCTTAAACTTACCCATACCACCACATCTGTCCTTAACTTTACCCTTAAACTTACCCATACCACCACACCTGTCCCTAACTCTACCCTTAAACTTACCCATACCACCACACCTGTCCCTAACTTTGCCTTAAACTTACCCATACCACCACATCTGTCCTTAACTTTACCCTTAAACTTACCCATACCACCACATCTGTCCCTGACTTTGCCTTAAACTTACCCATACCACCACATCTGTCCCTGACTTTACCCTTAAACTTACCCATACCACCACATCTGTCCTTAACTTTACCCTTAAACTTACCCATACCACCACATCTGTCCCTGACTTTACCCTTAAACTTACCCATACCACCACATCTGTCCTTAACTTTACCCTTAAACTTACCCATACCACCACACCTGTCCCTAACTCTACCCTTAAACTTACCCATACCACCACATCTGTCCCTGACTTTACCCTTAAACTTACCCATACCACCACACCTGTCCCTAACTTTACCCTTAAACTTACCCATACCACCACATCTGTCCTTAACTTTACCCTTAAACGTACCCATACCACCACATCTGTCCTTAACTTTACCCTTAAACTTACCCATACCACCACACCTGTCCCTAACTCTACCCTTAAACTTACCCATACCACCACACCTGTCCCTAACTTTACCCTTAAACTTACCCATACCACCACATCTGTCCTTAACTTTACCCTTAAACTTACCCACACCACCACACCTGTACCTAACTTTACCCTTAAACTTACCCATACCACCCCACCTGTCCCTAACTTTACCCTTAAACTTACCCATACCCCCACACCTGTCCCTAACTTTACCCTTAAACTTACCCACACCACCACATCTGTCCCTAACTTTACCCTTAAACTTACCCATACCACCACATCTGTCCCTGACTTTACCCTTAAACTTACCCATACCACCACACCTGTCCCTAACTTTACCCTTAAACTTACCCATACCACCACACCTGTCCCTAACTTTACCCTTAAACTTACCCATACCACCACATCTGTCCTTAACTTTACCCTTAAACTTACCCATACCATCACACCTGTCCATAACTTTACCCTTAAACTTACCCACACCACCACACCTGTACCTAACTTTACCCTTAAACTTACCCATACCACCACACCTGTCCCTAACTTTACCCTTAAACTTACCCATACCACCACATCTGTCCTTAACTTTACCCTTAAACTTACCCATACCATCACACCTGTCCATAACTTTACCCTTAAACTTACCCACACCACCACACCTGTCCCTAACTTTACCCTTAAACTTACCCATACCACCACATCTGTCCCTAACCTGAATATCAGCAAGAGTGTTTTACAATACAATATGAACACAGTAGGTACATTGTACTTTTTTGATTAAATGTCATCAAAACACAAAAGACACAAATGTTCAATATATTTGAATAATTAGCAATATGAAATAAACAATGTTTGCAGTTGTGACCCGGCTCATAGTTTTACTCTGAATTCTGATTGGATGTGGCCTCATATTCACTGTTACTGACTGACAACCATAAATAGCATTAGACTAATTAAATATCCTATTATTCTGATTTTCAAAATCATAGTAATACTTGTTAAACACATTGAACGTTACAGCACATATCAGTTACATTTATGAATGAAATGAGGATATCTGGCACACACACTAAAACTAAATATGGGCAAACACATTATAACAGATCCCTTTTATTGAATATAATTTTAAAATAACAATGGGATTATCTAGGATATGGAATGAAACAGAAATCAGCAGTGTCTTAATACACTAATAATTGTGTATTCTAACAGCTCAAATTAATATCAAGGGTCTCATTTTAACATTTGACTTTCTGTTGAATGGGTTTTTGTTACAGGTGCATTCTAATGCACAAACTAAAACAAATAACACATTCAACAAAGGTTATGAAAAGTTGAAATACCGTGGAAGCAGAATAGAGTTTGCAGGAGGGAATGAGTTTAAACCACAGGAAACACTTAGAGACTGATCACAGGGCGACTTGTCAAAAGAGGAAACGTGACTGAGTGACTTCATGTGGTTTGTTCATTACTGACGTGACAGTTACACCGCAGCACCGGACAACTTTGTTGGGGATAATTATATAGAGCCACCAACATCATTCATTCAACATATCTACACATCCAAAGTCAACATACTGGCAGGAGATAACACCAACCATCAGATAAAATGCTTCTGGCCTCCAGGCTAATGCTAGAGCTGGCCAGTATCACAGTCAGACCGACTCTGAGCACCTGCACAGCTGTTCTGAACGCACACTCAGACAGTGAAATGTGATTTTACAACAATAATGTGTTCTGTTATTTTACCAAATGTAATATCACTCACTTTATTAATGTTTTTACTGTACAGTTGTGAAGTGTTGGGTGATTTAAGTTATTATTTATCAATAAATAAATAAACATTTAAATAGGTTTTTATGTAAATTTCACTTTTAAGGAATATCCATATTTCTCATTAATATTCACGGAGATAATGTGGACAATGTGCCATGGTTTAATGGAAGATTAACATTAAAATAACATCACATTTAATCTACAGCCAGTCTTCAAAACATGACTCATGCATGGATATACATCTTTTCACAGGTTTTTAACTTAGACACAAAATAACAAAAATGACTCCTTTTCAAAGTTTAGCATTTTTGCAATTTTGACATTATTATTCAAACCAGAATATGTTATGTGTGGTTTATGTGTGTTATATGTGTGTATGTTGCATTTGTTCTCTATCGTGGATGTGTTGTGATGTCACTCCATCATTTCTGCATCAACGCTGATTTATTTTTGACAAATTATGTAACAGAGAGCAACTCATGGCGGTCCATTTTTCATTTCTCATGAGTGATTTTGTGGGTTTGGGGGGTTGTGTGTGTGTGTGTGTGTGTGTGTGTGTGTGTGTGTGTGTGTGTGTGTGGACTGGTAATCCCTACGCTATGGGGACAAAATGTCCCCACAAAGATGGCAATATCCAAATTTTTGTCCTTGTGGGGACATTTTTTTGGTCCCCATGAGGAAAACATCTTATAAATCACACTAAGTGATGTTTTTTGAAAAAGTAAAAATGCAGCATGTCTCCTGTGATGGGTAGGTTTAGGGGCAGGGGCAGTGTAGGGGGATAGAAAATATGGTTTGTACAGTATAAAATGCATTACGCCTATGGAATGTCCCCATAAAACATGGAAACACAACATGTGTGTGTGTGTGTGTGTGTGTGTGTTTACTCCATCAGGGGTGTGTTGTGGTGTCGCCCCTTCATTTTGTATATTTTCTGCATTGTAATAGATTTTTGCAACAAAAAGCCATTTTTTATAGTATAAAAATATCAATGGGTGACAAGAAGTTGGGGGCGGTTTGTTGGGGGGTGTAGCGGTGTGTGTGTGTGTGTGTGTGTGTGTGTGTGTGTGTGTGTGTCCTTGTTTATATTATATTAAATGTCCCCATAAGGATAGTAAACCCTGAGATCACCAGCCAGCGGTCCCCACTTTTCAAAAGGCTTATAAATCACAGAGGATGAGTTTTTTTGAGAAAGTAAAAATGCAGAATGTTTCCTGTGATGGGTAGGTTTAGGGGCAGTGTGTGTGTGTGTGTGTGTGTGTGTGTGTGTGTGTGTGTGTGTGTGTGTGTGTGTGTGTGTGTGTGTGTGTGTGTGTGTGTGTGTGTGTGTGTGTGTGTGTGTGTGTGTGTGTGTGTGTGTGTGTGTGTGTGTGTGTGTGTGTGTGTGTGTGTGTGTGTGTGTGTGTGTGTGTGTGTGTGTGTGTGTGTGTGTGTGTGTGTGTGTGGACTGGTAATTCCTACGGTATGGGGACAAAATGTCCCCACAAAGATGGCCATATCCAAAATCCTTGTCCTTGTCGGGACATTTTTTGGTCCCCATGAGGAAAACATATTATAAATCACACTAAGTGATGTTTTTTGAAAACGTAAAAATGCAGCATGTCTCCTGTGATGGGTAGGTTTAGGGGCAGTGTGTGTGTGTGTGTGTGTGTGTGTGTGTGTGTGTGTGTGTGTGTGTGTGTGTGTGTGTGTGTGTGTGGACTGGTAATCTCTTGGTATGGGGACAAAATGTCCCCACAAAGATGGCAATATCCAAATTTTTGTCCTTGTGGGGACATTTTTTTGGTCCCCATGAGGAAAACATCTTATAAATCACACTAAGTGATGTTTTTTGAAAAAGTAAAAATGCAGCATGTCTCCTGTGATGGGTAGGTTTAGGGGCAGGGGCAGTGTAGGGGGATAGAAAATACGGTTTGTACAGTATAAAATGCATTACGCCTATGGAATGTCCCCATAAAACATGGAAACACAACATGAGTGTGTGTGTGTGTGTGTGTGTGTGTGTGTGTGTGTGTTCCACTTAATGAATGTGCTGCCACTTCACTTCTGTGAATTTGTGTTCTGTATTGTGGCTGATTCAGTTTTTAATTTGACAAATATAAAAAAATATTTGAGGTCTTGGGAGACTCCAAATGTCCCGAGTGTGACTTTTTTTCAAGCGAACATACAACTAGAAATCATTCCAATTTACTTATTTATTTATTTATTTATTTTTGTTTTGCTAGAAAGTGCCAACTATCAGATCAAATCTCATGCCATTTAGATGAGGAACATTTAATTTAACAAAAAAAAAACAAAAAAAGACCCAGAATAGGGTTAAAAGTCACAGGTGATATTTTACTTTTCATGATGTTTTATTTAAATAATAAATATTAAACTGTTAAATGTTAGCCTAGTCTTGATTGTGGATAATAGGCCTAATAAATATAAGTGATGCACCGATGTATTGGGCGGCTTTTGAACAATTTAAAACCCTCGACATATCGGCTATCATGAAAAATGACCTGTGTGAAGGCACTGAGTTGTATGATGTCTGTTGCATAATCCAAGTAAAAAAGGCCTGGACAATAAGGACTTCCCGGGACCAGCGTGAACTGTTGCTGTCCCGATCGGGCCAGTGGTGCATCGTCACAAAAGTAAGCCATGCCAATTTAAAGAGTCAAGCGCAAGAAGATTCAAAAGACAACTCAGTTCAACGAAAGACAGACACGTTTTTGTGTATGCGCTCACATCTAAAGCACACACTCGCCTCAGAGAGAGAGAATACTGAGCTCTCGTTCGCTTCTTCTGGCGCTTGAACGGACATATTCACACAAAATGATATCAAAATGCTCATCTTGGTGAGTATCCTAAACACAGTTATGGCTGAAGGGAATGTAAACAGTTGAGAAATACGACACACGTGTATCAGTATATTGGATCTGTGCGGCTCTTAAAGTGACAGCAGCCTAATAAACCTGCTGCTGTCTGTGTTTTAATAATCAAACAACAAAAGACAAAACAAATAACTACTCACTACTCTTGACTAAATACATTTTGTATCTTTAAAATTTTCAATTTATACAGCAGTTTGGGTTATATTTGATGACTTTATTCAATTTCTGTACCTGAAAGCACTGTTTATAGGGGTTCAAGCACGTAATTGATCCAAGGACCAGCATTCTCCCCTAAAACTGATCGGGCAGACCAAATTGATGGTAGTACCCATCCCGTCTACACCGTCACCAAGACTCGAACCCCGTCTCATAACTCCTACACCGTCCGTCGCAGGCTCAGTGTCTTATATTGTGGGAGTCCTTGGCCAAAGGTCTCACCCTGGCGACATTTTCAGGTGCTTTGGATTTTTCCAAAACCTACTTTTGCTGACTAGTCCTAGTTTTTTTAGCAGAACCAAGCGAGTGTAAAAACATTCTCTGAAATCTGATTGTCAATAACTATCCGATTCACTTCCGCGACGGGACGCCAAAACGTTCAAAGTGGGCATGGACACTTTTCCTAAAACGGTTATCCCTCTTAAACAGAATGAGATCATTTCACCAAACTCGGTACACCTGCGTATGAGCTCGGTTTGTGGTCGCGTGAAAAAGGCCACTTGGTGGTGCTATAAAATGAAAATATAACTATGCAACAGGCGGTCCGGTTGCCCTGAAAAGATGATGGCATGTGGTGTCTTTGTCCAAGGTGCCACGATTGTCTATAAGGACATTCAAGAACATGAAAGACACACTCTAAAAAATGCTGGGTTGTTTTAACCCAATGTTGGGTCAAATATGGACTAACTCAGCAGTTGGGTTGTTTTAACCCTGCAGTTGGGTTAAATGTTTGCTTAAGACAACCCAATGCTGGAATAAAACAACCCAACTGCTGGGTTAGTCCATATTTGACCCAACGTTGGGTTGTTTTTTACCAAGGATTTTTTAGAGTGCATGGGGCAATGAAGTTCGAGTGGCTGCAGACAAGGTTAACGGAGGTCCTGTTTGAATCACAGCCCTAGGCCTTCACGTTCTTCACGTGTGTAAAGGATTTTATACCGCATGATTTTTGGCTCACGCCCACGACATTCATACCATACGTTAGATCTCCTCATTCTGAGCAACTTCGCCTCTAGGACCAGCGCTGTCCGTCGAATCGTTCGTTAAATACTGGAGATGAATTAAAACTACTTTGACAAACTAGTCCTAGGTTTTTGGCTAAACCTCGATAAAACCACAACGGCACAATTATTTTGACCCTAGGTCAATAATTATAATTAAAATAAAAAAAAAGTTGAACTTTGGACAGCTTTAGCAGGGTCATATAAAAACAGGCCAAGCGTACCCAAAAGCCTATCGTTCCTAAACAAACACTCAGAACTTCATGAAATTAGGCGAGCACATGCAGCATTTGATTTACAGTAGCATGCCAGCTTTTATCGAGATCTGACCATAGGTGGCGCTATATGAATGAATGAATATTTCCTAAACATATATTTCTTTAGTAAATTGCCTGTTTTGGCTGTAAATGGTCTTTTTCCGCTATGAAATATGTGGCTTACTAAATAAAAGACCTTTTAAAGCATGTGCTTAAAGGCTTGACCCTGCTGCTCGCAGATATACACTCATTGGTGTCTCTGTTCTGCTGTATTTATATATGTTGGCCTGTTGAATGTTAAATGGATGCAATCCATGTTCAGTAAAGATGATTAGACAATGCAGGAATAAAATAGCCACAATGCATGCGTTTTTGTACTGCTAATTTAAAACATATGTTGGATTTACATGATTTAATTGTGTACATCGGTCCCACATGAATCAATTAAGTGAAACAAACCTAATTTGTTCATGTAACTTCAACAGCATGGAATGAATACATTTTAAGTGACCCAATGAAGTAGTCTCAAAGTGGATTTTATACGGCTCCCTGACATGATTCAGACATTCATCCGCTTAAATTTCTTATATTTTAATATTGCACAGCTGAATTATAATACTGCACTAGCTAGTTGACAAATTCTTAGCTAGCAATAGCATACATTAGCATCTTAAATGCAAATGCTCCGCTCTACTCCACACTGTAAACCCGGATAAGTTAAAATAACTCAAAAAATTGAGGAAACTTTTACTTCAAAACTTTTAAGTTAATTGTTTTAAACTGTTTAAGTTTTGTCAACTTAATTCTTTACTATGTTTGGCTTTATTTTACCATTTGTCTTTTGTCAGTATAACCCCAATAATGACAGCAAATAAACTTGTCTTATTAATAATAAATAACTAAATAAATTACATTTTAACATGCTGAATGTTGAAGTCTGTGTGTGACTCACACATGGTCAATTGCTGATGTCACAAATATTGAGGGATTATATCACCCCAATTAAAAGGTTATTCCATAAATATTAGCAAGTCATGTCTAAAATATCATTATCTGACATGAAATATAAGTTCCCAACTAAAGGGAACACTAATCACAATTATGGTGAGGAAATTAGTGTAAAGTGTGTGTGTGGGTTGGCAAAATGGTACTCAAACCAGTTAGGTAGTGTTAACTTGGGTTTTCTAAGTAACAAAGGCATAGCATGCAAATAGTTCAGATTACTAAAAAATTTTAGGTAACAAATTATTGGACATTAAGTACAGTTTACTAAAAAAGTCTTAGTAAGAACAACTGTTGGTTTTACAGTGCACAATGGTAACCCACTGTAATTTAAATTGTTATATTAATTGCAACATAATTGAATATTAAACACTATTAAACACAATCAAGTCACCCCCTTTCTCAAACAACATTTACTCTCTCTTGATTTAGCCATATGCAAAGCATGCTGGGAAGAAACAAGCCCCGCCCAGTTTCAGTTAATGCAACACAAATCATTCATGTAATCTCAACACAAATGGATTAAGTAAACTTCAGTTTATCTTCTATTTAAGTGGATTGAACACAATCAAATTAAGTTTTGACAAAATGTATAGCAATTGTGTTGCTTTAGCTCATTTTATGTAAGCATTTTGAACAAGCAGTAAAATTTATTTTTTTTCAGTGCATGATCAAAACAATAACTATTCTAATGACTAAATTAATATCGGTATCAGTGATTGGAATTGGCCAAAAGTTGTTTGTTAAAATCGGTATCACATCAGTGCATCCCTACTAAATACATTCATATCCCCACATCTATCTGGATCTTTGTCAGTTCGTCCTCAGAAATGAACAAAAGAACCAGAATGGCTAATCTTGGAGCAAAATTCTGCACATGAAAGCTTAAAATAGTGATATTTAACGCATGTCAATCAATGGGCCCCGCCCCTCTCTTTAACACACAGCACATCTGTACGGGATATACGGTAAAATTCCTCGCTTGACATCCAGCATTGATGCAGTGCAGACGAGGCTTAAATTGCAGTGTGTGCATGTCTGCAGGATGTCAGTAGCTACCTATCATTATTATTATTATTTCTCCGACCGGACAGAGTGAGAGAGCGGACATACGGCCTCAGACAAGGATGAGCCAGCCAAGTGCAGACAAGACTGAGCGCCGGATAGTAATAAATCTGGGCCGTGACAGTTCAGATGCTATCAGCCAGTCAGTGGTCAACCAGTAGAACTAACAGGCCAACATGACAGGGATCATCCATAACACACACACACACACACCGAGAGGGATGAATCCTGAGGAAAACGGAGCGAGCGAGAGATACAATCAGACAGAAAGCAGGCATTAAGTGACTCAGTGACACTGAACAGAAAATACAGCCTTAGGCTCTCACACACACTCCTTTCTAAAGGCTGAACACAATAACTCGCATAATGCTATTATCTATTCTTAATTATGTATAAAATTCAAGAGCAAGTATAATTTCACGCTTCTAAACTCTTCTGACGACACAAACCAAGCACAGCTGAAATGGCCGTGCCGAGACACACACACACACACTGCCCCTGCCCCTAAACCTACCCATCACACACACACACACACACACACACACACACACACACACACACACACACACACACACACACACACACACACACACACACACACACACACACACACACACACACTGCCCCTGCCCCTGCCCCTAAACCTACCCATCACACACACACACACACAAACACACACACACAAACACACACACACACACACACACACACACACACACACACACACACACACTGCCCCTAAACCTACCCATCACACACACACACACACACACACACACACACACACACACACACACTGCCCCTAAACCTACCCATCACACACACACACACACACACACACACACACACACACACACACACACACACACACACACTGCCTCTGCCCCTAAACCTACCATCACACACACACACACACACACACACACACACACACACACACACACACACACACACACTGCCCCTGCCCCTAAACCTACCCATCACACACACACACACACACACACACACACACACACACACACACACACACACACACACACTCCATTTATCATTGTTTCACTGTCATCGGCTGATGTGTGTGCGCGGGGGATCAGGAGAAGGCGAACGCATGCTCTCTGACCTTTTAATTGGCGCTAAAAGGATCGGGAGAGAGCATTATGGGATCACTCGCCTCATTGGTTCTGAGAGAGAGGGGAGAGCCAAGGCTGTTGCCAAGGAAACAGTGGCTGAACTCGTTTTAAAGTCAATGATAAATTGGCTCCACAGATCATCTATTGCTCCACGGTTCATCAAAAATTAGGCTTTTCGCACACTAGGCAGTTGGTAGATTGTTGTTATGCGTTAAGAGAGCAAACCTCATATGATGGTGCTGAGATATTGCTTCATGTTGCTATATGGGTTGCTAGGGTCCTCTAAATGGTTGCTAGGGTGTGGCTTGGCAGTTGCTGCACCTCGTGTCTCCATATGTTGTTCTGGTGCTGAGAGATGTCCGGTTCACTGTGGTGATCGCATATTGCTAATACGTCTTCTATTTTAAAAGCCATCTGTGTTGGTCATTCATTACTTTATATTAGTGTGAATGTAAATATAAAGCTCTTGTCTTTTGATTAAATGATAATAATCAATCATGACCAGATTGCAATGATTAATTGGTCGTAGTAAATGATTTGGGAATAATGAGGAAATGATGTGATGTTCAGAAGCATTGCAGAGGTTAATGGGATAATTATGAGCTGAAATGAATTAATTAACCTCTCACTCAAATCTGTGTGTTCAGAGACTGCACATGATGAAAACACAGCGTTACAGCCGCGCTCTGACCTCATTACAAACACAGGTCAAGAGTCAACATGACTGAGACCATCTGCTGTACAACACCATCTCACACTCACACACACACACACACACACACACACTCACACTCACTCACACACACACACACACACACACAGACTCACTCACACACGTTGTGTTTCCATGTTTTATGGGGACATTCCATAGGCGTAATGCATTTTATACTGTACAAACCGTATTTTCTATCCCCCTACACTGCCCCTGTCCCTAAACCTACCCATCACACACACACACACACACACACACACACACTGCCCTGCCCCTAAACCTACCCATCACAGGAGACATGCTGCATTTTTACTTTTTCAAAAAACATCACTTAGTGTGATTTATAAGATGTTTTCCTCATGGGGACCAAAAAATGTCCCCACAAGGACAAAAATTTGGATATTGCCATCTTTGTGGGGGCATTTTGTCCCCATACCAGTCCACACACACACACACACACACACACACACACACACACACACACACACACACACACACACACACACACACACTGTCCCTAAACCTACCCATCACACACACACACACACACACACACACACACACACACACACACACACTGCCCCTGCCCCTAAACCTACCCATCAAACACACACACACACACACACACAACACACACACACACACTCACACACACACACACACACACACACACACACACACACACTGCCCT
>CM040910.1:6142124-6154624 GCA_023029165.1 Gobiocypris rarus | reverse complement strand
GATGTCGCAGTTAACCTCCGCGGGGATAGTTTCTTGGAAAAAGAAGTCACAGATGAAGTTGGGCTGGATTCCCCTTGAGGTGAGTTGGTGATCAAGACTACACTAGATTGGATACATGGGTTCTGGTTCTTCAAATTTCTCCTCATGAGCATGGAGACGAGGCATCAACTTTAGCTTTTTTGTGCCTGGACGAAAGGCAAGTGAAGAATAGTGCCCATCTTGCCTGTGTCTCTTTGCATCTTGGAGATATTGAAAGCGCTTGTGATCAGTGAGAATGATGAATGGTTCCTTAGCAGCCTCCGACCAATGCCTCCATTCCTCTATAGCAGTGGTTCTCAAACCTGTCCTGGGGACCCCTCACCACTGCGCATTTTGTATGTCTCCCTCATTAGACACACCCAACTCAAGTCTTGCAGGCTCTACTATGAGCTGATGAGTTGATTCAGGTGTGTTAGATGAGGGAGACATGCAAAATATGCACTGGTGGGGGGTCCCCAGGACAGGTTTGAGAACCACCGCTCTAGAGCAAGCTTAATGGAAAGCAGTTCTCTGTTCCTGATGTCGCAGTTAACCTCTGCCAGGGAGGTTAAGAAGGCACATGGATGGAGTTGGGCTGGATTGCCCTTCTGCTGAGACAGCCCTGACAACGTCGACAACAAAGGGCTTGTTGGGATTTTAATGGACCAGGAGCAGTGTGCTGGTAAAGGCTTCCTTGAAGCTTGGGTGACAGCAGATGTCCAGGACAGAGACTTGAGCTTGTTCTTGAGGAGGTTGGTTAGTGGACTGGGGATGGAGCTGTAGTTCTGGATGAATCATTGGTAGAAGTTTGCAAAACTTAGGAAGCATTGGAGTTATTTGAAACTTAAAGTTGGGGGCCAGTGACGTACTGCATCAACTTTCTCCTTGTCCATTTGGATGCCTTGTTTACTGATGTTATAACCAAGGAACTGCACTGAGGACTGATGATTTTCAGCTTTCTGGAACAAAGGGGGCGTTGACCAGACATGGAGATATTTGTAGTGTCCTGTACGATTCATGAAGGCAGTCTTCCACTCCCCCCTCTCACGTATCCGGATGAGGTTATACGCACTGCGGAGGTCCAACTTGGTCAACACGGCTGCTCCAACGAAGTTGTTCTAGGGTCGCTGGGATGAGGGGAAGTGGATAAACTGAACTTGTTGAGAATTCTGTAATCAATAGAAAGCAACAAGAATCAGTCGGCTTTGGGCGCAATGAAGAAGCTTGGAGCATCAGAGGATGTGGAAGGGCAGATGTAACCTTGCTGAAGAATCTATGTACTCCTCCATGGTCTTCTGTTCTGGAAGTGATTTACATTTTTCTGTAGGGCACTGGCTCACCTGGAAGAAGGCCGATAGCACAGTCCCATGGCTGGTGTGGAGGCAACAACAATGCTCTTTTGGGGAAGCACACATCACTGAAGGGGGTGTAGCAGGCTGGAGTATCCACAGATAGTTGTTCCACACGGCTCTAAGTAGACGTAGAGTTCACCGGGAGTGGTTGTACTGGCTGAGGAAGATAAGGGAAACAGCTATTGCCCGACTTCAGGACTTCTCCAGTGGTCCAGGATAGGCCGGGGTTGTGTTGCACAAGCCACAGGCGTCCTAATACAGTACCAGTGGTGGAATTCTCCAGAATTCAATTCAATTCACATTTATTTGTATAGCGCTTTTCACAATACGTATCGTTTCAAAGCAGCTTCACAGAAAAAGCATATGGCTACATTACAATTTAAAGTGATTTGTCCACATTATGCATTTCAGAAATGTTCAAAGGAAACAGATCGGCTAACAATGTATTAATCAGTATAACAATGAATTAAATTAGGGCACAATGAAGTGAAAATAGGAATACATGTAGCAATGATGAGGTTTAAGGAAAAGCTAGGGCGCGTTAATGCAGCTGCGTCATCTGGAGTCCTCACAGGAGTTGGAGTTGACTCTTCACAGGTGATGGTCATCTGGAGTCCTCACAGGAGTTGAGTCGTCTCTTCACAGGTGATGGTCAACTGAAGTCCTCACAGGAGTTGGAGTCGACTCTTCACAGGTGATGGTCATCTGAAGTCCTCACAGGAGTTGAGTCATCTCTTCACAGGTGATGGTCATCTGGAGTCCTCACAGGAGTTGAGTCGTCTCTTCACAGGTGATGGTCAACTGAAGTCCTCACAGGAGTTGGAGTCGACTCTTCACAGGTGATGGGCATCTGGAGTCCTCACAGGAGTTGAAGTCGACTCTTCACAGGTATTGGTCAACTGATGTCCTCATAGGAGTTAGAGTCGACTCTTCACAGGTGATGGTCATCTGGAGTCTTTACAGGAGTTGGAGTCGGCTCTTCACAGGTGATGGTCATCTGAAGTCCTCACAGGAGTTGAAGTCGACTCTTCACAGGTGATGGTCAACTGATGTCCTCACAGGAGTTAGAGTCGACTCTTCACAGGTGATGGTCATCTGGAGTCTTTACAGGAGTTGGAGTCGGCCCTTCACAGGTGATGGTCATCTGAAGTCCTTGCAGGACTTAGTGTCGACTCTTCACAGGTCATGGTCAACTGAAGTCCTCGCAGGAGTTGGAGTCGTCTCTTCACAGGTGATGGTCATCTGAAGTCCTCGCAGGAGTTGAGTCATCTCTTCAAAGGTGATGGTCATCTGAAGTCCTCACAGGAGTTGAGTCGACTCTTCACAGGTGATGGTCATCTGAAGTCCTCACAGGAATTGAGTTGACTCTTCACAGGTGATGGTCATCTGGAGTCCTCACAGGAGTTGGAGTCGACTCTTCACAGGTGATGGTCAACTGATGTCCTCACAGGAGTTAGAGTCTACTCTTCACAGGTGATGGTCATCTGAAGTCCTCACAGGAGTTGAGTCGTCTCTTCACAGGTGATGGTAATCTGAAGTCCTCGCAGGAGTTGAGTCGTCTCTTCACAGGTGATGGTCATCTGAAGTCCTCACAGGAGTTGAGTTGACTCTTCACAGGTGATGGTCATCTGAAGTCCTCGCAGGAGTTGAGTCATCTCTTCTCAGGTGATGGACATCTGAAGTCCTCGCAGGAGTTGAGTCATCTCTTCACAGGTGTTGGTCATCTGAAGTCCTCGCAGGAGTTAAGACGTCTCTTCACAGGTGATGGTCATCTGAAGTCCTCACAGGAGTTGGAGTCGTCTCTTCACAGGTGAAGGTCATCTGAAGTCCTCGCAGGAGTTGAGTCGTCTCTTCACAGGTGATGGTCATCTGAAGTCCTCGCAGGACTTAGAGTCGACTCTTCACAGGTGATGGTCATCTGAAGTCCTCGCAGGAGTTGGAGTCGTCTCTTCACAGGTGATGGTCATCTGAAGTCCTCACAGGAGTTGAGTCATCTCTTCACAGGTGATGGTCATCTGAAGTCCTCACAGGAGTTGAGTCGACTCTTCACAGGTGATGGTCATCTGAAGTCCTCGCAGGAGTTGGAGTCGTCTCTTCACAGGTGATGGTCATCTGAAGTCCTCACAGGAGTTGGAGTCGACTCTTCACAGGTGATGGTCATCTGAAGTCCTCGCAGGAGTTGAGTCATCTCTTCACAGGTGATGGTCATCTGAAGTCCTCACAGGAGTTGAGTCATCTCTTCACAGGTGATGGTCATCTGAAGTCCTCACAGGAGTTGAGTCGACTCTTCACAGGTGATGGTCATCTGAAGTCCTCACAGGAGTTGAGTCAACTCTTCACAGGTGATGGTCATCAGTCTGTATGAGAGGCTGGAGCTGACAGACTCTATGGTTACCTTGGGACGGGCGTCCCAAGATAAAACAGAACAGGAAAATAATTAGCGTAGCTGCTGTTCAAAGCATTTAGCAAAGACAGTCATGTGCACTGATATAATTTTAGTACAAGATTATGAGAATCTTTATGGGAATGCTTGGCTAATGAGATGCGTCTTTAATCTAGATTTAAACTGTGAGACTGCGAACCTGTAAGGTAAATGACTCGCTGTGAAAATGTCTGACTTGCAACTGGAGGGGTTCTACTGTATGTCTCACATGGTTTCTGCAGAGGGGTTTTCCGGTTGTTGATTGGACTTTGTAATGGGTTTCTGTGGACCTCTTCTTGAGATTAATTGGCGGCAGAGGCTCCCGACTAACCCAGAGTCGATGAGAGCGAGTACTGGAAGAGATACATCAGAAGCAGTAAGGATAACTTCAATGAATAGCAATCACTCATTGTCATGGAGGACGAATAGAACATGCAGACATGACATGTCCTCCAGCACCACGATATAAACAGAGACCCAGGGTTATCCTCCGCTTCCACTCAGTAAACATGAGACAAGTATTATCCAGCTGCATAGGTTCAGGGCCTGGTTCAGGAGAGCTGGTATTCTCTGGCTGGCGAGGAGAATGAGACGATTGCTGGCCCTGTAGGTCTTATAAACAGGGCTGCATACGGGCCACACAGGAAGATAACTGGATGACTCTCTCAAGTCCGATGGTATAGTCATATGCAGTGATGCAGTTGTAGCCTGGAGTTCAATCCCTGCCAATAGGTGGTGAGGAGCGACTATGTTCTAAACTGAAGAGCATTGTCATTAACAGACATTGTTCCTTGATGAAGATGATATAATTGCTCACCAACAGATACATCTCCTATAGAAACGCCAAACACTGTGGAAATGAATGGTGACAGAACCAGATTGATTACACATGGTTTGGGCCTATTGGAGTGTCCCGGGATCAGCAGGGATATGATGAAGGCAATCTAGGCTCGCTTCGTGAAGCGGGACAACTGCATCTCCAGGGCCAGCAGACACTGCAGGAGAAATCTGTTGCAATCCAGAGTAGGGCGCTGGGTTGGAAATGGGACTTGTGGTGAAGAAGTGGTGGTTTGATCTTCTGTTACAGAACAGAGACTCAAGATGGGGATAAAATCGGACACTGGTAAGGACAGTAAAGGGCGCTGGCTCACTACACATTGGGACACTGATGAGTATTTCCTACAACGAACACAACATCCTCATTGTATCACTACTGGTATTTATGAACAACAGCAGAGCTGATATCGTTCTGGCATTACTTGTAATGTTATTTAAAGTATATTATGAATAATACATTGCTTGTTACATATACGTGCAACATTTCAGGCGTAAATAAATAAAAAATGTAAGCTAGACTGTGTTCATTACCTGTCTAACGATGTATTCTTATGCAGAAATATAATGAAATAATGCTTTCTATTTTTAAAAACACGTATCGCGTGTCGTTATCGGTATACATAGTGAGCACCCTGGGTTTGTGGTGCATTGTGGGACTTTTTAGGGAGCGAATGTTTCAATGCACTGGAAGGATTCTGCAACTGAGACTCCCTGATAAGTGCCCTGACTACTGAACAAGAGAGCTGATTGAGAGTATTTGTGTGAGATTTGTGCTCGTATGCAGAGGGAGATGATGAGGGAATGACTCTGGAGCCTGGCTGATCCGTGACAATCACATTCATAATAATAATACTTTGTTATTCAACTGTGATCTGAGCAGTGTTCACATTTACAAAGAAAGTCTTGAGGGGTTTCCATGCTTTAGGGATTTCTGACGGTAATACTCTGATATTTCAATGATGATACTGAATTACTGGAAACTTGGTACATTTTATAAATGTGTCCTAAATGACCTAAAACTGTTTCTCACTTCTTTAAAATTACAGTGATTCAACTAACATATCATGACACATGATCAGTGCTGACTGTCATGGTTAGTGAACTTGTCAGACTGTCCAGCAGATCCTTCATAATGAAGAAGCCTGTGCCGTTCAAGTCCGCTGGTTTCCAGTCAGAGCCCCGCAGCCCGTCAGAGGAGATCTTCACCTGACCCGGCCGGGAGGAGAACGAGGCCTCCTGTCAGTCATTGAACTGCACGCGGCAGACATGCACCCGAGAGGAAAACAACCCCGCTGGACAAATGTGTGGCGTGTCTGAACAGCCTTTAGTGCTCAGACGCTGCAGAGATCAGAGTGAACACACATCAAGAGCTCGTGTTATTCACACACTGCCCACGGAGGGTCCCCCTGGGATTTGAAAGCTGTATTCATATTTTGTTTGAGAGATGTTTTGTGAGGAATGAGAAATGTATACACACACACACACACACACACACACACACACACACACACACACACACACACACACACACACACACACACACACACATGTTGTGTTTCCATGTTTTGTGGGGACATTCCATAGGCGTAATGCATTTTATACCGTACAAACTGTATTTTCTATCCCCCTACACTGCCCCTGCCCCTAAACCTACCCATCACAGGAGACATGCTGCATTTTTACATTTTCAAAAAACATCACTTAGTGTGATTTATAAGATGTTTTCCTCATGGGGACCAAAAAATGTCCCCACAAGGAGAAGGATTTTGGATATTGCCATCTTTGTGGGGACATTTTGTCCCCATACCGTAGGGATTACCAGTCCACACACACACACACACACACACACACACACACACACACACACACACACACACACACACACACACACACACACACACACAGAGATTAAACCCTGAGGGGAAAAAATGGCTGCAAAAAGCCACGGTTCAAACATCTTGGCAAATGCATTCTTGTAGCACAAAATAATTCCTCCATTTATCATTTAGTTCAAACTGAAAAACGGAAAATGAAAATCTAGTTAGCAGGAATTCAGAAGTCATGAGGAGAGATGAATGGCAAACAGCTGTGAGTCAGTGCACTGTTCACACTCTGGAGCTGAGAAGAATGGATTAACTCGAGCGCGACGCAGATCTTCTGCATTAACCTTTACAGAGCGAGGCGGAGTGTGTGTGTGTGTGTGTGTGTGTGTGTGTGTGTGTGTGTGTGTGTGTGTGTGTGTGTGTGTGTGTGTGTGTGTGTGAGGCAGCAGCCATATATTTGCCAGATAACTGTCCGTGGAGAGTCCTGATCACTGGTGGTGTGGGACCACACACAGACGGACACGGTTAAATCCATTAAACTGGGATTACAGCAGTCAGTGTTACTGAGATATGAGGAACCAGTGATGCTGAACATCACCCTCCAAATACACACACACTTTTTTTCTGCTGGACTTTCCATTTTATCCTGAGCTAATATTCTCTATCCACCAACACCCTAGACCTTACACAAACCAAGTACTTTTACATTAAAGCGTCGTTTTTCTCTCCAGTCCTGGTGATTGAAGTCATTATTCATCAATACTAGTGTAGTTCTCTGAGCTCTTTTCACATTGCCACAGATCCTCCCGACAGAGACGAATGTCAATTAAAGCTGTAAGCTCTCTTTACACCAAGAGCAGAGACGTGCAGGGTTAGACAGAATCTAAGAAAAGCAGTGAAGACACACGTTATTGGGTGTTTCTGCAACTACGGGCACTTTTCAGTCCCAGCAGTGAAATTTAAAATTTATGGTAAAATTTGTCATATGATGCTTTATAAATTTATTCAGTGCCATTGACAAAAAATATAATTACGGATTAATGTGACTTAATATAATATTATGAAGCATTTATACCTCAAAACACCATTTTTGTTAATGTCCCACACCTGGGGCCTGTACCATGATGGTAGATTAACAAACTCAGGGTTATAGGATTAGTTTTGAGTTGACAAAACCAAACCAATCAATTCAGGCTTTGTTGGTCCCATG
Organism: Gobiocypris rarus; assembly: GCA_023029165.1. NCBI lineage: Eukaryota > Metazoa > Chordata > Actinopteri > Cypriniformes > Gobionidae > Gobiocypris > Gobiocypris rarus. The sequence continues at coordinate 6,146,962 of CM040910.1, read as the reverse complement.
ATGCTGATCATCAACTTTCTCTGTCAACTCAGGCTTTGATCCTGAGTTTGTGGAGCGCGTGCACGTGAAAGTGTGACATCAGCAGTGAGCAGCCAATCACGTGCCTTTCAACGCAAAGTGTGACATCACCAGTGAGGAGCCAATCACATGCCTTTCAACGCAAAGTGTGACATCAGCAGTGAGCAGCCAATCACATGCCTTTCAACGCAAAGTGTGACATCAGCAGTGAGCAGCCAATCACATGCCTTTCAACGCAAAGTGTGACATCAGCAGTGAGCAGCCAATCACATGCCTTTCAACACAAAGTGTGACATCAGCAGTGAGGAGCCAATCACATGCCTTTCAACGCAAAGTGTGACATCAGCAGTGAGCAGCCAATCACATGCCTTTCAACGCAAAGTGTGACATCAGCAGTGAGCAGCCAATCACATGCCTTTCAACGCAAGTGTGACATCAGCAGTGAGCAGCCAATCACATGCCTTTCAACGCAAAGTGTGACATCAGCAGTGAGCAGCCAATCACATGCCTTTCAACGCAAAGTGTGACATCAGCAGTGAGCAGCCAATCACATGCCTTTCAACGCAAAGTGTGACATCTGCAGTGAGCAGCCAATCACATGCCTTTCAACGCAAAGTGTGACATCAGCAGTGAGGAGCCAATCACATGCCTTTCAACGCAAAGTGTGACATCAGCAGTGAGCAGCCAATCACATGCCTTTCAACGCAAAGTGTGACTCATTTCTCGTGAGAGAGCCAACGTGATTCAAAACTCTTTTGCTGAAGATAAAGACATTGAAGTATATATAAAGAATTTACAAAGAAGAAAATCATTTTCCATGTAAGAGGATAAATAAAGAAAATAGTTGTGAAAGTAGTTTATATATATATATATATTATCATGTAGTGACCTTTCATTTGGAGCAAGAGAAACAGGGGGAATGGCTTTATTGCATCAGAGATGAGTCACTTTGCTCACAGCTGATTGCTTCAAATTCAGTTTGTGATCTCTTATCCCGAACATAACCTGCTCCGGAGCAGGTTAGCTGCGGAGCGTAAGTTACTATGGAGATGAACACTGCTAAAAGCCAAACCACTTTAATGGTACTTAAAACCCAGGATTGGTACAAACTAAGCTTAAACATATCTGGCTAGCTAGCTAAACCGGCTTCATGGTAAAGGCCCCTGTTGTCTCAATGTTGAGATAAGCTAATTACAATTTGACATTATTTCAAATGGAATTGTTTAATATACAGATTCATTTAAATCAATCTTAAAAATCTTTGTATTATTTACTGATAATTTTTATGATTTTTTTAAAACTAAATGTGCCTGTCCCACACTTTTGAGATCTTACCGCAACAATGAAAAAAAACGTTTATTATGAAAAGTTATCAAACACGAACAAGTCTCTCTTTTACCATGCAGGACCTGTTGTTTTCTGTTTCTTTACTGTTGTTCTCTACAGAAGCCTGTTTTTGATTTCGTGCTACTTTAACATCGAGTCCTTACCGACACAAGCTGTCACTGCCGCAGCGCTGCTCTATTTCTTCTCTTTTTTTCTTCACATTTTCATTTGCAAAAAAATAGTTCAACACTTAGTTGAGATGATTTACACATTAAAATTGCAACATCTGTCATAAAAAGTTAAATATGTTATATTTTATGTGTATGGAAACAATTGACATCTAAGGTAAATTTTTACATGGCATGGACAAAACATGAAATTCCCTATTTTGCATGTTATTTATATCAGTATTTACAAAACTGCAATACATTTGAAAAAGCTGTTTAAATATATTAAATGTTTATATAAATAAATAAAGAAAAATTTATAAAATGAACGTTATTTTAACGTTGCGGTCAGGACACTTTTTAAGATGATGACCCGAAAAACATATCTTAACAACTACATTCAATTTTGTGTACATTGTTATATGTATTACAGACTGAGATGGTTAAAATGTAAATTCATAGAGGTAGATTTTTTAAAAATTGGGATAGTCAAAAGTGCCCGTAGTTGCAGAAACACCCAATTATGGGTCATTTTGTGTCAAATCCAGCACATTTCAGAAACTTCTCCGGCTCAAATGTTTGGTTTTGTTAATATCTTTTCTGTACATAGACAAACATTAACAGTGATTCAAAATAATTGCATAAAACAACCCTATGTCTATGAGACTGAACCATAGTGCCTTAAAAATGAAGAAGAATCTAAAATGATACACTTATCATTAAGAATTTAAAGAATGTGTTTAGTTTAGAAATGTTATTCAGTTGTTTTGATTGAGGGAAACGATATAAATCTGAAGCTGTTTGGAAAGTTTCCCACATTTGCTTCTTGGCCAGTGAAAATTGGTCAAACTCAACATTGCATGGAGCTGTTTTGGGATCCCCATATCTATGGGACTGAACTATATAGGGTCTTGAAAATGAAGATTACAAAAGAAAAGTTAATCAAGAATCTAGAAGGATATTAAGATATCTTGAATAATTCACAGGCATTCAAACTTTAGAAAATTAATATTTATGCCACTCAGACAGGAATATTCTATGCAACTGAGTTGATAGAAAAACACAAGATACATTTCTAGTTTCAACATTATTTGTTCTTCATATATTCTCCTTTTTAAAGGAAAAATTAAAACCACATTTGTTTTTGGGCCACTGAAAATGTGTACACTTTACTCATGGAGCCGCATTAAGATCTCCATATCTCTGGGACTGAACCATCGAGGGCCTTTAAAATGGCGAAACCAAAAGAAAAGTTTGTTTAGAACCAGAATCTGAAAGGGTATTGAGAAATCTTTAATACTTCTTGAGTTGCAGGCATGCAAACTTGAGGCAAAAACACACAAGTCTCCCATTTTTGAACGCTCACCGTTGGCATATAATACCACCAAGACAGCTGAAGTCGACAGATTTCACTAACAGAGCTACTAATCTCTGTGTAAACATAAAATAATGATGCTGCCTTCTTTCTAAAGTCATTTTTACACACCTGTAATTTGGCTCCAAATCTCATTTGAAACCCCCCTCCACAAAACAGTGATCGCTCAATGGACATTTAATGTTGCAGCTTTCATCACTATTTAATGTTTGTCTTTATACATTAAAAATATGGACAAAATCTGAAATTTGAGCTAGGGACCTCTGGTTGAGTGTGTGACCCAATAATAAACACACAATGAATGTCAAAGAAAGCCTCTTTTAATGATGCAGATAACAAACATGAGACTTCAAAAAACAGTAAATGTGGTTAAATACAAACGGACAGAGACAGTTTCTGATGCGCACCCATGAACTGTGCAGTTACTCACGCAATCAATCAATCAATCAATCAATCAATCAATCAATCAATCAATCAATCAATCAATCAATCAATCAATCAATCAATCAATCAATCAATCAATCAATCAATCCATCACTCAATCACTCAATCAATCAATCACTCAATCAATCAATCAATCAATCACTCAATCAATCAATCACTCAATCACTCACTCACTCACTCACTCACTCACTGACACACTCACTCACTCACTCACTCACTGACACACTCACTCACTCACTCACTGACACACTCACTCACTCACTCACTGACACACTCACTCACTCACTCACTCACTCACTCACTCACTCACTCACTCACTCACTCACTCACACTCACTCACTCACTCCTCACTCCTCACTCACTCACTCACTCACTCCACTCACCTCACTCACTCCTCACCCCTCACCACTCACCACTCACCCACACACCTCCTCACTCACTCACTCACACACACTCACTCACTCACTCACCACCACCACTCACACTCACTCACTCACTCACTCACTCACTCACACACTCACTCACTCACTCACACTCACTCACACACTCACTCACTCCTCACACACTCACTCCTCACTCACCACCACCCTCACTCACTCACACTCACTCACTCACTCACTCACTCACTCACTCACTCACTCACTCACTCACTCACCACTCACTCCTCACTCACTCACTCACTCACTCACTCACTCACTCACTCACTCACTCACTCCTCCTCACTCACTCACCTCCTCACTCCTCACTCACTCACTCACTCACCACCACTCACCACTCACCACCACTCACCACTGACTCACTGACCCACTCACTCACTCACTGACTCACTCACTCACTCACTGGACTCACTGACTCACTCCACTCACTCCTCCACTCACTCACTCCCACCACTCACTCACTCACTCACTCACTCACCAATAAATAACACTCACTCACCACTCACACTCACACTCACCACATCAAATAAATAAATAAATAAATAAATACAATAAATAAATAAATAAATAAATAAATGAAATAAATAAATCACAATAAAATAAATCACCATAAATAAATAAATAAATAAATAAATAAATAAATAAATAAATAAATAAATAAACTAAATAAATAAATAAATGAAATAAATAAATAAATAAATAAATAAATAAATAAATAAATAAATAAATAAATACCACCATAAATAAATAAATAAATAAATAAATAAATAAATAAATAAATAAATAAATAAATAAATAAATAAATAAATAAATAAATAAATGAAATAAATAAATAAATAAATAAATGAAATAAACCACCAATCACCCACCACCACTCACCACCACTCCACTCACCACCACCACTCACTCACACCAATAAATAAATGACAATCACCACTCACTCACCACCACTAAATACCACTCACTGACTAAATACTCATCACTCACACCACTCACTGACCTCACTGACTCACACCACACCTCACTCCTCACCACTCACTCACTCACTCACACTCACTCCACCACTCACCA
>CM040910.1:5987124-6134624 GCA_023029165.1 Gobiocypris rarus | reverse complement strand
TCAAAAATACAATACAAACTGTGAAATATTATTCTAATGTAAAGCAGATGTTCTCTGTGATTCTTTGAAAAGTTCAAAAGAACAGCATTACAAATCGTCGTAAAATGCAGTCTACTGCGGGACATGCTTTATTTAAAAAAGATTAATTAAAAGTTCATTAAACTGCGAAAGAGACTGATCCCCACACGCTTTCTGTGCGCGCCGTGAGACGGAGCAGAACATGGATGAGCAAGCGATACTTGGGGTTTCAGGCACGCACCGAAGAGGTAAAAAATAATGTGTCAAAAACGGTACAGTCGGATGTCTTCAGTGAATCAACAGTTGGGGAAAAATCAGATGTGTGCCAATATATTAGATCCATGCATTCGCTCTTAAAGCCTAATGCGAATCCCTGCTGCTGTCTGAAATTAATATTAAACAAATCACTCACTGCTCCTTTAGTAGCTTTAATAAGAATCAATGCATGTTTAAATCATACAGTGAAGACTATGGAGTGTTTCAAAGCTTAACTCTGGGTTTAATGACCATTTTGACGACTGATTGTTTAATGCAATACTGTGTTTTAAATTGTGCAAATAGATAAAGTCTATTGGCTTGTTCCACTCTGAATATTCTCCATAGTTCATCTCAAATTTGGGATGATGGCGATTCAGATCGTGGAACATGATTGTTTGTTATAAGATCGTGATGTGAAATTTTGCCTTTCGACAGAGGTGGTTCAGACCTTCACTGGTGCTGACAGTGGTGTTTCCTCACTGAGCATGTTCAGTGTGTTGTGTGTTGTGACAGCGGTGTTTGATGGTTCAGTGTGTTGTGTGTTTGTGTACCTGCGGCCGTCCCACAGCAGGGAGGAACCCACCAGGCGGACGAGAAGATGCTGCTGATGACGTCCGGAGGGAAGAGGGTGACGTTACGCTGCACCTGCAGCAGGTTCAGCACCAGCGCTAGAAACACGCCCACCATAAACAGCATGGCGGCGCGGATCAGCAGGTTCATCGTGCGATTGGTGATCATGCTGATGTAGGGCCCGCGGCGCATCGGAGCGCCGCCGTTCACAGCCGAAATCTCCGTCATGGCCGCTGCGACTGAAGGACGAGCGCTACATCCGGACATCACATGCCTGTTAAAGAGAAAAGATCATTATGATGCTCCTACAATCCACAAATGGACAAGATGACGTTTCCACAAACATCTGAAACAGCACAACTGTTTTCAACACTGATAATAATCATAAATGTGTGTTGAGCATCAGATCCTCATATGAGAGTGATTAGTGATGGATCATGTGACTCTGAAGACTGGAGTAATGATGATAAATTCAGCTTTGATCACAGGAATACATTACACTGCACTATATATTCACACAGAGAACAGCTGATCTACACTGGAATAATATTTCACAATATTACAGTTTTTACAGGGTTCTTCATATACAGATGCTGTTAAACGAAATTCCAGGACTTTTTAATCACTACTTTTGATTGACTACAATCAGAGATCTCATTTATCAAACAATATCTTTAATAAAAATAAACAAATAAAACAAAATGGTAGAAATAAAGTGTGGCACATACAGTGACTGCGACTTTAACCATTGAAAGAATACTATGACAAAGATATCGCTTTCCTTATTGAAGCTGATTGCCCCACATTAATATATGATTGACCTGAAGAATGAAAGCTGTATTGTATTCTTGGATATTTATATGAGCAATATCAAGCACATAGCTATGAGAAATGACTATATCTATATCAGACGGGCTTTTGCGTGAAAAGATTCTTATCAATAAAATTAAACACTAATTTTACATATTGTCTTTCATTAATTTAAGCACTTTTCAAGTACATTCTCATAAATATGGATGTTTTCAAGGGGTTTCTAAGACTTACATTTCAAAATGTCATTGTTTGAACCCTGTTTTTACAGTATTTTAGTAGGGATGCACTGATATGAAAATGTTGGCTGATACGATAACGATAATTCTTTATATTTGAAAGCCAATAACGATATATTGGCCAATAAATCTAAATCAAAATATTATTTATATCCTTTTTTGAGAGCCTGATTACAAAAAACAAAGTCTCACCATTAAATCCATGTCCCAAGCACACAATTATAATGCTCTCATTGTGATTTTATGTAGTCTTTATGACAGACTTGAGCTGCACGTGTTGCTCTGAACTTTATTTTCCTTTATTGAAGTGATTCTAATCATATTTTACACAATTCAATCCCATCATGACGAACAGTGCACATCTGAAGTGTCTCAGCTGAAGGAAATAATGCATTATTAATCAGCTTTAATATAATCGGCCAAACAAATTAACGTATATCGGCCGATAACGATACCAATATCATGCATACCTATTATTTTTTTATATGCGGTAGTGGAATTTCATAATACCAATTACTATAATCCCAGTTGAGCTACATAAACACATAATATCTGCAACCAGAGTACTGTAAACCACTTTAGATATGAAACCCAACACACACACCCCATGACAGGTCACTGCTGGTCATGTCAACACAACTAGTTACATATATCAGGCTGTTAAAGCACTCTGGTCACAGGCCACATCAGCAGGAGGCCTTCAGCTCTCTCACCTCGATCACAATGGCTCTCAGAACACTTTACCTGAACAACCATCCCTTATTATTCATCACTAAAGCACAGAATGACAGTATTAGAAGGTGAAGGTGATCAATTCTCCAAAACACCATCACACCATTACAGCTAAACTCGTAGTTTCTGAGCCAGAGGGGAAAAAACAGTTATATCCGAATTGTGCTAACTTATTAACTCTATTACCCATATGTCTAATAAAACTACTCACCGTTGTGCAGTTTTAAAGAATCCCCTGTCTTTCTCTGAACTGGGATGTTAGAGTCCTAAGCGAAGAAAGACCGTCTTGCGTGGATAAAGCTGGACTTCCGCCCCGCTGCTGGCGTGGCTCCATCCGCAGCCAATCAGAGGGGGCGCTGTTGACGTAATGAAGAACCGTTTATCGGTGCATAATGTATTTTTTAATCGTTTATGGTTTACGTGTATGTTGTTATTCTAGCATATTTAATATGATATATCTCAAAAAATATGACAGAAGAATTTCAATATACAAACGTTTTCATCGTTTTCTGAAATCCCGCATAATCTCGCGTGAGTTCGCGCACTTCTTCTCACCTCCCATTTCCGCTCTAAATTTTCACATTCCCGCCATCATCGGCTGCTCGTGGGACTCGATAACATCATCATACCCGGCGAAACTCACACGCTGACCGTGGGCACACACGGAGAGGATATATTTACTTCCCAACGCTTTCATTAAGGAATTACCCTACCGCAGGTAAACAAGATGTGGTTTGTGCGCAGAATTTGCTCAGGTTTTGATCAGAATGGTCAGTTAGCCGAACCAAGCCTGTCACTCGGCCCGGGCAGCTAATGCTAGTTAATTAGCCCCGTGTGGATGAAGCCCGTGTCATTATTTCACAGCGACATGTGAGGAAACTGCCAAATAACGACTCGTTACAGCGAAAGACACCAGTGTGACTTTATTTTAAGGCGGGAACGTGAATGCATGATGTGCGCGCGCGCGCTCTCTAGGGATGCTAGTCGAGTTGGTTGATTTAAAGCGCGCGTGATGACTTGCGTTTGTTTACTTCCATCTCTTCTCGCTGTAACTTCCCAAAACGTGCCGGACCTCGGACTCTCCGCGATCAAATCTTACGAGGGAGAGCCCTGGGCTCGGCTTGTGTCAGTTACTCAACTTCAAACGTCAGAAGTTTGTCATACTAGTCAAGGCTTTTAAAACTACTCTTATGCCTCGAGTGATCACGTGATAAACTGTAAAGATGAATGAAATGACTTTAATGCGGAGTTATTTCGTCTGACAGGTAGTTTTAAGTGTCTGGGATGGTATTATAACACCAGACTGGTTGTTTTAATGACATTTACACTTGATTAGTTCACACGTGTGACTTTGATTCGTCTTGGTTTGTTATTTGGCAGTGATTTGTATTCATTTTCTGACACGTGGGTCGTGTTTTCTCTCGTTAAACGTGTTAATTTAGTTGTCATGTGTTGTCAGATGATTTGTGTATACAGTGTCTCCTTCACATCTGATGTGTGTTTGTGTTAAAGGTGCAGTGTGTAATATTTATGAGGATCTATTGACAGAAATGCAATGTTTTCAATGGTGTATACTGTTATGTTTTTATTACCTAAGAATGAGCTGTTTCTATCTCCACACACACAGTGAAGTCACCGCCATGTTTCTACAGTGGCCCTAAAGGGTCAAACAGAGCGCTAGCTACTCTCTGCTGTCTCAGACATCTTTGTCCTGTGTGGGCCACCGTAGCTTCTCTATTGGGCGATTTCCATTCACAACCTCACCGCTAGATACCGCTTACATTCACACACTGCACCTTTAACTCTTGTTGTTTGTTCACCTTGTCTGGTGTGTGTTGTCAGGGGTCTTTCTGGAGGTCATTGACCGCGTCTGTGTCCAGGCCGAGCCGGAGTTCGAGCGCTCTCGCACGCATGGCTGTCGCAGTGCCCAGGCTGACCAGCGGCGGCGCGGTCCGCATCCGCATCAGGTGTGGCGAGCTGGGCACCACCAAATGGAGAGAGGGAGTCTTCGAGATCCACGAGAGGGACAACAAAATAAACCTGCTGGTGAAGTTCAACAGCGGTGGTGCTCCCAGAATGTTTCAGGTGCGGGAATCTCTCCTCCTCTAACCCGGACCTTTGAAAACGATGCTCTGGAAAGTAGCGTTGTCACGTTGCTGCAATTTCTAACTTTGATACGATACCTGGAAAAGTATCGATACCGTTTCCGATACTATGGGGGAAAACGCTGCATACACTGTCAAATAGATAATTATAATACTAGGCAATGAAAATCACTTTATATAAAAAGCTTTTAATATATTACTATTACAATTATCTCTAGTATTTGCTAACTCAATGTATTTTTTACAATGGGCTATTAGTTGCAATAAGTAAGAAACTGAATAAAAAACAAAGTAATCAAATTTGAAAGTAAAATAAATCATTTGATAATCTTCACTTTAAGACCTGTCGCACGCATGGATCCCAAGTCAAGTCAACTTTATTTATATAGCGCTTTTAACAATGCAGATTGTTTCAAAGCAGCTTCACAGTGTTAAACAGAAAAATAATGCGACAGAATATATTTCGATTATCATACAGTAACAATGTGGGCTTTAGATCAGTAATTTGGTCTATATGGTTAATTTAGTTTAATATAGGGCTGAAACGATTCCTCGAGTTACTCGAATTGAAAAAATCCTCGAGGCAAAATCATCTGCCTCGATGCTTCGTTTAGTTCATTTAACTACACACGGATGTTGCAGAAATATTTTTTTTGTGTATAAGGACTCTGAGTATGCGCGGATTGCGGTTAAATCCGTGATTCAGGTGGGTAAACATCCCAAAAATTGCGGGTGGGTGAGAGAAATCATTGATGTGTTGATTTTAATTAAGACGCGGAACTCATTTCACGGTAAAACGCAATGAATGTGTCGCTCTTTAACTTTCGTTTTTAGCTCATGTCGAGATCAAAGACCCAATGCGAGAGAGACTGGCATCAGCACTGCTAATATCATTTAGTCTCGCTATTTTTAAATGAAGACAACTGTGTGTTGAGCTTCAGGATACGACACTGAACATTTAGGTTTCATTTGCGGCAGTTCGCGCGGCAGCTGAGGAGATACGAGCAATATTTATAGCTACTAACTTAATTAAACAAGCTCTGTTACAATGATGAATATGATTAGCTCAAAATGTAGATCTGTATGTGCGATGTAGGCTACTTTATCTGAATTAAACACAAACTGTAGATGTAGAGGTGTCAACCCGTTTGGGTTATTTAAAACGTGATTTGTTTTAAAGCAACCTACTTCAGTGTAGCTAAAATGTGACGGTAGCATCGAGCTTACACTGAGGATTTGAGTTTATGACGATCGGTTGCGGATGGATGGTTTGTTTTTAACAGCGAATTCGGTGAAGTTATCCGCGCATCTCTAGTATGACCGTCTGTACTCTTGTTCTTATTTCAAGTTTCCTTCCTGTCCAATATTTTTTGCTTCTTACAAAAGCCACACAGCCTTCAGAAGACAGTAAAGGCTTGTCATGCCTGAACTGAAGCTGAAACTTTAAAGTTAAGCTTTAAAACATACATGCAATGTTTAGGCATTATTGCTATATTAATATTATTTTGGTTTATTGGTTGTAGGTTTAGTTTTAGACTGAACTTTTTAAACTAATTTGAAATAGATGTGGCAATTGAATGCATTAAAATGGGTTATTTTCACTGAAAATATGTGAACATGGGTTATTATGTATGGAATTTCAGCAATAAAACTTTATTTTTCTAAAAAGAAAACAAATTAGATGTTAATTTTAAGATACCTGTCTTATTTTCTCTTATATATTTCACTTTAATAAAGAAAAAAGTAATTATTATCCGATTAATTGATGGAATAAACGGTAGAATACTCGATTACTAAAAGAATCGATAGCTACAGCCCTAGTTTAATATATTTGAAAAATAGTTTTTCCCCAACTGAGCAAGCCAAACACTGTTCCTGTTACACCTTCTTCCTGAACTGTTTACAACAGTGTTTACGCTTCTGCTCACCAAGAGTGTGACATTAGTTTTGAGTGATTTTGACCTAGGGCTGGGCGATTATATCTAATATTAGCGAAATCACAATAATTTGTTAACGATGTGAAATTTGAAAATAGCGTGAATATTTCAAATTCAACATGCATACTTTCCCAAATGACAAAGAAAGCAACAGAAACATGCGCGCATGAGAGGGATACCAGCGCGCCGCGGGACTCTGACCTGAAGCGCACGCACACACCTTTCAGGATACTCCGTCTGGCGCGTGCAATGATGATGCAGTGAACAGTGACGATTCTCTCTGACCAATCAGCAGTCTGCAGTGTTTTCACGTCACATTTTAGTATCGCCTCAGCTCGCTCAGAACCTCGCCGGAGGTGGTATGAAAAAAAGTACCTGGGAGCAGATACAGGTACAACTTTTACACAGTGGAAAACCAAACAAAGGCGAGTCGAGTCTAGCTGGTACTGTGTAGTGGAAAAGCGCCATATGTCTGAACGTACACAGTAGTGTTGCACGATATACCGGTACTAGAAAAGTATTGCGATACCCTGCTATTACAAACGGTACGATATGAAAGTTTAATAGTACCGGTACTTTAAGAAGGACCGCGCGTTAATAAGAGCTGTATTTATTTGTGTCGATGTGTGACAGCAGGAGTCAGGATGTGTGTGTGAGCTCTCCACCGTTCACTAAACATTTGAAGCAGAAGAGTTAAATATACACGCGCAGCGCATGACAAAGAAAGCAACAGAAACATGCGTGCATGAGAAAATATGCGCGGCGCGGGATGTGCTCGCGCTGCCGGACTCTGATCCGCACACGCCTTTCAGACAACATGCGATCGCGATTCAGTTCTTTCGGATTATGGATTTCAATGGTCAAAAATATGTAAAAATGCACATCCTGTGAGTATTCAGGTAAACACAGTCGGGGGTGTCTTTAGTGAACAGGTACAGTTGAGGTGATTGGATCGGTGTTAAGCCGGATCTAATATTCTGTGTGATTAATATTAATCAAACAATGAAAAATAGAAAACCACCCCATGACTGGCTAAATAATTAATATATTCATTAAGAATCAGTGTATAGTTAATTTATTGAGTGAAGTAATTTATTTTTCTTTTTTCTTTCTTGACTTGCTATACTGTCAAATAGACCTATAGCTGAAAAATAAAGCACTGTTTTTGTCATATTGTTTGTAATTTGCATTTTTAGCTTATTTTTAAAAACAAAGATAAAATAAAAAAAATCCAATTAGAAGAAATGGGCAGGAACATGCTGGCCACGTGAGTTTTTAGTTTAGTCAGGGTATCTCCCGGTCCCGAGTGCTGATCCGATACCTGTGCTCAGGGTATCTCCCGGTCCCGAGTGCTGATCTGATACCTGTGCTCAGGGTATAAAACATGAACAATGCTTTATTTATTAGAGTATTGTTATTATCTGACATTTGACAGTAATATTGTTTATTTTTCTTAAGAGAAAAATAACTTCAAATGCAGCCACAAACTGAACAAAGTGTTTTAGTTTTACAATATAACGATAAAACACCGGGAATATAATAAAAATATATTAATTAGAAAACAATCTCTTTACAACAAAACAAGTAAAAAATAAGCAACCATTAGGGCATTATTATTATTAGTAGTAGTAGAGATGTATTATTATTATAACTACATAGAGACGCAGCTAAATTACTGTAGGTTGACGGGTCTATTGCAGACCTTTGAGAGTCTGTTTATGATATGACAGATTTCTCAAATGAAACGGTAAATTCTCATGAACTGACGGTTTATACTAAATATCATAGCCGCGCTGACATGTGAATGCTGAATTCGGGTCTCTTTCTTTTGAGCTTAAACACTACAGACACGTGCACGCAAAATTAAGTCAATCTCGGCGAGTATCCTCATAAACGCAGTCGGTTATGTGTTGTAAACCACTGAGAAATGAAACCGATGCTTGTCATTAATATCAGGTCCGTGCATTCGTCTTCAAGCGACCGCAGCCCAATGTACCCGCAGCTCTTTGTGTCACCAATGATGATCAAACAGAGAAAATTATGTTTGTAGCTTTAACAAAGATAAAAATGTATTAATTAAATTAGTTCTATTTCATTTATACAGTGAAGACTGTTATTTTACATTTGATTATTAATTTTTTGCCCCTGAATAATGTTAGATTTACCTGAAAACAAAGCAATATGTATCGCAGAAATACAAAATATCACAATGTATTGATTTTTTTTTCTTTCTTCAATATAACGCAGCCCTAATGCTGATGTTAATATGGAGGAAATGCTGATGCTTGTAATGTAAATCAAGGCGATCTTTATAACAGTAGCACAATATATCGGCTACCCATGATTTTTCTAATAAATGATGGATAATCAAGTAAACCTGCTTCAGTCCAGTGTTGATATTGAAATATCACGTTTACTTGATAAAATCAGAGCAGCTTTGACAGCAGAAAGACACGTGAAGCACGAGCTGAAGGAGGACGCTTGGACCGTTACACTAAACGACCTTTGCTTGATAAAACCCTCTAAACTAACAGTCAGAGACAGAAGGACTGGAGGAGATCGAGTGAGACAGGTGTATCAGCAGTTTAGAGGCCTTAGACCTTGGGTTAAGAAGCAGCTGTGAGGTGTGTAAATATGTATTTTTCTGAATGCTATTAAACTCATTTTGTTTCTTTTATTACAGCTGAATCACAATGTAAAGCAGGTTTCATGGTATCAAATGCACGGCCCGAACCGCGTGACTTTGACTCTGAAAGACTCGAGTGTTGTCATGATGGACAAACTGACTATGTTGGTTGCAAAAAAAATGAAGGAATACCTTGAAAAGGTCAGGCTCGGTAAACCAGCAGGTATGTTTCTCTGCCCGGTACGTTTTCTAGCTGTCACATGACTGTCCTTGTTCTCGATTAGTGTTCACTTTTGTGTTTGTCGTTTTTGACCTTGATTTAGTTTTAAAGACGAACCAAGGGAGTGCTAGTTTTGGATTGGTTCTTGGGAACCGCACAGCACAGAACGACTCTGGCCTTTCTCCATCAGATAAACAGGTAGAACAGCATCTCACGCCCTCAAATGCTCATCAACTCTCTTCTGAATGTTGTATGACTGACGTGTTATTCCTTCCAGTCCACTCCGAGACGTCCCAGTCTTGACAGCAGAGAGGACGGCACCCCCCGAAAGCCTCTCGGGAGTCCCAGCCGGGTCACGTCCACACCCGGCCGTAACGGCCTCTCTGAGAACAGGTGTGCAAATTCACCCTGCCTTTAGTGTCTCTAGAAAGTGTTTCACTTTAAGTTGTCGGTATGAAAGCATATTAATAGCCTTGACCCCAACTAAAAGAACCTGCCGTCCTGTAGGAGTGAGAAGAGGAAGAGGCTGATGAGCTCTGATAGTGATCTGACTGAGGACTATCCCAAAGAGAACGACTCTTCTAGGTACATGTCATCTCTTTGTGTGAACTTGAATCATTTTGATGCTAATGTGAAGACGTTTAGGGGTTAGCAAAGCTTGGACTACAGGAGTTTTTAAATCCTCACAGATTATGAAATCTGGTTGCATCATGCAAATCTGTCTTCTCAATCTCAAACATGCACAAAGCAGCACACCACAAGAGATTATTAAATGGTCACTATGTAACTTTTGGCCCTCTAGTGGTTAAACTGCAGGCATTTTGCAGGAGAACATTATTTAGGTTGTGCTTAGGTTCTGCATGACTATACAGATGAATGTTATCCTACTGCTCGTAAAACATTCACTACTAGTATTAAGAGATGTAACCAGTTTAGATGGAAATGATCTCAAGCTGACTAGCTGGAGACGTTACTGTATCTTTACCCATTTATAAACATGTTACTTCCTTGAGAATGGACTGTTGGAGAGCTAAATATGCACTTTATCTGTTCATCAAATCGCTTTACTCGCATAATGACACCATCTCTGGCGTTACTTTCACAACATTTCAAATCCCTCAGTTCTCGCCATCTTCTAAAGTCAAGCCCATGTTTATTCTTGTTTTATTACAACCCCTGTCACATCCTCTCTTCTCCAGCAGACCCTCCTCTGTTCTGCGTTTGCCTGCTTACTATCTTTACGTGATAATGAAATCTTATAACTGATACCATTTACATTTAGGGGCTCAGTAGAATAAAAACATTTTCCGTTGCTTTTTGAAGATTGGGGCACCATCTAAACTGGTCCCTATTCATTAATTTTGAATAAGTTACATAGTGTACCTTTTTAACCACTTCAACTCTGTGCCCCCACCCCAACGGACCAACCAGTGAGTCCAATATTGCATCATCATTTAAAGAAATCTAAAAGTTGTGCTGCACAAAACTAGATATATATGGTATTGTAACTTCCCCAAAATAGACAAGTCATATATCAAATGAAAGCTCTCATCCTTAAGAATATCACTGTACCGTTTATTGCACCGATCCAAAACGTTACAGTAACGTTGTTAGCAAAAGAATCACAAAGATGGAAATGACTCCTTTGAACAAGCAAACACGAGTCATATTCCTGTTCGGATCAATACCATGTTGTGGAGCTACTATCCTCAAACTCTATATCAGCTTGTTCCTTAGGTTGTCATCATTCATTGCATCATACGTCAAAAAATCTGAGCATCTCAGCTCTATAGACACGTTGATCAGTTTCTGGACCAATCAGAGCCCGAGAACTCCCTTTACAAAGTTGAGGAGGCGGAGCAAAACGATTTCTCAGCACCAGGTTTATCAATGCAGATGAATAGGAGTTATTAGATCGTTTGGACAGATTCATCTCAAGAACTATTAAAATATTTTCTTTAAAAGAGACAATTTTTATCAATTTACTCCGATGTATGTTGGTAGGGTGCTCTTTTAAATTTAGACATGCCTAATTCTCTAAAAAATGAGTTGATTTCTCCCCGGCTCTGTCTGTACGGTTGTTGTATGTTTTAAATACTGGCAGGCATGTTTTGTCTCCCATACTGCAGCTTTTTCACGGTTTCCTCTTGTTCACCTCCGTCTTGTTTACTCCTCTCTCATAGGCTATTGTGAAAGTACTGACGTAGGCATAGTCATAATCATCCCTATTTAAAATCCTACATATCAAACATGTTTGATAGTATCAGGCTGCCTGATGTGTCTGCAAGCAGATCGGCAGTTTTAAGATCACCAGATAATGTGTCTGACGTCTGAACTGACCAAGGTCCCGGGCAAGATTTGTTTTTAGATTATCGGGAGGGGTAAATCCGTAAGAAATTGGCCTAAAACTCCAGTAGTCCCAGCATAAGTTTGTTTTTGAGGTCCTTTTATTTGGCAAGGATGCATTAAATTGAGCACAACTGTTTTCAACATTAATAATAACCATAAATGTGTGTTGAGCATCAAATCCTCATCTGAGAGTGATTAGTGAAGGATCATGTGACACTGAAGACTGGAGTAATGATGATAAATTCAGCTTTGATCACAGGAATACATTACACTGCACTATATATTCACACAGAGAACAGCTGATCTACACTGGAATAATATTTCACTGTTTGACTGTATTTTGTATTAAATGCAGAGTTGGTGAACATGACACTTTGTCCTAAAACATTATAAACAAACTTGTGCTCAAATGAGAATAAACTTGTTTTCTCTGTTTTTCAGCAACAATAAGGCCCTCACCGACACCTCCAGGAAGTTCCTGCTCAGCTGTAAAGAGAAGCTCAAGCAGTCCGAGGAGAACAGATCATCTGGTCCGTATTATAGTCACGGTTTATCTACTGTAACCTCTTCACCCTCGGCTTTGACACACATGCTCATTGCTTTACTCCCTCAGCTCCACACACGCCTGCTCCTCTTCAGCCAACATCCTTTTATGGGAGCAGAACGGGAAGTAAAGACTACACACAGACCCATTCGTTTCTGGACAGGTAAAGAGCCTGTGCGTTGTCTTCAGTTGTCCGAGTGTAAACAAATTATTTAAAAGAACCATCTTATAAGTCTTTGAGTTCATCAGAGTGGTGAAGTCTTTACATCAGTTATTTCTAACTCGAACTAAGAGCTGCTGTGATTGCTCATGTTTTGAGACTGAAATCAGTGCATGGCTTTCCTGCTGAATGTTATGAATCGCATGAGATCTGACCCTGTGCTCCCTAACTCTACATTTCAGGCCCAGCAGTACAGGCCAATGTCCATCTGCCAAAAGAAGCCTAATGTTACCCAATCACTCAACTCCCTTTAAGAAGGTGCGCCCAACTTTGGACTACGGCGGCTGGAACAAACCAAGAGCATCCGCACTGGCTCAGCCTCAGCCTCCGCTGCAAGGGTGAGCGTCTGCGATTCACTGAAGCACCTTTCACACAGAGCGTCGATCCCAGAAAATGGCCACTGATCGTGTGGACGCAAAAACGTCCCGGGATAGATCAAATAGCTGGGAGCAGTCCTGGAACACGCCCTGTGTGAAAAGGCGGGACCAATGTCGTACGGGATGTCATAGTTATCGTGGAACTCTTTGAACGGGGGTTTAAAATGCAGTTCAGGGTTTGCTTTGTGTTCAAGGAATTTATAAATGACCGGGATCTTTATGGGATGTGTAAACGGACACATTATCAGTGTATTTTCTCTGTGAGTCACTGTGTGAAAGGGGCTTAACAAATACGAGTGATCCTTATTCTCGTACTGTACATTATTGCAGCTAGGCTTGTGCCGATGGACGATATCATCGTGATGCCACGCGCCCCGTTGCGAGTGCGACACATACTAAACCTCTTCTATAGTTAAGCTTAAAACTTTGCAGGGATTGCTCTGTAAATAAAATTGAGAGTATAACTAAAGCATATATGCTATTTTAAATACTGCCAGATATATAGCCTACATTTTTAAATAATCCATTTCATAAGCATGCGTGTTTATTTTAGCACTTCCATCAGTGAAACAACACACTACAGCCTGTAAAACATTTAAACGATTATCAGTTAATAATGGTAACCTAAAGAATAAGACCATTAAATATTAGTTTAAAAAAAGATTTATTTCCTCGCAAAGATGCGTCAGCTTTGAGATGAATGTGGGACACGAGCTGGAGACTCCTTCTCGAATATCTTCGTCTTCATGTTTTCTCCTGATGTTGCAAAGCAACACGTGTTGTAAAACGTCTGAAGTGCGAATTTTATCTTCCACAGGGTCAAGACATTTAGGCTGTTTGATTATGCACTGCCAGAGAAAACGAAAGTAAAATTGCCTGTGTGTGCGTGAATTGCGCTATTCAAATAAACTTGACGCGCCAAGTCTAATAAGAACAAACTGTGTTAAATAAAATTGGAAGTAAAAAGGTATTCGTCCTACATTTGTTTTTTCTACTTTACCACAGTAAAGCATGTGAATGGGTAGGCTATAATAGACTTAGTTATAAGCAAACGAAATGAAGAAACCTTAACAATTCCCTGCGAAAATGAGTGTGGCGAGAGTGAAGATTTGGGAAAAGAAACGAGATGTCCAGTGGGATAAAATGGACTAACTGTTAGCCTTTTTGGTTATGCCTATTGTTAAAGTTCACGGAAATCGGGTACAAACATATTTGAAAAGCTGGCAAATCTTAAATTGGGCTCCGCCTCCCTCTCCATATGTTTTCATGGCTGCGATGTAACTGCGAATTTATTTCCTTTGAAAACAAAGCTTTGTGCTTCACTCCTGTGGTAATATATTCACGTACAACAGCATTCACATACAAAACACTGGGATAATAACGAAATTATAGTTTTAAATAGAAAATAGTATTTATGTAAGGAGGTATATTAAAATAAAGTGCACAACTCTTTACTTGGTTTCCCCTCACGTGCAACCTAGCGCGGGTGAGTCCTTATTTGGGTTAGCAAAATAACGAAATAGAAAATAGCACAATACAGATATAGTAAATTATATATTTTTATTTTTTTAAAAACGGCAATATCATCATCCATCGCGATGTTTTACTGTAAACATCGCCAACTGCCAATTTAGGGGACATCGCCCAACCCTAATTGCAGCACCTCTTTTCCCAGTCTGTCTGAATCACTGATTGCTACAAAGCCCCTCCTTCTGAATAGACTAGTGCGCTCTGATTGGCCAGCTGACTTTCTTTAGCTTATGACATTCCTGTTGTTGGATTTGTCCTTTTAGATTCTCCAATCTTGGGAACACCTGTTATATGAACGCCATACTGCAGTCGCTCTTCAGCCTGCCCTCGTTCTCAAACGACCTGTTGAAGCAGGGCATCCAGTGGAAGAGGGTCCCCGTCAACGCCCTTCTGAAGTATGCCTTTCCTCCCTGAAACAGCAGCTCATTTACACAGTGCTAAAAGGTCACTAAAAATGAAAACTGTTTATGCTCTTGTTTCCATATGAAGGCGTTTTGCTCTTCTGCTGGCTAAGAAAGACATTTCCCCTCCAGAAGTGAAGAAGGATCTTCTACGGCGTGTGAAGAACGCCATTTCCTCAACCGCGGAGCGTTTCTCTGGGTACATGCAGAATGTAAGACACGTCACATCTGCGTCTCTATATCAGGCCTGTTCACATGAAGGACGATAATTATAATTGTAATTAAACCTTCTGATTGTGAGATATTGATTCCTAAAGGGTTGAGGAGTCATCCTGTTTTCAGTTGATGAATGAACAGGACATTGTAGCACGCATCCCATCCAATGAATCGCAATCTGGTGTTCGCAAATTGTGAACAGTGTTACGTAACATCACATTTACTTTAGAAAGGACATATCCATAAACTCGTCAGTCAGCTAGAAACATCAACTCGACGCGTTTTGATAAATATATGCACCACATGTTCATTTTATGTTCAAGATTTACTGCATTTTTAAATAAATCTGTAAAGTCTTTATGACGGCCACCATTTAAATACTCTTTTCTACTCTAATTCGTTTTTTGAAATATAAAGTTGTTATATCTTGAGTGTAGTTTAAGTGTTTGTATTTACGTGTTAATTTTAGCCTTCAATATTGCAGTAATGTAGTGACACCATGTATAGTTTACAGCATCAGTTTGTCAATACCCAGCCCTAATATCCAGTTTTTCCCACGGGATCTCCCTTCATTTTGTAAATGTAGCGCACCAACCCGTGTTCTGTGTGCTAATTGACATGTCTCTGAATTTTAAAGTGGACTCAACTTTTTTTATTTTTGGTGTAAATATAGTGTGTCTACATTTACATTCAAATAGACTATATACTTAATTAAATCGCAGGCTTATGCGATTAGATAACAGCATTAAGCCATATTGCGCTCTTGATTTTAGTGTGTTTAACATAGTTTTGTGCCTAGGTAATCAATGTGAAACCGATAGTGTTGAAATCCCTTTCAGACATTAAAGAGATCCAGCATTTAAGTGGCGGATTACGAACTGCAGTGCACTTATAATAACAGAATATTATCAACCGTGGCTGTGGATGGCGATAGTTTCAGTTCTTGGTGTGTACGGGTACGAATGATGTTCGTATGATACAATCCGCTGTTTTTGCCAAGGATGCCCATGAGTTCCTGAGTCAGTGTCTGGACCAGCTGAAAGAGGACGTGGAGAAGATCAACAAAAGCTGGAAGAACGAGCCCTCGGCCTGGGACGAGCCGCAGAGCGCGCGGCTAGCGGAGGAGGCAGACACCTCGCGCGTCTACACCTGTCCTGTGACCGTTAACATGGAGTTTGAAGTGCAGCACACCATAACGTGCAAAAGGTGCGCTGGCAGCGTTTAAAGCAATCCGCCTGGTGAGTTTTAATAACTGCATGTTGCCTGACTCAATCCTATCTTCCTCTGTGCAGCTGTGGAGAGGTGGTGATGAAGCGCGAGCAGTTCAATGATCT
Organism: Gobiocypris rarus; assembly: GCA_023029165.1. Classification (NCBI taxonomy): domain Eukaryota; kingdom Metazoa; phylum Chordata; class Actinopteri; order Cypriniformes; family Gobionidae; genus Gobiocypris; species Gobiocypris rarus. The sequence goes on along the minus strand of CM040910.1, from coordinate 6,118,138 downwards.
GTCCATCGACCTTCCTCGCAGGAAGAAAACGCTCCCGATGAGATCCATACAGGACTCGCTGGATCTCTTCTTCAGGGTGAGCCACTGCATCTTACCTGCTGACCAATGTGAAAGATCAACATTAAACTTCCTAAAACAAGCAAGCAAACAGTGTTTCAGTACTTCCTGGGTTGCTGAAACGCCTCCGCTATCGTTCTCCAGCATAATTTTTTCCGCTCTGCCGTAGACGTTTGCACCAAACATCAACAGTAGCATTGTCTCTCTGGTTTGCCATGTTTGAAAGCGGTGTACGGAAGAGCTTGTGCTATTGGTTAACATCACAGATGTTTAAGCATGCTAGGTCGGGACATCATAAAGAGTCACGGCTTCGGATGAATCTATACGGGGGAGAATTTGATTCTTGCGTCCCAACACCCATTGTCGTTTACAAATCCCAAGAACAGCCAATGCCAAAATCTGGCCAAATAAAACAGATTTGAGTTTTATTTAGGCCAATTGGTCGATACATTCGACTGTGTCGACGCTGATAATTAGTCGATGTCAATATATGTAGTCGACTGGGTAAGTTGGGTACGATATTAAAATTTGATTAGGACCAGTAATAAGAGGAGTTTTCTTAATTTGCGTCGATGTGAGACAGCAGGAGGAAGGACATGTGTGTGAGCTCTGCTTCCCCCGGTCACTAAACAACAGAAACTCTTGCATTACAAAATAAAGTGCAGTGACAGATCGTGACGTCAGTAGTTTCGTGGATTATTGGATTTGAATGATCAAAAATATGCAATGATGCACGTCCTGGCGAGTTTTCAGGTAAACGCAGTCGGCTAACTTGTATCTTTAGTGAACGTAGACAGTGTTGAGTGAGAAATCATGTGTTACAATGAATTTGGTCCGTGCAGCTATTAACCTGTTAACTGTCACCCCCATTTTTGTAAAATATACATGAAAATGCACTATCCAAACTTAAAAGGTTGCAATTTAAGAATGCTTTGGAGTATAGACATAGGTTTGGTCTCATTTTAAAGAGGACAGTCAGCAGATTAATGCTGAAGTGAAATCAGTTTAAAATATATAATTTGTACTCTAAAATTAGTATCAAATTAAAGCCATATGTCTAACCAATTTGTTCCAAATTTGAAGTTGATATCACAAAAATTTAAGTTCCCATGAAATTCGGGTGTCATTTGAAATTCCATTGATTTGATTTAATGCAATATCCTGTAACAAATGTATATATGTTTGTCCAAATATCACAAAACAGCTGGCAGATATAGATCTGTGATACCTTTCCGACAATGTGTTTTGTCAAGATTAGAATTTTTTTTATTATAAAGTAGTTCAAATAAATGTTGTAATGTGAAACATGACGACGCCCACTAGGGGTGGAGCCCGCTAGAAGAATTTAGAGTGCTGTTTCCATGGTAATGCAAGGTCCGATTTCAAGTTGAGTTTGTAAGCTTTCGAATGCATAGAATGAATACATAGTTTGTCAACATTAGATCAGGATAAATATAGGATATAATTGTTTTAAACATGCAGTGGCAAACGAGCCCACCGGTGGGCCAGTGACAATTGACAGGTTAAAGGGCCGGGCATACACTATTGTATTTACAAAAGTATTTGCTGATATTCTCTTATGTTATGTTGGTTTACAAATTTGTACCTTTTTTAGATTTACATTTTGTCAAGGGCTTGTTTACATCTATATTTTTTTATAGTGCACTACTGAATGCCAAAGCTGCAAGTTAAATTATGTTTTTAAGCACAATTGTGATAAATTAGCCGGTAGATTAATCAATGTCGTTAGTGGCAGCCCTAGTTCCCGATACTTCAACTGACTGCCGATGCCTTCTGACTTTGTGTTTGTAGATGGAGGAGATCGAGTATTCCTGTGAAAAATGCAGTGGAAAAGCAGCGACCGTCTCTCACAAGTTTAGCAGGCTTCCCAGGTAGGGATCAACAGACACTCCAGCTTTGAACTGTGGTCCGTTGGGAACAAAGATTTGAGTGCATGTCTGTGTGCAGGGTGCTGATTCTTCACCTCAAACGCTACAGCTACAACACTCAGCTGTCTTTAAACAGCAAGCTGGGCCAGCAAGTCCTGATCCCCAAGTACCTGACGCTGCTGTCCCACTGCACAGACGTCACGCGCCCCCCTCTCAGCCTCGGCTGGAGCGCACAGACTGCCCTGTAAGACTCGCTCGCAGCTGTCATTAGTGGCTTACTGTTGCGGCCTCCTTCATGATCTCTAACGGCTCGTTTCCTTTCAGCTCCAGGACCCTGAAGACGTCACAGTCCGTCAACTCCTCGACACTACGGTGAGAGACCGTCCCTCTGATGATGATGATGATGATATTCAGTCCTGATGTGCTCATGTGCTTTGAATGTGTGGTTTACAGGAAAGGTTCTCAGAAGCCGGAGAGTTCGGGCAGTGTGTTGTGCGACTCTGATAGTGAGGAGGAGCTAGTCAGAAAAGTAGCTCGCAGACATCATCCAGAAGACGACAGGACAGAAGAGGTGAGATCTGTGTGTGTCCCTCGATTAGCTGACATGAGACGCAGCCACACAGACAGGACATTGACATTAGGGTTGCAACGGTATGGCGGTTTATCGCGATATTGACATGTACCATTATCATATCGTGGGGGTAAAAGCAGATCTCACCTACGCTACTGTGCATATGCAACTTCATTACACGTCACTGCTTAGACTCCACTGATACATGCACAGATGAGAAAATGCCAGAGGCTACAAATACTAATCTCTGTCCCCCAACCAAAAAAATTTACAATCTGCAGTATGGGAAGACTTTGGGTATCCGGAAAACGAACGCGGGGTTGTCCTTGAAAATGGTTATCCAGTTTGCACGAAGGGTGGCTGCAAAAGCAGGAAATACATGAAACATGTTCTTCCATATTCGTGAACACCATCCAGCTGTGTAGATGAAGATGTTCTGTTTATAACTAAAGGCCATTTTATTTCCGTGATGCCGAATTATTTCAGATTATTACCGAAGAGAACGCACTTTATGCCGATGTCCTGTCTTTTGTGGCTGTGTCTCAATCAGATCCCAGTCTCGTGAACACATCGAGTTCTCTTTCGCTCTTGAACTAACAATAACAACACAGAGAATGATGCCCACATGCCAGTTGAGTATGGTCGTAGGACTCTTAAAATAGTTAAATAACGTCTGAAACGCACGTGAGAAAATGAGATGAACAGAGAACAGATGATTCATCTATATTTAATGTATTATTAATGCAGTTAAGAAAGCTGTTTGATAACTAATACATTTCTGTATATGTCTAACAGGGAAGGCCACAGGTAAATATAATTTTTAAAAAAATTAAATTAAAAGTTGTTTTTAAAGCCTAATAAATGTTGAAATTGGTAGCTTTCATTTATACTGTAATGTAACGTCATTAATGTTTCATAGAGTCATCAGTATCGGTGATTCTGGCCTTCATTCATAAAAAGATGCCATTACAGCACATATTTAACATATACTGTCTTTAAACCGTTTCTACATTAATTTGGAGAGTAACTGAAATTATTACAATATCAAAATATTAAAGTTTGGTTTATTATTTCCTAATATAAAGAGAAATAGCATTCCTTATTTTTGTTCAAATGTGGGGGGGTTAATTTCTTGTATTCCCCCCCCCCCAAAGGTAGACTCATACTTCCATAAGTAGTTTTTTTTTTTTCAGAAAAAAGTTTGATATAATAAACCATATGTTAAATAAAAAATGTATCTGTTTTAATTTATTGAAGGGTCATTGTAGCTAATGATTATAATAATAATAATAATAATAAACAGCTAAACACAGATTTTTTAATATCATAAACTGTGAAACCGTGATATTTTCTGAGACGATTATCATACCGTGAAAATCTCATATCGTTACAACCCTAATTGACGTACAGTAGTGTTGTCACGATACCAAAATTATGACTTCGATACGATAGCAGACTAAAATACCTCGATACCGATACTAAATCGATACTGCGGTCAAAATACCACCCAGTAAAAGTAACTGAATAATATGACAACAGAACTTATTAATCATTGTTTTATTTATTTATTTAACTAAAAACTCACGTGGCCAGCATGTTCCTGCCCATTTCTTCTAATTGGATTTTTTTTTTTTTATTGTTGTTTTTAAAAATAAGCTAAAAATGCTAATTACAAACAATATGACAAAAACAGTGCTTTATTTTTCAGCTATAGGTTTATTTGACAGTATAGCAAGTCAAGAAAGAAAAAAGAAAAATAAATTACTTCACTCAATAAATTAACTGTACACTGATTCTTAATGAATATATTAATTATTTAGCCAATCATGGGGTGGTTTTCTATTTTTCATTGTTTGATTAACATTAATCACACAGAATATTAGATCCGGCTTAACACCGATCCAATCACCTCAACTGTACACGTTCACTAAAGACACCCCCGACTGTGTTTACCTGAATACTCACAGGATGTGCATTTTTACATATATTTGACCATTGAAATCCATAATCCGAAAGAACTGAATCGCGATCGCATGTTGTCTGAAAGGCGTGTGCGGATCAGAGTCCGGCAGCGCGAGCACATCCCGCGCCGCGCTATATTTTCTCATGCGCGCATGTTTCTGTTGCTTTCTTTGTCATGCGCTGCGCGTGTATATTTAACTCTTCTGCTTAATAGCAGGGTATCGCAATACTTTTCTAGTACCGGTATATCGTGCAACACCAACATACAGCGTCTTCTCATGTGTTGTTGCACTTACAAGCATTTACATGTATAAGAGCGTCATCATATAATGTAACGCTCGGCAAAAATGGATATAAAAACGAGCGCTGGAAATGATCTCGTCCTGAAAAAAATTATCAAGTTGATTGATTATTGTGACAGGTCTATTCACAACTGGTTCTTTGAGTGCATGCATTTCAATATTTGCCCAAATGAGTCCGATCTCCTTGCCCTCTCAGGTGCAGCACAACGAGCACTCTGAGTTTAACGGCATCAACGATGAGGAGATGCTGGCAGCGGTGCTGGAGCTGAGCCGGCACGACACCAGTCTGTCCGGATGCCCTGACGACGAGCCCACCAGCAGCCCTGACACGGGTTTTGGAGATGCAGACGGACAGGACCTGGCGCATCATTTGGACCTGCTGGATGGAGAGAAACAGCCTGCAGGTACACCACTGCTAACCACACTTCAGGCCAGTGGACCTCAGGGGGAATGTTCTCAGCACGTCCTGTTTGTGTGCAGATGCCCTGGAGTCGCTAGATCTGACCATGGATGAGAATAAGGAGAACCAGACGCCTGAAGGAGTGCAGGGAGAGCTGGACTGGGTGCAGCAGTACAGCTTAGAGCAGGAGCGAGAGGAGCAGGAGCTGCAGCAGGCCCTCGCACAGAGCCTGCAGGAACACGTAAGGCCCGGGACACGCCATATACAGCCCTAGGGCTCCTCACCCGGTTTATAAAGGCTCTGTTAGGAGAAATGTCTTATTACTGCGTACCACTTTCATGTGTAACGGGTTGTTTCTAGAGATAGTGATCCCATGATGAGAGCGGTTCTGATTATGATGCGCCTGACGGAACCCTTTAAGGTTCCGTGTAGAACCTTTTCCTCTGTGAGTGACACATGCGGGTTCTGTGTGGAATATTTGTGTTGTTTTGAGTCGTACAATTCCTGACCCTGTGAGTTTTAAACCCTTCCGTCAGTGTTTCGCTGAGTTCTCCAGCATGTTTGTGGAGTCACAACTGTGCATTACGTCATTTAATAAAGAATCAATTTAGTTTAGATAATTAAAGCAAAACGTGCCCCTATTATGCTATTTTAAAGGGTCTTCATTTTGTTTTGGATTCTACTACAACAGGTTTACATGCAAGGTCAAAAACACTCATGATATCCCCTGCAGCATCAGCGGTTTACTCGATGTCTGAAACAGTTCAGTCTCTAAACACCTCCTTTCTGAGAGCTGCTCTGCTCTGATTGGTTAGATGGCCCAGTCTGTTGTGATTGGTCTACTCTGCTCTGATTGGTCAGATGGCCCAGTCTGTTGTGATTGGTCTACTCTGCTCTGCTCACACAACAGGAAAGGGAATATCTGGGAAAGTATAATAGAGCAGCACATCTTAACATCTCATTAAAGTGCCCCATTTAGGTTTTTGGGTTTTCCAGCACAATCTTCTCCTCAGTGTCGCTCCTCTCTGAGCTCAGCACAGCTGTAACCGATCGTGACTGATGTACAGTAATGGAGAGTGTTGTGTGTTGTGCAGGAGGCGAGAGAGATGCGAGAAGACGACGATCTGAAGAGAGCCACCGAGCTCAGCCTGCAAGGTCAGTCTGGGGCTATGCCCTGTGTCACATGATCTGTTTTAATGTGTGTGTGTGTGTGTGTGTGTGTGTTAACACGCGTCTCTGTTTGTGTAGAGTTCAATAACTCTCTGCCTGAGCTGCTGTGCTCTGATGACGACTCGGGCAATGAAGATGGTCTGGATATGGAGTACAGTGAGGCTGAAGCTGAGGAGCTCAAGAAGAACGCTGAGGTGCGTCTCAGCCGCGCTGCGCTTGCAGAAGTGCCTGTTTTCATGCCGTGGTTTAATAAATGTGATTTGTTGTGTAGACTGGAGAACTCCCCAACTCGTTTAGGCTCATCAGTGTTGTCAGCCACATCGGCAGCAGCTCTTCGTCAGGTATTGGCTGACTTCACCTCATGTTGCTGCTCTGCAGACACAGTGCAGTGTGTTTGACTGGCTGCTGTGTGTGTACACTCCTGTAGGGCATTACATCAGTGACGTGTACGACATGAAGAAACAGTCGTGGCTCACCTACAACGATCTGGACGTCTCGCGCACGCAGGAGTCCACCGTTCAGAGGGATCGGGACCGGAGCGGATACATCTTTTTCTACATGCACAAGTCAGTGTCTTCAGCGACGCACACCATTGGTTGAGCCTGTGGTATACGCTGGGGCTGGGCAATAAAACGATATGTATCGCGGACAGAGTACACAGCTTCTTTACTTGAGTAAAAGTACAGATTCCCCTTGCTAAATTTTACTCAAGAACAAGTAAAAGTACTACAGTCAGATGTCTACTTGAGTAAAAGTACTACAGTCAGATGTCTACTTGAGTAAAAGTACTACAGTCAGATGTCTGTTTGAGTAAAAGTACTACAGTCAGATGTCTGTTTGAGTAAAAGTACTACAGTCAGATGTCTGTTTGAGTAAAAGTACTACAGTCAGATGTCTGTTTGAGTAAAGGTACTACAGTCAGATGTCTGTTTGAGTAAAAGTACTACAGTCAGATGTCTGTTTGAGTAAAAGTACTACAGTCAGATGTCTGTTTGAGTAAAGGTACTACAGTCAGATGTCTTTTTGAGTAAAAGTACTACAGTCAGATGTCTTTTTGAGTAAAAGTACTACAGTCAGATGTGTACTTGAGTAAAGGTACTACAGTCAGGTGTCTACTTGAGTAAAAGTACTACAGTCAGGTGTCTACTTGAGTAAAAGTACTACAGTCAGATGTCTACTTGAGTAAAAGTACTACAGTCAGATGTCTGTTTGAGTAAAAGTACTACAGTCAGATGTCTGTTTGAGTAAAAGTACTACAGTCAGATGTCTGTTTGAGTAAAAGTACTACAGTTAGATGTCTGTTTGAGTAAAAGTACTACAGTCAGATGTCTTTTGAGTAAAAGTACTACAGTCAGATGTGTACTTGAGTAAAGGTACTACAGTCAGATGTCTACTTGAGTAAAAGTACTACAGTCAGATGTCTGTTTGAGTAAAAGTACTACAGTCAGATGTCTGTTTGAGTAAAAGTACTACAGTTAGATGTCTGTTTGAGTAAAAGTACTACAGTCAGATGTCTTTTTGAGTAAAAGTACTACAGTCAGATGTGTACTTGAGTAAAGGTACTACAGTCAGGTGTCTACTTGAGTAAAAGTACTACAGTCAGGTGTCTACTTGAGTAAAAGTACTACAGTCAGATGTCTACTTGAGTAAAAGTACTACAGTCAGATGTCTGTTTGAGTAAAAGTACTACAGTCAGATGTCTGTTTGAGTAAAAGTACTACAGTCAGATGTCTGTTTGAGTAAAAGTACTACAGTCAGATGTCTGTTTGAGTAAAGGTACTACAGTCAGATGTCTACTTGAGTAAAAGTACTACAGTCAGATGTCTTTTTGAGTAAAAGTACTACAGTCAGATGTGTACTTGAGTAAAGGTACTACAGTCAGGTGTCTACTTGAGTAAAAGTACTACAGTTAGGTGTCTACTTGAGTAAAAGTACTACAGTCAGGTGTCTACTTGAGTAAAAGTACTACAGTCAGATGTCTTTTTGAGTAAAAGTACTACAGTCAGATGTGTACTTGAGTAAAGGTACTACAGTCAGGTGTCTACTTGAGTAAAAGTACTACAGTTAGGTGTCTACTTGAGTAAAAGTACTACAGTTAGGTGTCTACTTGAGTAAAAGTACTACAGTCAGGTGTCTACTTGAGTAAAAGTACTACAGTCAAATGTCTGTTTGAGTAAAAGTACTACAGTCAGATGTGTACTTGAGTAAAGGTACTACAGTCAGATGTCTACTTGAGTAAAGGTACTACAGTCAGATGTCTACTTGAGTAAAAGTACTACAGTTAGATGTCTGTTTGAGTAAAAGTACTACAGTCAGATGTCTGTTTGAGTAAAAGTACTACAGTCAGATGTCTGTTTGAGTAAAGGTACTACAGTCAGATGTCTTTTTGAGGAAAAGTACTACAGTCAGATGTCTTTTTGAGGAAAAGTACTACAGTCAGATGTGTAATTGAGTAAAGGTACTACAGTCAGGTGTCTACTTGAGTAAAAGTACTACAGTCAGGTGTCTACTTGAGTAAAAGTACTACAGTCAGATGTCTACTTGAGTAAAAGTACTACAGTCAAATGTCTGTTTGAGTAAAAGTACTACAGTCAGATGTCTACTTGAGTAAAGGTACTACAGTCAGATGTCTACTTGAGTAAAGGTACTACAGTCAGATGTCTACTTGAGTAAAAGTACTACAGTTAGATGTCTACTTAATTAAAGGTACAACAGTCAGATGTCTACTTGAGTAAAAGTACTACAGTCAAATGTCTACTTGAGTAAAAGTACTACAGTCAGATGTCTACTTGAGTAAAGGTACTACAGTCAGATGTCTACTTGAGTAAAGGTACTACAGTCAGATGTCTACTTGAGTAAAATTACTACAGTTAGATGTCTACTTAATTAAAGGTACAACAGTCAGATGTCTGTTTGAGTAAAGGTACTACAGTCAGATTTCTACTTGAGTAAAGGTACTACAGTCAGATGTCTACTTGAGTAAAAGTACTACAGTCAGATGTCTGTTTGAGTAAAAGTACTACAGTCAGATGTGTACTTGAGTAAAGGTACTACAGTCAGATGTCTGTTTGAGTAAAAGTACTACGGTCAGATGTCTGTTTGAGTAAAAGTACTACAGTCAGATGTCTGTTTGAGTAAAGGTACTACAGTCAGATGTCTACTTGAGTAAAAGTACTACAGTCAGATGTCTTTTTGAGTAAAAGTACTACAGTCAGATGTCTGTTTGAGTAAAAGTACTACAGTCAGGTGTCTACTTGAGTAAAAGTACTACAGTCAGGTGTCTACTTGAGTAAAAGTACTACAGTCAGATGTCTACTTGAGTAAAAGTACTACAGTCAAATGTCTGTTTGAGTAAAAGTACTACAGTCAGATGTGTACTTGAGTAAAGGTACTACAGTCAGATGTCTACTTGAGTAAAGGTACTACAGTCAGATGTCTGTTTGAGTAAAAGTACTACAGTCAGATGTCTGTTTGAGTAAAAGTACTACAGTCAGATGTCTGTTTGAGTAAAGGTACTACAGTCAGATGTCTACTTGAGTAAAAGTACTACAGTCAGATGTCTTTTGAGTAAAAGTACTACAGTCAGATGTGTACTTGAGTAAAGGTACTACAGTCAGGTGTCTACTTGAGTAAAAGTACTACAGTTAGGTGTCTACTTGAGTAAAAGTACTACAGTCAGATGTCTGTTTGAGTAAAGGTACTACAGTCAGATGTCTACTTGAGTAAAAGTACTACAGTCAGATGTCTGTTTGAGTAAAAGTACTACAGTCAGATGTGTACTTGAGTAAAGGTACTACAGTCAGATGTCTACTTGAGTAAAGGTACTACAGTCAGATGTCTGTTTGAGTAAAAGTACTACAGTCAGATGTCTGTTTGAGTAAAAGTACTACAGTCAGATGTCTGTTTGAGTAAAGGTACTACAGTCAGATGTCTACTTGAGTAAAAGTACTACAGTCAGATGTCTTTTGAGTAAAGTACTACAGTCAGATGTGTACTTGAGTAAAGGTACTACAGTCAGATGTCTACTTGAGTAAAGGTACTACAGTCAGGTGTCTACTTGAGTAAAAGTACTACAGTCAGGTGTCTACTTGAGTAAAAGTACTACAGTCAGGTGTCTACTTGAGTAAAGGTACTACAGTCAGGTGTCTACTTGAGTAAAAGTACTACAGTCAGATGTGTACTTGAGTAAAGGTACTACAGTCAGGTACTACAGTCAGATGTCTACTTGAGTAAAAGTACTACAGTCAAATGTGTACTTGAGTAAAGGTACTACAGTCAGGTGTCTACTTGAGTAAAAGTACTACAGTCAAATGTCTGTTTGAGTAAAAGTACTACAGTCAGGTGTCTACTTGAGTAAAGGTACTACAGTCAGATGTCTACTTGAGTAAAAGTACTACAGTCAGATGTGTACTTGAGTAAAGGTACCACAGTCAGATGTCTACTTGAGTAAAAGTACTACAGTTAGATGTCTACTTAATTAAAGGTACTACAGTCAGATGTCTACTTGAGTAAAAGTACTACAGTTAGATGTCTACTTAATTAAAGGTACTACAGTCAGATGTCTGTTTGAGTAAATGTACTACAGTCAGATTTCTACTTGAGTAAAGGTACTACAGTCAGATGTCTACTTGAGTAAAAGTACTACAGTCAGATGTCTACTTAATTAAAGGTACTACAGTCAGATGTCTGTTTGAGTAAAAGTACTACAGTCAGATGTGTACTTGAGTAAAGGTACTACAGTCAGATGTCTACTTGAGTAAAGGTACTACAGTCAGATGTCTACTTGAGTAAAGGTACTACAGTCAGATGTCTACTTGAGTAAAAGTACTACAGTCAGATGTCTACTTGAGTAAAAGTACTACAGTCAGATGTCTGTTTGAGTAAAAGTACTACAGTCAGATGTGTACTTGAGTAAAGGTACTACAGTCAGATGTCTACTTGAGTAAAGGTACTACAGTCAGATGTCTACTTGAGTAAAGGTACTACAGTCAGATGTCTACTTGAGTAAAGGTACTACAGTCAGATGTCTACTTGAGTAAAAGTACTACAGTTAGATGTCTACTTAATTAAAGGTACTACAGTCAGATGTCTGTTTGAGTAAAAGTACTACAGTCAGATGTCTGTTTGAGTAAAGGTACTACAGTCAGATTTCTACTTGAGTAAAGGTACTACAGTCAGATGTCTACTTGAGTAAAAGTACTACAGTCAGATGTCTACTTGAGTAAAAGTACTACAGTCAGATGTCTACTTGAGTAAAGGTACTACAGTCAGATGTCTGTTTGAGTAAAAGTACTACAGTCAGATGTCTGTTTGAGTAAAGGTACTACAGTCAGATGTCTACTTGAGTAAAAGTACTACAGTCAGATGTGTACTTGAGTAAAGGTACTACAGTCAGATGTCTACTTGAGTAAAGGTACTACAGTCAGGTGTCTACTTGAGTAAAGGTACTACAGTCAGGTGTCTACTTGAGTAAAAGTACTACAGTCAGATGTCTACTTGAGTAAAGGTACTACAGTCAGATGTCTACTTGAGTAAAAGTACTACAGTCAGATGTCTACTTGAGTAAAAGTACTACAGTCAGATGTCTACTTGAGTAAAGGTACTACAGTCAGATGTCTGTTTGAGTAAAGGTACTATAGTCAGATGTCTGTTTGAGTAAAGGTACTACAGTCAGATTTCTACTTGAGTAAAGGTACTACAGTCAGATGTCTACTTGAGTAAAAGTACTACAGTCAGATGTCTACTTGAGTAAAGGTACTACAGTCAGATGGCTACGTCAGTAAAAGTACTACAGTCAGATGGCTACGTCAGTAAAAGTACTACAGTCAGATGTCTGTTTGAGTAAAGGTACTACAGTCAGATGTCTACTTGAGTAAGGTACTACAGTCAGATGTCTACTTGAGTAAAGGTACTACAGTCAGATGTCTACTTGAGTAAAGGTACTACAGTCAGATGTGTACTTGAGTAAAAGTACTACAGTCAGATGTCTACTTGAGTAAAAGTACTACAGTCAGATGTCTACTTGAGTAAAAGTACTACAGTCAGATGTCTACTTGAGTAAAAGTACTACAGTCAGATGTCTACTTGAGTAAAAGTACTACAGTCAGATGTCTACTTGAGTAAAAGTACTACAGTCAGATGTCTACTTGAGTAAAAGTACTACAGTCAGATGTCTACTTGAGTAAAAGTACTACAGTCAGATGTCTGTTTGAGTAAATGTACTACAGTCAGATGTCTACTTGAGTAAAGGTACTACAGTCAGATGGCTACGTCAGTAAAAGTACTACAGTCAGATGTCTGTTTGAGTAAAGGTACTACAGTCAGATTTCTACTTGAGTAAAGGTACTACAGTCAGATGTCTACTTCAGTAAAGGTACTACAGTCAGATGTCTACTTGAGTAAAGGTACTACAGTCAGATGTCTACTTGAGTAAAGGTACTACATTCAGATGTCTACTTGAGTAAAGGTACTACAGTCAGATGTCTACTTGAGTAAAGGTACTACAGTCAGATGTCTACTTGAGTAAAAGTACTACAGTCAGATGTCTACTTGAGTAAAAGTACTAAAGTCAGATGTCTACTTGAGTAAAAGTACTACAGTCAGATGTCTACTTGAGTAAAAGTACTACAGTCAGATGTCTACTTGAGTAAATGTACTACAGTCAGATGTCTACTTGAGTAAAGGTACTACAGTCAGATGTCTACTTGAGTAAAGGTACTACAGTCAGATGTCTACTTGAGTAAAGGTACTATAGTCAGATGTCTACTTGAGTAAAAGTACTACAGTCAGATTTCTGTTTGAGTAAATGTACTACAGTCAGATGTCTACTTGAGTAAAAGTACTACAGTCAGATTTCTGTTTGAGTAAATGTACTACAGTCAGATGTCTACTTGAGTAAAGGTGCTACAGTCAGATGTCTACTTGAGTAAAAGTACTATAGTCAGATGTCTACTTGAGTAAAAGTACTACAGTCAGATTTCTGTTTGAGTAAATGTACTACAGTCAGATGTCTACTTGAGTAAAGGTGCTACAGTCAGATGTCTACTTGAGTAAAGGTACTACAGTCAGATGTCTACTTGAGTAAAGGTACTATAGTCAGATGTCTACTTGAGTAAAAGTACTACAGTCAGATTTCTGTTTGAGTAAAGGTACTATAGTCAGATGTCTACTTGAGTAAAAGTACTACAGTCAGATTTCTGTTTGAGTAAATGTACTACAGTCAGATGTCTACTTGAGTAAAGGTGCTACAGTCAGATGTCTACTTGAGTAAAGGTACTACAGTCAGATTTCTGTTTGAGTAAAGGTACTATAGTCAGATGTCTACTTGAGTAAAAGTACTACATTCAGATTTCTGTTTAAGTAAAGGTACTATAGTCAGATGTCTACTTGAGTAAAAGTACTACAGTCAGATTTCTGTTTGAGTAAAGGTACTACAGTCAGATGTCTACTTGAGTAAAGGTACTACAGTCAGATGTCTACTTGAGTAAAGGTACTATAGTCAGATGTCTACTTGAGTAAAAGCACTACAGTCAGATGTCTACTTGAGTAAAAGTACTACAGTCAGATTTCTGTTTGAGTAAAAGTACTACAGTCAGATTTCTGTTTGAGTAAAAGTACTACAGTCAGATGTCTGTTTGAGTAAAAGTACTAAAGTCAGATGGCTACGTCAGTAAAAGTACTACAGTCAGATGCCTACTTGAGTAAAGGTACTACAGTCAGATTTCTATTTGAGTAAAAGTACTACAGTCAGATGTCTGTTTGAGTAAAAGTACTAGTCAGATGGCTACGTCAGTAAAAGTACTACAGTCAGATTTCTGTTTGAGTAAAAGTACTACAGTCAGATTTCTGTTTGTGTAAAAGTACTACAGTCAGATGTCTACTTAATTAAAGGTACTACAGTCAGATGTCTGCTTGAGTAAAGGTACTACAGTCAGATGTCTACTTCAGTAAAGGTACTACAGTCAGATGTCTACTTGAGTAAAGGTACTACAGTCAGATGTCTACTTCAGTAAAGGTACTACAGTCAGATGTCAACTTGAGTAAAGGTACTACAGTCAGATGTCTACTTCAGTAAAGGTACTACAGTCAGATGTCTACTTGAGTAAAGGTACTACAGTCAGATGTCTGTTTGAGTAAAGGTACTACAGTCAGATGTCTACTTGAGTAAAGGTACTACAGTCAGATGTCTGTTTGAGTAAAAGTACTACAGTCAGATGTCTGTTTGAGTAAAGGTACTACAGTCAGATGTCTACTTGAGTAAAGGTACTACAGTCAGATGTCTACTTGAGTAAAGGTACTACAGTCAGATGTCTACTTGAGTAAAGGTACTACAGTCAGATGTCTGTTTGAGTAAAAGTACTACAGTCAGATGTCTGTTTGAGTAAAGGTACTACAGTCTGATGGCTACTTGAGAAAAGGTACTACAGTCAGATGTCTACTTCAGTAAAAGTACTACAGTCAGATGTCTACTTCAGTAAAGGTACTACAGTCAGATGTCTACTTGAGTAAAAGTGCTACAGTCAGATGGCTACTTGAGAAAAGGTACTACAGTCAGATGTCTACTTCAGTAAAAGTACTACAGTCAGATGTCTAGTTGAGTAAAAGTACTACAGTCAGATGGTTACTTGAGAAAAGGTACTACAGTCAGATGTCTACTTCAGTAAAAGTACTACAGTCAGATGTCTACTTCAGTAAAGGTACTACAGTCAGATGTCTACTTCAGTAAAGGTACTACAGTCAGATGTCTACTTGAGTAAAGGTACTACAGTCAGATGTCTACTTGAGTAAAGGTACTACAGTCAGATGTCTACTTGAGTAAAGGTACTACAGTCAGATGTCTACTTGAGTAAAAGTGCTACAGTCAGATGGCTACTTGAGAAAAGGTACTACAGTCAGATGTCTACTTCAGTAAAAGTACTACAGTCAGATGTCTAGTTGAGTAAAAGTACTACAGTCAGATGTCTACTTGAGTAAAGGTACTACAGTCAGATGTCTACTTCAGTAAAGGTACTACAGTCAGATGTCTACTTGAGTAAAAGTGCTACAGTCAGATGTCTACTTAGACAGAGTTTACATTTGTTAAGTTGTGTGAATTATTCCTTATAAATAGACCGACTACAGCAAGCTGAGCCTTGGCTAAAACAACTATATATCGCCAATCATATCGTTTCTATCAACGATATACATAGTCACATTTTTATATCGCAATATCGTTACACCCCTAGTATATCACTGCTCACGTATTTCTTGAGGAGTTTGAGCTCCAGTAGCTCGTCTGTTTGATCGGACCACACGGGCCAGCCTTTGCTCCACACGTGCATCAATGAGCCTGGGCCGCCCATGACCCTGTGGCCGGTTCTCCACTGTTCCTTCCTTGGAGCACTTTTGATAGATCCTGACCACTGCAGACCGGGAACACCCCACAAGAGCTGCAGTTTTGGAGATGCTCTGACCCAGTCGTCTAGCCATCACAATTTGGCCCTTGTCAAACTTGATAAAATCCTTACGCTTGACCATTTTTCCTGCTTCTAACACATCAACTTTGAGGACAATGTTCACTTGCTGCCTAATATATCCCACCCACTAACAGGAGCCGTGATGTCTATCGTTAAACTCTTAATAATAGTATATCGATGATACTGAGAACATGTATTAGAGGAGCGAAATGCAGTTGGCTAAGGAGGTTCACAGAACCAGCCCAAATGATTATGAACACGGTTCAGAACAGGTGTGTGTGTTGTGAATCAGGTGCAAGAAATGAACGAGCTGTTAGTGACTGGTGGTGTTTGTGTTCAGAGATGTGTTCGAGGAGCTGTCGGAGCTGGAGAAGGCAGGAGGGAGCGCTGACACCGGACGCTCAGTGCTGCAGCCGCTCTAACATCCCATCATCCACGTGTGTCCTGAGCTGAGCCACACCCTTCATCAGTGCTACTGAAGAACCGTCCACACACACACACACACACACACACACACACACACACCCCTTCTGAGGGCACTTTCTCTCTTTCCCCATTTGTCCCTGTGAACTACTGTAGACCTGCAGTTAGATGGGTACATGTTCTAGGAGGTGCAAGACGTGTCTGGGGAGCGGCTAAGAAAAATAAATATATAAATATAGAAAGCATTTTGAGTTAACTCAGAATCAGACGTTTCTTTTGTTTGCCTTTAACATGAGAAGGTGAACTTCTCATGCATTAAATATTTGAAGTCGGCTTGTTTCTCTATGAAATCTTTTGTTCTTCTTCTTTCCCCTCTGCAAATTTTAATTTCCTTCCTGATCTATTGCATACAAAACTTTATTCTTGTATATGTTTGGGTGGAGTATTGAATGCGGGGTGTGTGTTTCTCGTTTGATATGCAGCTGAAAATGTGGTGCAATATTTGCGTTTGCTAGTGGGCTTTTATATGATGACCTACAGCGATGAGACCTGGGATAGAAGCGCTTTATACTCGAGGCTTTACTGTTTTATTCTCATTTTATAAACGTTAATCTAACAAGCTCCGTGGTATTGATAATGTAGCTTGTCTTTTTTTAAAGATGGCCTCTCCAACACCTCCAGACCTAGACGCGTTTAGTTTTCCTTCTGTATTGAGCTTTACATTGTGAAGGTGCACAGCCGTCGTGTCGAGTGTGTGTTCAGAGCGAACACACCTTCACACACCCAGTGTGACTGTGCTTCATATGAAGTCAGCTGCTGTTATTTATTTCGGGATGTGTGTCCGTCACTGTGCTGTCTCTCTTGTTCTCATGTCTTCTGTTCTGGTGGTCTGAGTAGGTCAATGGATCTGAAACAGTGCTATAAGCTCTACTTGATTGCTTAGTATTCAGTCGTTGACTTCCTTTAACATTAACACATTTTAAAATAAAAATTATTTAGAAAAAAAAAAACCCTGGCTTGTTTCTTTCAGCTTTTAATTGAGGTTGTCACGTGTGCTGTGAGCATCTCTTGGTTAGCGGCTCGAGGCGGCTGCCCGTCAGCCTGTTGAACTCGCTGAGGATGTAGCTCTCCTTCTGCTGCATCTGTCGGAGAACAGGAAACCCGTGAGTCACAGCAGAGAACACCGCTACGCTAACATGATAGAGTTAAAGGGACACTCCAGCGTTTTTAGAAATGGGGCTTATTCAACATCTTTCCTACATTTAGATATGTGGGCAAATGCATTTTTGTCTCAGTGCATGCATTGTTTTAGTTTGGCAACCTCCCGCGCTCTCTCTTGAAGCCAATACGGAAGTGGACTAAACTGCAGTTCATCGACTGGCCACTAGGGACAGGCTCCAGAAGGGAGCAGAATCTCATTGAGCTCATGTTAAAATGCCCAACTTTACAGCAGAATAAAACATGTTTACAGCCTGGGACAAATTCTAGTTTTGGTCTAAACGGCTAGTTTTGCCCTTCATGACGACTGTGAGGGGGGTGAATTTTTTTATAGCGCATTTGTTTACAGTATATAAAGCCTTAAAGTTCTGCATAATCAAGGGCGTGGCCACTTTGAGTGACAGGTGGGAAGCCATTTATCTGTTGTTTGTTAGTCATCGCGTCACCTCATCTCCACCACATCTCACCTCTTTGCCCATTTTCTATTTTCTGTTATCCGGGAGTGACGTGCGGTGACGCGCTGCTAAGATGGCAACGGCCAGCTCGACCCTACTTTACGCTTCAAAACTGCTCTTCAGAATCCTATGGGTGCCGTCACGGACACTACATCCATATTTTTATACAGTCTATGGTCGACGCTAGTAATGGGAAGTTCGGATCATTTTACTGACTCGGATCTTTGAATCTTGTTCAGCAAAATGAACGAATCTTTTTTCGAGTCATTTCGTTCATTTCATCAAAATATAATTAAAATGTTAAATAGCCCAACACATCTAGTACTTATGAAAATGTTGATTACATTTGTAAAACTAAATAAAAATAAACTATAGGGTACTGCAACCAAAGCCCAATTATAAGAAACTGAAATGTTTAATTAATTGATTAGTTGTTGGGTCAGGCTATTGCAGTCTAACTCTGTTAGTTCACCTCACCTCCTGATCCGAGACATTCTTTCTTTTGCAACTTCATATTTATCACTTTGTTCTCCGCCTCTCGTGTCTTCGAATTCCTCGAGACGTTAGTTGTTGACTCGTCTGAGTCTGACTCTGGTCAGATCTGGGGCTGGGCCGCCTGGACCGTGACACACAGGTCCGGAAACAAAAATGATTAGTTCATCTTTCGAGTCTCTCGAGTTCGGGTTCGGCCGGTTCAGAGTCTTTCGTTCTTCTAGTCTATGCTGTCAGTAACGGAAACAGAAAAGATTAGTTCTTACGAGTCTCGGGTTTGAGTCGTTTGTTTTTTTTCTCACGTGACTTGTCACCGTATTGAACTCTAGTTCACAACCTTTTGAGTAACAAGCAGTTATTTTTTTATGTAATTCTCAGTTAATATCAGACATATACAAATATAGGAAATATATGGACTATTCAAGTCTAAAATCACAAATTCAATTAGACTATTACTAATTTTGAATCAACTGTATTTTATTTTCCTCTATTGAGTTATATAATTTTGTTGTTCTTGTGTTATTAATGAATACAAATCTTGAATAGTCAATATATTTCCCATATTTGTATATGTCTGATATTAACTGAGAATTATATAAAAAAATACAAATAAAATAAAAAAATAACTACGTGCTTGTTACTAAAAAAGGTTGTGAACTAGAGTTCAATACGGTGACAAGTCACGTGGTAAAAAAACGAACGACTCCAACACGAAAGACTCGTAAGAACTAATCTTTTCTGTTTCCGCTTCTGACAGCATAGACTCTATGGGACTGACAGGAAGAACGAAAGACTCGGATTCAGAACCCATATGTTGGGTAATGCGCATGCGCGGTCAACACAAAATGAACGAATCACTCTCTGAGACAACTCTGTAGTCCTGAGTCATATTAAAGATTCGTTCAAAATGAACAAATCGTTCATGAACAACACATCACTAGACGCCGCTACCTTAGCTTAGCATAATGAATGGAATCCTATGTTGCCAGCTAGCATGTCCCAAGTAAAAGTGATCCAACCCCCCCCCCCACCTAATTACTTCTTGTGGCCTGCGTATTCACAACGAGTACAAATAGCGATGCAGATTAAGACTAGGTGCATATCACGCAACACATGAAATCCCCAAACATCCGTCAACATTTCATGAGTTGTGATATCTCTGCAGTAGCAGTGCTTCGCCTGTGCTTCCCAATAATATAGTCCCAATATCTGTCTAGGAAATCCCCTAGTCTTAATCTGCATCGCTATTTGTACTCGTTGTGAATACGCAGGCCACAAGAAGTAATTAGGTGGGGTTTTTTTTTTGGATCACTTACTCAGGACATGCTAGCTGGCAACATAGGATTCCATTCATTATGCTAAGCTAAGCTAGCGGCGACCCTGCCAAACTAAAACAATGCATGCACTGAGACAAAAATGCATTTGCCCACATATCTAAATGTAGGAAAGATGTTGAATAAGCCCTTTTTCTAAAAACGCTGGAGTGTTCCTTTAAGCTTGGTACATACTCTGCAAGAACAAATAAATGTTTGTTTTCTCGAGGTGGCAAGAGCAAAGTTTGTTCTGGCCAGGACATTCCATACTTCACAAGAGCAGGAGCCGAACATCAGTTTCTCCGCATTAACCCCACCCTCTTTAAATCAGATCACACAATAGATCTCGGACTCTCTGCTCTTGCAGAGTATGTAACGGCCTTTAGAGTAAGGCCTGCACCATCTGGGGGGAACTTTTTCCTGGTTAACTGCAATTTCTAAAATGCATTATTTATTTATTTTTAAACAAATGAAATGTAAACGTGGTAGTCTTGTTGTCTGCCTAAATTAATTATAAATAAACACGAACTAGTTGGCTATTTGCAGTATATGAAATGGTTTTTGACCTGATTATTTTGCTGCGTCGCATCACGTGCACCTGCGCAATATCACAGCCTATGATTTCCCAAAATATCAACTAGTGATATCGCTACGAGGGAATGTGAGAGCTAATCCTACCTCACTCCAGTCCTCTTCGGTTTGATGTCTGTATCCCAGTAAGTGGCAGATCCCGTGTGCCGTGACCACCTGCTCGACACAGACACAGAGCAGCCCTTCAGGACACCACTGAGAGTGTGTGTGTGTGTGTGAGATGGGTAGGTTTAGGGGCTGTGTGTGTGTGTGTGTGATGGGTAGGTTTAGGGGCTGTGTGTGTGTGATGGGTAGGTTTAGGGGCTGTGTGTGATGGGTAGGTTTAGGGGCTGTGTGTGTGTGATGGGTAGGTTTAGGGGCTGTGTGTGTGTGTGATGGGTAGGTTTAGGGGCTGTGTGTGTGTGTGATGGGTAGGTTTAGGGGCTGTGTGTGTGTGTGATGGGTAGGTTTAGGGGCTGTGTGTGTGTGTGATGGGTAGGTTTAGGGGCTGTGTGTGTGTGTGATGGGTAGGTTTAGGGGCTGTGTGTGTGTGTGATGGGTAGGTTTAGGGGCTGTGTGTGTGATGGGTAGGTTTAGGGGCTGTGTGTGTGTGTGATGGGTAGGTTTAGGGGCTGTGTGTGTGTGTGATGGGTAGGTTTAGGGGCTGTGTGTGTGTGTGATGGGTAGGTTTAGGGGCTGTGTGTGTGTGTGATGGGTAGGTTTAGGGGCTGTGTGTGTGTGTGATGGGTAGGTTTAGGGGCTGTGTGTGTGTGTGATGGGTAGGTTTAGGCTGTGTGTGTGTGTGATGGGTAGGTTTAGGGGCTGTGTGTGTGTGTGATGGGTAGGTTTAGGGGCTGTGTGTGTGTGTGATGGGTAGGTTTAGGGGCTGTGTGTGTGTGTGATGGGTAGGTTTAGGGGCTGTGTGTGTGTGTGTGATGGGTAGGTTTAGGGGCTGTGTGTGTGTGTGTGTGTGTGTGTGTGATGGGTAGGTTTAGGGGCTGTGTGTGTGTGTGTGTGTGATGGGTAGGTTTAGGGCAGTGTGTGTGTGATGGGTAGGTTTAGGGGCAGTGTGTGTGTGATGGGTAGGTTTAGGGGCAGTGTGTGTGTGTGATGGGTAGGTTTAGGGGCAGGGGCAGTGTGTGTGTGTGATGGGTAGGTTTAGGGGCAGGGGCAGTGTGTGTGTGTGATGGGTAGGTTTAGGGGCTGTGTGTGTGTGTGTGTGTGTGTGTGTGTGTGTGTGTGTGTGTGTGTGTGTGATGGGTAGGTTTAGGGGCAGGGGCAGTGTGTGTGTGTGATGGGTAGGTTTAGGGGCAGGGGCAGTGTGTGTGTGTGATGGGTAGGTTTAGGGGCAGGGGCAGTGTGTGTGTGATGGGTAGGTTTAGGGGCAGGGGCAGTGTGTGTGTGTGATGGGTAGGTTTAGGGGCAGGGGTGTGTGTGTGTGTGATGGGTAGGTTTAGGGGCTGTGTGTGTGTGTGTGTGTGTGTGTGTGTGTGTGATGGGTAGGTTTAGGGGCAGGGGCAGTGTGTGTGTGTGATGGGTAGGTTTAGGGGCAGGGGCAGTGTGTGTGTGATGGGTAGGTTTAGGGGCAGGGGCAGTGTGTGTGTGATGGGTAGGTTTAGGGGCAGTGTGTGTGTGTGATGGGTAGGTTTAGGGGCAGTGTGTGTGTGTGATGGGTAGGTTTAGGGGCAGTGTGTGTGTGTGATGGGTAGGTTTAGGGGCAGTGTGTGTGTGTGATGGGTAGGTTTAGGGGCAGGGGCTGTGTGTGTGTGTGATGGGTAGGTTTAGGGGCAGTGTGTGTGTGTGATGGGTAGGTTTAGGGGCAGTGTAGGGGGATAGAATATACGGTATGTACAGTATAAAATGCATTACGCCTATGGAATGTCCCCACAAAGATAGTAAACCAGACGTGTGTGTGTGTGTTACCGTGAGCGTCTGATGAAGGTCCTGGGACGTCTCTCGGCACTGCTGCATGACGTACTCCACACCTAAGAAGATGTCCCCGAGGTTATACTCGTCCCTCTGCAGGACACACGGCATCTTGCCTGGACGCAGATCCTGCCAACAAACCAACCTCAGCCTTTCTGAACATAAAGGGAGACGACTCGTCTCAAAAATGAACTTTTTGTTGCTGTTGCAAGTTCATATTTCACAATTCGGACCTTAAACCTTACTACAGTCACGAGATGAGCTCTATCTTGCAATGGACACTTCCTCTGAGTAAAGATATAAACTCGCAATTGCTGAAAATATCTGAATTGAGAAAATTGCAATTGCAAGAAAGTTTATATTTTTTAGTAAGCCATGATTACTTTTTCCCCTCAGAACTGAAATAAATTCATTATTTTGAGTTCTAAAGTCCAAATTGTAATATATAAACTTACCAAAGAGACAAAAACTCGCATTAACTTTACTTGCCATTCTGAGTTTATATCTCAATTCTGAGAGGAGAAAAGTGAATTATAAGAATTGATATGAATTATATCGTAACTCTGAGGAAGAATTGTGAGTATCTTATAAGTGTTTTGTGAAAATTTAGCTGAACTTGCAATTGCAAGAAGTCAGAATTTTTGTGTCAATTACCGGTACCTTTTTTTCCCTCAGTTGTTTGATAAATTCACGAGTTGTACTATATATGTAACATTACATATAAATATTCTAAAACTATAGACGGACAGTTAGACAGACGGACAGATACACTCCTCAACAATATCCTAAGACCAGGGGATGCATTGCAAGTTTTACACATTTGGCACTAGTGGATCATAACTGGGTTGTAAGTGTTGCTTCAAAATGCCAAAAGAAGAAACAGCAGCAAGAGACAAAAAATAGAGAGTAGGCAATTTATTGAAAACTTCCTTTAAACTCAAACAGGCTGTTCATCAGCTGATCAAAAGTTTAAAACCAGAGCCCAAAAATAAACGCACAACAGAACTAAAGTGTCAAAAGAGCACTCAGTAGTGAGTAGCCCCACCGCTCTCGTTGATCACTTCAAACACGCTTGAGGCGAGGTTGGTGGGAACGTGGCTCCATGTGGTGAAGATGGCCTCACCAAGAGCAACGTGGTTCTCCTGGAAGAAGTCCTTCGTCAGGCGGGCGTTGTGAATTGCAGCGTCCTGTTGAAAGACCCAGTCATTCCCGCACAGACCCTCGGTCCAGAGATCCCAACAGATCCACAGAGCCAGTCGCCGTTTGACGCCCATGCACAACCTGAAGCTCCATTGTCCCATTGAAGGGAAAAGCACCAGGATCATGACGGACCTCCTCCGCTGTGACAAGGGAGGGATCTCCTTGTCATGCCAGTAACGTTGGAAGCCATCAGGACCGTCCAGGTTAAATTTTTTCTCGTCAGAGAATAAAACTTTCTTCCACCTTTCAATGTTGCATGTTTGGTGCTCCCTTGCAAAGTCCGAACGGGTGAGGTGAAGCCCATCTCTAGCAGATCTTATGGTTATTGGGCTGCAGTCAGCATCAGTAAGGGCCTTAATTAGTCAACAATAAAGTCTTCACGGACAACCCGTCGGATCCTGCGGCTCAGTGCAGGTGAAATCTTTTTGGGTCTACCACTTGACCTTTTTGTCCCATAACTCTCCGGATTTTTTAAGAAATGTAAAATGCGATGGCGCGTTGCTGCCACGCTCAAAGCCTTTGTGCCTTTGCCAGCAGGAGATCTTGACAGTACGACTGCTTGAAGAACAATGACATGAAAGCCATATTTTTGTGCAGATTTGACTTTTTTATGGCTCTGGTCTTAAACAGGCTGTTCATCAGCTGATCAAAAGTTTGAGTTTAAATGCAGTTTTCAATAAATTGCTTACTCTCTATTTTTTGTCTCTTGCTGCTGTTTCTTCTTTTGGTATTTTGAAGCAACACTTACAACCCAGTTATGATCCACTAGTGCCAAATGTGTAAAACTTGCAATGCATCCCCTGGTCTTAGGATATTGTTCAGGAGTGTAACATGAGATAGATAGACAGACAGAGAGTTAGATAGATAGACAGACAGACAGACAGAAAGAGAGTTAGATAGATAGACAGACAGACAGACAGACAGAAAGAGAGTTAGATAGATAGACAGACAGACAGAGTTAGATAGACAGACAGAGAGTTAGATATACAGACAGAGAGTTAGATAGATAGACAGACAGAGAGTTAGATAGATAGACAGACAGACAGACAGAGAGTTAGATAGATAGACAGACAGAGAGTTAGATATACAGACAGACAGTTAGATATACAGACAGACAGTTAGATAGAGAGACAGAGAGTTAGATAGATAGACAGACAGAGAGTTAGATAGATAGACAGACAGAGAGTTAGATAGATAGACAGACAGAGAGTTAGATAGATAGATAGACAGACAGAGAGTTAGATAGATAGATAGACAGACAGAGAGTTAGATAGATAGATAGATAGACAGAGAGTTAGATAGATAGACAGACAGACAGACAGACAGAGAGTTAGATTGATAGACAGACAGACAGTTAGATAGATAGATAGACAGACAGACAGAGAGTTAGATAGATAGACAGACAGAGAGTTAGATAGATAGACAGATAGATAGACAGAGAGTTAGATAGATAGACAGACAGACAGAGAGTTAGATAGATAGACAGACAGAGAGTTAGATAGATAGACAGACAGAGAGTTAGATAGATAGATAGATAGATAGACAGAGAGTTAGATAGATAGACAGACAGACAGTTAGATAGATAGATAGACAGACAGAGAGTTAGATAGATAGACAGACAGACAGAGAGTTAGATAGATAGATAGACAGAGAGTTAGATAGATAGACAGACAGAGAGTTAGATAGATAGATAGATAGACAGAGAGTTAGATAGATAGACAGACAGACAGACAGTTAGATAGATAGATAGATAGACAGACAGAGAGTTAGATAGATAGACAGACAGAGAGTTAGATAGATAGATAGACAGACAGAGAGTTAGATAGATAGACAGACAGAGAGTTAGATTGATAGACAGACAGACAGAGAGTTAGATAGATAGACAGACAGACAGTTAGATAGATAGATAGACAGACAGACAGACAGAGAGTTAGATAGATAGATCGATAGATACAGACAGACAGTTAGATAGATAGACAGACAGACAGAAAGAGAGTTAGATAGATAGACAGACAGAGAGTTAGATAGATAGACAGACAGACAGAAAGAGAGTTAGATATACAGACAGACAGAGAGTTAGATAGATAGACAGACAGACAGAGAGTTAGATAGATAGACAGACAGAGAGTTAGATAGATAGACAGAGAGACAGAGAGTTAGATAGACAGA
This sequence comes from Gobiocypris rarus, assembly GCA_023029165.1. NCBI lineage: Eukaryota > Metazoa > Chordata > Actinopteri > Cypriniformes > Gobionidae > Gobiocypris > Gobiocypris rarus. Next base: position 6,092,566 of record CM040910.1, on the reverse strand, counting down.
CAGACAGAGAGTTAGATAGATAGATAGACAGACAGACAGAAAGAGAGTTAGATAGATAGACAGACAGACAGAGAGTTAGATAGATAGACAGACAGACAGACAGAAAGAGAGTTAGATAGATAGACAGACAGACAGAGAGTTAGATAGATAGATAGACAGACAGACAGAAAGAGAGTTAGATAGATAGACAGACAGAGAGTTAGATAGATAGACAGACAGACAGAAAGAGAGTTAGATATACAGACAGACAGAGAGTTAGATAGATAGACAGAGAGTTAGCTAGATAGATAGATAGATAGATAGATAGATACATACATACATACATACATACATACAGACATACAGACAGTTAGATAGACAGACAGACAGAGAGTTAGATAGATAGACAGACAGAGAGTTAGATAGATAGACAGACAGAGAGTTAGATAGATAGACAGACAGAGAGTTAGATAGATAGACAGACAGAGAGTTAGATAGATAGACAGACAGACAGAGAGTTAGATAGATAGACAGACAGACAGTTAGATAAATAGACAGACAGAGAGTTAGATAGACAGACAGACAGGGAGTTAGATAGATAGATTTATTAAAGGTCAGAATTATGAGGTAAAAACTCGCTATTAACCTTCCCCCCTCAGAAGTGTGAGCTAAACTCACAATTACCGGCTGTATTTGTTTATTTATTTAATTCTGTGGCGGAAGCGAGCTCCCACAGACACGGGCTAACGGTCACCCCTGATGGACACCTGTCAATCACACACGCGCGTCCTCGTGACACTGAACCGTGTACCTCATAGAACGGGAAGGACAGCACATCTGTGGGCTGGTTCCTCTTCCGGTAGACGTGGTTGATGCGCTGGATCCTGCGGTTGTCCACACAGATGATGCCGATGTCGAACTTCTGCACGCCGAAGATGTGTCTGAGGATCTCCACGTCTCTGCGCAGGCGCGCGCGCCTCAGGGGAACCGCCGTCTGTAGGTTCCGCAGCACGAGCCCCATCAGCGCAACACAGCGAATACAACCTGACAAAACAACCGGCTAGAGGCTCCTTTCACAAGGTGACCGTGTGGAATCAACATGTATATATGTATTCACTCTGCTCCTCACGGACAGGACATGTACGTTTCAAAAGAGAACATATAAATAAGACCGGTCATTTCGATAAATTTACCATGATCCCAACTTGCCCTGTCCATTGATTTGTAAACTGAAAGTGCGCATGCGCGAACATTCATACATGTCAAAATAAAAGTTCTGCCATTAAAAATCGTTTTTTGTTTTGTTTTCTGTGTATATACTAAATATTTCTTATTTTGAAAGTCTTGTGTTAATAATTTCACGTTTTTATATATAACATGCTTATCCGTTTCTTCGTATTTATTTCGATTGTAAAAATGACTTTTACTGTGTACCGGAAGTAGAAACTAGGAACGTCCAGCATTGCTTGTGCGTTTGTGTTGGAGGTCACTTTGATTCAAAGGGTAAGTTTAGCTGCCGTTTAGCACACAGCCAAATTATTCACACAGCTTTTAATGCGATATTATCTTTTACACTGGAGAGCGTATTTATGCTCTTCTGAAATAGCATCAGAGTCGGTGTTTGTTTGTTTGTTTGCTAGCTGTCTGTAGCTGCTTCACTTGTGTTGTTTATGTGTGTATCTGAACACTTCAGTCACTGTTAACACGACTGAACAGATACTTACTTCAACTACACTGCTCAGTTGCGATCGCAAAACATGAATTGAACCGCCATACCACACGTTTTTCTAATGTTAAACCTTGATTCGACTCGTTCATGTTTGTTTTGGGTGAGTCGACTCACTTGAAATGGTTGAACAGAGTGAGAGACACTTCTTGACTGTTTTATTTCTGCACACTATGAATTTAATCACCATAACCCCTTTATCCTACATTTTAAGCACACGTTTTCTATTATGTTAGACTCGTTCATAAGTGATTCGGATGAGTCGACTCAGTTGAACTGGTTGTTTTAGATTGGTGACACACTTAGATCTGTTGAACAGAGCGAGACACTGTTTGGCTGTTTTATTTCTGCACACTGATAATTGAGAGCTGTCTTCAGCAGCAGACATGGGTGGGGATCACGGACACGGAAAGCTGTCCATGCCGGACTACAAAGTGTGGAAGTGGGAAGGGACACCGCTGGAAGTGACCCAGCAGAGGCTCGCCCGGAGAGGACTCAGAGACCCCTGGGCTCGGTGAGATATTTGGGTCCCTCCTGTTGGCCTGGAGTCCTCTACGACATGCAAATGACTTCTGAGTTTAATAATTGATTTGTAATCATGCCAATGTTCTCGCTTTAATACTCTCGATTGGACCTTACTAATTAGTCCAGGCAAAGTAACTCATTTTGGAGCCAAAAATAGAACTAATTGTAAAATAATTTTTTGCAGCTTATATCATTTCTATGAGGTGTCCAGAACGACATACTTAAAGTCCTAAGTAATCCTAGTTGAGGAAATACAGGTGCTGGTCATATAGTTAGAATATCATCAAAAAGTTGATTTATTTCACTAATTCCACTCAAAAAAATGAAACGTGTATATTCATTCATTACACACAGACTGATATATTTCAAATGTTTTTTATTATATTTTGATGATTATAACTGACAACTAAGGAAAATCCCAAATTCAGTATCTCAGAGAATTAGAATATTACTTGAGATCAACACAAAGAAAGGATTTTTAGAAATCTTGGCCAACTGAAAAGTATGAAGATGAAAAGTATGAGCATGTACAGCACTCAATACTTAGTTGTGGCTCCTTTTGCCTGAATTACTGCAGCAATGTGGCATGGCCTGGAGTCGATCAGTCTGTGGCACTGCTCAGGTGTTATGAGAGCCCAGGTTGCTCTGATAGTGGCTTCAGCTCTTCTGCATTGTTGGGTCTGGCATATCGCATCTTCCTCTTCACAATACCCCATAGATTTTCTATGGGATAAGGTCAGGCGAGTTTGCTGGCCAGTTAAGAACAGGGATACCATGGTCCTTAAAGCAGGTACTGGTTGCTTTGGAACTGTGTGCAGGTGTCAAGTCCTGTTGAAAAATGAAATCATCATCTCCATAAAGTTGGTCAGTAGCAGGAAGCATAAAGTGCTCTAAAGCTTCCTGGTATACGGCTGCGCTGACCTTGGACCTCAGAAAACACAGTGAACCACCACAGGCAGATGACATGGCACCCCAAACCAGCACTGACTGTGGAAACTTCACACTGGACCTCAAGCAACGTGCCTCTCCTCTTTTCCTCCAGACTCTGGGACCCTGATTTCCAAAGGAAATGCAAAATTTACTTTCATCAGAGAACATAAACTTGGACCACTTTTTGTCTTTAGCTCAGTCGAGACGATTCTGACGCTGTCTGTTGTTCAAGAGTGGCTTGACTCAAGGAGTGTGACAGCTGAAACCCATGTCTTGCATACGCCTGTGTGTAGTGGTTCTTGAAGCACTGACTCCAGCTGCAGTCCACTCTTTGTGAATCTACCCCACATTTTTGAATGGGTTTTGTTTCACAATCCTCTCCAGTAGTGTTGTCACGATACCCAAATTATGACTTCGATACGATAGCAGACTGAAATACCTTGATACCGATACTAAATCGATACTGCGGTCAAAATACCACCCAGTAAAAGTAGTTGAAAAATATGACAACAGAACTTATTAATCATTGTTTTATTTAATTTTTTAACTAAAAACTCACGTGGCCAGCATGTTCCTGCCCTGGTTTTTGACCATTTCTTCTAATTGGATTTTTTTTATTTTATCTTTGTTTTTAAAAATAAGCTAAAATGCAAATTACAAACAATATGATAAAAACAGTGCTTTATTTTTCAGCTATAGGTCTATTTGACAGTTTAGCAAGAAATAAAAAAAAAACTGCTTAGTCTTCACTCAATAAATGAACTATACTACACTGATTCTTAATGAATATATTAATTATTTAGCCAGTCATGGGGTGGTTTTCTATTTTTCATTGTTTGATTAACATTAATCACACAGAATATTAGATCCGGCTTAACACCGATCCAGTTACCTCAACTGTACCTGTTCACTAAAGACACCCCCGACTGTGTTTACCTGAATACTCACAGGATGTGCATTTTTACATATATTTGACCATTGAAATCCATAATCCGAAAGAACTGAATCGCGATCGCATGTTGTCTGAAAGGCGTGTGCGGATCAGAGTCCGGCAGCGCGAGCACATCCCGAGCCGCGCTATATTTTCTCATGCGCGCATGTTTCTGTTGCTTTCTTTGTCATGCGCTGCGCGTGTATATTTAACTCTTCTGCTTCCAGTGTTTAGTGAACGGTGGAGAGCTCTGCACACACATCCTGACTCCTGCTGTCACACATCGACACAAATAAATACGGCTCTTATTAACGCGCGGTCCTTCTTAAAGTACCGGTACTAATAAAATTCCATATCGTCCCGTTTTTAATAGCAGGGTATCGCAATACTTTTCTAGTACCGGTATGTCGTGCAACACTACTCTCCAGGGTGCGGTTATCCCTATTGCTTGTACACTTTTTTTCTACCACATCTTTTCCTTCTCTTCGCCTCTCTATTAATGTGATTGGACTCAGAGCTCTGTGAACAGCCAGCCTCTTTTGCAATGACCTTTTGTGTCTTGCCCTCCTTATGCAAGGTGTCAATGGTTGTTTTTTGGACAACTGTCAAGTCAGCAGTCTTCCCCATGATTGTGCAGCCTACAGAACTAGACTGAGAGACCATTTAAAGACCTTTTCAGGTGTTTTGAGTTAATTAGCTGATTAGAGTGTGGCACCAGGTGTCTTCAATACTGAACCTTTTCACAATATTCTTATTTTCTGAGATACTGAATTTGGGATTTCCCTTAGTTGTCAGTTATAATCATCAAAATTAAAATAAATAAACATTTGAAATATATCAGTCAGCAGTCTGTGTGTAATGAATGAATATGATATACAAGTTTCACTTTTTGAATGGAATTAGAGAAATAAATCAACTTTTTGATGATATTCTAATTACATGACCAGCACCTGTATATTCAATCCGAGATGTGTGCCAGTAAGGCCAGACAACAAAACACCCCAAATAGGCTTATTTTTTTCCTTTACTCCTATCATAGTCTTATCAAGACTTCACAAAATGAAATTCTATTTTTTTGTTTTAAAAGTTTCTTTGAAAATGAATTTGAATATGCAAATGAGCTATACACTAATCGAATAAAGGCTACCCAAAACATAACGCATAGGCTTAATTTTTTCCTTTTCTTCTACCACAATAAAACTACACAGTGAAAGTAAACATGAAAAGTACAATTTTATATTAGACGTTTCTTAGAAAAATCTATTTTAAATATGCAAATGAGCTCAACACTATGCCTAATTGACACAAGTCACAAGTAGAAAAAAACGGGGCCAAATATCTAACACATTCATGTCCATTCAGTAAGTTAACTTATGCATAAACACGATAAATGTGAAGTCACTCGCCACAAATGACTTATATTGACCTTAGGAACTGACTGCACAATCTTGCCTCCAGTTGCTTTCTAAATTAAACAAGCCTTACCTAATGACTTTCCCCCACAGATAACATCAGAATAGCCATCTTAGTCATTAGTAACATGGTTATTGATATTGTTGGTAGGATTACGAGATTACAGGCAGAAGTCATTCTTAACAACTAAATGATTCACTCTCAAACAGGAGACCGATGAAAAACCAGATAGACACACTTTACAGACGTTCCAGCTCTTTCAAATAACTTTGCCAGACACCAAAACTGCTTTTCTTTTTGTAGTTAGCAAGTATTTCAGACCAGGCGGGCCACACATGTGTAAAGTAGCTCTGCAGTGTTATGAGAAGCTAACATTTTAAGTTACCAATTCCTTTCTAACTAGACATTTTATATTTAGACACATTTTGGTTAAGGCCAAAAATACTTTTCATCTTCAAGTAGCATCACCTAGTCTACTGAAATGAACTGATGTTAGCTTGCTAGGGGGAAGTGAACGTATGGACCCAAAAGAATGGGGTGGCATGTTTTGGATGGGAGATATATGCCAATAATGACCAATCAGCCTGCGGCACCACCAGAAGTACTAGATATGTAGTCCGCTGTAGCTGCAAGAAAGACGGCAACACAACGAGATGCAAATGCAAAAGACATGGACTCCCTTGCACTAACATTTGCGGAGAATGTCGTGGTACTAGCTGCACAAACTCACAGTTGCTAATCAGATGAATATAACTCAGAGGGGAAGAACTAAGCAAAGACCAAATCAGAAACTGACATAGGGGGTGCCCACAACCAAGAGCCACAAATAAAAATAAACTTTAAAAATAAAAATGGGGGTAATACAGCTGGCAGGTGCTACCAAGCCAGGCAGTTTTCAGGTCAGAGGCCTGTCTAAAAGCAGCTTTACCATCACCCATTGGCAGTAGGATGATTGGATGAAGATTGGGCCTACTATGCAAATTAGGACATATTCAATAAGTGTGGAGCTCATGTGCATATTCAAATTCATTTAAAAAGAAACTTGTAATACAAAAAAAAGTAATTTTTCATGTATACTTTTACTATGTAAAGTTTTATTTTGATAGGAGTAAAGGGAAAAACACCTCACAGAAATGGTCTAAGCTGCAAAAAACTATTTTACAATTAGTCTGTCGTAAAACGCTACTTTCCCTGGACTAATTAGGACAATTATATGCACGTCTCGTTTTATTCCTAACCACACATTTTCATTGCTCTAGAGCTGAGATTGTGGTCTTGCAAAATACAGTGAAAATCAATATGTCCACAACTAGATTGTGTATTATATACAATACCTGTCAAAGGTTTTGGATTTTAATTGTTTAATGTTTTTGAAAGAGTCTCTTCTGCTCACCAAGGCTGTATTTATTTGATCATAAATACAGTCAAAACAGTGCAATATTATTCCAGTGTAGATCAGCTGTTCTCTGTGTGAATATATAGTGCAGTGTAATGTATTCCTGTGATCAAAGCTGAATTTATCATCATTACTCCAGTCTTCAGAGTCACATGATCCATCACTAATCACTCTCATATGAGGAAACCGTGATATAATGTTAATCAAATATATTACTATATATTCAAGGTGGCATAGAATGCATTGATATAATATTTGTAATTGTTCTCTGATATCTACATATTAGCTATGTGGCTTAGGTAAGAGCAAAAATTCTCCAGATGCAGTTTTATATGTCCATTTACAACGCTAGTATTTGCCTCTAGAATGAAATGGGCTGTTATTACCTTATTTGGAAGGGTCATGAATATTAATATGAGCTCTGCTCTGATTGGCTGTCTCTTCTCTGTACATCAGACGGATACTGATGATTATAGAACTGCAAATAGCAGCTGTTTAGAAATGAATCTGTCCTTAACGCAGCACAGACGCAATTCATGATGAGTAGCATTACCTTTGCTTCCAAAGTGGGCTCTCATTGTTTTGATTCGACACTGCCTGGCCTGGAACATGGGTGTAAATATTAATGATCCCGACTGCAACATCACAGTCTGTGTTATGTTGGGATTAACCCTTTTTTCAGTCTTTTGCACGCACAGGATTTACATATGAAGTAGGAAACACTGTTTGAGGCTCATGGTATGTCAGTATGTACAGAACTCTTACTATGCCCAGGTAAACACAGTTTCCATTCAATGGCACCTTTCACTTAGAAAACAGCTGATGCTTTACATGGCAATAATATTTTACTGTTATCAAATAAATGCAGCATTGGTGAACAGAAGAGACTTCTTTCAAAACTAAAAAATAAATGAATCATTCCTTACTTTGCTGCATATAGTGGGCAATTAATTCCAGGTCCATCCCTGCATGTTAGGATAAAATGATAAAAATTGGTTCAATTTAACAGAGATTGACTTTTAGTTTCAGTGCATTTAGTCTGATCAGCTTTCAGTTTTATCATTCTTACATGTTCAAAAGACAGTATTTTTCAATATAATATTTGTCCATTTATCTTAAAGTCTTTTTTAATGAAACGGGTTGAAAGGCTGAGGATGAGTGTTTGTGTGTCTGCAGGAACGAGGCGTGGAGATACACGGGCAGCTTCGGCGTCCCGGTGAGCTTCAGAGAGGTGCTGCTGCGGGGCTTCAGGACGGGGTTCGCAGCGTTCGCCGTGGCTCTGGCCGTGGAGTACGCTTTCTTCCCTCCCAAGAAGTCCGAGCACTGATCGTGTGATCGCCGACGGACTCTGTGTATCTTGAGCCTGTTGCTGTTTCATCCGCCCGTGTTCCCTTCACCTGCCTGTACAATAAATATACATTAATTGATTTGGCCTGAGCCTGATGATTTTACTGGATATTGTAGTCAAACCTTTAGAGCCACCTACATTTATCTTGAAATGACCTCTCTCAGAGTGAATTATGATTCTTTATGAATTACATTTCTTAACCCTAATCTCATCAACTCCATCTCCCATGAAATCCCCATTCATACCAGAGAAGATACAGATAAGATGACGTAAAGAAAGAGGAACTGACATTCCTACTACATTACTGTGAAAGTGATACTGTATAATATGAAACACCCACGCCTAAACTACTGTATATTATTAACCTGACCCTGTTATGACTATATTATTGGCCCAGTCTCCTGTGATTGGTCTGCTCTGCTCTGATTGGTCAGATGGTCCAGTCTGTTGTGATTGGTAATGTGTTTGAAATGCTGTGAGAATCACAACTGATACATCATTTAGATCGCCTTTTAATGTCTTGACAGCTGAACAGGACCAGAAGTTTAGAGCTTAACTTTTTACAGTAACAATATCAAGATAACCTCCAAGTCTAAGACTACACTACATTTCTTACAGACACAGACCAACACAAACTTAAAAAGATATTAAATAACACAGTTACACTTTATTTTAAAGTATTTACGTTTTGCTTACTCAAATAATTGTTGAGTAATATTAACTATATGTACTAACTATAGAGTTAGGGTTTGGTTTAGGGTTAGTTACTTGTAATCAGTGTTGGGTAAGTTACTCTGAAAAAGTAATTAATTACTAGTTACTTATTACATCTTCAATAGTCTAATTAGATTACTGTACAAATTACTCTCTCCAAAAAGTATTTCATTACTAATTACTTTCTAAATCCTATCAACCTCGACCAGTTCAAGGATAGACATGAAACGGCTCTTTTAATTCATTCACATAAATACTATAAAACTACATCAATTATTCTTATTAACTGACTGAAGTATTACAAATTTGAGAAGGATACATAAAAACATGCATTTTAAAGTTTTGTTGTTAATTCCACTATAGTATTATAATTGTTCTACAGTCTAAACACAGTATTTAGTTTAATTACATCAGTAATTCAATTTCAGAGGAAATAAGAGTAGTCAAGGGAAAGGTAATTCAATTACAGTAACTAATTACTTAACTACAGCCAACACTGCTTATACATATGCATAATTTACTGTTATTACTACCATAGGAAGTACTTTTAGTAACCAGTGTTGCCAATAACACACAATATGTTGAAAGCCAAAATGCTGGCACAGCAATTTAAGTACTACAACTATGAGCTTCGTCGTATGTAAAAGCATCGTTATTAATGTTCCTGCCAGTAAAGAGAAAAATACCTCAGCCAGGGGAATTCATCGACACACAGGTAACATGATGCCAAAGGTACTTTAACTTTTCCACAATGTATGTTATTAAAGAGTACATCTCAACAAGCGAGACTTCCTGTTAAACAAAAGTGTAAATGACGCAAATGGAAGTTTCGTCGATGCTGCTGACCGTGAACTCATTTCCTCTTTCCATCATGGAGGTCTTTATTAATAGTTACTCTGTGAAGAAGAGGCTTCAATTCAGACAAAAGACCAGCCCCCTCGAGGTAAGCTTTATTTAATTGCAGAGTATTTTAAGTTATTGGTCTCTAGATAAACACCTTACGTTAAAGGCGCGCGATCTCAACTTGTTACCATAGTTTCAACATCCATATTTTGTAATACCGCTGATCACTATATGTTTTAAACTGTAAGTGTGACTAAAGTTATTGTTAATATAGTAAAACAGTGATAGAAAGCTTTAAGATATACATTTAATACGATTATACTGTGCTATGTTGGCGGAAACAATGGTTACCATGTTTGATAATAGTTATTATAGGATAGACCGATAGTTTTATGATAGTCATGTTGATTGATGTCATTTGAAGATACATATAATGTATATCCCAATATGTAATCTAATCTAAAAAGTAGATGAATGAAGTATGTGCTGTATTGCCACAAGATAATTTGTGATCCTGGACCACCAAACCATTTCAAACATCATCTGAAAGTTGGATTAATAATCTTTCCATTGATGTTTGGTTTGTTTTTTAGGGTACTATTTGGCAGAGATTCAACTATTTGAAAATCTGAGGGTGCAAAAAAAGTCTAAATATTAAGAAAATTACCTTTAAAGTTGTCCAAATGAAGTCCTTAGCAACACATATTACAAAAAAAATAATGCATTTTTGATATATAATTATGGTAAGAAATTTACAAAATATCTTCATGGAACATAATCTTTTCTTAATATCCTAATGATTTTTGGCATGCGTTAATAATTGACCCATACAATGTATTGTTGGCTATAGCCACAAATCAACCCATGTGGCTTATGACTGGTTTTGGAGTCCAGGGTCACATATTATCCTGCTGGTTTTAGCTGGTCTCCCAGTCTGACTAAGCTGGTGTTCAGCTGGTTTTAGCTGGTCTCCCAGTCTGACCAACTAAGGCCAGCCTGGTCAGCTAAAACAAGTGTCCAAAACCCCTCTCAAACCAGCCTGGGAGACCAGCTTAGGCTTGGGGTTTTCAGCACCTTTTCAAAGTGTAATTATGAAAGTAGCTTTGAATGAATCATCTGTCTCACTAGGTGTTATACAAAACATACTCTAACATCCTAAATATCAGTAAAATGAACCACATACTCCAACTGAGCGAGGTGTAAAGGCATAATGTGAGTGTTTGTCCTCCTCAGATTGGGTTTGGAGCAGAATGTCCGGCCTGTCCCACACCATCAGTCAGATCACAGATGAGCTCAGCACAGACGAATGCAAGCGCATCTCGTACCTGTGCGGCGCTTTGGACACAGATCGCTTCTCCACAGATCCCAGAGGAACCGTACGGACGGTCTTCAGCCAAACCAGGATGGATTATGTGTTTCTAATGGAGCTCATTCTGAAGATAAAACGCTACGATCTGCTGCGAGAAGTGCTGAGCACCAACAAGAGCACGGTTGAGGGGATGCTGAAGAACGGCCATGCTGTGTCAGAATACAGGTGAGGCTTTCCAGCTCTTCTGTGAAGCTCCACTGATGCAGTTTGGGCTTGGAGAGAGTGTTTAACCATGTGTTTTTAGAGCGCTGATGGCGGATGTGAGCGAGGACATGGACACAGAGGACCTGAAGTCATTGGCATTCTTGTTGAAAGACACTTTACCTAAACATAAACTGGAAAACGTCCAGGTATGAAGCGCTCAGAGTGATGTTCTTCAGCTTTTTTGCTGGACGCTTGTATGTATTTTTAACCATTTGCAAAATATATTTGCAGAGTTTTTTAGACATAGTAGTGGAGTTGGAGAAACTCGACCAGCTCTCGAGTGAGAAGATGGACTTGATTGAAAGCTGCCTGAGGTCCATTCATAGGACTGACTTGGCCAAAAAGATCAGCCGCTACCAGCAGACAGGTAGGAATTACCGTCAGGCTAACCAGTGAATTGTTGTCATTGATGTTTTTGGAGATTGTGTTCTTGGATATTCATTTTCCTTAAGGATGTAATAGAGCTGTTAGTGAATGTAAAAGATCTGTTAAGTTTCAAATGGTCATCTGACCAATCAGAGCAGAGCAGACCAATCACAGGAGACTGGGCCTTTAATATAGTCATAAAAGGGTCAGGTTAATCATATACCGTAGCTGACCTGTAGTGTCATTCAGAGAGGCGTGGGTGTTTCACATGATATAGTATCACTTCCACAGTAATGTAGTAGGAATGTCATGTGAGTCAGTTCCTCTTTCTTGTAGTATCTTAACTTGTGTGAATGGACGTTTTATGTGAAATGGAGTTGGTTAGATTTGGTTTCCTTTCTCAAAATCTGAAACCTCTTTTGCAGCTGTAACGAGCAGAGCAGGAGCAGAGGCGTCTCCTCCCGAGCGCCCGCAGCCGTGCAGACCACCAATGGTGAGATCCACCGCTTGCTTTGTGTTAAACGCTTACCATGTCACCTCACCCTCATGAGTTTATCATTCCTGTCATTCACAGCCCCACAGCTCATCAGTTTCCTGTAATGTGAGGCACATGCGCAAATTCTGTGGTGAGTTGAAGGAAATTCTTTACATATTCTTTCTCATTGCGGCACAGTTTCCAGTTAAGCCACTGAGAGAGTGAATTAAGTGTCAAGCCACCCGCCTTTATGAATGAGGTGACAAGTATGAGTATATGAAAACCAATGTGAAGCGTTTGAGTATACGCCTCTATTGAAAGATCATGAGACACACATTCAGTCAGGCGTGACTGCTCCGTTACACTATGATCTGTGATATTACATAAGATGATGAGAGATTGCATGTCTTCATTATAACTCTGCTGCTTCCCTATTGTGTAGTATAATACATGTATCGTGATGAATCTGTTTTCCAGATACGCAAACCGTGAAGAAGGAGCTGCCCAGCTCTAGCTCCTGTTGTCAGGTAATTTCTTCCCTGTTTTTATGATGCATAAAGCAGGAAATATGTTCTCCTATCGTATGCTTTAAATATATTCTCTATTTGTTCAATACAAGGAACATCGGTGGTTCTTTGGAAACCAAAGGTTAATTCTGTACCGTGGCCATACTATGCAAAGTACCTTCAGAATGCTTCATGTGGAGGTCTAGTGTTTATACGTGTTCGTTTAGGTTATCAGTATGTAGACTGAAATACAGCTTTGCATGTAGGGTAATATTTTCCCTAATTACAGTCACTGTAAACATTTGAGGAGCTCTTTTCCAAAATGCTATTAATCCATACCTACACCCATACATTTAGTTAATATTCGGTTTATCCTGTTAAAATGGTCAATTGGCTCAGTCTGAACATGTTAAACAATGATTGTTAAATGAAACAACAATATTGTTGATTATAAATTCAAAGTTATTTATTTTTTGTTTCAAAACGCTACAAATCCATCCTTTTTTATATGTAGTTGGTTTATGTCTGTAAAAGCAACAACAACAACACAGCAACTCATGTCACATTAAGCATATGACATCTGGGGTCAAAACGATTGCGATTACAACCGTAATCGGGGGATTGGGTGTCATTTATTGCTGGAAAGAATCGCCTTCCGGTGGTAAAGGGGTGTTGTAGATTGCCATAAGATTGCAATTAAGAATTACGTTCCAGACGGGATTTTGTTCCGGCCGGGATCGCATTCGCGGTAAAACCGCAGCACGATCGAAAAGGCACTTTCACTTTCAAAGGGCAGGGGCTCAAGACGAGACGAGAGGATATATCGCGTTTAGGCAAAAAAGAGGCTCGGCGCTTATAGCGGTTTGGAAAGAAACTGCATTTAAGCACGGAAATATAACGATTTGGCACTAAAGATTGATGGAGCAGAGAATAGGTTCAGTACACAGCTCGATGCCATGACAAACTCATTTTCTTTTAATTTGGCGTTTATCGCGTTTTGGAAAAGAGCTCTTCATTTCCAACATAGCAATACTTACATAGACATGACTTCCTACCAGGGCTTGACATGAACTGTTTTGCTCACCAGTCACTGTAGCTAGTGGTTTTCCAAAGTTAAAGCCACTCTGCATTTTCACTGGCCACAATGAGGACATTGATACCCTGAGGGAAAAACAGCCATTTAGATATTTCTAATATTATCTCATCATTTGTCAGCAGGTTTATTAGGCTGCTGTCACTTTAAGAGCTGACGCACGGATCCATTACACTGATACACATGTGTTTTCTTCCTCAACCGTTTACTTTCACTTCAAGCAGAACTGACCGTGTTCATGTGAATACTCGCTAAGACCGGCAGTTCGGCATTATATTGTGTGTATTTGACTGGTTAAGACCAATAAGCAGCGGGAAATAAGTCCTGAGAGGCGGCTTTATGTGTGTGTGAGCACAAAATCTGCAGGAATGAGTCAAATTATGAGCAATACGCGCAATCCCACGGCAAAATTCAAGCCCTGCAACAATATTGATCCTGAGCAAATGAAACGAGTGAGGGGAGGAGGGTTTGTGTGTCACTCGCTGAGAGAGAGAGAGAGAGAGAGAGAGAGAGATGGAGAGAGAGAGGATTGTATCTGTGTCTATTCTGAGGAAAATGAGTATTGGATGCGTTTCAGATATTTTAGTATTGATATGTATCAGAAAAAACTATATTTTACACTACACTACATTGTGCTTTATTATTTCAGATGCCTTTTTAAAAGACTGCACTTGAATTATATTATATAAGATTCAACCCACCGATCGAAGTGTCTAGTAGGAGTGACTGCGTTACACACACACTGCTGAAACCCACACACATTTGACGGGTAGGCGGGGGTTAATGTCAAGCCCTGTTTCCTAGTGAGACTTTACGGTTGCAGACTCCAGATATTAGTGAAAATGAAGGATTGTTTTGGAGTGTGTTGTGTTGACCTCTGTGACCTCTGTCCAGCAGGAAGTGTACAGCATGCAGACGGAGCCCAGAGGAGTGTGTTTGATCATAGACTGTGTCGGCACTGAAGGAGGTGAGAGAGAGAGAGATCACTGCTTTACACCCTCATTCACAAGCATCATAACTCCAGTCTTCATTGAGATGGATACATCATCTGAATGCTGAATAAATAGCTTTCCATTGATGTAGGATCGGACAATATTTGGCAGAGATACAACTAATCTGAGGGAGAAAATCTCCTCTAAAGCTGTCCAAATGAAGTCCTTAGCAGTGCATATTACTACTAATAATACATTTTTTATGTTTACGATATGAAATATCTTCATGGAACATGATCTTAATATCCTAATGATTTTTAGATTTTAAGAAAAATTGATCATTTTGACCCATTCAAAGTATTGTTGGCGATTGGCACAGATAAACACATGAGACGCAGGACTGCTGATGAGCTCCAGGCAATGACCAGTTCATTCAGTAGCAAACTATTATCAAACCAGAGTGATGTTTTTAGTTATTACATTGGAAAGATCTGTTTGCTGATTAGTACTATTATTAGCACTTAAGGCCCGTTCACACCTATGATGATAACTATAATTATAACGGTAAAGATTTAGTTGTAAAAATCTAAATATTAAAGGATAGCAGAGTTCACACCACAACGATTACGGCACAGAGGAACGGCATTGGTGGAATCACATTCAGAAAGTCTTTGTCCAGCTGATGATCGATAAAAACATTGACATCCAATCAGAACCGAGCAGACTTCAACGAGCTCGAGCAGACGACAACACGACGTGACAGGGCCGGACAGTAAAGACTGCCGTAACTTAGACATCGCTCGGGACAGTTAATGCAGCGCTCATGTCCCGATCGGGCCAGTGCTGCTTCACGAAAGTTTATCAGTTGCATGTGTTTTTAAGTCTTGCCAACTTAAAAATTCAAGCGCAAGAAGACAAACACGCTCAGAAAGTGTCTCAGACAGTGTGCAAATGCTGAATTGAGCTCTCTTTCACGTCTTCTTGCACTTGCACGGACAAATTCACATAAAATTACAATTTATTCAATAATCCTATTACCGTATTTTCCGCACTATAAGGTGCACCTTCAATGAATGGCCTATTTTAGAACTGTTTTCATATATAGGGCGCACCGGATTATAGGCCGCATAGAATAGAAGAGACTGCAGTCAAGCGTTTGCGTTATGCAGCCACTAGATGGAGCTGTGCTAAAGGGAATGTCAGCAAAACAGTCAGATAAAGTCTGACTTTATTAAGCGTTCTGACAACTCCGTTCACTCCCATGATAACGTTGTTCAAACATTGATGTGCATATAAACAATTTCTCCCAGCCTTGCTAACTTTTCTCCCAAACGTGGAGGGGAACTTTTTCTTAATTCAGTAAACACGTAGTAAAAGAAACAGTCGGATACCACTAAATCAAACGTTAGTGCATAACTCCACATTGTTCAGTTACGTATAACACGTAAAGCTCACTTTTTCAGTTCATTCCCCGTCCACGAATCCCTCGAATTCTTCTTCTTCAGTGTCCGAATCGAACAGTTGGGCGACTACAGCATCCAGCCTGCCCGGCTCCCTCTCGTCATTATCCCAAAGCACAGGACCGGTGTTTACTGACTACGGCATCCGACCTGCCCGGCTCCCTCTCGTCATTATCCGAAAGCACAGTACCGGTGTTTACTGACTACGGCATCCGACCTGCCCGGCTCCCTCTCATCATTATCCCAAAGCACAGTCCCAGTGTTTACTGACTACGGCATCCGACCTGCCCGGCTCCCTCTCGTCATTATCCCAAAGCACAGGACCGGTGTTTACTGACTACAGCATCCAACCTGCCCGGCTCCCTCTCGTCATTATCCCAAAGCACAGTACCGGTGTTTACTGACTACGGCATCCGACCTGCCCGGCTCCCTCGTCATTATCCCAAAGCACAGGACCGGTGTTTACTGACTACGCATCCGACCTGCCCGGCTCTCTCATCATTATCCCAAAGCACAGTACGGTGTTTACTGACTCGACATCCGACCTGCCCGGCTCCCTCGTCATTATCCCAAAGCACAGGACCGGTGTTTACTGACTCGGCATCCGACCTGCCCGGCTCCCTCTCGTCATTATCCGAAAGCACAGGACCGGTGTTTACTGACTCGACATCCGACCTGCCCGGCTCCTCTTGTCATTATCCCAAAGCACAGGACCGGTGTTTACTGACTACGGCATCCGACCTGCCCGGCTCCCACTTGTCATTATCCCAAAGCACAGGACCGGTGTTTACTGACTACGGCATCCGACCTGCCCGGCTCCCTCTGCCATTATCCGAAAGCACAGGACCGGTGTTTACTGACTCGGCATCCGACCTGCCCGGCTCCCTCTTGTCATTATCCCAAAGCACAGGACCGGTGTTTACTGACTACAGCATCCAACCTGCCCGGCTCCCTCTCGTCATTATCCCAAAGCACAGGACCGGTGTTTACTGACTACAGCATCCAACCTGCCCGGCTCCCTCCGTCATTATCCGAAAGCACAGTACCGGTGTTTACTGACTACGGCATCCGACCTGCCCGGCTCCCTCGTCATTATCCCAAAGCACAGGACCGGTGTTTGACTACAGCATCCAACCTGCCCGGCTCCCTCGTCATTATCCGAAAGCACAGGACCGGTGTTTACTGACTACGGCATCCGACCTGCCCGGCTCCCTCTCATCATTATCCCAAAGCACAGGACCGGTGTTTACTGACTACGGCATCCGACCTGCCCGGCTCCCTCTCATCATTATCCCAAAACACACGACCGGTGTTTACTGACTCTGACATCCGACCTGCCCGGCTCCTCTCATCATTATCCCAAACACACGACCGGTGTTTACTGACTACGGCATCCGACCTGCCCGGCTCCCTCTCGTCATTATCCGAAAGCACAGTCCCAGTGTTTACTGACTACGGCATCCGACCTGCCCGGCTCTCTCTCGTAATTATCCCAAAGCACAGGACCGGTGTGTACTGACTACAGCATCCAGCCTGCCCGGCTCCCTCTCGTCATTATCCCAAAGCACAGGACCGGTGTTTACTGACTACGGCATCCGACCTGCCCGGCTCCCTCTTGTCATTATCCCAAAGCACAGGACCGGTGTTTACTGACTCGGCATCCGACCTGCCCGGCTCCCTCGTCATTATCCAAAGCACAGGACCGGTGTTTACTGACTACGCATCCGACCTGCCCGGCTCCTCTTGTCATTATCCCAAAGCACAGGACCGGTGTTTACTGACTACAGCATCCAACCTGCCCGGCTCCTCTCGTCATTATCCCAAAGCACAGGACCGGTGTTTACTGACTACAGCATCCAACCTGCCCGGCTCCTCTCGTCATTATCCGAAGCACAGTACGGTGTTTACTGACTACGGCATCCGACCTGCCCGGCTCCCTCTCGTCATTATCCCAAAGCACAGGACCGGTGTTTACTGACTACAGCATCCAACCTGCCCGGCTCCCTCTCGTCATTATCCGAAAGCACAGGACCGGTGTTTACTGACTACGCATCCGACCTGCCCGGCTCCTCTCATCATTATCCCAAAGCACAGGACGGTGTTTACTGACTACGGCATCCGACCTGCCCGGCTCTCATCATTATCCCAAAGCACAGGACCGGTGTTTACTGACTACGACATCCGACCTGCCCGGCTCCCTCTCATCATTATCCCAAAACACGACCGGTGTTTACTGACTACGACATCCGACCTGCCCGGCTCCTCTCGTCATTATCCGAAAGCACAGTCCCAGTGTTTACTGACTACGGCATCCGACCTGCCCGGCTCTCTCGTAATTATCCCAAAGCACAGGACCGGTGTGTGACTACAGCATCCAGCCTGCCCGGCTCCTCTCGTCATTATCCCAAAGCACAGGACCGGTGTTTACTGACTCGGCATCCGACCTGCCCGGCTCCCTCTCGTCATTATCCCAAAGCACAGGACCGGTGTTTACTGACTCTACGGCATCCGACCTGCCCGGCTCCCTCTCGTCATTATCCCAAAGCACAGTACCAGTGTTTACTGACTACAGCATCCAGCCTGCCCGGCTCTCTCGTCATTATCCGAAAGCACAGGACCGGTGTTTACTGACTACGGCATCCAGCCTGCCCGGCTCCCTCGTCATTATCCCAAAGCACAGGACGGTGTTTACTGACTACGGCATCCGACCTGCCCGGCTCCTCGTCATTATCCCAAAGCACAGTACCAGTGTTTACTGACTACGGCATCCGACCTGCCCGGCTCCTCTCGTCATTATCCGAAGCACAGTCCCAGTGTTTACTGACTACGGCATCCGACCTGCCCGGCTCTCTCTCATTATCCCAAAGCACAGGACCGGTGTGTACTGACTACAGCATCCAGCCTGCCCGGCTCCTCTCTCATTATCCCAAAGCACAGGACCGGTGTTTACTGACTACGGCATCCGACCTGCCCGGCTCCCCTCGTCATTATCCCAAAGCACAGGACGGTGTTTACTGACTACGGCATCCGACCTGCCCGGCTCCCTCGTCATTATCCCAAAGCACAGTACCAGTGTTTACTGACTACGGCATCCGACCTGCCCGGCTCCTCTCGTCATTATCCGAAAGCACAGGACCGGTGTTTACTGACTACGGCATCCAGCCTGCCCGGCTCTCTCTCGTCATTATCCCAAAGCACAGGACCGGTGTTTACTGACTACGGCATCCGACCTGCCCGGCTCCCTCTCGTCATTATCCCAAAGCACAGGACCGGTGTTTACTGACTACAGCATCCAGCCTGCCCGGCTCCCTCTCATCATTATCCAAAAGCACAGTACCGGTGTTTACTGACTACGCATCCGACCTGCCCGGCTCTCTCTCGTAATTATCCCAAAGCACAGGACCGGTGTGTACTGACTACAGCATCCAGCCTGCCCGGCTCCCTCTCGTCATTATCCCAAAGCACAGGACCGGTGTTTACTGACTACGGCATCCGACCTGCCCGGCTCCCTCTCGTCATTATCCCAAAGCACAGGACCGGTGTTTACTGACTACGCATCCGACCTGCCCGGCTCCTCTCGTCATTATCCCAAAGCACAGTACCAGTGTTTACTGACTACGGCATCCAGCCTGCCCGGCTCCCTCTCGTCATTATCCGAAAGCACAGGACCGGTGTTTACTGACTCGGCATCCAGCCTGCCCGGCTCCTCTCGTCATTATCCCAAAGCACAGGACCGGTGTTTACTGACTACGCATCCGACCTGCCCGGCTCCTCTCGTCATTATCCCAAAGCACAGTACCAGTGTTTACTGACTACGGCATCCAACCTGCCCGGCTCCCTCTCGTCATTATCCGAAAGCACAGGACCGGTGTGTACTGACTACAGCATCCAGCCTGCCCGGCTCCCTCTCGTCATTATCCCAAAGCACAGGACCGGTGTTTACTGACTACGGCATCCGACCTGCCCGGCTCCTCTCATCATTATCCCAAAGCACAGGACCGGTGTTTACTGACTACGGCATCCGACCTGCCCGGCTCCCTCTCGTCATTATCCCAAAGCACAGTACCAGTGTTTACTGACTACGGCATCCGACCTGCCCGGCTCCCTCTCGTCATTATCCGAAAGCACAGGACCGGTGTTTACTGACTACGGCATCCAGCCTGCCCGGCTCTCTCTCGTCATTATCCCAAAGCACAGGACCGGTGTTTACTGACTACAGCATCCAGCCTGCCCGGCTCCCTCTCGTCATTATCCAAAAGCACAGTACCGGTGTTTACTGACTACGGCATCCAACCTGCCCGGCTCCTCTCGTCATTATCCCAAAGCACAGGACCGGTGTTTACTGACTCGGCATCCAACCTGCCCGGCTCCCTCGTCATTATCCCAAAGCACAGGACCGGTGTTTACTGACTACGGCATCCAGCCTGCCCGGCTCTCTCATTATCCCAAAGCACAGGACCGGTGTTTACTGACTACGGCATCCAACCTGCCCGGCTCCTCTCGTCATTATCCAAAAGCACAGTACCGGTGTTTACTGACTCGGCATCCAACCTGCCCGGCTCCCTCGTCATTATCCCAAAGCACAGGACCGGTGTTTACTGACTACGGCATCCGACCTGCCCGGCTCCCTCTCGTCATTATCCCAAAGCACAGGACCGGTGTTTACTGACTACAGCATCCAGCCTGCCCGGCTCCCTCTCGTCATTATCCCAAAGCACAGGACCGGTGTTTACTGACTACGGCATCCGACCTGCCCGGCTCCTCTCGTCATTATCCCAAAGCACAGTACGGTGTTTACTGACTACGGCATCCGACCTGCCCGGCTCCCTCGTCATTATCCCAAAGCACAGGACGGTGTTTACTGACTACGGCATCCGACCTGCCCGGCTCCCTCTCGTCATTATCCGAAAGCACAGTCCTGGTGTTTACTGACTACAGCATCCGACCTGCCCGGCTCCCTCGTCATTATCCCAAAGCACAGGACGGTGTTTACTGACTACGGCATCCGACCTGCCCGGCTCCTCTCGTCATTATCCCAAAGCACAGGACCGGTGTTTACTGACTACGCATCCGACCTGCCCGGCTCTCTCTCGTCATTATCCCAAAGCACAGGACCGGTGTTTACTGACTACGACATCCGACCTGCCCGGCTCCCTCGTCATTATCCCAAAGCACAGTACGGTGTTTACTGACTACGGCATCCGACCTGCCCGGCTCCTCTCGTCATTATCCCAAAGCACAGGACCGGTGTTTACTGACTCGGCATCCGACCTGCCCGGCTCCTCTCGTCATTATCCCAAAGCACAGTACCGGTGTTTACTGACTACGGCATCCGACCTGCTCGGCTCCGCTCGTCATTATCCCAAAGCACAGGACCGGTGTTTACTGACTACGGCATCCGACCTGCCCGGCTCCCTCTCGTCATTATCCGAAAGCACAGGACCGGTGTTTACTGACTACGGCATCCGACCTGCCCGGCTCCCTCTCGTCATTATCCGAAAGCACAGGACCGGTGTTTACTGACTACGGCATCCAGCCTGCCCGGCTCCCTCTCGTCATTATCCCAAAGCACAGGACCGGTGTTTACTGACTACGGCATCCGACCTGCCCGGCTCCCTCTCGTCATTATCCCAAAGCACAGGACCGGTGTTTACTGACTACGGCATCCGACATGCCCGGCTCCCTCTCGTCATTATCTGAAAGCACAGTACCGGTGTTTACTGACTACGGTAGCCGTAATGCTGCAAGCGGTGCGGCTTTGTAGTTTACCAGACGTACTGAAACATTTTATTATTATTAAATTGTTTTTATTGGTTTCTCATACTGAAACATTTTGACAGAGCGCCTTGATCCGTTTTTTGTCGTTTTTTGAAAAAATGAAAGGCTTTATAAGTGCGCCTTATAGTGCGGAAAATACGGTAAACACAGTCTGTTCGGTCTTAAGTGAACCTTAACAGTTGAGAAAGAAAACGCATGTGTGACAGTATATTGGATCCGTGCATTCACTCTTAAAGTGACAGTAGCATAATAAACCTGCTGTCTGTTTTAATGTTAATCAAACAACAAAAGTCAAAGAAAAGTCAGTCACTGCTCTTGACTGTATAAGACCCTGTGTTTTGCAGTGAGAGGTGCCTTTTTAAAATGGTTTTCTATTGGCTGTGAGCATTTTGTGCGTTGTTTATGCACCCCGGGCGCCTCGTGTCTTAACCACCTGCTGTGCCTCGCGTTTGTGCAGGAGCGCCTGAGTTTGAAAAAGCCCTGTTATCGTCCGCTGCTATTGATGCAAATTATTGTTATATTTATAGTTATCGTTCTTGGTGTGAACGGGCCTTCACACGCTTTAAAATATGATTTCCTATTATAAAAGTGGTCAAAATGACTGGCGGGCAATGGAGGAAAGCCTTGTTTAGCCCTCCAGGTGGGCGTTCCTATAAGCGTTTGACGACGCGTGAAAACTGTGGATAATGAACCTATATAGAAAGCCTTTATACAGATTATAGTGTTGATAAAAGCATACATTATCATCTGGTAAAGACCTCTGTTTTCCTCACAGATCAGCTGGAGCAAACCTTCAAGGCCTTACACTTCCATGTGATCACACACAAGCTGCTGAGTGTGAGAGACGTGCTGTCCACACTGAGGGAAGCCGCCCATCAGCAGTGCCACTACAGGGCGTCTGCTTTCGTCTGCTGCATCATCAGCCGGAGCCGCTCCTCGGATCTGCTGGCCACCGACGCTCACGCTCCAGGACTGAGTCTGGACATCGTCAGGAGCCTCTTCAGCTCAAACTCCTGCCCGGGCCTGGCTGGCAAGCCCAAACTCTTCTTTATCCAGAGCTATGAGGTCTGTGCTGGCTGTGAGGGTTGTGGAGGTCAGGAGGACGGAGAGCTGGAGACGGACGCGCCTGTCTCCTCGTGCCGGCCCAGGACCGTCCCAGCGGACGCTGATGTCTTCTGGAGCCACTGCTTGACTGAAGGGCAGCAGCTGGAGATGCCAAACCACCGGTCTGTGTACCTGCAGGCCCTGAGATCCTCTCTGACGGAAGGACAGAGGAGGTGAGACGCGTGTTATTTATAGGGGTGACCATATTTTCCACCCAAGTCAAAGTGGTTGCGGTGTAAGCGCAGTTAGCGTGAGAATTGCAGCTGTTCTCACGCTCTCACAGAGCTGGTTACTTTTGATATGAAACAAAGTCTCAGCTTTCAACAGGGTTTCTGCAGGTCTTAATTTGACCTTCCACAATTTGAGGCCTTAAACATTTTTTAAATTCAAACAGAAAGTCTTAAGTTCAATATCATGGCATTAAATTAAGGCAATATGAATTCTGCAATGCAGAAAACATGGACTGAACCGCAGAATCCATTCACAAAAACAGAATAATGCAGAATGTCATGGAATTTGTCAAATTTTGAATGAATAAATCAAAAGTAGGTCAGAACACTTAAAGGGACATAAAAACAAATATGAAAATTCAATCCAAACCTGTAAGACTTTCGTTCATCATATAAAGCGATCGAGTCTCTTCAGAAAATTAGGAATAAACCGCTTGATTCGTATGGATTATGGAAATCTTTATGAACGTTTTGAAACATCAAAGCGATAGTTGCTTAGCCTTAGACTGTCAATGGAGGGACAGAACATTTTATTTTAAACAGTAAAGCAGAGTCCAGAAATAAAAATCAAACAGATTTTATAGGGGCTTAAATTTAATTGCAAAATGAATGGTATTAATTTTTGATTAAATTAATATACTGTATTGACATGTTGTGTTCCCTTCAAATAAGTCCTTACATTTTCTTTAATTGGTCTTAAAATGCTCTTAAATTTACCCAACACAGCAGAATACATCAATATGTGTCTAAATCTGCATGGTTTTAAAATAAAAGTTTAATCCCCCGCTTTGAGTTCACATCTTTTGATTTCCATATATTCTTGTTCAAGAAATTACAGTGGCTGTAGCATTTTTATCATAAAGAAGTGGCCAAATATTAAAGATAAATCGACATTTGAATTAAATGTTTTTTTTATATATTAAGCAGGCTGTTGGCGCCCTCTGCAGGTGTGTGTTTTATAATAAATAATGTACACAAGTTGAGTACGGTTACATTATTGTTCAGTAAAACCATGCACTGTGTTGTTGGTTTAACTTAAAAGGGTAAGTTACCTGGTTGGGTTAAAAATATGAGTTCATTGAAATTAAAGTTGAGAGTTAATACAACAAAGGTTTAATAAACAACATAAAGTATGATTGTTTGCTTTTGATACCTTATTTGAACTATTTTCTTATTTTATATGTATTTTAAGTAATTTTAAATCCTATTGTTCACTTATGTCTAGTTTTATTACCTCAAAAAAAAAACAGAATCGTCAAAATAATCCGCCGATTACTTGATTACCAAAATAATCATCAGTGACAGTCCTAGATTAGATATAACCTGCAACTGCATTTTTTTGCATCTTATGACTTTCAGTTTGAATATTTTTCCAGTCATATATTTCATCGTTGAAGATTTCTTAAAAATAGTGTTAAAATATCATCTAGTCATGTATCGTCACACCCCTACACTGTAAAAAAATATTGTTGGTTTAACTTAAAAAAGCAAGTAACCTGGTTGCCTTAAATTTTGAGTTAATACAATGAAGGAAATTGGTTTAATAAATAGAAACCACATAAATTTAAAAAATGTTGTGATGAATCATGAAAATAGCACATTTTTTGGCATGTTTCACTGCATTATAACAAATAAAGCAAAATTACACAATATGTTTACAAAAACTTTTAATAATATTTGAATAAAGGGTGATGTTGATTCTGAAAGATGTTCATTGTATTAACTAAAAAAAATTATTTCAATGAACTCAAAATTTGAAGGCAACCAGGTAACTTACTTTTAAAATATTTTTTTACAGTGTAGTTATTTACAATTATACTGTCCAGCTTACATTGTAGATCACAGGTTACTCTTCAGTACATACTGAGGTCAGTTTTGTAAGGAATAATTGACTTAAATTATTAGAAAAATACTGCACACCCGACATGGTAAAGCGGTCATGATGCAAAGCATTATTTTCCTAATAATTCAACAGCCTGGAGTCAGTTATTCCATTGTTCAGACATTTCATTTCAAGACATTTGTCAGGTTTTTGTCTTTAAACCTGTCTTCTATGTGTGTAGGATATTCTTTATCAAACTCCATTAAGTTTTATGTAATCAAATTATTACTAATGGTTTTTTCTCTCTCGTTTCAGGAGGACTCATTTGGTAGACATGCACATGGCGGTGAACCGTGCCGTGTATGAACACAATCGCAAATCTGCCAAGTCATCGTACCTGATAAATCTGAGACACACTCTCAGGAAAAATGTGTATCTGTCATGATTGTGCCATGAATCCTTATGTTTAAGTGAAGGTAGAGGATTATGTCTGAACATCTGTTGTTTGTGGAATGATAATCATCATAATGGTGTCGATATGAATTGTATCAATTATGGATGGTTTTGAATGTTTCAGAGAACATTTCTCAGGTTGTCCACATGTGGGCAGTGTCGTCCAGCGGTGAACTTCACTAACACTTGCGCTAACTTGTTTTAACATTTCCTTTGCTATTAAAAACATCTGAACTGACTGTCCGTAATAAAAAGCATTATTTAAATCATTTAATTAAATAAATGATTTGTTTAAATGGGCAAAATTCCAAACAATAATAAAGTATTTGAAAACTGATATCTTCTACAGACTAAGTCACAGGAAACTGTATTACTCGTGATCAAAATTACTTTATTTATAACCATAAATGAAGATTTTATCATTTTTTTAGATGTGAATGTTCACATTGTTATATGTTGCTATTATGCAAGGTGCTAATATTTCAGTAGTGTTATATGTGTATTTATTGTCATAAAGAATGTTAATTCTTTCAATACAATATTTCCATTTTAGTTTTAATATTTATTACACTTAAACTTAGTTTTTACATGCAATTATACATTTTTTGTATGTTTATTTTCATAATGTGTGCTTATATTTCTGCCACTCTTGAATGTGTGTAAACGATTTTAAACTTTTACTGTGTGATTACAGATATTTTACATCAACAAGAATCCAGTACTTTTTGTTTCCTTTATTAGGATGCATGTTGGCCTGTTTATGTCTCCAACTCTTTGCAGAATTAGCAAATATGCTCATTTTATCTGAAATAATAAGGCTTGAAGTCATATATCCATATCATGCGTCAACCCTGTTACCATCATAACCTCTATCATAATGACAGTCGAGATGTAAACTGTGTCAGTAGGGGATGATCTTTAATAGTCAACCCTGTAACCATCATAACCTCTATCATAATGACAGTCAAGATATAAACTGTGTCAGTAGGGATGATCTTTAATAGTCAACCCTGTTACCAT
The DNA here is from genome assembly GCA_023029165.1 of Gobiocypris rarus. Taxonomy (NCBI): domain Eukaryota; kingdom Metazoa; phylum Chordata; class Actinopteri; order Cypriniformes; family Gobionidae; genus Gobiocypris; species Gobiocypris rarus. Next base: position 6,065,949 of record CM040910.1, on the reverse strand, counting down.
CATAACCTCTGTCATAATGACAGTCGAGATGTAAACTGTGTCAGTAGGGGATGATCTTTAATAGTCAACCCTGTTACCATCATAACCTCTGTCATAATGACAGTCGAGATGTAAACTGTGTCAGTAGGGATGATCTTTAATAGTCAACCCTGTTACCATCATAACCTCTATCATAATGACAGTCGAGATGTAAACTGTGTCAGTAGGGGATGATCTTTAATAGTCAACCCTGTAACCATCATAACCTCTATCATAATGACAGTCAAGATATAAACTGTGTCAGTAGGGATGATCTTTAATAGTCAACCCTGTTACCATCATAACCTCTGTCATAATGACAGTCGAGATGTAAACTGTGTCAGTAGGGGATGATCTTTAATAGTCAACCCTGTTACCATCATAACCTCTGTCATAATGACAGTCGAGATGTAAACTGTGTCAGTAGGGATGATCTTTAATAGTCAACCCTGTTACCATCATAACCTCTATCATAATGACAGTCGTGATGTAAACTGTGTCAGTAGGGATGATCTTTAATAGTCAACCCTGTTACCATCATAACCTCTATCATAATGACAGTCGTGATGTAAACTGTGTCAGTAGGGGATGATCTTTAATAGTCAACCCTGTTACCATCATAACCTCTATCATAATGACAGTCGAGATGTAAACTGTGTCAGTAGGGGATGATCTTTAATAGTCAACCCTGTTACCATCATAACCTCTATCATAATGACAGTCGTGATGTAAACTGTGTCAGTAGGGGATGATCTTTAATAGTCAACCCTGTTACCATCATAACCTCTATCATAATGACAGTCGAGATGTAAACTGTGTCAGTAGGGGATGATCTTTAATAGTCAACCCTGTTAACATCATATCCTCTATCATAATGACAGTCGAGATGTAAACTGTGTCAGTAGGGATGATCTTTAATATTCAACCCTGTTACCATCATAACCTCTGTCATAATAACAGTCGAGATGTAAACTGTGTCAGTAGGGATGATCTTTAATAGTCAACCCTGTTACCATCATAACCTCTGTCATAATAACAGTCGAGATGTAAACTGTGTCAGTAGGGATGATCTTTAATAGTCAACCCTGTTACCATCATAACCTCTATCATAATGACAGTTGAGATGTAAACTGTGTCAGTAGGGATGATCTTTAATAGTCAACCCTGTTACCATCATAACCTCTATCATAATGACAGTCGAGATGTAAACTGTGTCAGTAGGGATGATCTTTAATAGTCAACCCTGTTACCATCATAACCTCTATCATAATGACAGTCGTGATGTAAACTGTGTCAGTAGGGATGATCTTTAATAGTCAACCCTGTTACCATCATAACCTCTATCATAATGACAGTCGTGATGTAAACTGTGTCAGTAGGGATGATCTTTAATAGTCAACCCTGTTACCATCATAACCTCTATCATAATGGCAGTCGAGATGTAAACTGTGTCAGTAGGGATGATCTTTAATAGTCAACCCTGTTACCATCATAACCTCTGTCATAAAGACAGTCGTGATGTAAACTGTGTCAGTAGGGGATGATCTTTAATAGTCAACCCTGTTACCATCATAATCTCTGTCATAATGACAGTCGAGATGTAAACTGTGTCAGTAGGGATGATCTTTAATAGTCAACCCTGTTACCATCATAACCTCTATCATAATGACAGTCGAGATGTAAACTGTGTCAGTAGGGGATGATCTTTAATAGTCAACCCTGTTACCATCATAACCTCTGTCATAATAACAGTCGAGATGTAAACTGTGTCAGTAGGGATGATCTTTAATAGTCAACCCTGTTACCATCATAACCTCTGTCATAATGACAGTTGAGATGTAAACTGTGTCAGTAGGGATGATCTTTAATAGTCAACCCTGTTACCATCATAACCTCTGTCATAAAGACAGTCGTGATGTAAACTGTGTCAGTAGGGGATGATCTTTAATAGTCAACCCTGTTACCATCATAATCTCTGTCATAATGACAGTCGAGATGTAAACTGTGTCAGTAGGGATGATCTTTAATAGTCAACCCTGTTACCATCATAACCTCTATCATAATGACAGTCGAGATGTAAACTGTGTCAGTAGGGGATGATCTTTAATAGTCAACCCTGTTACCATCATAACCTCTGTCATAATAACAGTCGAGATGTAAACTGTGTCAGTAGGGATGATCTTTAATAGTCAACCCTGTTACCATCATAACCTCTGTCATAATGACAGTTGAGATGTAAACTGTGTCAGTAGGGATGATCTTTAATATTCAACCCTGTTACCATCATAACCTCTGTCATAATGACAGTGAGATGTAAACTGTGTCAGTAGGGGATGATCTTTAATAGTCAACCCTGTTACCATCATAACCTCTGTCATAATGACAGTTGAGATGTAAACTGTGTCAGTAGGGATGATCTTTAATATTCAACCCTGTTACCATCATAACCTCTGTCATAATGACAGTCGAGATGTAAACTGTGTCAGTAGGGGATGATCTTTAATATTCAACCCTGTTACCATCATAACCTCTATCATAATGACAGTCGTGATGTAAACTGTATCAGTAGGGGATGATCTTTAATATTCAACCCTGTTACCATCATAACCTCTATCATAATGACAGTCGTGATGTAAACTGTGTCAGTAGGGACGATCTTTAATAGTCAACCCTGTTACCATCATAACCTCTATCATAATGACAGTCGAGATGTAAACTGTGTCAGTAGGGATGATCCTTAATAGTCAACCCTGTTACCATCATAACCTCTATCATAATGACAGTCGAGATGTAAACTGTGTCAGTAGGGGATGATCTTTAATAGTCAACCCTGTTACCATCATAACCTCTGTCATAAAGACAGTCGAGATGTAAACTGTGTCAGTAGGGGATGATCTTTAATAGTCAACCCTGTTACCATCATAACCTCTATCATAATGACAGTCGAGATGTAAACTGTGTCAGTAGGGATGATCCTTAATAGTCAACCCTGTTACCATCATAACCTCTATCATAATGACAGTCGTGATGTAAACTGTGTCAGTAGGGGACGATCTTTAATAGTCAACCCTGTTACCATCATAACCTCTATCATAATGACAGTCGAGATGTAAACTGTGTCAGTAGGGATGATCCTTAATAGTCAACCCTGTTACCATCATAACCTCTATCATAATGACAGTCGTGATGTAAACTGTGTCAGTAGGGATGATCTTTAATAGTCAACCCTGTTACCATCATAACCTCTATCATAATGACAGTCGTGATGTAAACTGTGTCAGTAGGGATGATCTTTAATAGTCAACCCTGTTACCATCATAACCTCTGTCATAATAACAGTCGAGATGTAAGCTGTGTCAGTAGGGGATGATCTTTAATAGTCAACCCTGTTACCATCATAACCTCTGTCATAATAACAGTCGAGATGTAAACTGTGTAGGTAGGGGATGATCTTTAATAGTCAACCCTGTTACCATCATAACCTCTATCATAATGACAGTCGTGATGTAAACTGTGTCAGTAGGGATGATCTTTAATAGTCAACCCTGTTACCATCATAACCTCTATCATAATGACAGTCGTGATGTAAACTGTGTCAGTAGGGATGATCTTAATAGTCAACCCTGTTACCATCATAACCTCTGTCATAATAACAGTCGAGATGTAAACTGTGTCAGTAGGGGATGATCTTTAATAGTCAACCCTGTTACCATCATAACCTCTGTCATAATAACAGTCGAGATGTAAACTGTGTCAGTAGGGGATGATCTTTAATAGTCAACCCTGTTACCATCATAACCTCTGTCATAATAACAGTCGAGATGTAAACTGTGTCAGTAGGGATGATCTTTAATAGTCAGCCCTGTTACCATCATAACCTCTGTCATAAAGACAGTCGAGATGTAAACTGTGTCAGTAGGGGATGATCTTTAATAGTCAACCCTGTTACCATCATAACCTCTGTTTTAATGACAGTCGAGATGTAAACTGTGTCAGTAGGGATGATCTTTAATATTCAACACTGTTACCATCAAGCTCTGTCATAATAACAGTCGAGATGTAAACTGTGTCAGTAGGGGATGATCTTTAATAGTCAACCCTGTTACCATCATCATAACCTCTGTCATAATGACAGTCGAGATGTAAACTGTGTCAGTAGGGGATGATCTTTAATATTCAACCCTGTTACCATCATAACCTCTATCATAATGACAGTCGTGATGTAAACTGTGTCAGTAGGGGATGATCTTTAATAGTCAACCCTGTTACCATCATAACCTCTGTCATAATAACAGTCGAGATGTAAACTGTGTCAGTAGGGATGATCTTTAATAGTCAACCCTGTTACCATCATAACCTCTGTCATAATGACAGTCGAGATGTAAACTGTGTCAGTAGGGGATGATCTTTAATAGTCAACCCTGTTACCATCATAACCTCTGTCATAAAGACAGTCGAGATGTAAACTGTGTCAGTAGGGGATGATCTTTAATAGTCAACCCTGTTACCATCATAACCTCTATCATAATGACAGTCCAGATGTAAACTGTGTCAGTAGGGGATGATCTTTAATAGTCAACCCTGTTACCATCATAACCTCTGTCATAATAACAGTCGAGATGTAAACTGTGTCAGTAGGGGATGATCTTTAATAGTCAACCCTGTTACCATCATAACCTCTGTCATAATGACAGTCGAGATGTAAACTGTGTCAGTAGGGGATGATCTTTAATAGTCAACCCTGTTACCATCATAACCTCTGTCATAATAACAGTCGAGATGTAAACTGTGTCAGTAGGGATGATCTTTAATAGTCAACCCTGTTACCATCATAACCTCTATCATAATGACAGTCGAGATGTAAACTGTGTCAGTAGGGGATGATCTTTAATAGTCAACCCTGTTAACATCATAACCTCTATCATAATGACAGTCGAGATGTAAACTGTGTCAGTAGGGATGATCTTTAATATTCAACCCTGTTACCATCATAACCTCTGTCATAATAACAGTCGAGATGTAAACTGTGTCAGTAGGGATGATCTTTAATAGTCAACCCTGTTACCATCATAACCTCTGTCATAATAACAGTCGAGATGTAAACTGTGTCAGTAGGGATGATCTTTAATAGTCAACCCTGTTACCATCATAACCTCTATCATAATGACAGTTGAGATGTAAACTGTGTCAGTAGGGATGATCTTTAATAGTCAACCCTGTTACCATCATAACCTCTATCATAATGACAGTCGAGATGTAAACTGTGTCAGTAGGGATGATCTTTAATAGTCAACCCTGTTACCATCATAACCTCTATCATAATGACAGTCGAGATGTAAACTGTGTCAGTAGGGATGATCTTTAATAGTCAACCCTGTTACCATCATAACCTCTATCATAATGACAGTCGAGATGTAAACTGTGTCAGTAGGGATGATCTTTAATAGTCAACCCTGTTACCATCATAACCTCTATCATAATGACAGTCGAGATGTAAACTGTGTCAGTAGGGATGATCTTTAATAGTCAACCCTGTTACCATCATAACCTCTGTCATAATGACAGTCGTGATGTAAACTGTGTCAGTAGGGGATGATCTTTAATAGTCAACCCTGTTACCATCATAACCTCTGTCATAATGACAGTCGAGATGTAAACTGTGTCAGTAGGGATGATCTTTAATAGTCAACCCTGTTACCATCATAACCTCTATCATAATGACAGTCGAGATGTAAACTGTGTCAGTAGGGGATGATCTTTAATAGTCAACCCTGTTACCATCATAACCTCTGTCATAATGACAGTCGAGATGTAAACTGTGTCAGTAGGGATGATCTTTAATAGTCAACCCTGTTACCATCATAACCTCTGTCATAATGACAGTTGAGATGTAAACTGTGTCAGTAGGGATGATCTTTAATAGTCAACCCTGTTACCATCATAACCTCTGTCATAATGACAGTCGAGATGTAAACTGTGTCAGTAGGGGATGATCTTTAATAGTCAACCCTGTTACCATCATAACCTCTGTCATAATGACAGTTGAGATGTAAACTGTGTCAGTAGGGATGATCTTTAATAGTCAACCCTGTTACCATCATAACCTCTGTCATAATGACAGTCGAGATGTAAACTGTGTCAGTAGGGGATGATCTTTAATAGTCAACCCTGTTACCATCATAACCTCTATCATAATGACAGTCGTGATGTAAACTGTGTCAGTAGGGATGATCTTTAATAGTCAACCCTGTTACCATCATAACCTCTATCATAATGACAGTCGAGATGTAAACTGTGTCAGTAGGGATGATCTTTAATAGTCAACCCTGTTACCATCATAACCTCTATCATAATGACAGTCGAGATGTAAACTGTGTCAGTAGGGATGATCTTTAATAGTCAACCCTGTTACCATCATAACCTCTGTCATAATGACAGTCGAGATGTAAACTGTGTCAGTAGGGGATGATCTTTAATAGTCAACCCTGTTACCATCATAACCTCTATCATAATGACAGTCGTGATGTAAACTGTGTCAGTAGGGATGATCTTTAATAGTCAACCCTGTTACCATCATAACCTCTATCATAATGACAGTCGAGATGTAAACTGTGTCAGTAGGGATGATCTTTAATAGTCAACCCTGTTACCATCATAACCTCTGTCATAATGACAGTCGAGATGTAAACTGTGTCAGTAGGGATGATCTTTAATAGTCAACCCTGTTACCATCATAACCTCTGTCATAATGACAGTCGAGATGTAAACTGTGTCAGTAGGGGATGATCTTTAATAGTCAACCCTGTTACCATCATAACCTCTATCATAATGACAGTCGTGATGTAAACTGTGTCAGTAGGGATGATCTTTAATAGTCAACCCTGTTACCATCATAACCTCTATCATAATGACAGTCGTGATGTAAACTGTGTCAGTAGGGATGATCTTTAATAGTCAACCCTGTTACCATCATAACCTCTGTCATAATGACAGTCGAGATGTAAACTGTGTCAGTAGGGGATGATCTTTAATAGTCAACCCTGTTACCATCATAACCTCTGTCATAATAACAGTCGAGATGTAAACTGTGTCAGTAGGGGATGATCTTTAATAGTCAACCCTGTTACCATCATAACCTCTGTCATAATAACAGTCGAGATGTAAACTGTGTCAGTAGGGATGATCTTTAATAGTCAACCCTGTTACCATCATAACCTCTGTCATAATGACAGTCGAGATGTAAACTGTGTCAGTAGGGGATGATCTTTAATAGTCAACCCTGTTACCATCATAACCTCTGTCATAATGACAGTCGAGATGTAAACTGTGTCAGTAGGGATGATCTTTAATAGTCAACCCTGTTACCATCATAACCTCTGTCATAATAACAGTCGAGATGTAAACTGTGTCAGGGGATGATCTTTAATAGTCAACCCTGTTACCATCATAACCTCTGTCATAATGACAGTCGAGATGTAAACTGTGTCAGTAGGGATGATCTTTAATAGTCAACCCTGTTACCATCATAACCTCTATCATAATGACAGTCGTGATGTAAACTGTGTCAGTAGGGATGATCTTTAATAGTCAACCCTGTTACCATCATAACCTCTGTCATAATGACAGTCGAGATGTAAACTGTGTCAGTAGGGATGATCTTTAATAGTCAACCCTGTTACCATCATAACCTCTGTCATAATGACAGTCGAGATGTAAACTGTGTCAGTAGGGGATGATCTTTAATAGTCAACCCTGTTACCATCATAACCTCTGTCATAATGACAGTCGAGATGTAAACTGTGTCAGTAGGGATGATCTTTAATAGTCAACCCTGTTACCATCATAACCTCTATCATAATGACAGTCGAGATGTAAACTGTGTCAGTAGGGGATGATCTTTAATAGTCAACCCTGTTACCATCATAACCTCTGTCATAAAGACAGTCGAGATGTAAACTGTGTCAGTAGGGGATGATCTTTAATAGTCAACCCTGTTACCATCATAACCTCTGTCATAATGACAGTCGAGATGTAAACTGTGTCAGTAGGGATGATCTTTAATAGTCAACCCTGTTACCATCATAACCTCTGTCATAATGACAGTCGAGATGTAAACTGTGTCAGTAGGGATGATCTTTAATAGTCAACCCTGTTACCATCATAACCTCTGTCATAATGACAGTCGAGATGTAAACTGTGTCAGTAGGATGATCTTTAATAGTCAACCCTGTTACCATCATAACCTCTATCATAATGACAGTCGAGATGTAAACTGTGTCAGTAGGGGATGATCTTTAATAGTCAACCCTGTTACCATCATAACCTCTGTCATAATGACAGTCGAGATGTAAACTGTGTCAGTAGGGATGATCTTTAATAGTCAACCCTGTTACCATCATAACCTCTATCATAATGACAGTCGAGATGTAAACTGTGTCAGTAGGGATGATCTTTAATAGTCAACCCTGTTACCATCATAACCTCTGTCATAATGACAGTCGAGATGTAAACTGTGTCAGTAGGGGATGATCTTTAATAGTCAACCCTGTTACCATCATAACCTCTATCATAATGACAGTTGAGATGTAAACTGTGTCAGTAGGGATGATCTTTAATAGTCAACCCTGTTACCATCATAACCTCTATCATAATGACAGTCGAGATGTAAACTGTGTCAGTAGGGATGATCTTTAATATTCAACCCTGTTACCATCATAACCTCTGTCATAATGACAGTCGAGATGTAAACTGTGTCAGTAGGGATGATCTTTAATATTCAACCCTGTTACCATCATAACCTCTATCATAATGACAGTCGAGATGTAAACTGTGTCAGTAGGGATGATCTTTAATAGTCAACCCTGTTACCATCATAACCTCTGTCATAATAACAGTCGAGATGTAAACTGTGTCAGTAGGGGATGATCTTTAATAGTCAACCCTGTTACCATCATAACCTCTGTCATAATGACAGTCGAGATGTAAACTGTGTCAGTAGGGATGATCTTTAATAGTCAACCCTGTTACCATCATAACCTCTATCATAATGACAGTCGTGATGTAAACTGTGTCAGTAGGGATGATCTTTAATAGTCAACCCTGTTACCATCATAACCTCTGTCATAATGACAGTCGAGATGTAAACTGTGTCAGTAGGGATGATCTTTAATAGTCAACCCTGTTACCATCATAACCTCTGTCATAATGACAGTCGAGATGTAAACTGTGTCAGTAGGGATGATCTTTAATAGTCAACCCTGTTACCATCATAACCTCTGTCATAATGACAGTCGAGATGTAAACTGTGTCAGTAGGGGATGATCTTTAATAGTCAACCCTGTTACCATCATAACCTCTGTCATAATGACAGTCGAGATGTAAACTGTGTCAGTAGGGATGATCTTTAATAGTCAACCCTGTTACCATCATAACCTCTGTCATAATGACAGTCGAGATGTAAACTGTGTCAGTAGGGATGATCTTTAATAGTCAACCCTGTTACCATCATAACCTCTGTCATAATGACAGTCGAGATGTAAACTGTGTCAGTAGGGATGATCTTTAATAGTCAACCCTGTTACCATCATAACCTCTATCATAATGACAGTCGAGATGTAAACTGTGTCAGTAGGGATGATCTTTAATAGTCAACCCTGTTACCATCATAACCTCTATCATAATGACAGTCGTGATGTAAACTGTGTCAGTAGGGGATGATCTTTAATAGTCAACCCTGTTACCATCATAACCTCTATCATAATGACAGTCGAGATGTAAACTGTGTCAGTAGGGATGATCTTTAATAGTCAACCCTGTTACCATCATAACCTCTATTCATAATGACAGTCGAGATGTAAACTGTGTCAGTAGGGGATGATCTTTAATAGTCAACCCTGTTACCATCATAACCTCTATCATAATGACAGTCGTGATGTAAACTGTGTCAGTAGGGATGATCTTTAATAGTCAACCCTGTTACCATCATAACCTCTGTCATAATGACAGTCGAGATGTAAACTGTGTCAGTAGGGGATGATCTTTAATAGTCAACCCTGTTACCATCATAACCTCTGTCATAATGACAGTCGAGATGTAAACTGTGTCAGTAGGGGATGATCTTTAATAGTCAACCCTGTTACCATCATAACCTCTGTCATAATGACAGTCGAGATGTAAACTGTGTCAGTAGGGATGATCTTTAATAGTCAACCCTGTTACCATCATAACCTGTCATAATGACAGTCGAGATGTAAACTGTGTCAGTAGGGGATGATCTTTAATAGTCAACCCTGTTACCATCATAACCTCTGTCATAATGACAGTCGAGATGTAAACTGTGTCAGTAGGGGATGATCTTTAATAGTCAACCCTGTTACCATCATAACCTCTATCATAATGACAGTCGAGATGTAAACTGTGTCAGTAGGGGATGATCTTTAATAGTCAACCCTGTTACCATCATAACCTCTGTCATAATGACAGTCGAGATGTAAACTGTGTCAGTAGGGATGATCTTTAATAGTCAACCCTGTTACCATCATAACCTCTGTCATAATGACAGTCGAGATGTAAACTGTGTCAGTAGGGGATGATCTTTAATAGTCAACCCTGTTACCATCATAACCTCTGTCATAATGACAGTCGAGATGTAAACTGTGTCAGTAGGGGATGATCTTTAATAGTCAACCCTGTTACCATCATAACCTCTATCATAATGACAGTCGAGATGTAAACTGTGTCAGTAGGGGATGATCTTTAATAGTCAACCCTGTTACCATCATAACCTCTGTCATAATAACAGTCGAGATGTAAACTGTGTCAGTAGGGATGATCTTTAATAGTCAACCCTGTTACCATCATAACCTCTGTCATAATGACAGTCGAGATGTAAACTGTGTCAGTAGGGGATGATCTTTAATAGTCAACCCTGTTACCATCATAACCTCTGTCATAATGACAGTCGAGATGTAAACTGTGTCAGTAGGGATGATCTTTAATAGTCAACCCTGTTACCATCATAACCTCTGTCATAATGACAGTCGAGATGTAAACTGTGTCAGTAGGGGATGATCTTTAATAGTCAACCCTGTTACCATCATAACCTCTATCATAATGACAGTCGAGATGTAAACTGTGTCAGTAGGGATGATCTTTAATAGTCAACCCTGTTACCATCATAACCTCTGTCATAATGACAGTCGAGATGTAAACTGTGTCAGTAGGGATGATCTTTAATAGTCAACCCTGTTACCATCATAACCTCTGTCATAATGAACAGTCGAGATGTAAACTGTGTCAGTAGGGATGATCTTTAATAGTCAACCCTGTTACCATCATAACCTCTATCATAATGACAGTCGAGATGTAAACTGTGTCAGTAGGGATGATCTTTAATAGTCAACCCTGTTACCATCATAACCTCTATCATAATGACAGTCGAGATGTAAACTGTGTCAGTAGGGATGATCTTTAATAGTCAACCCTGTTACCATCATAACCTCTATCATAATGACAGTCGATGTAAACTGTGTCAGTAGGGATGATCTTTAATAGTCAACCCTGTTACCATCATAACCTCTGTCATAATGACAGTCGAGATGTAAACTGTGTCAGTAGGGATGATCTTTAATAGTCAACCCTGTTACCATCATAACCTCTATCATAATGACAGTCGAGATGTAAACTGTGTCAGTAGGGATGATCTTTAATAGTCAACCCTGTTACCATCATAACCTCTGTCATAATGACAGTCGAGATGTAAACTGTGTCAGTAGGGATGATCTTTAATAGTCAACCCTGTTACCATCATAACCTCTGTCATAATGACAGTCGAGATGTAAACTGTGTCAGTAGGGATGATCTTTAATAGTCAACCCTGTTACCATCATAACCTCTATGTCATAATGACAGTCGAGATGTAAACTGTGTCAGTAGGGATGATCTTTAATAGTCAACCCTGTTACCATCATAACCTCTGTCATAATGACAGTCGAGATGTAAACTGTGTCAGTAGGGATGATCTTTAATAGTCAACCCTGTTACCATCATAACCTCTGTCATAATGACAGTGAGATGTAAACTGTGTCAGTAGGGATGATCTTTAATAGTTCAACCCTGTTACCATCATAACCTCTGTCATAATGACAGTCGAGATGTAAACTGTGTCAGTAGGGATGATCTTTAATAGTCAACCCTGTTACCATCATAACCTCTGTCATAATGACAGTCGAGATGTAAACTGTGTCAGTAGGGATGATCTTTAATAGTCAACCCTGTTACCATCATAACCTCTGTCATAATGACAGTCGAGATGTAAACTGTGTCAGTAGGGGATGATCTTTAATAGTCAACCCTGTTACCATCATAACCTCTATCATAATGACAGTCGAGATGTAAACTGTGTCAGTAGGGGATGATCTTTAATAGTCAACCCTGTTACCATCATAACCTCTATCATAATGACAGTCGAGATGTAAACTGTGTCAGTAGGGGATGATCTTTAATAGTCAACCCTGTTACCATCATAACCTCTATCATAATGACAGTCGAGATGTAAACTGTGTCAGTAGGGATGATCTTTAATAGTCAACCCTGTTACCATCATAACCTCTGTCATAATGACAGTCGAGATGTAAACTGTGTCAGTAGGGATGATCTTTAATAGTCAACCCTGTTACCATCATAACCTCTATCATAATGACAGTCGAGATGTAAACTGTGTCAGTAGGGATGATCTTTAATAGTCAACCCTGTTACCATCATAACCTCTATCATAATGACAGTCGAGATGTAAACTGTGTCAGTAGGGATGATCTTTAATAGTCAACCCTGTTACCATCATAACCTCTGTCATAATAACAGTCGAGATGTAAACTGTGTCAGTAGGGGATGATCTTTAATAGTCAACCCTGTTACCATCATAACCTCTATCATAATGACAGTCGAGATGTAAACTGTGTCAGTAGGGATGATCTTTAATAGTCAACCCTGTTACCATCATAACCTCTATCATAATGACAGTCGAGATGTAAACTGTGTCAGTAGGGATGATCTTTAATAGTCAACCCTGTTACCATCATAACCTCTGTCATAATGACAGTCGAGATGTAAACTGTGTCAGTAGGGATGATCTTTAATAGTCAACCCTGTTACCATCATAACCTCTGTCATAATGACAGTCGAGATGTAAACTGTGTCAGTAGGGGATGATCTTTAATAGTCAACCCTGTTACCATCATAACCTCTGTCATAATAACAGTCGAGATGTAAACTGTGTCAGTAGGGATGATCTTTAATAGTCAACCCTGTTACCATCATAACCTCTGTCATAATGACAGTCGAGATGTAAACTGTGTCAGTAGGGGATGATCTTTAATAGTCAACCCTGTTACCATCATAACCTCTGTCATAATGACAGTCGAGATGTAAACTGTGTCAGTAGGGATGATCTTTAATAGTCAACCCTGTTACCATCATAACCTCTGTCATAATGACAGTCGAGATGTAAACTGTGTCAGTAGGGGATGATCTTTAATAGTCAACCCTGTTACCATCATAACCTCTGTCATAATGACAGTCGAGATGTAAACTGTGTCAGTAGGGGATGATCTTTAATAGTCAACCCTGTTACCATCATAACCTCTATCATAATGACAGTCGAGATGTAAACTGTGTCAGTAGGGGATGATCTTTAATAGTCAACCCTGTTACCATCATAACCTCTGTCATAATGACAGTCGAGATGTAAACTGTGTCAGTAGGGATGATCTTTAATAGTCAACCCTGTTACCATCATAACCTCTGTCATAATGACAGTCGAGATGTAAACTGTGTCAGTAGGGATGATCTTTAATAGTCAACCCTGTTACCATCATAACCTCTGTCATAATGACAGTCGAGATGTAAACTGTGTCAGTAGGGGATGATCTTTAATAGTCAACCCTGTTACCATCATAACCTCTATCATAATGACAGTCGAGATGTAAACTGTGTCAGTAGGGGATGATCTTTAATAGTCAACCCTGTTACCATCATAACCTCTGTCATAATGACAGTCGAGATGTAAACTGTGTCAGTAGGGATGATCTTTAATAGTCAACCCTGTTACCATCATAACCTCTGTCATAATGACAGTCGAGATGTAAACTGTGTCAGTAGGGATGATCTTTAATAGTCAACCCTGTTACCATCATAACCTCTGTCATAATGACAGTCGAGATGTAAACTGTGTCAGTAGGGATGATCTTTAATAGTCAACCCTGTTACCATCATAACCTCTGTCATAATGACAGTTGAGATGTAAACTGTGTCAGTAGGGATGATCTTTAATAGTCAACCCTGTTACCATCATAACCTCTATCATAATGACAGTCGAGATGTAAACTGTGTCAGTAGGGGATGATCTTTAATAGTCAACCCTGTTACCATCATAACCTCTGTCATAATGACAGTCGAGATGTAAACTGTGTCAGTAGGGATGATCTTTAATAGTCAACCCTGTTACCATCATAACCTCTATCATAATGACAGTCGAGATGTAAACTGTGTCAGTAGGGGATGATCTTTAATAGTCAACCCTGTTACCATCATAACCTCTGTCATAAAGACAGTCGAGATGTAAACTGTGTCAGTAGGGATGATCTTTAATAGTCAACCCTGTTACCATCATAACCTCTGTCATAATGACAGTTGAGATGTAAACTGTGTCAGTAGGGATGATCTTTAATAGTCAACCCTGTTACCATCATAACCTCTATCATAATGACAGTCGTGATGTAAACTGTGTCAGTAGGGATGATCTTTAATAGTCAACCCTGTTACCATCATAACCTCTGTCATAATGACAGTCGAGATGTAAACTGTGTCAGTAGGGATGATCTTTAATAGTCAACCCTGTTACCATCATAACCTCTATCATAATGACAGTCGAGATGTAAACTGTGTCAGTAGGGATGATCTTTAATAGTCAACCCTGTTACCATCATAACCTCTATCATAATGACAGTCGTGATGTAAACTGTGTCAGTAGGGATGATCTTTAATAGTCAACCCTGTTACCATCATAACCTCTGTCATAATAACAGTCGAGATGTAAACTGTGTCAGTAGGGATGATCTTTAATAGTCAACCCTGTTACCATCATAACCTCTGTCATAATAACAGTCGAGATGTAAACTGTGTCAGTAGGGGATGATCTTTAATAGTCAACCCTGTTACCATCATAACCTCTGTCATAATAACAGTCGAGATGTAAACTGTGTCAGTAGGGATGATCTTTAATAGTCAGCCCTGTTACCATCATAACCTCTGTCATAAAGACAGTCGAGATGTAAACTGTGTCAGTAGGGGATGATCTTTAATAGTCAACCCTGTTACCATCATAACCTCTGTTTTAATGACAGTCGAGATGTAAACTGTGTCAGTAGGGATGATCTTTAATATTCAACACTGTTACCATCGTAAGCTCTGTCATAATAACAGTCGAGATGTAAACTGTGTCAGTAGGGGATGATCTTTAATAGTCAACCCTGTTACCATCATAACCTCTGTCATAATGACAGTCGAGATGTAAACTGTGTCAGTAGGGGATGATCTTTAATATTCAACCCTGTTACCATCATAACCTCTATCATAATGACAGTCGTGATGTAAACTGTGTCAGTAGGGGATGATCTTTAATAGTCAACCCTGTTACCATCATAACCTCTGTCATAATAACAGTCGAGATGTAAACTGTGTCAGTAGGGATGATCTTTAATAGTCAACCCTGTTACCATCATAACCTCTGTCATAATGACAGTCGAGATGTAAACTGTGTCAGTAGGGGATGATCTTTAATAGTCAACCCTGTTACCATCATAACCTCTGTCATAAAGACAGTCGAGATGTAAACTGTGTCAGTAGGGGATGATCTTTAATAGTCAACCCTGTTACCATCATAACCTCTATCATAATGACAGTCGAGATGTAAACTGTGTCAGTAGGGGATGATCTTTAATAGTCAACCCTGTTACCATCATAACCTCTGTCATAAAGACAGTCGAGATGTAAACTGTGTCAGTAGGGGATGATCTTTAATAGTCAACCCTGTTACCATCATAACCTCTGTCATAATAACAGTCGAGATGTAAACTGTGTCAGTAGGGATGATCTTTAATAGTCAACCCTGTTATCATCATAACCTCTGTCATAATGACAGTCGAGATGTAAACTGTGTCAGTAGGGATGATCTTTAATAGTCAACCCTGTTACCATCATTACCTCTGTCATAAAGACAGTTGAGATGTAAACTGTGTCAGTATTGGATGATCTTTAATAGTCAACCCTGTTACCATCATAACCTCTATCATAATGACAGTCGAGATGTAAACTGTGTCAGTAGGGGATGATCTTTAATAGTCAACCCTGTTACCATCATAACCTCTGTCATAAAGACAGTCGAGATGTAAACTGTGTCAGTAGGGGATGATCTTTAATAGTCAACCCTGTTACCATCATAACCTCTATCATAATGACAGTCGAGATGTAAACTGTGTCAGTAGGGGATGATCTTTAATAGTCAACCCTGTTACCATCATAACCTCTGTCATAAAGACAGTCGAGATGTAAACTGTGTCAGTAGGGATGATCTTTAATAGTCAACCCTGTTACCATCATAACCTCTATCATAATGACAGTTGAGATGTAAACTGTGTCAGTAGGGATGATCTTTAATAGTCAACCCTGTTACCATCATAACCTCTATCATAATGACAGTCGTGATGTAAACTGTGTCAGTAGGGGATGATCTTTAATATTCAACCCTGTTACCATCATAACCTCTGTCATAATGACAGTCAAGATATAAACTGTGTCAGTATTGGATGATCTTTAATAGTCAACCCTGTTACCATCATAACCTCTATCATAATGACAGTCGAGATGTAAACTGTGTCAGTAGGGATGATCTTTAATAGTCAACCCTGTTACCATCATAACCTCTGTCATAATAACAGTCGAGATGTAAACTGTGTCAGTAGGGATGATCTTTAATATTCAACCCTGTTACCATCATAACCTCTGTCATAATGACAGTCGAGATGTAAACTGTGTCAGTAGGGATGATCTTTAATAGTCAACCCTGTTACCATCATAACCTCTGTCATAATGACAGTCGAGATGTAAACTGTGTCAGTAGGGATGATCTTTAATAGTCAACCCTGTTACCATCATAACCTCTGTCATAATGACAGTCGAGATGTAAACTGTGTCAGTAGGGATGATCTTTAATAGTCAACCCTGTTACCATCATAACCTCTGTCATAATGACAGTCGAGATGTAAACTGTGTCAGTAGGGATGATCTTTAATAGTCAACCCTGTTACCATCATAACCTCTGTCATAATGACAGTCGAGATGTAAACTGTGTCAGTAGGGATGATCTTTAATAGTCAACCCTGTTACCATCATAACCTCTGTCATAATGACAGTCGAGATGTAAACTGTGTCAGTAGGGATGATCTTTAATAGTCAACCCTGTTACCATCATAACCTCTGTCATAATGACAGTCGAGATGTAAACTGTGTCAGTAGGGATGATCTTTAATAGTCAACCCTGTTACCATCATAACCTCTGTCATAATGACAGTCGAGATGTAAACTGTGTCAGTAGGGATGATCTTTAATAGTCAACCCTGTTACCATCATAACCTCTGTCATAATGACAGTCGAGATGTAAACTGTGTCAGTAGGGATGATCTTTAATAGTCAACCCTGTTACCATCATAACCTCTGTCATAATGACAGTCGAGATGTAAACTGTGTCAGTAGGGGATGATCTTTAATAGTCAACCCTGTTACCATCATAACCTCTGTCATAATGACAGTCGAGATGTAAACTGTGTCAGTAGGGATGATCTTTAATAGTCAACCCTGTTACCATCATAACCTCTGTCATAATGACAGTCGAGATGTAAACTGTGTCAGTAGGGGATGATCTTTAATAGTCAACCCTGTTACCATCATAACCTCTGTCATAATGACAGTCGAGATGTAAACTGTGTCAGTAGGGGATGATCTTAATAGTCAACCCTGTTACCATCATAACCTCTATCATAATGACAGTCGAGATGTAAACTGTGTCAGTAGGGGATGATCTTTAATAGTCAACCCTGTTACCATCATAACCTCTGTCATAATGACAGTCGAGATGTAAACTGTGTCAGTAGGGATGATCTTTAATAGTCAACCCTGTTACCATCATAACCTCTATCATAATGACAGTCGAGATGTAAACTGTGTCAGTAGGGATGATCTTTAATAGTCAACCCTGTTACCATCATAACCTCTGTCATAATGACAGTCGAGATGTAAACTGTGTCAGTAGGGATGATCTTTAATAGTCAACCCTGTTACCATCATAACCTCTGTCATAATGACAGTCGAGATGTAAACTGTGTCAGTAGGGATGATCTTTAATAGTCAACCCTGTTACCATCATAACCTCTGTCATAATGACAGTCGAGATGTAAACTGTGTCAGTA
The DNA here is from genome assembly GCA_023029165.1 of Gobiocypris rarus. NCBI lineage: Eukaryota > Metazoa > Chordata > Actinopteri > Cypriniformes > Gobionidae > Gobiocypris > Gobiocypris rarus. The sequence goes on along the minus strand of CM040910.1, from coordinate 6,047,410 downwards.
GGGATGATCTTTAATAGTCAACCCTGTTACCATCATAACCTCTGTCATAATGACAGTCGAGATGTAAACTGTGTCAGTAGGGATGATCTTTAATAGTCAACCCTGTTACCATCATAACCTCTATCATAATGACAGTCGAGATGTAAACTGTGTCAGTAGGGATGATCTTTAATAGTCAACCCTGTTACCATCATAACCTCTGTCATAATGACAGTCGAGATGTAAACTGTGTCAGTAGGGGATGATCTTTAATAGTCAACCCTGTTACCATCATAACCTCTGTCATAATGACAGTCGAGATGTAAACTGTGTCAGTAGGGATGATCTTTAATAGTCAACCCTGTTACCATCATAACCTCTGTCATAATGACAGTCGAGATGTAAACTGTGTCAGTAGGGATGATCTTTAATAGTCAACCCTGTTACCATCATAACCTCTGTCATAATGACAGTCGAGATGTAAACTGTGTCAGTAGGGATGATCTTTAATAGTCAACCCTGTTACCATCATAACCTCTGTCATCATAATGACAGTCGAGATGTAAACTGTGTCAGTAGGGATGATCTTTAATAGTCAACCCTGTTACCATCATAACCTCTATCATAATGACAGTCGAGATGTAAACTGTGTCAGTAGGGATGATCTTTAATAGTCAACCCTGTTACCATCATAACCTCTGTCATAATGACAGTCGAGATGTAAACTGTGTCAGTAGGGATGATCTTTAATAGTCAACCCTGTTACCATCATAACCTCTGTCATAATGACAGTCGAGATGTAAACTGTGTCAGTAGGGATGATCTTTAATAGTCAACCCTGTTACCATCATAACCTCTGTCATAATGACAGTCGAGATGTAAACTGTGTCAGTAGGGATGATCTTTAATAGTCAACCCTGTTACCATCATAACCTCTGTCATAATGACAGTCGAGATGTAAACTGTGTCAGTAGGGATGATCTTTAATAGTCAACCCTGTTACCATCATAACCTCTATCATAATGACAGTCGAGATGTAAACTGTGTCAGTAGGGATGATCTTTAATAGTCAACCCTGTTACCATCATAACCTCTGTCATAATGACAGTCGAGATGTAAACTGTGTCAGTAGGGATGATCTTTAATAGTCAACCCTGTTACCATCATAACCTCTGTCATAATGACAGTCGAGATGTAAACTGTGTCAGTAGGGATGATCTTTAATAGTCAACCCTGTTACCATCATAACCTCTGTCATAATGACAGTCGAGATGTAAACTGTGTCAGTAGGGATGATCTTTAATAGTCAACCCTGTTACCATCATAACCTCTGTCATAATGACAGTCGAGATGTAAACTGTGTCAGTAGGGATGATCTTTAATAGTCAACCCTGTTACCATCATAACCTCTGTCATAATGACAGTCGAGATGTAAACTGTGTCAGTAGGGATGATCTTTAATAGTCAACCCTGTTACCATCATAACCTCTGTCATAATGACAGTCGAGATGTAAACTGTGTCAGTAGGGATGATCTTTAATAGTCAACCCTGTTACCATCATAACCTCTGTCATAATGACAGTCGAGATGTAAACTGTGTCAGTAGGGATGATCTTTAATAGTCAACCCTGTTACCATCATAACCTCTGTCATAATGACAGTCGAGATGTAAACTGTGTCAGTAGGGATGATCTTTAATAGTCAACCTGTTACCATCATAACCTCTGTCATAATGACAGTCGAGATGTAAACTGTGTCAGTAGGGATGATCTTTAATAGTCAACCCTGTTACCATCATAACCTCTGTCATAATGACAGTCGAGATGTAAACTGTGTCAGTAGGGATGATCTTTAATAGTCAACCCTGTTACCATCATAACCTCTATCATAATGACAGTCGAGATGTAAACTGTGTCAGTAGGGATGATCTTTAATAGTCAACCCTGTTACCATCATAACCTCTATCATAATGACAGTCGAGATGTAAACTGTGTCAGTAGGGATGATCTTTAATAGTCAACCCTGTTACCATCATAACCTCTATCATAATGACAGTCGAGATGTAAACTGTGTCAGTAGGGGATGATCTTTAATAGTCAACCCTGTTACCATCATAACCTCTATCATAATGACAGTCGAGATGTAAACTGTGTCAGTAGGGATGATCTTTAATAGTCAACCCTGTTACCATCATAACCTCTATCATAATGACAGTCGAGATGTAAACTGTGTCAGTAGGGATGATCTTTAATAGTCAACCCTGTTACCATCATAACCTCTGTCATAATGACAGTCGAGATGTAAACTGTGTCAGTAGGGATGATCTTTAATAGTCAACCCTGTTACCATCATAACCTCTATCATAATGACAGTCGAGATGTAAACTGTGTCAGTAGGGATGATCTTTAATAGTCAACCCTGTTACCATCATAACCTCTGTCATAATGACAGTCGAGATGTAAACTGTGTCAGTAGGGATGATCTTTAATAGTCAACCCTGTTACCATCATAACCTCTGTCATAATGACAGTCGAGATGTAAACTGTGTCAGTAGGGATGATCTTTAATAGTCAACCCTGTTACCATCATAACCTCTGTCATAATGACAGTCGAGATGTAAACTGTGTCAGTAGGGATGATCTTTAATAGTCAACCCTGTTACCATCATAACCTCTCATAATGACAGTCGAGATGTAAACTGTGTCAGTAGGGATGATCTTTAATAGTCAACCCTGTTACCATCATAACCTCTGTCATAATGACAGTCGAGATGTAAACTGTGTCAGTAGGGGATGATCTTTAATAGTCAACCCTGTTACCATCATAACCTCTATCATAATGACAGTCGAGATGTAAACTGTGTCAGTAGGGGATGATCTTTAATAGTCAACCCTGTTACCATCATAACCTCTGTCATAATGACAGTCGAGATGTAAACTGTGTCAGTAGGGATGATCTTTAATAGTCAACCCTGTTACCATCATAACCTCTATCATAATGACAGTCGAGATGTAAACTGTGTCAGTAGGGATGATCTTTAATAGTCAACCCTGTTACCATCATAACCTCTGTCATAATGACAGTCGAGATGTAAACTGTGTCAGTAGGGATGATCTTTAATAGTCAACCCTGTTACCATCATAACCTCTGTCATAATGACAGTCGAGATGTAAACTGTGTCAGTAGGGATGATCTTTAATAGTCAACCCTGTTACCATCATAACCTCTGTCATAATGACAGTCGAGATGTAAACTGTGTCAGTAGGGATGATCTTTAATAGTCAACCCTGTTACCATCATAACCTCTGTCATAATGACAGTCGAGATGTAAACTGTGTCAGTAGGGATGATCTTTAATAGTCAACCCTGTTACCATCATAACCTCTGTCATAATGACAGTCGAGATGTAAACTGTGTCAGTAGGGATGATCTTTAATAGTCAACCCTGTTACCATCATAACCTCTGTCATAATGACAGTCGAGATGTAAACTGTGTCAGTAGGGATGATCTTTAATAGTCAACCCTGTTACCATCATAACCTCTGTCATAATGACAGTCGAGATGTAAACTGTGTCAGTAGGGATGATCTTTAATAGTCAACCCTGTTACCATCATAACCTCTGTCATAATGACAGTCGAGATGTAAACTGTGTCAGTAGGGATGATCTTTAATAGTCAACCCTGTTACCATCATAACCTCTGTCATAATGACAGTCGAGATGTAAACTGTGTCAGTAGGGGATGATCTTTAATAGTCAACCCTGTTACCATCATAACCTCTGTCATAATGACAGTCGAGATGTAAACTGTGTCAGTAGGGATGATCTTTAATAGTCAACCCTGTTACCATCATAACCTCTGTCATAATGACAGTCGAGATGTAAACTGTGTCAGTAGGGATGATCTTTAATAGTCAACCCTGTTACCATCATAACCTCTATCATAATGACAGTCGAGATGTAAACTGTGTCAGTAGGGATGATCTTTAATAGTCAACCCTGTTACCATCATAACCTCTATCATAATGACAGTCGAGATGTAAACTGTGTCAGTAGGGGATGATCTTTAATAGTCAACCCTGTTACCATCATAACCTCTATCATAATGACAGTCGAGATGTAAACTGTGTCAGTAGGGGATGATCTTTAATAGTCAACCCTGTTACCATCATAACCTCTATCATAATGACAGTCGAGATGTAAACTGTGTCAGTAGGGGATGATCTTTAATAGTCAACCCTGTTACCATCATAACCTCTATCATAATGACAGTCGAGATGTAAACTGTGTCAGTAGGGGATGATCTTTAATAGTCAACCCTGTTACCATCATAACCTCTATCATAATGACAGTCGAGATGTAAACTGTGTCAGTAGGGATGATCTTTAATAGTCAACCCTGTTACCATCATAACCTCTATCATAATGACAGTCGAGATGTAAACTGTGTCAGTAGGGGATGATCTTTAATAGTCAACCCTGTTACCATCATAACCTCTGTCATAATGACAGTCGAGATGTAAACTGTGTCAGTAGGGGATGATCTTTAATAGTCAACCCTGTTACCATCATAACCTCTATCATAATGACAGTCGAGATGTAAACTGTGTCAGTAGGGATGATCTTTAATAGTCAACCCTGTTACCATCATAACCTCTGTCATAATGACAGTCGAGATGTAAACTGTGTCAGTAGGGATGATCTTTAATAGTCAACCCTGTTACCATCATAACCTCTGTCATAATGACAGTCGAGATGTAAACTGTGTCAGTAGGGATGATCTTTAATAGTCAACCCTGTTACCATCATAACCTCTGTCATAATGACAGTCGAGATGTAAACTGTGTCAGTAGGGATGATCTTTAATAGTCAACCCTGTTACCATCATAACCTCTGTCATAATGACAGTCGAGATGTAAACTGTGTCAGTAGGGATGATCTTTAATAGTCAACCCTGTTACCATCATAACCTCTGTCATAATGACAGTCGAGATGTAAACTGTGTCAGTAGGGGATGATCTTTAATAGTCAACCCTGTTACCATCATAACCTCTGTCATAATGACAGTCGAGATGTAAACTGTGTCAGTAGGGGATGATCTTTAATAGTCAACCCTGTTACCATCATAACCTCTGTCATAATGACAGTCGAGATGTAAACTGTGTCAGTAGGGATGATCTTTAATAGTCAACCCTGTTACCATCATAACCTCTGTCATAATGACAGTCGAGATGTAAACTGTGTCAGTAGGGGATGATCTTTAATAGTCAACCCTGTTACCATCATAACCTCTGTCATAATGACAGTCGAGATGTAAACTGTGTCAGTAGGGGATGATCTTTAATAGTCAACCCTGTTACCATCATAACCTCTGTAATGACAGTCGAGATGTAAACTGTGTCAGTAGGGATGATCTTTAATAGTCAACCCTGTTACCATCATAACCTCTGTCATAATGACAGTCGAGATGTAAACTGTGTCAGTAGGGATGATCTTTAATAGTCAACCCTGTTACCATCATAACCTCTATCATAATGACAGTCGAGATGTAAACTGTGTCAGTAGGGGATGATCTTTAATAGTCAACCCTGTTACCATCATAACCTCTGATCATAATGACAGTCGAGATGTAAACTGTGTCAGTAGGGGATGATCTTTAATAGTCAACCCTGTTACCATCATAACCTCTGTCATAATGACAGTCGAGATGTAAACTGTGTCAGGGGATGATCTTTAATAGTCAACCCTGTTACCATCATAACCTCTGTCATAATGACAGTCGAGATGTAAACTGTGTCAGTAGGGGATGATCTTTAATAGTCAACCCTGTTACCATCATAACCTCTGTCATAATGACAGTCGAGATGTAAACTGTGTCAGTAGGGATGATCTTTAATAGTCAACCCTGTTACCATCATAACCTCTGTCATAATGACAGTCGAGATGTAAACTGTGTCAGTAGGGATGATCTTTAATAGTCAACCCTGTTACCATCATAACCTCTGTCATAATGACAGTCGAGATGTAAACTGTGTCAGTAGGGATGATCTTTAATAGTCAACCCTGTTACCATCATAACCTCTGTCATAATGACAGTCGAGATGTAAACTGTGTCAGTAGGGGATGATCTTTAATAGTCAACCCTGTTACCATCATAACCTCTGTCATAATGACAGTCGAGATGTAAACTGTGTCAGTAGGGATGATCTTTAATAGTCAACCCTGTTACCATCATAACCTCTGTCATAATGACAGTCGAGATGTAAACTGTGTCAGTAGGGATGATCTTTAATAGTCAACCCTGTTACCATCATAACCTCTGTATCATAATGACAGTCGAGATGTAAACTGTGTCAGTAGGGATGATCTTTAATAGTCAACCCTGTTACCATCATAACCTCATCATAATGACAGTCGAGATGTAAACTGTGTCAGTAGGGATGATCTTTAATAGTCAACCCTGTTACCATCATAACCTCTGTCATAATGACAGTCGAGATGTAAACTGTGTCAGTAGGGATGATCTTTAATAGTCAACCCTGTTACCATCATAACCTCTGTCATAATGACAGTCGAGATGTAAACTGTGTCAGTAGGGATGATCTTTAATAGTCAACCCTGTTACCATCATAACCTCTATCATAATGACAGTCGAGATGTAAACTGTGTCAGTAGGGATGATCTTTAATAGTCAACCCTGTTACCATCATAACCTCTGTCATAATGACAGTCGAGATGTAAACTGTGTCAGTAGGGATGATCTTTAATAGTCAACCCTGTTACCATCATAACCTCTGTCATAATGACAGTCGAGATGTAAACTGTGTCAGTAGGGATGATCTTTAATAGTCAACCCTGTTACCATCATAACCTCTGTCATAATGACAGTCGAGATGTAAACTGTGTCAGTAGGGATGATCTTTAATAGTCAACCCTGTTACCATCATAACCTCTGTCATAATGACAGTCGAGATGTAAACTGTGTCAGTAGGGATGATCTTTAATAGTCAACCCTGTTACCATCATAACCTCTGTCATAATGACAGTCGAGATGTAAACTGTGTCAGTAGGGATGATCTTTAATAGTCAACCCTGTTACCATCATAACCTCTGTCATAATGACAGTCGAGATGTAAACTGTGTCAGTAGGGATGATCTTTAATAGTCAACCCTGTTACCATCATAACCTCTGTCATAATGACAGTCGAGATGTAAACTGTGTCAGTAGGGATGATCTTTAATAGTCAACCCTGTTACCATCATAACCTCTGTCATAATGACAGTCGAGATGTAAACTGTGTCAGTAGGGGATGATCTTTAATAGTCAACCCTGTTACCATCATAACCTCTGTCATAATGACAGTCGAGATGTAAACTGTGTCAGTAGGGATGATCTTTAATAGTCAACCCTGTTACCATCATAACCTCTATCATAATGACAGTCGAGATGTAAACTGTGTCAGTAGGGATGATCTTTAATAGTCAACCCTGTTACCATCATAACCTCTATCATAATGACAGTCGAGATGTAAACTGTGTCAGTAGGGATGATCTTTAATAGTCAACCCTGTTACCATCATAACCTCTATCATAATGACAGTCGAGATGTAAACTGTGTCAGTAGGGATGATCTTTAATAGTCAACCCTGTTACCATCATAACCTCTATCATAATGACAGTCGTGATGTAAACTGTGTCAGTAGGGGATGATCTTTAATAGTCAACCCTGTTACCATCATAACCTCTATCATAATGACAGTCGAGATGTAAACTGTGTCAGTAGGGGATGATCTTTAATAGTCAACCCTGTTACCATCATAACCTCTATCATAATGACAGTCGAGATGTAAACTGTGTCAGTAGGGATGATCTTTAATAGTCAACCCTGTTACCATCATAACCTCTGTCATAATGACAGTCGAGATGTAAACTGTGTCAGTAGGGATGATCTTTAATAGTCAACCCTGTTACCATCATAACCTCTGTCATAATGACAGTCGAGATGTAAACTGTGTCAGTAGGGATGATCTTTAATAGTCAACCCTGTTACCATCATAACCTCTGTCATAATGACAGTCGAGATGTAAACTGTGTCAGTAGGGATGATCTTTAATAGTCAACCCTGTTACCATCATAACCTCTGTCATAATGACAGTCGAGATGTAAACTGTGTCAGTAGGGATGATCTTTAATAGTCAACCCTGTTACCATCATAACCTCTGTCATAATGACAGTCGAGATGTAAACTGTGTCAGTAGGGATGATCTTTAATAGTCAACCCTGTTACCATCATAACCTCTATCATAATGACAGTCGAGATGTAAACTGTGTCAGTAGGGGATGATCTTTAATAGTCAACCCTGTTACCATCATAACCTCTATCATAATGACAGTCGAGATGTAAACTGTGTCAGGGGATGATCTTTAATAGTCAACCCTGTTACCATCATAACCTCTATCATAATGACAGTCGAGATGTAAACTGTGTCAGTAGGGATGATCTTTAATAGTCAACCCTGTTACCATCATAACCTCTGTCATAATGACAGTCGAGATGTAAACTGTGTCAGTAGGGATGATCTTTAATAGTCAACCCTGTTACCATCATAACCTCTGTCATAATGACAGTCGAGATGTAAACTGTGTCAGTAGGGATGATCTTTAATAGTCAACCCTGTTACCATCATTACCTCTGTCATAAAGACAGTTGAGATGTAAACTGTGTCAGTATTGGATGATCTTTAATAGTCAACCCTGTTACCATCATAACCTCTATCATAATGACAGTCGAGATGTAAACTGTGTCAGTAGGGATGATCTTTAATATTCAACCCTGTTACCATCGTAAGCTCTGTCATAATAACAGTCGAGATGTAAACTGTGTCAGTAGGGGATGATCTTTAATAGTCAACCCTGTTACCATCATAACCTCTGTCATAATGACAGTCGAGATGTAAACTGTGTCAGTAGGGGATGATCTTTAATATTCAACCCTGTTACCATCATAACCTCTATCATAATGACAGTCGTGATGTAAACTGTGTCAGTAGGGGATGATCTTTAATAGTCAACCCTGTTACCATCATAACCTCTGTCATAATGACAGTCGAGATGTAAACTGTGTCAGTAGGGATGATCTTTAATAGTCAACCCTGTTACCATCATAACCTCTATCATAATGACAGTCGTGATGTAAACTGTGTCAGTAGGGGATGATCTTTAATAGTCAACCCTGTTACCATCATAACCTCTATCATAATGACAGTCGAGATGTAAACTGTGTCAGTAGGGATGATCTTTAATAGTCAACCCTGTTACCATCATAACCTCTGTCATAATGACAGTCGAGATGTAAACTGTGTCAGTAGGGATGATCTTTAATAGTCAACCCTGTTATCATCATAACCTCTGTCATAATGACAGTCGAGATGTAAACTGTGTCAGTAGGGATGATCTTTAATAGTCAGCCCTGTTACCATCATAACCTCTGTCATAAAGACAGTTGAGATGTAAACTGTGTCAGTAGGGAATGATCTTTAATAGTCAACCCTGTTACCATCATAACCTCTGTCATAATGACAGTCGAGATGTAAACTGTTCAGTAGGGATGATCTTTAATAGTCAACCCTGTTACCATCATAACCTCTGTCATAATAACAGTCGAGATGTAAACTGTGTCAGTAGGGATGATCTTTAATAGTCAACCCTGTTACCATCATAACCTCTGTCATAAAGACAGTCGAGATGTAAACTGTGTCAGTAGGGGATGATCTTTAATAGTCAACCCTGTTACCATCATAACCTCTGTCATAATGACAGTTGAGATGTAAACTGTGTCAGTAGGGATGATCTTTAATATTCAACCCTGTTACCATCATAACCTCTGTCATAATGACAGTCGAGATGTAAACTGTGTCAGTAGGGATGATCTTTAATAGTCAACCCTGTTACCATCATAACCTCTATCATAATGACAGTCGTGATGTAAACTGTGTCAGTAGGGGATGATCTTAAATAGTCAACCCTGTTACCATCATAACCTCTATCATAATGACAGTCGTGATGTAAACTGTGTCAGTAGGGGATGATCTTAAATAGTCAACCCTGTTACCATCATAACCTCTATCATAATGACAGTCGTGATGTAAACTGTGTCAGTAGGGGATGACCTTAAATAGTCAACCCTGTTACCATCATAACCTCTATCATAATGACAGTCGTGATGTAAACTGTGTCAGTAGGGGATGATCTTAAATAGTCAACCCTGTTACCATCATAACCTCTATCATAATGACAGTCGAGATGTAAACTGTGTCAGTAGGGATGATCTTTAATAGTCAACCCTGTTACCATCATAACCTCTGTCATAATGACAGTCGAGATGTAAACTGTGTCAGTAGGGATGATCTTTAATAGTCAACCCTGTTATCATCATAACCTCTGTCATAATGACAGTCGAGATGTAAACTGTGTCAGTAGGGATGATCTTTAATAGTCAACCCTGTTACCATCATAACCTCTGTCATAATGACAGTCGAGATGTAAACTGTGTCAGTAGGGATGATCTTTAATAGTCAACCCTGTTACCATCATAACCTCTGTCATAATGACAGTCGAGATGTAAACTGTGTCAGTAGGGATGATCTTTAATAGTCAACCCTGTTACCATCATAACCTCTGTCATAATGACAGTCGAGATGTAAACTGTGTCAGTATTGGATGATCTTTAATAGTCAACCCTGTTACCATCATAACCTCTATCATAATGACAGTCGAGATGTAAACTGTGTCAGTAGGGGATGATCTTTAATAGTCAACCCTGTTACCATCATAACCTCTCTCATAATGACAGTCGAGATGTAAACTGTGTCAGTAGGGATGATCTTTAATAGTCAACCCTGTTACCATCATAACCTCTGTCATAAAGACAGTCGAGATGTAAACTGTGTCAGTAGGGGATGATCTTTAATAGTCAACCCTGTTACCATCATAACCTCTATCATAATGACAGTCGAGATGTAAACTGTGTCAGTAGGGATGATCTTTAATATTCAACCCTGTTACCATCATAACCTCTATCATAATGACAGTCGAGATGTAAACTGTGTCAGTAGGGATGATCTTTAATAGTCAACCCTGTTACCATCATAACCTCTGTCATAATAACAGTCGAGATGTAAACTGTGTCAGTAGGGATGATCTTTAATATTCAACCCTGTTACCATCATAACCTCTGTCATAATGACAGTCGAGATGTAAACTGTGTCAGTAGGGATGATCTTTAATATTCAACCCTGTAACCATCATAACCTCTATCATAATGACAGTCGTGATTTAAACTGTGTCAGTAGGGATGATCTTTAATATTCAACCCTGTAACCATCATAACCTCTGTCATAATGACAGTCGAGATGTAAACTGTGTCAGTAGGGATGATCTTTAATAGTCAGCCCTGTTACCATCATAACCTCTGTCATAAAGACAGTTGAGATGTAAACTGTGTCAGTAGGGAATGATCTTTAATAGTCAACCCTGTTACCATCATAACCTCTGTCATAATGACAGTCGAGATGTAAACTGTTCAGTAGGGATGATCTTTAATAGTCAACCCTGTTACCATCATAACCTCTGTCATAATAACAGTCGAGATGTAAACTGTGTCAGTAGGGATGATCTTTAATAGTCAACCCTGTTACCATCATAACCTCTGTCATAAAGACAGTCGAGATGTAAACTGTGTCAGTAGGGGATGATCTTTAATAGTCAACCCTGTTACCATCATAACCTCTGTCATAATGACAGTTGAGATGTAAACTGTGTCAGTAGGGATGATCTTTAATATTCAACCCTGTTACCATCATAACCTCTGTCATAATGACAGTCGAGATGTAAACTGTGTCAGTAGGGGATGATCTTTAATATTCAACCCTGTTACCATCATAACCTCTATCATAATGACAGTCGTGATGTAAACTGTGTCAGTAGGGGACGATCTTTAATAGTCAACCCTGTTACCATCATAACCTCTATCATAATGACAGTCGAGATGTAAACTGTGTCAGTAGGGATGATCCTTAATAGTCAACCCTGTTACCATCATAACCTCTATCATAATGACAGTCGTGATGTAAACTGTGTCAGTAGGGGATGATCTTTAATAGTCAACCCTGTTACCATCATAACCTCTATCATAATGACAGTCGTGATGTAAACTGTGTCAGTAGGGGATGATCTTTAATAGTCAACCCTGTTACCATCATAACCTCTATCATAATGACAGTCGAGATGTAAACTGTGTCAGTAGGGGATGATCTTTAATAGTCAACCCTGTTACCATCATAACCTCTATCATAATGACAGTCGAGATGTAAACTGTGTCAGTAGGGGATGATCTTTAATAGTCAACCCTGTTACCATCATAACCTCTATCATAATGACAGTCGTGATGTAAACTGTGTCAGTAGGGGATGATCTTTAATAGTCAACCCTGTTACCATCATAACCTCTATCATAATGACAGTCGAGATGTAAACTGTGTCAGTAGGGATGATCTTTAATAGTCAACCCTGTTACCATCATAACCTCTATCATAATGACAGTCGAGATGTAAACTGTGTCAGTAGGGGATGATCTTTAATAGTCAACCCTGTTACCATCATAATAACAGTCGAGATGTAAACTGTGTCAGTAGGGGATGATCTTTAATAGTCAACCCTGTTACCATCATAACCTCTATCATAATGACAGTCGTGATGTAAACTGTGTCAGTAGGGGATGATCTTTAATAGTCAACCCTGTTACCATCATAACCTCTGTCATAATAACAGTCGAGATGTAAACTGTGTCAGTAGGGGATGATCTTTAATAGTCAACCCTGTTACCATCATAACCTCTATCATAATGACAGTCGTGATGTAAACTGTGTCAGTAGGGATGATCTTTAATAGTCAACCCTGTTACCATCATAACCTCTATCATAATGACAGTCGTGATGTAAACTGTGTCAGTAGGGATGATCTTTAATAGTCAACCCTGTTACCATCATAACCTCTGTCATAATAACAGTCGAGATGTAAACTGTGTCAGTAGGGGATGATCTTTAATAGTCAACCCTGTTACCATCATAACCTCTGTCATAATAACAGTCGAGATGTAAACTGTGTCAGTAGGGGATGATCTTTAATAGTCAACCCTGTTACCATCATAACCTCTGTCATAATAACAGTCGAGATGTAAACTGTGTCAGTAGGGATGATCTTTAATAGTCAGCCCTGTTACCATCATAACCTCTGTCATAAGACAGTCGAGATGTAAACTGTGTCAGTAGGGGATGATCTTTAATAGTCAACCCTGTTACCATCATAACCTCTGTCATAATGACAGTCGAGATGTAAACTGTGTCAGTAGGGGATGATCTTTAATATTCAACCCTGTTACCATCATAACCTCTGTCATAATGACAGTCGAGATGTAAACTGTGTCAGTAGGGATGATCTTTAATATTCAACCCTGTTACCATCGTAAGCTCTGTCATAATAACAGTCGAGATGTAAACTGTGTCAGTAGGGGATGATCTTTAATAGTCAACCCTGTTACCATCATAACCTCTGTCATAATGACAGTCGAGATGTAAACTGTGTCAGTAGGGATGATCTTTAATATTCAACCCTGTTACCATCATAACCTCTATCATAATGACAGTCGTGATGTAAACTGTGTCAGTAGGGGATGATCTTTAATAGTCAACCCTGTTACCATCATAACCTCTGTCATAATGACAGTCGAGATGTAAACTGTGTCAGTAGGGATGATCTTTAATAGTCAACCCTGTTACCATCATAACCTCTATCATAATGACAGTCGTGATGTAAACTGTGTCAGTAGGGGATGATCTTTAATAGTCAACCCTGTTACCATCATAACCTCTATCATAATGACAGTCGAGATGTAAACTGTGTCAGTAGGGATGATCTTTAATAGTCAACCCTGTTACCATCATAACCTCTGTCATAATGACAGTCGAGATGTAAACTGTGTCAGTAGGGATGATCTTTAATAGTCAACCCTGTTATCATCATAACCTCTGTCATAATGACAGTCGAGATGTAAACTGTGTCAGTAGGGATGATCTTTAATAGTCAACCCTGTTACCATCATTACCTCTGTCATAAAGACAGTTGAGATGTAAACTGTGTCAGTATTGGATGATCTTTAATAGTCAACCCTGTTACCATCATAACCTCTATCATAATGACAGTCGAGATGTAAACTGTGTCAGTAGGGGATGATCTTTAATAGTCAACCCTGTTACCATCATAACCTCTGTCATAAAGACAGTCGAGATGTAAACTGTGTCAGTAGGGGATGATCTTTAATAGTCAACCCTGTTACCATCATAACCTCTATCATAATGACAGTCGAGATGTAAACTGTGTCAGTAGGGGATGATCTTTAATAGTCAACCCTGTTACCATCATAACCTCTATCATAATGACAGTTGAGATGTAAACTGTGTCAGTAGGGATGATCTTTAATAGTCAACCCTGTTACCATCATAACCTCTATCATAATGACAGTCGAGATGTAAACTGTGTCAGTAGGGGATGATCTTTAATATTCAACCCTGTTACCATCATAACCTCTGTCATAATGACAGTCAAGATATAAACTGTGTCAGTATTGGATGATCTTTAATAGTCAACCCTGTTACCATCATAACCTCTATCATAATGACAGTCGAGATGTAAACTGTGTCAGTAGGGATGATCTTTAATAGTCAACCCTGTTACCATCATAACCTCTGTCATAATAACAGTCGAGATGTAAACTGTGTCAGTAGGGAAGATCTTTAATATTCAACCCTGTTACCATCATAACCTCTGTCATAATGACAGTCTAGATGTAAACTGTGTCAGTAGGGATGATCTTTAATATTCAACCCTGTAACCATCATAACCTCTATCATAATGACAGTCGTGATTTAAACTGTGTCAGTAGGGATGATCTTTAATAGTCAACCCTGTTACCATCATAACCTCTGTCATAATAACAGTCGAGATGTAAACTGTGTCAGTAGGGATGATCTTTAATAGTCAGCCCTGTTACCATCATAACCTCTGTCATAAAGACAGTCGAGATGTAAACTGTGTCAGTAGGGAATGATCTTTAATAGTCAGCCCTGTTACCATCATAACCTCTGTCATAATAACAGTCGAGATGTAAACTGTGTCAGTAGGGGATGATCTTTAATAGTCAACCCTGTTACCATCATAACCTCTGTCATAAAGACAGTCGAGATGTAAACTGTGTCAGTAGGGATGATCTTTAATATTCAACCCTGTTACCATCATAACCTCTGTCATAATGACAGTCGAGATGTAAACTGTGTCAGTAGGGATGATCTTTAATATTCAACCCTCTAACCATCATAACCTCTATCATAATGACAGTCGAGATGTAAACTGTGTCAGTAGGGATGATCTTTAATAGTCAACCCTGTTACCATCATAACCTCTATCATAATGACAGTCGTGATGTAAACTGTGTCAGTAGGGGATTATCTTTAATAGTCAACCCTGTTACCATCATAACCTCTATCATAATGACAGTCGAGATGTAAACTGTGTCAGTAGGGATGATCTTTAATAGTCAACCCTGTTAACATCATAACCTCTATCATAATGACAGTCGAGATGTAAACTGTGTCAGTAGGGATGATCTTTAATAGTCAACCCTGTTACCATCATAACCTCTATCATAATGACAGTCGAGATGTAAACTGTGTCAGTAGGGGATGATCTTTAATAGTCAACCCTGTTACCATCATAACCTCTATCATAATGACAGTCGTGATGTAAACTGTGTCAGTAGGGATGATCTTTAATAGTCAACCCTGTTACCATCATAACCTCTGTCATAATAACAGTCGAGATGTAAACTGTGTCAGTAGGGGATGATCTTTAATAGTCAACCCTGTTACCATCATAACCTCTGTCATAATAACAGTCGAGATATAAACTGTGTCAGTAGGGGATGATCTTTAATAGTCAACCCTGTTACCATCATAACCTCTGTCATAATAACAGTCGAGATGTAAACTGTGTCAGTAGGGATGATCTTTAATAGTCAGCCCTGTTACCATCATAACCTCTGTCATAAAGACAGTCGAGATGTAAACTGTGTCAGTAGGGATGATCTTTAATAGTCAGCCCTGTTACCATCATAACCTCTGTCATAATGACAGTCGAGATGTAAACTGTGTCAGTAGGGATGATCTTTAATATTCAACCCTGTTACCATAGTAAGCTCTGTCATAATAACAGTCGAGATGTAAACTGTGTCAGTAGGGGATGATCTTTAATAGTCAACCCTGTTACCATCATAACCTCTGTCATAATGACAGTCGAGATGTAAACTGTGTCAGTAGGGGATGATCTTTAATATTCAACCCTGTTACCATCATAACCTCTGTCATAATGACAGTCGAGATGTAAACTGTGTCAGTAGGGATGATCTTTAATAGTCAACCCTGTTACCATCATAACCTCTATCATAATGACAGTCGTGATGTAAACTGTGTCAGTAGGGGATGATCTTAAATAGTCAACCCTGTTACCATCATAACCTCTATCATAATGACAGTCGAGATGTAAACTGTGTCAGTAGGGATGATCTTTAATAGTCAACCCTGTTACCATCATAACCTCTGTCATAATGACAGTCGAGATGTAAACTGTGTCAGTAGGGATGATCTTTAATAGTCAACCCTGTTATCATCATAACCTCTGTCATAATGACAGTCGAGATGTAAACTGTGTCAGTAGGGATGATCTTTAATAGTCAACCCTGTTACCATCATAACCTCTGTCATAATGACAGTCGAGATGTAAACTGTGTCAGTAGGGATGATCTTTAATAGTCAACCCTGTTACCATCATAACCTCTGTCATAATGACAGTCGAGATGTAAACTGTGTCAGTATTGGATGATCTTTAATAGTCAACCCTGTTACCATCATAACCTCTATCATAATGACAGTCGAGATGTAAACTGTGTCAGTAGGGGATGATCTTTAATAGTCAACCCTGTTACCATCATAACCTCTCTCATAATGACAGTCGAGATGTAAACTGTGTCAGTAGGGGATGATCTTTAATAGTCAACCCTGTTACCATCATAACCTCTGTCATAAAGACAGTCGAGATGTAAACTGTGTCAGTAGGGGATGATCTTTAATAGTCAACCCTGTTACCATCATAACCTCTATCATAATGACAGTCGAGATGTAAACTGTGTCAGTAGGGATGATCTTTAATATTCAACCCTGTTACCATCATAACCTCTATCATAATGACAGTCGAGATGTAAACTGTGTCAGTAGGGATGATCTTTAATAGTCAACCATGTTACCATCATAACCTCTGTCATAATAACAGTCGAGATGTAAACTGTGTCAGTAGGGATGATCTTTAATATTCAACCCTGTTACCATCATAACCTCTGTCATAATGACAGTCGAGATGTAAACTGTGTCAGTAGGGATGATCTTTAATATTCAACCCTGTAACCATCATAACCTCTATCATAATGACAGTCGTGATTTAAACTGTGTCAGTAGGGATGATCTTTAATAGTCAACCCTGTTACCATCATAACCTCTGTCATAATGACAGTCGAGATGTAAACTGTGTCAGTAGGGATGATCTTTAATAGTCAGCCCTGTTACCATCATAACCTCTGTCATAAAGACAGTTGAGATGTAAACTGTGTCAGTAGGGAATGATCTTTAATAGTCAACCCTGTTACCATCATAACCTCTGTCATAATGACAGTCGAGATGTAAACTGTTCAGTAGGGATGATCTTTAATAGTCAACCCTCATCATAACCTCTGTCATAAAGACAGTTGAGATGTAAACTGTGTCAGTAGGGAATGATCTTTAATAGTCAGCCCTGTTACCATCATAACCTCTGTCATAAAGACAGTTGAGATGTAAACTGTGTCAGTAGGGAATGATCTTTAATAGTCAACCCTGTTACCATCATAACCTCTGTCATAATGACAGTCGAGATGTAAACTGTGTCAGTAGGGGATGATCTTTAATAGTCAACCCTGTTACCATCATAACCTCTGTCATAACAGTCGAGATGTAAACTGTGTCAGTAGGGATGATCTTTAATAGTCAACCCTGTTACCATCATAACCTCTGTCATAAAGACAGTCGAGATGTAAACTGTGTCAGTAGGGATGATCTTTAATATTCAACCCTGTTACCATCATAACCTCTGTCATAATGACAGTCGAGATGTAAACTGTGTCAGTAGGGATGATCTTTAATATTCAACCCTCTAACCATCATAACCTCTGTCATAATGACAGTCGAGATGTAAACTGTGTCAGTAGGGGATGATCTTTAATATTCAACCCTGTTACCATCATAACCTCTATCATAATGACAGTCGTGATGTAAACTGTGTCAGTAGGGGATGATCTTTAATAGTCAACCCTGTTACCATCATAACCTCTATCATAATGACAGTCGAGATGTAAACTGTGTCAGTAGGGATGATCTTTAATAGTCAACCCTGTTAACATCCTAACCTCTATCATAATGACAGTCGAGATGTAAACTGTGTCAGTATTGGATGATCTTTAATAGTCAACCCTGTTACCATCATAACCTCTATCATAATGACAGTCGTGATGTAAACTGTGTCAGTAGGGATGATCTTTAATAGTCAACCCTGTTACCATCATAACCTCTATCATAATGACAGTCGAGATGTAAACTGTGTCAGTAGGTGATGATCTTTAATAGTCAACCCTGTTACCATCATAACCTCTGTCATAATGACAGTTGAGATGTAAACTGTGTCAGTAGGGATGATCTTTAATAGTCAACCCTGTTACCATCATAACCTCTATCATAATGACAGTCGAGATGTAAACTGTGTCAGTATTGGATGATCTTTAATAGTCAACCCTGTTACCATCATAACCTCTATCATAATGACAGTCGTGATGTAAACTGTGTCAGTAGGGATGATCTTTAATAGTCAACCCTGTTACCATCATAACCTCTGTCATAATAACAGTCGAGATGTAAACTGTGTCAGTAGGGGATGATCTTTAATAGTCAACCCTGTTACCATCATAACCTCTGTCATAATAACAGTCGAGATGTAAACTGTGTCAGTAGGGGATGATCTTTAATAGTCAACCCTGTTACCATCATAACCTCTGTCATAATAACAGTCGAGATGTAAACTGTGTCAGTAGGGATGATCTTTAATAGTCAGCCCTGTTACCATCATAACCTCTGTCATAAAGACAGTCGAGATGTAAACTGTGTCAGTAGGGATGATCTTTAATAGTCAGCCCTGTTACCATCATAACCTCTGTCATAATGACAGTCGAGATGTAAACTGTGTCAGTAGGGAATTATCTTTAATAGTCAGCCCTGTTACCATCATAACCTCTGTCATAATAACAGTCGAGATGTAAACTGTGTCAGTAGGGATGATCTTTAATATTCAACCCTGTTACCATCATAACCTCTGTCATAATGACAGTCGAGATGTAAACTGTGTCAGTAGGGATGATCTTTAATATTCAACCTCTAACCATCATAACCTCTATCATAATGACAGTCGTGATGTAAACTGTGTCAGTAGGGGATGATCTTTAATAGTCAACCCTGTTACCATCATAACCTCTATCATAATGACAGTCGAGATGTAAACTGTGTCAGTAGGGGATGATCTTTAATATTCAACCCTGTTACCATCATAACCTCTATCATAAAGACAGTCGTGATGTAAACTGTGTCAGTAGGGGATGATCTTTAATAGTCAACCCTGTTACCATCATAACCTCTATCATAATGACAGTCGAGATGTAAACTGTGTCAGTAGGGGATGATCTTTAATAGTCAACCCTGTTACCATCATAACCTCTATCATAATGACAGTCGAGATGTAAACTGTGTCAGTAGGGGATGATCTTTAATAGTCAACCCTGTTACCATCATAACCTCTATCATAATGACAGTCGAGATGTAAACTGTGTCAGTAGGGGATGATCTTTAATAGTCAACCCTGTTACCATCATAACCTCTATCATAATGACAGTCGAGATGTAAACTGTGTCAGTAGGGGATGATCTTTAATAGTCAACCCTGTTACCATCATAACCTCTATCATAATGACAGCCGAGATGTAAACTGTGTCAGTAGGGATGATCTTTAATAGTCAACCCTGTTACCATCATAACCTCTATCATAATGACAGTCGTGATGTAAACTGTGTCAGTAGGGGATGATCTTTAATAGTCAACCCTGTTACCATCATAACCTCTGTCATAATGACATCGAGATGTAAACTGTGTCAGTAGGGATGATCTTTAATAGTCAACCCTGTTACCATCATAACCTCTATCATAATGACAGTCGAGATGTAAACTGTGTCAGTATTGGATGATCTTTAATAGTCAACCCTGTTACCATCATAACCTCTGTCATAATGACAGTCGAGATGTAAACTGTGTCAGTAGGGATGATCTTTAATAGTCAACCCTGTTATAACCTCTGTCATAATGACAGTCGAGATGTAAACTGTGTCAGTAGGGATGATCTTTAATATTCAACCCTGTTACCATCATAACCTCTATCATAATGACAGTCGAGATGTAAACTGTGTCAGTAGGGATGATCTTTAATAGTCAACCATGTTACCATCATAACCTCTGTCATAATAACAGTCGAGATGTAAACTGTGTCAGTAGGGATGATCTTTAATATTCAACCCTGTTACCATCATAACCTCTGTCATAATGACAGTCGAGATGTAAACTGTGTCAGTAGGGATGATCTTTAATATTCAACCCTGTAACCATCATAACCTCTATCATAATGACAGTCGTGATTTAAACTGTGTCAGTAGGGATGATCTTTAATAGTCAACCCTGTTACCATCATAACCTCTGTCATAATGACAGTCGAGATGTAAACTGTGTCAGTAGGGATGATCTTTAATAGTCAGCCCTGTTACCATCATAACCTCTGTCATAAAGACAGTTGAGATGTAAACTGTGTCAGTAGGGAATGATCTTTAATAGTCAACCCTGTTACCATCATAACCTCTGTCATAATGACAGTCGAGATGTAAACTGTTCAGTAGGGATGATCTTTAATAGTCAACCCTGTTACCATCATAACCTCTGTCATAATAACAGTCGAGATGTAAACTGTGTCAGTAGGGGATGATCTTTAATAGTCAACCCTGTTACCATCATAACCTCTGTCATAAAGACAGTCGAGATGTAAACTGTGTCAGTAGGGATGATCTTTAATATTCAACCCTGTTACCATCATAACCTCTGTCATAATGACAGTCGAGATGTAAACTGTGTCAGTAGGGATGATCTTTAATATTCAACCCTCTAACCATCATAACCTCTGTCATAATGACAGTCGAGATGTAAACTGTGTCAGTAGGGGATGATCTTTAATATTCAACCCTGTTACCATCATAACCTCTATCATAATGACAGTCGTGATGTAAACTGTGTCAGTAGGGGATGATCTTTAATAGTCAACCCTGTTACCATCATAACCTCTATCATAATGACAGTCGAGATGTAAACTGTGTCAGTAGGGATGATCTTTAATAGTCAACCCTGTTAACATCCTAACCTCTATCATAATGACAGTCGAGATGTAAACTGTGTCAGTAGGGATGATCTTTAATAGTCAACCCTGTTACCATCATAACCTCTATCATAATGACAGTCGAGATGTAAACTGTGTCAGTAGGGGATGATCTTTAATAGTCAACCCTGTTACCATCATAACCTCTGTCATAATGACAGTTGAGATGTAAACTGTGTCAGTAGGGATGATCTTTAATAGTCAACCCTGTTACCATCATAACCTCTATCATAATGACAGTCGAGATGTAAACTGTGTCAGTATTGGATGATCTTTAATAGTCAACCCTGTTACCATCATAACCTCTATCATAATGACAGTCGTGATGTAAACTGTGTCAGTAGGGATGATCTTTAATAGTCAACCCTGTTACCATCATAACCTCTGTCATAATAACAGTCGAGATGTAAACTGTGTCAGTAGGGGATGATCTTTAATAGTCAACCCTGTTACCATCATAACCTCTGTCATAATAACAGTCGAGATGTAAACTGTGTCAGTAGGGGATGATCTTTAATAGTCAACCCTGTTACCATCATAACCTCTGTCATAATAACAGTCTAGATGTAAACTGTGTCAGTAGGGATGATCTTTAATAGTCAGCCCTGTTACCATCATAACCTCTGTCATAAAGACAGTCGAGATGTAAACTGTGTCAGTAGGGATGATCTTTAATAGTCAGCCCTGTTACCATCATAACCTCTGTCATAATGACAGTCGAGATGTAAACTGTGTCAGTAGGGAATGATCTTTAATAGTCAGCCCTGTTACCATCATAACCTCTGTCATAATAACAGTCGAGATGTAAACTGTGTCAGTAGGGATGATCTTTAATATTCAACCCTGTTACTATCATAACCTCTGTCATAATGACAGTCGAGATGTAAACTGTGTCAGTAGGGATGATCTTTAATATTCAACCCTCTAACCATCATAACCTCTATCATAATGACAGTCGTGATGTAAACTGTGTCAGTAGGGGATGATCTTTAATAGTCAACCTGTTACCATCATAACCTCTATCATAATGACAGTCGAGATGTAAACTGTGTCAGTAGGGGATGATCTTTAATATTCAACCCTGTTACCATCATAACCTCTATCATAAAGACAGTCGTGATGTAAACTGTGTCAGTAGGGGATGATCTTTAATAGTCAACCCTGTTACCATCATAACCTCTATCATAATGACAGTCGAGATGTAAACTGTGTCAGTAGGGGATGATCTTTAATAGTCAACCCTGTTACCATCATAACCTCTATCATAATGACAGTCGAGATGTAAACTGTGTCAGTAGGGGATGATCTTTAATAGTCAACCCTGTTACCATCATAACCTCTATCATAATGACAGTCGAGATGTAAACTGTGTCAGTAGGGGATGATCTTTAATAGTCAACCCTGTTACCATCATAACCTCTATCATAATGACAGTCGAGATGTAAACTGTGTCAGTAGGGGATGATCTTTAATAGTCAACCCTGTTACCATCATAACCTCTATCATAATGACAGCCGAGATGTAAACTGTGTCAGTAGGGATGATCTTTAATAGTCAACCCTGTTACCATCATAAACTCTATCATAATGACAGTCGTGATGTAAACTGTGTCAGTAGGGGATGATCTTTAATAGTCAACCCTGTTACCATCATAACCTCTGTCATAATGACACTCGAGATGTAAACTGTGTCAGTAGGGATGATCTTTAATAGTCAACCCTGTTACCATCATAACCTCTATCATAATGACAGTCGAGATGTAAACTGTGTCAGTATTGGATGATCTTTAATAGTCAACCCTGTTACCATCATAACCTCTGTCATAATGACAGTCGAGATGTAAACTGTGTCAGTAGGGATGATCTTTAATAGTCAACCCTGTTACCATCATAACCTCTGTCATAATGACAGTCGAGATGTAAACTGTGTCAGTAGGGATGATCTTTAATAGTCAACCCTGTTACCATCATAACCTCTGTCATAATAACAGTCGAGATGTAAACTGTGTCAGTAGGGATGATCTTTAATAGTCAACCCTGTTACCATCATAACCTCTATCATAATGACAGTCGTGATGTAAACTGTGTCAGTAGGGATGATCTTTAATAGTCAACCCTTTTACCATCATAACCTCTATCATAATGACAGTCGTGATGTAAACTGTGTCAGTAGGGGATGATCTTTAATAGTCAACCCTGTTACCATCATAACCTCTGTCATAATAACAGTCGAGATGTAAACTGTGTCAGTAGGGGATGATCTTTAATAGTCAACCCTGTTACCATCATAACCTCTATCATAATAACAGTCGTGATGTAAACTGTGTCAGTAGGGATGATCTTTAATAGTCAACCCTGTTACCATCATAACCTCTGTCATAATAACAGTCGAGATGTAAACTGTGTCAGTAGGGGATGATCTTTAATAGTCAACCCTGTTACCATCATAACCTCTGTCATAATAACAGTCGAGATGTAAACTGTGTCAGTAGGGGATGATCTTTAATAGTCAACCCTGTTACCATCATAACCTCTGTCATAATAACAGTCGAGATGTAAACTGTGTCAGTAGGGGATGATCTTTAATAGTCAACCCTGTTACCATCATAACCTCTGTCATAATAACAGTCGAGATGTAAACTGTGTCAGTAGGGATGATCTTTAAGAGTCAACCCTGTTACCATCATAACCTCTATCATAATAACAGTCGAGATGTAAACTGTGTCAGTAGGGGATGATCTTTAATAGTCAACCCTGTTACCATCATAACCTCTGTCATAATGACAGTCGAGATGTAAACTGTGTCAGTAGGGATGATCTTTAATAGTCAGCCCTGTTACCATCATAAACTCTGTCATAAAGACAGTCGAGATGTAAACTGTGTCAGTAGGGATGATCTTTAATAGTCAGCCCTGTTACCATCATAACCTCTGTCATAATGACAGTCGAGATGTAAACTGTGTCAGTAGGGAATGATCTTTAATAGTCAGCCCTGTTACCATCATAACCTCTGTCATAATAACAGTCGAGATGTAAACTGTGTCAGTAGGGATGATCTTTAATATTCAACCCTGTTACCATCATAACCTCTGTCATAATGACAGTCGAGATGTAAACTGTGTCAGTAGGGATGATCTTTAATATTCAACCCTCTAACCATCATAACCTCTGTCATAATGACAGTCGAGATGTAAACTGTGTCAGTAGGGGATGATCTTTAATATTCAACCCTGTTACCATCATAACCTCTATCATAATGACAGTCGTGATGTAAACTGTGTCAGTAGGGGATGATCTTTAATAGTCAACCCTGTTACCATCATAACCTCTGTCATAATGACACTCGAGATGTAAACTGTGTCAGTAGGGATGATCTTTAATAGTCAACCCTGTTACCATCATAACCTCTATCATAATGACAGTCGAGATGTAAACTGTGTCAGTATTGGATGATCTTTAATAGTCAACCCTGTTACCATCATAACCTCTGTCATAATGACAGTCGAGATGTAAACTGTGTCAGTAGGGATGATCTTTAATAGTCAACCCTGTTACCATCATAACCTCTGTCATAATGACAGTCGAGATGTAAACTGTGTCAGTAGGGATGATCTTTAATAGTCAACCCTGTTACCATCATAACCTCTGTCATAATAACAGTCGAGATGTAAACTGTGTCAGTAGGGATGATCTTTAATAGTCAACCCTGTTACCATCATAACCTCTATCATAATGACAGTCGTGATGTAAACTGTGTCAGTAGGGATGATCTTTAATAGTCAACCCTGTTACCATCATAACCTCTATCATCAGTCGTGATGTAAACTGTGTCAGTAGGGGATGATCTTTAATAGTCAACCCTGTTACCATCATAACCTCTGTCATAAAGACAGTCGAGATGTAAACTGTGTCAGTAGGGATGATCTTTAATAGTCAACCCTGTTACCATCATAACCTCTGTCATAATGACAGTCGAGATGTAAACTGTGTCAGTAGGGATGATCTTTAATAGTCAACCCTGTTACCATCATAACCTCTATCATAATGACAGACGAGATGTAAACTGTGTCAGAAGGGATGATCTTTAATAGTCAACCCTGTTACCATCATAACCTCTATCATAATGACAGTCGAGATGTAAACTGTGTCAGTAGGGGATGATCTTTAATAGTCAACCCTGTTACCATCATAACCTCTATCATAATGACAGTCGAGATGTAAACTGTGTCAGTAGGGATGATCTTTAATAGTCAACCCTGTTACCATCATAACCTCTATCATAATGACAGTCGAGATGTAAACTGTGTCAGTAGGGGATGATCTTTAATAGTCAACCCTGTTACCATCATAACCTCTGTCATAAAGACAGTCGAGATGTAAACTGTGTCAGTAGGGGATGATCTTTAATAGTCAACCCTGTTACCATCATAACCTCTGTCAAAATGACAGTCGAGATGTAAACTGTGTCAGTAGGGGATGATCTTTAATAGTCAACCCTGTTACCATCATAACCTCTATCATGACAGTCGTGATGTAAACTGTGTCAGTAGGGATGATCTTTAATAGTCAACCCTGTTACCATCATAACCTCTGTCATAATAACAGTCGAGATGTAAACTGTGTCAGTAGGGGATGATCTTTAATAGTCAACCCTGTTACCATCATAACCTCTGTCATAATAACAGTCGAGATGTAAACTGTGTCAGTAGGGGATGATCTTTAATAGTCAACCCTGTTACCATCATAACCTCTGTCATAATAACAGTCGAGATGTAAACTGTGTCAGTAGGGGATGATCTTTAATAGTCAACCCTGTTACCATCATAACCTCTGTCATAATAACAGTCGAGATGTAAACTGTGTCAGTAGGGATGATCTTTAAGAGTCAACCCTGTTACCATCATAACCTCTATCATAATAACAGTCGAGATGTAAACTGTGTCAGTAGGGGATGATCTTTAATAGTCAACCCTGTTACCATCATAACCTCTGTCATAATGACAGTCGAGATGTAAACTGTGTCAGTAGGGATGATCTTTAATAGTCAGCCCTGTTACCATCATAAACTCTGTCATAAAGACAGTCGAGATGTAAACTGTGTCAGTAGGGATGATCTTTAATAGTCAGCCCTGTTACCATCATAACCTCTGTCATAATGACAGTCGAGATGTAAACTGTGTCAGTAGGGAATGATCTTTAATAGTCAGCCCTGTTACCATCATAACCTCTGTCATAATAACAGTCGAGATGTAAACTGTGTCAGTAGGGATGATCTTTAATATTCAACCCTGTTACCATCATAACCTCTGTCATAATGACAGTCGAGATGTAAACTGTGTCAGTAGGGATGATCTTTAATATTCAACCCTCTAACCATCATAACCTCTGTCATAATGACAGTCGAGATGTAAACTGTGTCAGTAGGGGATGATCTTTAATATTCAACCCTGTTACCATCATAACCTCTATCATAATGACAGTCGTGATGTAAACTGTGTCAGTAGGGGATGATCTTTAATAGTCAACCCTGTTACCATCATAACCTCTGTCATAATGACACTCGAGATGTAAACTGTGTCAGTAGGGATGATCTTTAATAGTCAACCCTGTTACCATCATAACCTCTATCATAATGACAGTCGAGATGTAAACTGTGTCAGTATTGGATGATCTTTAATAGTCAACCCTGTTACCATCATAACCTCTGTCATAATGACAGTCGAGATGTAAACTGTGTCAGTAGGGATGATCTTTAATAGTCAACCCTGTTACCATCATAACCTCTGTCATAATGACAGTCGAGATGTAAACTGTGTCAGTAGGGATGATCTTTAATAGTCAACCCTGTTACCATCATAACCTCTGTCATAATAACAGTCGAGATGTAAACTGTGTCAGTAGGGATGATCTTTAATAGTCAACCCTGTTACCATCATAACCTCTATCATAATGACAGTCGTGATGTAAACTGTGTCAGTAGGGATGATCTTTAATAGTCAACCCTGTTACCATCATAACCTCTATCATAATGACAGTCGTGATGTAAACTGTGTCAGTAGGGGATGATCTTTAATAGTCAACCCTGTTACCATCATAACCTCTGTCATAAAGACAGTCGAGATGTAAACTGTGTCAGTAGGGATGATCTTTAATAGTCAACCCTGTTACCATCATAACCTCTGTCATAATGACAGTCGAGATGTAAACTGTGTCAGTAGGGATGATCTTTAATAGTCAACCCTGTTACCATCATAACCTCTATCATAATGACAGACGAGATGTAAACTGTGTCAGTAGGGATGATCTTTAATAGTCAACCCTGTTACCATCATAACCTCTATCATAATGACAGTCGAGATGTAAACTGTGTCAGTAGGGGATGATCTTTAATAGTCAACCCTGTTACCATCATAACCTCTATCATAATGACAGTCGAGATGTAAACTGTGTCAGTAGGGATGATCTTTAATAGTCAACCCTGTTACCATCATAACCTCTATCATAATGACAGTCGAGATGTAAACTGTGTCAGTAGGGGATGATCTTTAATAGTCAACCCTGTTACCATCATAACCTCTGTCATAAAGACAGTCGAGATGTAAACTGTGTCAGTAGGGGATGATCTTTAATAGTCAACCCTGTTACCATCATAACCTCTGTCAAAATGACAGTCGAGATGTAAACTGTGTCAGTAGGGGATGATCTTTAATAGTCAACCCTGTTACCATCATAACCTCTGTCATAATAACAGTCGAGATGTAAACTGTGTCAGTAGGGGATGATCTTTAATAGTCAACCCTGTTACCATCATAACCTCTATCATAATGACAGTCGAGATGTAAACTGTGTCAGTAGGGATGATCTTTAATATTCAACCCTGTTACCATCGTAACCTCTGTCATAATAACAGTCGAGATGTAAACTGTGTCAGTAGGGGATGATCTTTAATAGTCAACCCTGTTACCATCATAACCTCTGTCATAATAACAGTCGAGATGTAAACTGTGTCAGTAGGGATGATCTTTAATAGTCAACCCTGTTACCATCATAACCTCTATCATAATAACAGTCGAGATGTAAACTGTGTCAGTAGGGGATGATCTTTAATATTCAACCCTGTTACCATCATAACCTCTGTCATAAAGACAGTCGAGATGTAAACTGTGTCAGTAGGGGATGATCTTTAATAGTCAACCCTGTTACCATCATAACCTCTATCATAATAACAGTCGAGATGTAAACTGTGTCAGTAGGGGATGATCTTTAATCTTTAATTATATTGCAGAAAAGAGCTATGAGGATCATTCACAAGGTTGGTTTTCTAGAACATACTCATAATCTGTTTATGCAGTCAAAGTTGCTAAAATTTGATGATCTTGTAAAATATAATACATCAATACTCTTATATAAAGCATTTAACAAATTATTACCCCCTAATTTACAACGTTTTTTTAAAACTCCTGTGCGAGCTCATAACTTAAGAGGTTTTGGAAATTTTTCTTTACCGAGAGCCCAAACCACTAGGAAATATTATTGTGTATCTGTTTGTGGAGTGAAACTCTGGAACAAATTGGACTTGCGACAAAAGCAATGCCGAACTATTCATCAATTTAAACTGTTATATAAACATTGGATCTGGTTAAAATATAGAGATGAGGGTCTTTAATGTAAATTGCTGTTGTATCCTGTCTCATAGTGTGAACATGTGCTCAGTGTTTCCTTACCATCATTGGTATATGTCCATTACCATCGTTGGTATATTTCCCATTAAAATTGTGGCATTTTATTTTATTTTATTTATATTACATTATAGTTAAAGTGATGTTGTACTCTGTCTCATAGTGTTATCATGTGCTCGGTGTTTTCTTACCAGCGTTGGTATATTGTCCTTTACCATCGTTGGTATATTGTCCATTACTATTGTTGCTATTGCTTATTCCGATTACATTGTTAGTATAAATTGTTGTTATAAAAAATTACTTGTTACTTGTGGTACGCATACCATGATATAACATTTGTAAGTAATCCGTGATAAATATAACAATGAAGCATTCATTATTAATCACTAAATGTTTAACTGGGGTGGGATTAAATAAGTAGTCTTCTTCCCACTCCCTTTCAGGCAGAATTCGATAGTCATATTTGAACACTTTATATTCTGTTTTTGTTAGTTTTTTTTGTTTTCCTTGCACTATATGACTTAAATTATAATTTGTCTACCTTGTACTTTTTGTGCCATTGCCTGGAATAAATGATAAATGAATTGCGTGATATAAACTTGCATACATTTCTTTTCACGCAATTGCGAGTTTATATCCTGCTGTTCTTCTTTCCTCAAAAAAAAAATAGTCAACCCTGTTACCATCATAACCTCTATCATAATGACAGTCGAGATGTAAACTGTGTCAGTAGGGGATGATCTTTAATAGTCAACCCTGTTACCATCATAACCTCTGTCATAATGACAGTTGAGATGTAAACTGTGTCAGTAGGGGATGATCTTTAATAGTCAACCCTGTTACCATCATAACCTCTATCATAATGACAGTCGAGATGTAAACTGTGTCAGTAGGGATGATCTTTAATATTCAACCCTGTTACCATCATAACCTCTGTCATAATGACAGTTGAGATGTAAACTGTGTCAGTAGGGGATAATCTTTAATATTCAACCCTGTTACCATCATAACCTCTGTCATAATGACAGTCGAGATGTAAACTGTGTCAGTAGGGGATGATCTTTAATATTCAACCCTGTTACCATAATATTTTTCATTCAATAACTGATTATTGAATAGTAGAATCGTCATTATGAAGCTAATTATGGCTAAAATAACTAAATTGCTCACCCTGTCACCACCCTGTTCGTTATTTTAGGACCACAGCTTGGCCTATATCATAATACGTTTTAATTTAGCATAAGTGTCACAATGCATTTTTATAAATATTTGACACATTATAAGACATTATTTGTCTGATAGAATGCATCAAATTTACAACCATACACTGCTTAATCTATACTATAGAGGAATGACCCATTATTGTTATAGTTTATTTAGTAAGTGCAGCGCACTGCCAGCGCATGTCACGGTGTGTGTGTGTGTGTGTGTGTGTGTGTAGGTGAGACAGGATTGACTGGAGCAGCTCTCGCGCTCTTCCCAGCTGCTCTGCTGCAATGGCGATGTCGGCGCGCTGAGGAGCGGAGTTGGGCGAGTTTCCCTTTGTTTTACGAAGAAATATACGGGAATCTTCAGTCATGCACGGCCGTCCGGCGTAAAGAAGGGTGTGGATCTTATATTTGAACATTTGATCTGCGGTCCGAGCGGTAGGGCTGTACGCACACAGCAGCCTGTATGCAACCGCCCCGATACTTCTCACATCTGCATGCGATACGCGACCAGCAGCCGCCCGGCCCGCCCCTCTCTCTCCACCAGCTGATCTGAGCCACAACAAGCCCTCTGGCCGGCGAGGACCTGGAGCTGTCTGACCCAGCTGGATCATTATGGCAGAACGCAGTTCCACCGGATTACTGATGATGATGCTGGACCCGTCGCCGGCGATCGCGATGACTCTCCCGGCGGAGGTGCGCGAGAAGCTGGCGGAGCTCGAGCTGGAGCTCTCCGAGGGTGAGTCGCTGATTTCCGCGTGCAGCTTTATTCCCATCTCCATGCGGCACATCGGGGTTGCATCAGATTGAACAGGGCTTCATGCATTATGACGGTTGTGAGCTGTTGACATAGCTTTCCATATGTGCTCTGAAATATCTGATCTGTCATCGTGTTTCTGTATGAAGGTGATGATAGGTGTAACGCAGGTTCAGTGCTTCAGATCACATTCAATCCATATAAAAGCAATGCAGCTGTTAAAGATGTTGGCTTTATTCAGGCTACTTTGGCTTGCGTCTTGAATGCCCATGCTGTGATTTTAAAGGCGCTGCTGGAACAAACGCAAGACTTCAGTTGTGATTGTTAAATGAAATGAGATCTGGATTGTTCCCAGAGTGATCCAGTTTATCTGGCTATGGAAATTTCAGACATGAACAACAGCATGCTTTGCATTTCATGTGTCACGTGCGAGTCAGTGCTGCACATCTTCTTTAAACAGGCCATTGGCTGACAGGAGTATTGATCAAACCTGCAGGATCTTACATCTCTTCCTGACATGATGGACAGTCAAAGATCTTAATACTCTCACCAATAAAATCCACACGAGTTTGACTGGCAAGGAATATGCTTTTAGTTATATCCGTAAAAAAATAGATAATAATAGATAATTAAATGCTTTTAAACATGTTGCCACTCATACTAGAGCTCGATTTTTTAAAGGCACAATATGTAAGATTTTTGGATTAAAATATCAAAAAACCATTAGAACTGTGTTATATATTTTGTTGACTTGTGTACTTACACTATCCCGAATGTTTCCAAGAATGTTTAAATAAATGCAAAATAAGCGGGAAATGGGCCGTGTCCGTGTGTCGCCAATCAATGTTTTATTTTGTAGAAACAATGGAAACACCAAAGACGCTTTAATATCTGCTGTGTTTTATTAGACAAACTGAAACTGATCATTGTTCTCCAGCTCCACACAGTTAGTGTTATTGTGTAAATCTGCTGTTTTTGGTTTACTGCGAGTGCCATGTTTCACTGCCTAATATGATAAGTGTCTCATAACAGCGCTGTGTTATCCCACATACACATGAGCGGAAGAAGCGGAAGCGCTCGCCGGCCGCAGAATAAAAGCTCTGCCAAGTCAAGTCATCAAGACACGCCTTTGTTTTGAATACGTGACGCTTTAAAATGGCTTTACTCTTTATAGAATTAGTTTATATTAATTCAGGGGCATTCATTATGATTGTAATTCTACTGAGTAATGATGTGTTGGTTGGGTATTATTGTAGGACAGCAAGAGAATATTATATCAGAAGGATTGAGAATATACACTACTGTCTGACTGCAGTTAGGTTTCAATTTTTTTTAAAGAAATTAATCATTTTATTCAGCAAGCATGCTCTAAATTGATCAAAAGTGATAGTAAAGACATAATGTACAAATGATTAAATTTCAAATAAATGCTGTATCACAGTTTCCACAGAAATATGAACTGTATTCAACACTGATAATAATCATAAATGTGTGTTGAGCATCAGATCCTCATATGAGAGTGATTAGTGAAGGGTCATGTGACACTGAAGACTGGAGTAATGATGATAAATTCAGCTTTGATCACAGGAATACATTACACTGCACAGAGAACAGCTGATTTATATTTCACTGCATTACTGTTTTTGCTGTATTTCTGATTAAATAACTGCAGCCTCATTAGAAGATCTCACTGCCCCCAAACGTCTGGATGGTAGTGTTAGTGTAGACAGACACGGACAGAAACGCTGCAGTTCTGACCCGTATCTCGCTTGATCCGCTGTGGGACGGGCCTAGTTTCTCAGCAGGCTCAGGGAAGTTTCACGAATCCAAAATAGCAGCAGCTCCTTCTGTGTCACTGCTGATTTCTTCCTCTCCATCACAACACCGCAAATCCCCAGTACTGCTTGGACTTATGTAAAAGTATCATTTTTGCTTGATTTGATATTTTTGAGCACATGACACAAGCGAACAACACAAAGAACGCTGTGGGACGGCAGAAAACAGCCGGACCTCTGTCCGCTTCCTGTTTGCGTGTGCATAACTTCCTGTCCTGCATGCTGTCTGATAGCCATTGTTTTCCTTCATCCCTGCATTCGCAGACGTCACCAGGCCCTACTGGACAATTATTTCACACAGCCTGTGTGTCAGTATGGCGGCATTAATGATTCAAGTAAACTTGAAGTAAGGCATGAGTAACAAAAACGGCCATTCCCTTTGTCTTGAGCAGAAATTATTGAAAGTGAAGTTGAATTTCGGATGTGCTTCTGCATCGTAGAGGCTCAAGCATCACGTGGTTGGCGCTGGTTGAGCGATTGGTTTCGTGTTATTCTCGGCTCTCTTCAGATGCAGTGCAGTTCAGGACTCAGAGACCCCGAGGAACCCTGAGGAACCAGAGGCTCTTTCTCTAGTCTCTTTGAGCTTTGAGAATCCATTGATGTGCTGCTGCTAATGACTGTGGATGAAGGATGCGCGTCAAACCGCACTGCATTGTTAGCCAAGTTCAGCTGTAATAGATGTGTGTGTCTCGAGGGCCGGTTCATGTTCAGTGTAAGGTGAATAACTTCAGTCTCAATCGTTCACTTGTTTAAAGGCAGGGTAGGCATTTATCAGAGTGGCAAGCAATAGCAAGTTAGCTTTACTCCAAAGCCACGCCTCCTTCAAAACACATGAACGCACACATATTCAGCAAAGCATCCTGAGAGATGGGGTTAAACTACCTAATGGTTTAAAGCACGTGACATTGCAATAATAATGAACGTAAACAATTTACGGAGTTCTGACTTTTAACACCTGCCTGCTGCAGATTCATTTCACCGTTGATAGTGTACACAATGCTCAATTCGATTCAATTTGAGTATTCCATCTATTTCAAATGACAGTATGGTGTGAACGCAGCAAGCTCATTGTTCGGGTTCAGGAGGAACTGTAAACTAACTGGAGGAACTGGAACTGTAACTGTTCCCTCTCGAACGGCCGCCACCCCACCTCGACCCAGGGGCACGGCAGCGAGCTCTCCGTCCCACCGGTCTTCACTCGCTCCAGCACCATCGCCTCAAGCAGCCCCTCATGGTCTTCATTCATCTGCGCTGCCCGAACTGCCCAGCACCTCGATCCCCTTCAGCAGCGAGGGCTCTTCGACAGCATGTCCCTCCTTCCTCCCGGCTTCAGGACTAATGTTACATCTTCAGGGAAGAAGGAGGCGGGAACCGGCGAACATTTAAAAGGCTTAAATAAATAAAGAAACAAAAGGAAAGTAACACAGGCAGCTGTTCATTTAAAGATGTAATGGTAAAATCCGGACTATTACACTGAATGACAATTTTAGGTAACACCTACCTTACATGTACTTTACCATATTAATAACAGTAAATTATGCATAATTACATGCAACTAACTAACCCTCAACCAAACGCACTCAGTTCTTAAATATATAATTACATTGTAACAATGACCTTAAAATAAAGGGTAACCCAGTTGTACACATGGGACATTACTTCACCCATATTTCGACATTTTATTTTTTCACAAAGGTTATTTGAAACATGAAAGTAGACGTGTTTTATTTGCATCTAATATGTTCTTTTCAATATATATAAAATCACCTTTGTCAATTTAATTTGATGTGGACACCAAAATGGTGACATCTTGTCTTTAATATTATATATAATGAACTTTATTGTTTTTAAGTTGATTATGTTTACAGTGCTTCATATGATCACAGCTCTTTCCCTTGTTGAAGTACACTGTCTTTGTCCTTTGGTCCAGATTTCAAAGGCTCTTTAGCTTTGGTCAAAGTTTGTAATGCTGCGATTCACATCGCTGCTGCTTGGTTTGATTCATGGCTTAAAACTCTTCAACAAAGACTTTTCTAAAATCCCTATGGGAGAAATGAATGGGAAATGAACCGCTGAGAAAGTGCCCGGGCACAGTGCGCTCTGTAGTCGTTTTCTGTAGACCGGCAGCTGGAGTTTGTTTTGGGCTTTTCTTTCAGTCACATGTTTGGATATTTGTGGGTATTGCTAAATGAGATATTAATTGCAGTACCACATCAATGCTATATCAGAACCGCTTTGATTGTTCAATCTTTGTTTCTGATTGGCTAAATACACACACTGCTCCCCTGACAGTTTTTTCTACAGTCTGTCACAGAGGCAGGTGTGATTTCGAGACTCCTCTTTCTGTGATATCTGTCAGGTACTACAGACTTTAAATATATGATAATCCAAAAACACTCGAGTCAGATCTGATGTAGAGCTGTTGGACGGGCTCGTCTGTGTGACCCAAGCTTTAGTGTGCTCTTGCTCCTAGAGAAGTCCTGCTCTTCTCATAGGGTTTTCCCAGGGTTTGACCGGGAGTCATGCACACATGCCGAGCTGCTGACCTCGATACGGATCAGCAGTGGAGAGATGGGGCGTGAATGAGTGCAAGAAGACAAATAGTGTGCATTAACTCCTGCGGCGAGCCTCTGCTCCTCCAGATAATTCATACACTCTCTCATTTCTCATTTCTCCTTCACTTTCCTTCAGCGCTTGTACCTCTCCGGTCTGTAGCAATGGCTCAGAAACACATTATCTGCCGAGGATTGCTCAATGTCTGCGAGGGAAGGAGAGGATGTAGTCTAGTCTGACAACAGTCATATGTTAGGTCATGTGATGAACTTGACCTAAAACGACTGTGTGTAGGATCACCGGTCATCGCTAGTCCTTCCCTCTCATGTGGTTGGTCAGGCGACTGTGTTTTCTGCAGATTGGGAGGGGTTTGGTGTGATGGTTTGGTCATTGTTAGGGTGCAACAACTGAGATTCTTCTATCTCACTTTTTCAAGCATTAACACACAAAACGCAGCAAAAGTTCTGTTGGCATTGTAGAAGATCTTTGTGACATAGCGAGTAGGTTTCTTCAGGAACACACACACACACACCACTGAGTCGAGTTTGGCTTGTATAAAGAGCTGTCAGTGTGAACCAGCTCACCGTCCCACGGCCGTTGTCCATATTCATCGAGTGTTCAAACTAATTGTGACGAATGCTGATGATGATCTAGAGTGATGTAAAAGTCCTCTGAATTCTGATATGACCGCTCAGACTGAGGTTGCAGAGCAAAACATCAGTCCCGTGGTTTAGGACCACATATGGAAGTGGCCCAAATCAGAACCGAAAAGATCAGATTCCCTGTGGTTTGTGTGGTTGGCAGTGTTACATATGAGCAAACATTTAGGCCACTTTTGCCTGCAGTGTGAACACAGCCTAACTCTTCATTTAAGCAGTTTCTGAACTCCCTGAAATGCCTCCATTGTAGTCTTGAGTATTCATTCGAGAACAAAAACACGTCACAATATTCCTCATTATAATAATTCACACGCAGAATAAAGGGGCGTGGCCTGGTTGAGTTAGTTAGTAGTGTGTTGAAACTGGCAGTTATGGTACGGGGTGGGACATTTCCCAAACACTTGACCAATCACAACACACACTTCTCCATCCGACCAATCAGAGCACATTGTGCTTTTCAGAAGGCGGGCTTTAAAAACTGTTTCCATCATAAGTTTTAATAAACATTCAGAAATGAGTGATGGAAACAGCAAATTTCGCAGACACGGACGCAGACAAAAAAATCCCTAATACGCGAATAATTATGACGATCTAAGTGTTTGGTTTTTGCAAATCACTAAACCTGCCTGTGTTTCATTAATAATGTGTAACATTTTTTGGGTGGAAAACACTTATTGTGCAATTAAACGCATTGCATTCATATTCTGGACTTTTCTGCACATAGTATGCTTTATTAGTTTGGTGTTAACCGAGTTTTGTCTTTTAAAACCCCTTTCTGAAGCCATATTAAGAGTTAGGCTGAGGAAGTTTCATTTACTGTTGGTTACTGGGTTATCAATACCACCGTCATCTGCACCGTCACCACCGAACAACTTGATGGAAACGCACCTAATTCATATTTGTTAGTTTTTTTCTTTTTTGCGAACTTTGAAAAGATTTGCTTCACGTTTGGATGGAAACCCAGCTACAGAGACAGGAACTAAACAGAGCGTTACTGACAGACCGGGAAGAGACCAGCCGCACAATGGAGAATATGGGGACAATAATCAACATTCAAGCAGGAAAACCTGTTCTAGTAGAGCCAAAAACAACATCGAGACTTCAAGGGTATAATAGGTGCTCTTCACAGCCCTGGACGTGTCTTTCTCTCTGTGGTCTTTCAGTAGCGCAAGTCCTAGACAGAAATAAGAGCTTGTCTGGAGGTTTCCTCAGGCAGACTGTGAGGTTGAATTAAGACATGTAAAATCCCTCCATACTGAGCTCAGCGTGGCACACAGTCTAGGGTTCAAGCAGAGAGAACACAGAAGTGCACACTGAAATATAATGGCTGTGGGATTAACTTTGAAACTATTCGCATGCTGAAATTGCTTGTTCATTTCACAAAGACTTACAAAGAAACAAAAAGCAAGTAAAGCAAGTAACACATTCAATTAATAATGACATTTTGCAGTCAAAAAACTTGTGAAACGTACTCTAATAATCTTTGTTGTAAATATATTTCGTTACAGTGATCTGTTATCATCAAGTTAGATAAAAGACCATAACATAATATTGCACTTGGCAGAAGTTAAACTTGGTTCCCTAAATTTGGTTTTAGGTTGGCAGTGCGCTTAAGGGAAACTCTCTTCCCTGTATCCCGGTCTGATTACTGGATTGGGATGAAAAGGTCAGGAACACCAGCTCTTGTCTGTGTCCCGGATCACATGACTGTAGTCGCGCTGCTCCAGGAATGGGCTTTCTCTTTGAGAAACTGGACGGGAATGAATCAATGATTCATTTATATATTTGAATTATTAGTGTGCAAGATTCATTTGAGGCTGAATTTGTCCAATACTGACCCTTTAAAGATTATTTTATTATTATTAGACATATAAGAACATTATACGAATTAGGAATATATATCGGCCACCATATTGGTATCAGTCGTGTATGTTCATTCTTAATGTTATCGTTATCGGTCCAATAATGCATTTGTCCGATATATTAAAGCTGATTAATAATGTATTGTTTCCTTCATCTGAGACGCTTCAGACGCATGATCATCATGATGGGTTTAAATTTTTTGAAATATGATTAGAATCATACAGTTCAGTTTAGTCTGTCATATAGACATAAAATCATAATGAGAAAATTAATATTGTGTGTTTAGGATGTTGCTTTAATGCTAAAACTTTTGTTTTTGTAATCAGGCTCTCGAAAATGATATAAAAAATTTGGATTTAGGTTTATCGGCCAATTTATCGGTTATCAACTTTTAAATATAAAGAATTATCGGTATTGCCAAAATGTCCATTTAATTGCATCAATAATACAAATATTATTAGGATCGAGTCGCTCTAATTTGATTAAGATGTCATACATTTTTGGAAAGTTTTGGCAAGATTTCTGTGAATTTGGTAACTTTTAGCAATTTGGTACAAATTTTGCATATATATTACTGAAGATTAATATTAACGGATACTGTAAAAATATATTGCTAGTTGTTAGTTCATATTAGTTAATGCATGATAAAATTGAGGCCACATTGTAAAGTGTGAGTCAGTCTCTCAGATTTCTGTCAGTAAAGCTGTCTGATGCTTGGAAGATGATATGGAAACTCTAGCATTTGTTTTTCAGGTGTATGATTTTCCCAGCATACATAAACAAGTTTTATCATGCAACGTAGAAACTTTGACACATGCATTATGATGTGACACCTATTGCTTTCATGAGACAAGTAATGATAACCTCCAAAGTGTTCGCTTGATTGGATCATTTCTAAAGGTTCACCGTGTCCTGAGCGCCGTGAGGAAAAGAAAGCTTGTGTTTGACGGACAGACGGGATCCCAGCTGTATCAACTCCAGTGCGCTGCCGTTTCAGGCGAGAACTCATGCGAGATACGCCAGCTTTGGCCTGCGGCTGTGGAGAATAGATTTTCTGAGGGGGTCATACATTTTTTAAGCTTGTGCCTGAAAGCATGGGAAGACTTCAGAGTGTTGCTGTGCAGTTGTATGTAGGTGTGTGTGTGTTTTTGTGTGTGTGTGTGTGTCTGGGTTTGTTGTTTTATGGGCCGCGTTCTGTTTGTTGAAACGGTCTCTTCTCTTTGGAGCACTCAAGCGCCCTGCCGCGTGCCATGCTAGGCTTACACTTTCTGTTGGTTTCTTTCACTGATGTTTATTTTTTGCCTAACTTCTTTGCGTTCCATGCTATAAGATTAAATATCATTCATTAATGAACCGCACTATTGAAAGCGATGTGCTACTGCTTCTTTGGGCCCACCACATCACATCTCAACATATCACACTCGCTCTTCTTGTTGTATTTTTGGGCTAGTCATGTTTTATTTAGTGATGTTTCTACAGCTCAGGCTAATGGAGTCGCTCAGCACTTTCTCAA
The DNA here is from genome assembly GCA_023029165.1 of Gobiocypris rarus. Lineage (NCBI taxonomy): Eukaryota > Metazoa > Chordata > Actinopteri > Cypriniformes > Gobionidae > Gobiocypris > Gobiocypris rarus. The sequence continues at coordinate 6,007,660 of CM040910.1, read as the reverse complement.
GGGCACTGGTCGCTTTCTAAAAACCTTTTGTTTGGACAGCTACCAAATGGATATGATCAGTTTCCCGGTTTTCACAGCATTTGCAGCTACATAACATCCTTTGCATAAATGATAAGTCTGTATCAAAGCTGTAAATCGTATTGTTAGCATGTTGCTAAGCTATATCGTTACACTCTGGTGAGCACATAAAATACATAGCACACACAATTATTGGGTCAAATCCTCAATTTTAACTCTAATAAGGTGCGCCAACATTAGCAAAACTTGTGCAAGATTTAGAGCTCAATTTTCTATTATCAATAGTTTAAAGTCAAACTAATTCTATATTCACGCGACTCTTTGGATGTTTATTGCAAAGACTGCATTTTGCAGACTTCAAATTTCACGTACAAAAGTAAATGTGACCACATATGTGTTAAGTCCACAACATTATTACAACATTTCATAACGTTGCATTTTGGTTGCAATTAGGTAACATCACAGTTTAAAAAGGTCTGGAAGCCACACCTGCAAATAAATAAACAAAATCAAATGTGGTAACACTTTATTTTAGCGTCCTTGTTACATGTGCATGTAATCACAGTAGATTATACATAATTACATGCACTTTGTCACGATTCCCTTGTTTTGTGTTCAAGGACTTTTATTTTGAAGCATATTTTCTGTTCCTATCCACCTTTTTCCTGAACGTGAAAGTCTCATTCGGGGGGTTTTGTCCCTTAAAAAGATGAGTGCACATTAGGGGTGTAGTGATACACACAAATGGAGGTTCGGTACAGCAGGAGGGAGAAAACTAAACATGAAATTGCTGTTATTATTATTAAACAGTTTTTGTGTTGTGTCCCTATCTTTAAATAAATTCAATTAAAAAACAAAAATCTGCTGATGTTGTAAACTATATCGTGAGCCCTTACACATTGCTATAACATTACAATCAACAACAGAGCCCAAATTATTAAATTCAGTTCCTTTTGATTTTTAGATCATCGTTTGCTCTGGAAAAAGGTGGACTGTTCCCGGTGTTCATTTTCAGTGTTTAGTTCCTGTTCCTGTTTTACTTAGTTTCCATAGCGATTGATTACTCGCACCTGTTTCTTGTTAGCCGCTTGTTATCCAGTGTGTATTTAGCCTTGTGTTTCGGTTGTCTTTGCATGTGTTTGTAAAGCTGCTGCATTTCTGTTCCCTGTGTAGATTCTTGTCGCTGTCTTCACTGTGTGTGTGGATTATCTTTCTTTGTGTGTTTGTTTAACAAACTGCTGTGATTAGATCCTCTTCCCTCCTCAACCGTAACACAACTAATCCTAAACCAAGCCTAACTCTATAGTAAGTACACGTGGTTACACCGTAACAACAAAACAGGACCAATCTTTTGTGGAACTTTGCATTTAGGTTTAAATCTGCACTTTTGAATTAAGAAAGTCATCACAACCTTAAAATGCTGACTGGTTTGGTGGTACTGGTCCTTTATAAGCTCTTTGCAGTATTGAATACATTATAAAGCATATCAAACTGTCTCTAGCTTTTGGTCCAGAGCTAGTGGTCGTGTCTGTATATTAAGTGTCATTCATCTCTTTAACAAATATCCTCTGGCTTGCGTTGTGCTTTTATCAGCCGCTCTCTCAGGAGGTGTTTAGTGTGTTCAGGGCTCTCTAAGAAGGACTGAGGCACTGTGTTTTGTAGTGAATTGATTTATTGCTGGCAGGAGTCCTGCGTGTGTGATTGAAAGCCCATGAGCAGATTGCTAGTGCACATTTTAATTTCACTCCCAGGATCCTCCGCTGGCTTTCGGCTAACCTCCGCTGTCAAGTCACGGGGGTCCAGGGTGAGATCGAACAAGTGTTTTTATAATCAATGCCTTTGATCCCAAGACTACATAAAACACGTTAAGCTCATTGTTTTTGCCAAGATCCCAATGCGGAGAGCGAAAATATGTGCTTGGATGGATGGCTTTTCATCTATAAAGCTTCACACCCAAAGATTTAAGAGTGTTTTAGGGCGAATCCCATGAAAACATATCCAGCTCGTATTTCACCTCCACAAAATTGGTCGGCTGGAGCAGTGTGTTGTGATTGGTCGAGTGTTTGGGAAATGTCCCGCCCCTTACTATAACCGGCAGTTACAACACACTACTAACTAACTCAACCAGGCCCCGCCAATTTATTCTGCGTATTCATTATTATAATGACGTTTTCATTCCCAGAAGAAACTCAAGACTTCAATGGAGTTGTTTGAGGAGTTCAGAAACACTGAGACTGATGTAGAGAAGAGCTCCCGCTGGAGGGACGCTTTCATGCTCAAACAGCAACACTACACACTAAAGACAGATAATGTGTATTGTGCATGAGTCTGGCTGATGATACCAACGCTCTGCACGAGTGCTGCTTCTCAGAGGCTCACAGATATTGAGCTGTACCTGCTGTGTTTGGGTCAGTGGCTCTGAGTCGTTTGATCTCAGCAGACACCACTGACTGTCCAGAATCCCTCACTGCCTCCATCTGTCACGCGGTGTCCTCTGATTGGCCCGCGGAACACCAATCACATCCTAAAGCGGTCTGGAGCCGAGAGCCGGGATCTGAAAACCCTGCTGAGAGCCACGGGAAGAGCAGCACAGGCCAAATCGAATTTAGCAGGTCTAACACGGAAAAAAAACAACCTCTAATTTGTTAGAGCCACATTTATTAGTTCTTCTCAAATTATATTATTTTGATTTAATATTAATAAAAAATATGTATTTTCCTAAAAATGTATATTCATGCAACTCCTACTGCGAGGATTCCTAGGATATATAATCAATATATTTTCTTTATACGTAAGACAAAATGTTTCTTAGTAGGTCAATATAGTATATATATATATATATAGTACAAATTACTTTCATCATAAACAATAAACACAAGCTAAATTATCTATAATATGAAAGTACAATTTTCACTTAAAGGGGTACTTCAGCACTGGGAAGATGAATCTGTATTTAAACTGGGTCATTAATGTAGTAGAAATGTGAAATTATTTTTGAATTTGGTGCCTTCTAGTCTGAGAAAACACAGAAAATGTATTTCTGTCTCATGGGGATGAAAGACAACAATTCCCAGAATGCACTTCACTGCCCTGCAGGCTACTCTACCTACTCTTGGCACGGCTACTGGCTGGATCACTTGCCCACCGCGTTCATTTTCATAAAATCAGTTCAGTTAGAGACACTACAATCAAAAACTGAACGTGTCTGTTCGATATAATGCGAGTGAGCCGATTGAGCGTCACGGCACAAACACAGCAGGATCGGATTACATTCATCACATGAGCTGAGGTAATCGCGGGATTCACAGCGCGTGATCAGTCTGGCGCGTGTTCAGTTCATGTCTTTAGAAGCTTAACTTTCATAGGAAGTTCATTTGAACAGTTGAAACACTCCCTTTGCTCTCCACCGCTCCGTTTACATGAATCTCCGCAGCTCCCGAGCCGAGCGCTGTGAGTGTGGAAATAGCGCCTCCTGCTGGCTGTAGTCTTCAGCCTCTGGACAAAAACACTTTGGAATTTTGGAATTTTTCCAGAAATAAAATACATAATTCTCTCATCTCAGGGTCATATGAGGGGGGGAAGTACGATAATTCAAATATAATCCCGGGTTTCTACTGATATAAAGCTTAATGCTAATCGCTGAAGTAACCCTAAATCCTAAAGGGAAGATAAATCCCTTTATTTTATCAATGTTTAATTTAGTTTACTCACCATGAATAAAGACAGGAATATTCTCTTTGAAAGACTTTAATATTTTCTTGTAATGTCTTTTCAAAGTATGCATAATATTTTCTGTTATGTACTAAAAAGAAACCCCCCTCTACACATTAATACTCTGGAGTCAAGCCAACATGCTATTTAAATGTCTTTTTATGTTTTCTATGGGAGTGTTTTATTTCTTATTATAAACATGAAAGCATAACCAGTTAGAAAGTGGCACTGGCCCACTCAGATTGACGGCTGGTCCACCCAATCAAATGATTTTGTGGGACAGAAAATAAATTCTGCATACATGACAGTATTCACTCAAATACATAAAAACTAGTTGCATGTGTAAGCATGAAAAAAATAAGAAGTAATAAGATCCTGGTGGACGAGTGCTGATCTTCTAGTGGACTTCTATTATTTGGCGATCAGTCCAATCCAAGCGCACTCCCGCTGTATAACAGTCCCTGATTGGTCTTTACCAAGCCTGCCGCACACGTCCTGATAAGTGAAGCCAAAGCGTCTCGATCCCCCCCCGGTGGCTGGTCCCAGTATAGGTCATAAACCCCGCCTCTCCATGAAGTGTAATGAGAAGTGGGACAAACTAAACAATCAAATTACACTTCAAATAATTTTCCCCCAAAGATGGTTTCTGTCATTTTAGATAGTTATCATGATGATGTAATTTCAGTGTTCGTTTTTTAAATAAGTTTGGTTTTAGTTAGTTATTTGATGCTATAAAAACGGGGGTGTGACATCATGATTGACAGATGAGATTGATGGCTTCTCTGAGATGGCTTCACTGAGGCACCAACAGATGTTTTCGGGATTTTTGGGAGGATATTGGAGCTTTATCTTTAATTTATAGATTTCCATAACGACATAATGAATAGGGCGGGCTAATAAAGAGTGTGGGGGTGAGCTTTTGATATCGCGGCTCTACTTCCTGCTCTGTACCGTGCAGATCGATCCCAAATCTGCGCAATATGTCAGCGCCATATTTTTTACGGTCTATGGTCTCTACTCATCATCCCTACCCAGCATACCTGAGATCCAGTTCCTATTCGTTGTTAAATGACCATGAAAACACTGCATCATTGCGACGCGATCGGATCTCACTTTAGTAAATATCATGAATCGAGAACGCCTGCTCTAAATTAATAATTGTGATCTTCTATGGTTTACTAATGTTTGGTCAAGCTACAAACCCAAACGCAGCCACATGTGTGTACTGTTTACATGCACTCGGTCTCAACCTGAAACAGTTATGCTTGTTGTATTCTGCAAGTTGAGACCTTTTAAACAATATATAAAAGACTATGGGCTTGTGTGGCATTGCTAGTTTCAGCCTGACGCAGTTTTCATTTTCACGTCCAGCGCCACATTATTTAAATAGCAAATGCACTCTGATCTGACTCTGATCTGACTCTGGTCTGAAAACCTGTGGCCTGTTCCACCAGACGCTAACACATGAGCAGCAGCAGAGTTAATAGCAGGGAATGCTAACTCAATGCTATGTAAATACCCCCGAGCCCAGAGGCCTGTGGCCTGTTGCACAAAGCTGGTTTCAGTAGCTACCCAGATAAGTTTGAGATTAGTTTGAGCCAACTCTGTTTTTTCGGGCTCAAGAAGGTGGATTGTTTTTTAGCAGTGTTAATCACCATGGTAACTTACACTACACAGCTAACCTGCTCTGGAGCCGGTTTTATTCTGGGTTAGAGATCACAAACTCAAACTGGACCAATCAGCTGCAAGTAAAACTCACACCACCTGTATCTCTCAAATTAAAGTAGTTTATAGTGAAAAAAACGTTAGAGACACAATTTCTCATCGTATGGTTCTAATTATTTATTATATTTATATTCTATGAATTATAATTACTTTTAATATAATATATTCATATAATTATTATATTAATTGACAAGTAGACAAATACTAGTATAAATTTAAAACATGCATTCATAATTATTTTAAAGGTGTATTCATTTGAGCTCTTTGTGAACCTATAATTATTAGGCATATTTGATTCACATCATGCACTGATATAGTCAGATAATCTTTCATTTGCTTCTCAAACTGTCACCGCTGCAGCAGAAGTGTTTATTCCTGCCTTGTGAACGCATTTAATTTCATGATCATTTTCAAAACGATCTCTCAATCTTCAGAAGAGAAGTGAATTGCGTCGTCTCTCTTGCGAGAAGTGAATCAAACACACACTGTGATTGGCTGTTTGCCGCATGTGTCACACTTTCAGGTGCACGCGCTTCAGAGTTTATCGCAAACTCTGGATTAAACCTGAGTTGACAGAGAAAGTTTTACCAAGCTTTGAGAAACCGTTGAACTTGATCTAAACCAGGTTGGATTTATCTGGATTTGTCAACTCTAAACCTACTCTGAAACTCAGAGTTTGTTCAGCTCGCTTCATGCAACAGGCCTCAGGTGTGTTCAGGAGCATTGTTGGCACGTTGTTTTCCGTCATTAAACTAGCAAAAGTGGATTCAGACATGCCTGAAATGCATCTGTGCTTCAGACCATGAGCTCAGGTCATTAAAATAGGGCCCTATTTGTTATGTATAATGCTTAACATATTTTCGAGTAAAGTTTTTAGGCATATTACCTGACCTAATCTAACATTAAAGTAAAAAGAAATATTTTCATTGTTTTGGGGTAACCTAATATATAATTTTTTTTTTTTTACGTGAATAAAATAAATTTTTAAAGATTTTATCACTTGAAGCCTTTTTCAGTGAATCTAATTGGATTTTGAGAGGGATTGAGAGGATACTGATAGTTTTCGGAGATATACCGTGAGAACAAGACCTAGGTAATCTCACATCAACACACAGATAACCAGGGATGGGTCAATCAGTGTAGTCGATAGATCCGATCGCAGTCATCATTTTGTTGTCAGTGTCTCTTAGTAACTTCTGTCGAATTCATCCGATCAGGATTGGACCGCAGTCAAGGACTCTGGCTTCAATCCGATCGGCTCCAGTGTGGCCTGGACTAATATAAAACACATGATCTGATCCAGTCAACTAAAGACAATCACCTGACATTGGTTTATTGTGGACAATAAAACCTTGTCTTTGGGGAATGGGCCTGGAGTTTTGAGAGAAATCATTTGTTATGAACATCGACACATGACCGTAACCCTTGAGATTTAAATATTATGCGTAATTGAGGAATGCCCATGTGCCTTTGAGTCAGAGGTCAGCTCCTTGGAGAATTTCACAGATCGATGTGTCCGAAGCCTTTAGAGGTCTACGCTGTGGACATATGCTCGATTGATCTGTTTTCCTTCATCTCATTAAAGCCAAACAATAGCATGTCAGAGAGGCTTGAAATCCACACCTTTCTTTATGGTAGTCTAATCCCGAGCTGAACCACTGGGAGGCATGAAACCTTTCTCCATGTATGTACTTTCTGGGTGAATGGCCACTTTTGGGGGGGGTTTGTGTCCGTAGTCTTTTCACTGCCCACAAAGAAAATCCATTATCACACTAAAGGTGCAACACGGCTGGACTCATGTCTATATTCCACTGTGGGATTCCTACCGTCTAGCTCTTGAAATTAAAGCTTCCAATGGGGATTTTTAGTTTCCCAAAGAACCTTTCAGTGAACAGGGCTGCATTTAGACACACACTCGCAAACTTCCCTAAGCACTTTCCCTGCGTTCAACGTCGTCAAGTGGGCGAGGGAACTTTATTTGGACCCTTGACCCCTTGATTTTGACCGAGTGAGCAAGTATAGTATTTTTTGTGAACTTTGTAAGGTGTCCTTGAGTGCCATTAAAGGCGCCTATAAATAAAATGTAAAATAATAATAATAATATACTCAACATGTACACTTCAGGCAGATCCATAGACCACAACGCAACACGATTGTGACGTCACAGCAGCTCAATTTACCCCACACAACTATACAATGTGTGGGATATTGGAGTTATTTAGACATTTAATCACAAATTACTTGTAGCTACCTTAAGCTGACTGTTTTTTACACAGTTATAGGCTACTGTATCAGCCCAAGAACACATACATGCCTGTGGAAAAGTGCGTAAAACCTGTAAATAATAAGTCAGCTCGATTGTGTGATCAAGAGATTGGACTCTCGTGCAACATGATATACATTCAAATGAACGAGATGGAGGACAGTTAGCGAAGGAAGGGCATTAAAAAATGGATGTGGACACAGCCCAGATCTTAAAAGAACCATTGTTTTTCTGCCAAAGAATCTAAAGAAACTTTTGAGGAATGCAAAGGTTCCATGGATGTTAAAGGATCTTTATCACTGCCATTAAAGAAGCGTGTGCTCTCATCTTATATCTGAGTGCATCTGAACCTGTGTTTTATCATAAGTGTGCCTGGAATTCATAACACTCTCCTTCTGATTAATGAGTAAAAACTCATGTTTCTCCAGGCACAAGCGCTGTTTCGAGGAGCTCTGATTAGGCCCTGGAAATGCTTTGAATGGCTCTTTCCAGCACAATGCTAAGGTAAATTAGTGTTGTGTGAGCCGGGACGCCTCTGCTGCTTCTCAATAATTAACCATCAATTTACATTCCCTGAATTCTTTCAAGACACATTCTTTCCATTCATAAAGCTAAACTCAGACAGAAATTGACCCAGACTCCCCCATGTGAAAAACGTAATTTTCTCCATACATGCCTGATTTCAGCTGAAACAGAAACCGATCTATGGATCTTAATAGGCTGATGCAGGATAACCTTTAGCACAGTATGAGTACAAATATGGGTCCCTGTTATATAGTTACATTAATGCATAAGTATATTAAATAATGTTATCACTTTTTTACATCAAAAAACACCCTGATTTTGAAGGAAGCTATGGTGCTGTGTTCGGTCCCGTTTCTGACCCTCTCTTTCGAACACTGTTTTGACAAGACACCCACTGCAACAGTTTTGCATATTAAAAGTACTTTTCCGTCTGGAAACGCTAAACTATGTCAATTGAATCAATTGGTTTACAAATTGCAAATACTTGGAAAACAAATAAAGTAAAAAAAAAGTGAAGTGTTTCTCTCAACGGATGTGTTAGTGTTAGCGGTAGGTGATTCTGCGCTGACGTGTGTGTGTGTGTGTGTGTGTGTGTGTGTGTGTGTGTTTCTGTGAGGGCTCTTGGGTGGGTGAGGTCTGTATTTAAGGGCTGGACCGGACAGGAGGCTCACGCAAAACAAATAGGCAGAAAATCCATGGAATGTGTGCCGTCCAATCAGAGTGGCCGGCCAAAGTCCTCTCTTATTAGGGCGGCACGAGAGCGGAAGATTGTCTAGCTGTGAACTTTTCAAAGAGCAATGGCAAGTTTTCGTTCTGCAGTGTCCCGGTTTAACAGCGCTTGAAGGAACGAGGATGAAAGCACAGCCGTGACCTTAGTGCCGTTTGAGTTTAAGGCCAGGCTTCACAACAGAAAAACTCAGCTTGGCAAAAGCATTGCACATACCAGAGGGAAACATTCTTCATCTTCCCTGGAGAGAGTGGAGCCAAAGGCTTTTTTGTTTTATAAAACAAATGTGCTGCCCTCAGGATGGAGATCCAGACTGCGTTGAGAGGATCTGGATTCCCTGGGTGTTGGGAGAATGAATTGAGGGATGAGAACTGAATAAATGGAAGAGGAGGAGAGAGATAGAGGTTGATGTTAGACGATGAGCCACAAGCTTGTGAAAGTACTGGCGGTCAGAGTCAGTCATTTATATTTAATATATATTAAATATAATATATATTTAATATTTCCAGTAATATATATTTAATATTTTATTTATTAAAGCAGCAAGACCATTTTAAGACTCTTACGTTAGGAAAATGTGAAATAAAAATTGACCAGATTCAGTCACTTTCAGGAAGGGGCCGTCCCCAAACTGTTCCCACAAAGTTGGGAGCATGAAATTGTCCAAAATGTCTTGGTGAAGCATTACTAGTTCCTTTCACTGGAACTAAGAGGCCAAGCCCAACCCCTGAAAAACACCACTACACCATAATCCCCCCTCCACCAAACTTTACACTTGGCACAATGCAGTCAGGCAAGTCCCGTTCTCCTGGAAACTCCTTTGAAATTATCGAACACATTGCCTTTACACCTGCTAAAAAAATGTTCACATGCTATCAGACTCCAGATTCTTTACTGTGCCACATCCATCAGGCAGAAAAACACTGAACTTTGCTGTGGTCCTCACACGGGACACACAGGTTCTGTCCCATTTCCTCTCCCTGCCCTGAAATGTCCTGTCTTTTACTGTCCCTTTAATAATAAGTTGCAAAAAACCCCACACAGACTGAATCACACCGACTGGAGACACTGTCCTTTGTGTGATTAGTGGTTTCAGAGGGTTTATCTCACTGTCTCAGTTTCGATCTCTCTATCTCTCCCATTTCCTCCATCAGTATCCCCTCCTCTCCGCGCTGTGGTACGAATGTTGACTGTTGTGGTCGGGTACTGTCAGAAGCGCCTGAGAGAGTGCAGATTGATCTCTCCACACCTCACACTCGATGCTCCAGTCATATGATATAACTGTATTTGGACTGCTGTCCGGCTGTCTTTCTGTCAAGGTTTTCGCATCTTATTTTTAATAAATGGTTCTGGACAGGAGGGGGACTTTTCTATTTCACAAGATTGAACAGATAAAGGAAAATGTGGGTTTTCTTCAGGTCTTTGTATGAATCTTTTGAGACTGTTGAGCCAGTTACAGTCTGCTGTGCCTTATCAAACGTTTGCAAAACCGGCTGTGTGCTTTCTTCGAGGGCTTGGTCATGTACTCAGCCCATCCGGGCAGGTTTCAGTGTGTGTATGTTTGTGCTGAGTTCTCTTGAGGTTAGCGCAAGCTTTTCCTTGTTAAATCCATAAAATGAGTATCTGCAGTGTGCCTCAATGCCGCCGTATATCACAGACAGTTCTGGAAGCAAACAGCACTCCTGTCGTGTCAGAGCCTCGGCTGGCGGTCTCTGGCTGAGCCGGAGATTTGTTGTGTTGTGTGTTTCTCTGAGGGGAGCCCAGAGCGCTGGAGAGCGTGCCTGATGGGCCTGCAGCCAAAACGCTGGGTCACGCAGTGTTACAGGAGGACAGACTCACCTCCGCAGCCCTCCTCTCCCTCTCTCTCTCAGGAACAGCTGCTGCAGTTGAGGAAACGGCCCGTGAGCAGCCAACCTGCACCAGTGCCCTAGTGCATGCTGGGAGATTTAGACATCTGCTTAGCTGTTTACCATATAGGGGCTATCGCTCTCTCAGATCTGAAAGCTCAGGGTACGGGCAGTGAGAGAGGTGTGTTCGTTCAGCTCGCACAGCTGTTAGTCTGAAGACCCTGATATACTTCAAACGATTAAAGAACAAACCGGTGTGTTGTCATTGCGGACAAAATCAGGCCAAAGCAACATCGTTTCGAGTTCATTTGGGGAACTTTTCCAGAACAACCATTTGTCAGGCCTTCTTTGACATGGAAATCTTCTTGTGAATGTGTGAAACATTGAAATTTTGCAAATATTTTAACTATAGTGTAATTTCCATTAAACGTTTGTCTACAATATGAGGAAGGGAGATATTGAAGAAGAAAGGGGCGAAGGAGATGGATGTGATATCAACGAACTGAGATCTTGTGAGATGAAAACAGATGTGGACTTTCGCAGTTTAAACATTTTAATAATTTGCAATATACTGCATTGTATTATATTTTATTGCAACAGTGAGCGTATTCCAAAATGTTTAAAATCACAATACAAAGTTCTGTCATGAAACTGTCTTTAAAGGACACACACACACACACACACACACACACACACACACACACACACACACACACACACACACACACACACACACACACACACACACACACACACACACTGCCCCTGCGCCTAAACCTACCCATTACACATACACACACACACACACACACACACACACACACACACACACACACACACACACCCTACACTGCCACTGCGCCTAAACCTACCCATCACACACACACACACCACACACACACACACACACACACACATGTTTGTTTTGTGAAATGTGGGACATTCCATAGGCGTAATGCATTTTATACTGTACAAACCGTATTTTCTATCCCCTACACTGCCCCTGCCCCTAAACCTACCCATCACACACACACACACACACAGACACACACTGCCCCTAAACCTACCCATCACAGGAGACATGCTGCATTTTTACATTTTCAAAAACATCACTTAGTGTGATTTATAAGATGTTTTCCTCATGGGGACAAAAATGTCCCCACAAGGACAAGGAAGTTTGGATATGTGCCATTCCTTGTGTGTGTGACATTTTTGGCCCCTGAAGTAACCGTAGGGATTACTGTAGTCCACACCACACACACACACACACACACACACACACACACACACACACACACACACACACACACACACACACACACACACACACACACACACACACACACACTCACACACACACACACACACACACTACCCATCACAGGAGACTGTGCAGTTTACTTTCTGTGAAAAACCTCATCCTGTGTGATTTATAAGCATTTTGAAAAGTGAGGACATGGGAACGTCCTCATATTTCACCCTCTTTTGTAATACCTGTGTCATACCCATGTCATTATACACATTTGTGTCTTGATATTTCACAAAAACATGCCCACACACACACACACACACACACACACACACACACACACACACACACACACACACACACACACACACACACACACACACACACACACACACACACACACACTGCCCCTGCACCTAAACCTACCAATCACAGGAGACATGCTGCATTTTTACATTTTCAAAAAACATCACTTAGTGTGATTTATAAGATGTTTTCCTCATGGGGACCAAAAAATGTCCCCACGAGGACAAGGAAGTTTGGATATTGCCATCTTTGTGGGGACATTTTGTCCCCATACCGTAGGGATTACCAGTCCACACACATACACACACACACACACACACACACACACGAGATTCTCTATATGTTGGTGTTGTTCACATTATATGCATTTACGTGTCGATTGCCAACAAAACACACACATTTGATCTGTTCCTACACATGACTGGGAACAAACACACACACTTGCAGAACTCTGGAAACACAAACTGCATCCACTGTTTCCTTAAACTCCTAGTAGATAACAGACGGCAAAGAAATGTAGTTAACACAACTGGAACAGAGCGCTAATGTCTGCATAACTCACAGACCAGCAAGACCTCTTTGGTCTTCAAAGTTAGATTTTGCTGGTCGGCTGGCTTCACTAGCCAAGTTCTTGATGGAAATGAATCTGATCTTTCAGGCAGGGTGGATCACTCCTGTTTTTTCCAGCGTGGGTAGAGTGTTACTCTGTTTGATTTCTGTGGCATGTGCTAGCAGCTAGCGGTCAGTGTTGTTTATGGTTACAGGAAGTGACAGAGTATAATGACTCTGCTGTTGGTTAGTTTTGACTCACTGGCCACTGTATGTGTGTATTGATGTGACCTGTCTTCCTGGTGTATATGTCAGCTGATAAGCGTGAAATGAGCCCGAGGCCCGAGCACACGCGCTCACGTCACGTGTGTGTGTTTGTGTGTGTGTGTGTGACCGTCCTCTGCAGCTCTCTGTAATTGTGTATTGATCAGGAAGTCTCTCCCAGTCATCTTGCTTTCCCAATGGAACAAAACACACATCACACTTAATCTTAGTGGTGACAGCAGTTCATAAACCAGCCATGGGGAACCCCCACCCCCACCTTAAAAACAGGCACTTGATTGTTACATGTTCCTGTGCAAAACTCACTGACATTATTATAAGGTGTTGTCAGGGTGTTGCTATGCAGTTTCTGCAGTATTCTGAATGATTTAAGTGAAGTCTATTATTATGTGGTTGCTAGGGTGTTCTGGGTTGTTGCCAGGGCATTGCTTTGTGGTTTTTAGAGTACATGATTGGAGAATTGAATTTTTCATCACATCACACACTTACCTGCCACGGTTAAGAGATTTTGAGAGTAATGATTTGTAGTAATACAACACATGTCTGAGATCAACACATTTAGCATAATTTTCACTCATGGACTTTGTAATATATTAAAGGAACTAACCTCATATATGGATGCATTGCTTGGGAATGACCATTCGTCTCTCCTCAAGGGCATAATTACACCAGCAGGTATGGCTCTGTGATATGATGGTGCAGATAAAACAACTCAGACTTAATTCATAAGCACTTACCGTGTGACTCGATTACAACGTCACCAAACTGTTGTGGAAAGTCATTAAAAATCTCTTTCCTAAAAAAGTCGATGATAGCCATTACCATCTAGATTAAAGGAAATAAAAGCATAGACAAGTAAACATCCGTAAAATGAAACTAATGCAAAAACACATCTTTACTTTATGAATTAAACATACATTGACTCTTTTTAAAGCTACAACAGTTTTTCAGTCAGAGATTTTCTCTCTGTTTGATTATCATTAATGACGGGCGACAGCAGGTTTATTAGGCTGCTGTCACTTTAAGACAGAATGCACGGATCCAATATACTGATACACATCTGATTTTCTCCCGTTCACTTAACACATAACCAACTGTATTCCTTTGCAAGATGGCTTATCATGTTGTGTGTATTTGACCAGTCTTACTTAGCGTGTTCCCAAAAAGCTGTTTTAATGCACTTTTAATGTATAAAGCATGACCCGTTCCTTATTTTTTAATTCATCCATGCTTATTTATCACTCTAACATGTCAATTACTTTAAGCAATTCATCCACTGAAAGCTGAGTGGATATATTTACATATATTTACAATATCCTTAAGTAAAGATCATGTTCCATGAACATATTTTGTAAATTTCCAAAAAATGTATAATTAATAGTAATATACGCCGCTAAGGACTTCATTCGGGCAACTTTAAAGGAGATTTTTGCAATTGTTGTAGTTGTATCTCTGCCAAATATTGTCCTATCCTAACAATGGAAAGCTTGTTTATTCAGAATTTAGAAAAATATATTTAAAAAAGAAATGTTGACCCTTATGACTGGTTTTGTGGTCCAAGGTCACAACAAAATGTATATTGATTTACACTTGATATTATTACAACTATAAACTTTATGAACAATAGCCTTTAATTAACAAATAAAGCCTTCATTAATGACTTCATTCACTGATAAGCGAAAGCTCTGATGTCTCTGACCAGCCTTTAGAAATAAAACACATATGCGACAAAACACATGTATTAATCTGTTGACTCCGACTTTAATGTCATATATAAATATATACATCATCTGTAGTAACAATAAAATCAAACTTATTTGTAGTTCACGGATTTGTTTTCCTGTTTCATCGACTGCAAGTCTGATATGACTTAGAAAGGTAGCAACAACAATGTGGTTTTTAGATTTGATTTATATAAATTCCTAACTTAAAGCATGAGCAATAGTAACATAAGCAAGTGAAAAATACTCCAGCAGAGCCCTCACAGTTGACTTCTTCACACGCACATGCAAACACAGATGCATAAATGAGGGGCAGGTTAAGCACTGTGCTGACCCTTGACCTTTATAGAGGGTCAGCATGTTGCCTGCGGCCCTCAGAGACGCTAGCAGAAGCTGTCTGACTCAGTCCTATGGATCCGGGCTCTCTTTCTGCCACTGTATGCGCTCGCTGACCCTCCCATGATGCTTTATTTCTGAGTTTGAAATGTTCTGATTTCCTCTCTCGGCCAGTGCTTGTTTATTGAGAGAAGTCCTGGCTTTGCTCTCGCCTGCTTAAGTCGAATAACAGACTAAACCCAGCTGCCTCAGCAAAATATTAGCCCGTTTATTTTTCTAAAGAATATCCTGTCAGTTTGAGGTGAAATGTAAGCGCGGTGCTCGGTGTAAGAATGCTATTTTAACACTCAAAGTGTCGATTTGACACAAACGCCTCCTGTTGCAATGACAACGCTCCATTTCATCCTCAAAAACGGCTTGGAAATGCTTATTTTCTTTTTTAGAAAAAGCATACTTGAAAGGAAATTTAATGTGCTATAATTCAATGGACTGAAAGCAAAACTCCCCACATGATTAATAACTGTATTGAAGCTTGGAGGCAGTGGCCTGTGTTTGATGACACATGAAGCTCTGACTCTTCATCATTTGGAAAACTCATCAGTATTGCGGTGTTGTAAGTCTCTCTCATTGCGTTACTGAGAGAATTCGACCACGAGGAGCCCCCATTAGACTCCATCTCGCTGCTAAAGCAATTAAAGTGCAGTGCGATCCACGGTCCGCTGTTAACGCTGGGCAGATCTGGAATGCTCAGAGTTGGAAAAAGCCCTAAAGGTTCCTTGTAATTCAAGAGCAACAGAACGTTTTCTGTTATTTTATGGTAAAGATGAAATTTATGGAAACTTGCTGGTTCTTGAGCCAAGCGCTCCTCAGAGGGCCATGCTCGCGTTCGCACGCTCGGCTTTAGCAGCGAGGCTGGTTCCTGCCAGTTTGTGTGGAAGAGTTTTTGAAAGAAATCTCTTATGTTCATCAAAGCAGCTGTTCTCTGTGTGATTATAAAGTAAACATGTGATCAAAGCTGAATTTATCATCATCACTCCAGTCTTTAATGATCCTTCACAAATCATTCTCACATGAGGATTTGATGCTCAAGACACATTTATGGCTAGCCTGACGTGGTCATACTCAGTTCTAGTCCGAATATGAGTCTGATACTGCTCCGTTGGGCTGTGATTATTGTGGCGTGTTTTAACCGAACCAGGAAAGATCTCAATAGGATAGACCTACAACCAATCAGAGCAACGGAGTAAGTGACGTATGTTGAGTGACGCATAGTGGGAAGGTCGGATCATTTTACGGACTCAGATCTTTGAATCTCGTTCAGCAGAATATGATTAAAATGTCACGTTAAATTCCCCAACACGTCTAGTACTTATAAAACCCTGCGTCCTCATATGAGGACATTACATTTTTGCCTCTCGACACAATGATAGTCAATTTTGTAAATCTTAGACCTGTTGGCCACATTTAGGGACACTGCCCAAACCATCTTGTGTTGATATCACAACATTACATCACTGTCAGTGAGAACACAATGGCTGGAATATCAGCAAAAAACTTCTACCCCAGTTCCCGAAAGAAAAGTGACCCAGGTAAAAAATCTATTCAAATTATATGAATGAAACACATGTATTTATGTACAATACTGTCTCTATCATCATATGGGGATTCAAAATTGACATATTTTAGTAACAGAAGCAATCTAGGACATCAATAAATGTGAAGTACTCGTTTGAGGACATTGGGACTACATAACTTGTTTTTTTTCTACCATGTGGTTAGCTAAACATAGGAATATTTAGATGGATTGCATTAGCATTGAAAAAACAACAACATTTGTCTCTGTGTGTGTGTGTGCACGTGTGTGTATGTGTGTGTGTGTGTGTGTGTGTGTGTGTGTGCACGTGTGTGTATGTGTGTGTGTGTGTGTGTGTGTGTGTGTGTGTGTGTGTGTGTGTGTGTGTGGACTGGTAATCCCTACGTTATGGGGACAAAATGTCCCCACAAAGATGGCAATATCCAAAATCCTTGTCCTTGTGGGGACATTTTTTGGTCCCCATGAGGAAAACATCTTATAAATCACACTAAGTGATGTTTTTTGAAAATGTAAAAATGCAGCATGTCTCCTGTGATGGGTAGGTTTAGGGGCAGTGTGTGTGTGTGTGTGTGTGTGTGTGTAATGGGTAGGTTTAGGGGCAGTGTGTGTGTGTGTGTGTGTGTGTGTGTGTGTGTGTGTGTGTGTGTGTGTGTGTGTGTGTGGACTGGTAATCCCTACGGTATGGGGACAAAATGTCCCCACAAAGATGGCAATATCCAAATTTTTGTCCTTGTGGGGACATTTTTTGGTCCCCATGAGGAAAACATCTTATAAATCACACTAAGTGATGTTTTTTGAAAAAGTAAAAATGCAGCATGTCTCCTGTGATGGGTAGGTTTAGGGGCAGGGGCAGTGTGTGTGTGTGTGTATGTGTGTGTGTGTGTGTGTGTGTGTGTGTGTGTGTGTGTGTGTGATGGGTAGGTTTAGGGGCAGTGTGTGTGTGTGTGTGTGTGTGTGTGTGTGTGTGTGATGGGTAGGTTTAGGGGCAGTGTGTGTGTGTGTGTGTGTGTGTGTGTGTGTGTGTGTGTGTGTGTGTGTGGACTGGTAATCCCTACGGTATGGGGACAAAATGTCCCCACAAAGATGGCAATATCCAAATTTTTGTCCTTGTGGGGACATTTTTTTGGTCCCCATGAGGAAAACATCTTATAAATCACACTAAGTGATGTTTTTTGAAAAAGTAAAAATGCAGCATGTCTCCTGTGATGGGTAGGTTTAGGGGCAGGGGCAGTGTGTGTGTGTGTGTGTGTGTGTATGTGTGTGTGTGTGTGTGTGTGTGTGTGTGTGTGTGTGTGTGTGTGTGTGTGTGTGTGTGTGTGTGATGGGTAGGTTTAGGGGCAGGGGCAGTGTAGGGGGATAGAAAATATGGTTTGTACAGTATAAAATGCATTACGCCTATGGAATGTCCCCATAAAACATGGAAACACAACATGGTAAATCATTCTAGTAAATAATACTTATTGTATCAAGCTGAAATTTTGAATTTTGACTAATTAGGTCCTCCTGGCCTCAACAGCAAATAATATTTATTTTAGTTATGATAGACCCACTGTCCTCACATGAGGACATATTTTTCTGCAAAAACTACTTTCTGTACAAAAACAAATTTTAGGTATTGTACTTATTATGTCCTACATATCCCAAATAGCAAGAACAATTATAAAATGCACACCAGGCAAACTCTCAGGTCTCAGGAGGGTATGCAAATGTTGATCACATTTGGAATAAAAAATAAATTATAAGCGAATGCAGTCAATGCCAAACTTTAAGAAATGATTCATTAATTGCTGAGCCGGGTCTTCAGGCTATGCCTTCTGTTAGTTCACATCCCAATCCCAGTTGCTCTTTCTTTAATCACTTCATATTTGTTCCCTGGAAAGATTAGTAACGTTACACCTCTCCTGTCTTCGGGTTCGAGTCGTTAGTTCTGTCATCAGTGTCTGATCCGGGCCATGACAGCCCTATAAGCAATGCGTGCAGTCCCGAAAACAGAATTGATTAGTTCAGCTCTCGAGTCTTCGGGTTCGAGTCATTCGTTCTCACTGCCCCATCGGCTGAGAGCAGAAGATCCTGTACAGAACCGATGGCCTGTAGCGCATTCACGGTCAACACACAATGAACAAATCACTCTCTGAGACAACTCGCTGTTCCCAAGTCATATTTAAGATTAGTTCAAAAAGAACAAATCGTTCATGAACGACACATCACTAAAGTTGCCAACAGATCTCAACTGCACGCACACGGGGGAAGTAGAAGAAGATGAGGGTAAACGATCTTTGCCGATGTTGGTAATTTAAGGATACAAGGAGTACTTCCCAACACGATCATCATTTTTTTGAGAGAAATAATAAAGGTGGATGCATATGAACAAGTTCTCCGTTTAGGATTAGAACAAATTCAACCCAAGAGCTCTTTGGTGACGTGGATGATTACGTCGCGTTATCTGTCAATCATCGTATAAAGCCCGCCTTGACATTTTGATTGGTTCGAACAGTTTCTGTTCGGGCATAATTACTCCACAACGGAGCAAGTCCAGACTGAACTGCTGACCTCAAATGTTGTGGGCGGGGCTAAATTCGGCTGGCATCCAAACTAATTTATGATTATCAGTGTTGAAAGCAGTTCATATTTCTGTGGAAACTGTGATACATTTTATTCCTCAGGATTCTTTGATGAATATAAAGTTCAAAATAACAGCATTTATTTGAAATATAATCTTTTGTAATGTTATAAATGCCCTTACTGTCACTTTTGTTCAATTTAACACATTCTTACTAAGTAATTTTCCAAACGTTTGAGCGATGCTGTGTTTTCACATGTTGGTTAATGTGTAGTTTTGAATATTCAGCATTCACTGAGCCACGGGACAGCATTTTGCACACAAGAATGTCACAACCGAAAAATGAATCTTAATGGTTGTTCCTCTATCTGATGTTCATGAGTGCAGGGACAACACCCTGTAAGACAAGAGAGCAAGGTAACGTTTATACCAGAGAATAATATTTTCATGAGCTGGTTGAGCAAAAACTGTATGCCATGAGGAAAGGCGTGTCAGTGAACTCTTGCCAATGTCAATTTTGACAAAACACAGGCTTTTCCAACCTGAAGCCGAGCAGCAGTTCAGCTCCGACCTGCCCCAACACACCCGTATGGAAGCCTGTGATCCTGAAGACCTTACACCGTACTATCCCGACAAAACTAATAATTATTGCTGATACTGATATAATTACTGATATATCTTTAATGGGATGTCTAATGTTATTTCATGCATTCTGACTGTTCAAGAGTTGATTCTCACGCTAAACATAACCAACATTTAAAAAATGTGTTGTACATATGACAGAGTATTTCTGTGCCAAATACACACCTTCAGGATTCAAACAAGTTTCTGAAAGTTTTTTATTATTATGGCCCTGTATGACATCATAAAGGGCGGGATTCCTTATATGGGCACTTCTCCGGATGAGCACACACACACACACACACACACACACATGTCTGGTGCGCTATCCTTCTTGGGACTCGCCATAGGCGTAATGGTTTTTATACTGTAAAAAACGTAAATGTTATCCCCCTACACTGCCCCTGCCCCTAAACTCACAGGAAACATTCTGCATTTTTACATTTTCATAAAAACTCATCCTGTGTGATTTATAAGCTTTTGTGGTTCCCCATGAGTCTGT